>OY856414.1:546110803-546763303 GCA_963693085.1 Alisma plantago-aquatica
ATTAATAATAACTCACACATAAATCCTTCCATATTACGTCTTTCTTCTCCTTAGAAACTTTATGCCAAGAATCTATCTTACAACCACAATGGCTACGAGTAACATACCCAAGATATGAAACAAACGAATTGCAATTCACACCAGATGCATTTCTTGCATTATCAAAATCCACAACAAGTTTGGGTCCATTGCCCTTTTGCGCTATTAAGTTCTTCATCATAGTGATGCCCCTTCTCTTGTCAACTTTTTGGTGCTGCTGATCAAGTGCCTCAAGTGCTTCAGATGGTACATGTGCATCATCAACCTAAAATTTGACAAAATAAACACATTTACAAGATAAAACTATAAATGGACAAATAGATATAAATATATGATATATTTTTAAAACTTACATTGTGAGGCGACGCATTGATGTCCTCACCCTCATGGTAATCATCAGCACGGTCATCAGGAGAATGCTCAGGCATCTGAAAATTCACATTCACATTGTAAAGTTCACATTGTAAAGTAATTCAAATTGTAAAGCTCACATTGTAAAGTTCACATTCACATTGTAAAGTAATTCACATTGTAAAGTTCACATTATAAAGTAATTCACATTGTAAAATTCACATTGTAAAGTTCACATTCAGAAAAATAAAACATATAAAAAAATATAAACATGCCTCTAATATTGCGATTTTTTTATCAATTAACAATCCTTCATTGTGATCTCCGCGCACATACAAGTCATCATTAGCTTCAATATTTGCTGGTATTGGCAACCCAACTGAGAATGGACTGGAGTCATCATACTTATCATAGTACTATTCTTCATCTATAGGATCTTCAATGAACTGTCTTTTACCATGAAGAACAACCGACTATTTATCATTTGCAGGATCATCGATATAAAATACTTGTTTCGCCTGTGATGCCAATTAGAATGGTTCACCCTTCTCGCCAATATTTTCAAAGTTCGCTAAAGTGAAATCCAATTCATCCACTATAACTCCTTTGGTGTTATCAACCCAATTACATTTGAAGAGCGGAATTCTGAAATCTATGTAGTCAAACTCCCATATGTCTTCAATGACACCGTAATATGACATTTTAGCTTCACGTGGACTCCTATCCTTTGCACTTGCAAAAAACATAGTCGATGCTTGAAGGGTGACCCCACTGTTTTGGACGACACTCTTATCATCTTGGCGCTTTTTGTAATATGTGAATCCATTAATGTCATACCCTTCATAAGACATAACAGTCAATTTTGGTTTAAAGGCGAGGCAGTTGATAGTTTCAGTAATATCATCTGGTGTTTGAGATAGTTGATGTAAGACTTTATCTTCAAACCACTTAATAAATGTCTTGTTATGCTCTCTAGCAAGCCACATTGTATTGGCTCGAGGATATTGTCTCTTGATGAAATTGGTATGTTCCTCGATATAAACGTTCACTTCGTCCATGTTGTGTAAAATATACAAGTGACCTTGTTCCAACAGCTCACGGCTGATTACTTTCACATGCGATCCCAAAATTCCTTTGCCAAATTGCTCATCAATATTCTTGTCATTATCAGGAGTGTCATTACCACTGAGAAAGTCATTACAAAAATCCATAACCTCTCTCGCCACATAACCCTCGATAATACTCCCTTCAAGCCGATAACGGTTTCAAACATCACTTTTAAAAACGCTCAGGTATCATTCAAAGGGATGGTCCCAACATTTTCACTTCCCTAATCAAGTGGACAACAAGATGTACCATGATATCAAAGAACGACGGAGGAAAATACATCTCAAGCTAACATAGGGTAACAACCACTTCTCTGCAATTTATCGAGAGTATCAGGGTCAATAACTTTGCTGCACAGACTATTGAAAAAGAAACAAACTATGGTGATTGCAAACCTTACATGCTTCAGCAATATAGATCTAATTGCCACAGGCAATATTTGTTGCATTAGAGTGTGACAATCATGAGATATAAGACCTATCAACTTCAGATCTTTCATTGATACCAATCTACGGATGTTGGATGAGTAACCCTGTGGCACCTTAACATTTACCAAACATTCACAAAAAGCTTTCTTCTCCTTTCTAGACAATGTGTAACAAGCGGGAGGTAAGTATGTTCTCCGATTTTCCATTTCACGAAATTCTGTTAATTCTGACCTTATTCCCATTTCACGTAGGTCCAGTCTAGATTTTATCCCATCTTTAGTCTTACCTGGTATATTCAACAAAGTACCAATGACACTATCACAGACATTTTTCTCAACGTGCATGACATCGATACAATGTCTGACTGTCAAAGAACTCCAATAAGGAACATCCCAAAATATTGACTTCTTCTTGAATAAAGATTTGTCACTCCGTGTGGCCATAGTACATTGTGATCTCTTACCAAATTCATTGACAAAGTCTTTTACTCTTTCATAAACAACCTCCCCTGGTATAGGTTTAGGTGCACTTTGTTCCTCATTCAATCCATTGATGCTTTGCGCTTCCTATGATACAGATGGAATTTTGTAAGAAACTTTCGATGACCGAGATATACAGTCTTACCGCCATATTTTAGTCTTGTTGAATCAGTGTTCTCTTCACATATAGGACACACTTTAGCTCCTTTGACACTATATCCAGACAAATTCCCATATGCTGGAAAGTCATTAATCGTGCAAAACAACATAGCATGCAAACGAAATGTCTCTCTTCGTGAAGCATCATAGGTCATCACACCTTCACCCCAGAATTTCTTTAAGTCATTAGTCAGAGGTTCAAGATAAACATCGATGTCATTTCCAGGTTGTTTAGGGCCAGATATCAACAACGACAACATTACGTATTTATTTTTATACACAGTCAGGGAGGAAGATTGTATATAACAAGCATGACTGGCAAAGTGCTATGTTGGCTGCTCAATGTCCCGTATGGATTCATCCCATCTGTACAAAGCCCAAGTCTTAGATTCCTGACTTCTTCACCGAATTCAGGGTACAATAGATCAATCTTCTTCCACTGTGGGGAATCAGACGCATGTTGTAGGATCCTATCATTATTTTTCTTAGCATCTGCATGCCACCTCAAATTCTTCGCATCTATCGGATTGGCAAACAAGCATTGAAACCGTGATATTATAGGTAGATACCACATCACCTTGGCAGGAGAACCAGTTTTGGACTCCCCCAAAGTCGTCAATTTATACCGTGACGCACCACATTTTGGACAATCTTTCAAATCCACATTGTCCTTTTGAAATAATACACAATCATTCGGGCATTTGTGTATCTTCTTGGCATCCATTCCCATTGGGCACAACAATTTCTTTACCTGGTATGTTGAGATTGGTAGCTCGTTTCCTTCAGGAAGCATTTCTTTCAACAAAGACAACAATGATGTGAAGCTTTTGTCGCTCCATCTATTGTTAGCTTTCAGCTTATACAATCTCAACACAGCGCTAAGCTTCGTAAACTTAGTACAACCTGTGTATAACGATATCTCAACATCATGCACAATGTTTCAAAAAATGGGAGGTGGATCGGTGTGCTCTACCCCACAACTATCCAGCATCGCATCAATGATGTCTACTGGAACTGGTTCATTCACATCTACGTCATCATAGGCAATTTCTTCTTCCACACAAGCACTGCTATTGACATCCACTGGTTTTGGGTTTGAAATTTCTCGATGCCAGTGCCATTCTGTATAGCCTTGTATAATCCCGTTGCACATGACATGACTTTTGATTTCGTCACCAGTGCTGACTTTCAAGTTGTTATCGCAATGCCTACATGGAGAATAGAACCTATCTCCGGGTTTTTTCCTATGTTCCTCGGCAAATCTAATAAACTGGTCAAGACCAGAAATAAACTCTGGGGTGCAACGATTGCGAATGGACATCCATGATCTATCCATTCTATGATCAAAGAGAAAACAAGTATATATTACAACAAGATTAGGGTCTAGGGTTAACAGATTAGAGTTTTTGCATGGTTAAAACTTTAGGCCAACAAATACATGTGTTGTCATTCTTATATATAATAAATGTGTACCACCTATCCCATTCTTGAACACCTAATCTCACTAGTAAGTGTATAATGTGTATTGGGTTTTTAAGAAAATTTTGACAGTATTTCCCGATGTTCTCTAAGTACATATGTACTTAGAGAACAAATGGGGAAATGTTGTCGAAATTTTCTTGAAAACCAAATACACATTATACACTTACATCCTAAGTGAGATTAGGTGTTCAGGAATAGTCCCAAACTGGGGACTATCCAAGATTTACTCCTAATGAGTATATCTTGGATGGGTTTCTAGGCCAACAAATACATGTGATGTCATTCTTATATATAATAAATGTGTACCACCTATCCCATTCTTGAACACCTAATCTCACTAGTAAGTGTATAAGGTGTATTGGGTTTTCAAGAAAATTTCGGCAGCATTTCCCTGCTGTTCTCTAAGTATATATGTACTTAGAGAACAAACGGGGAAATGCTACCAAAATTTTCTCAAAACCCAATACACATTATACACTTACATCCTAAGTGAGATTTGGTGTTCAAGAACAGTCCCAAAGTGGGGACTATCCAAGATTTACTCCTAATGAGTAAATCTTGGACGGGTTTCTAGGCCAACAAATGCATGTGCTGTCACATAATTAGGGGTCACATAATCAATTTAGAAATAGAAGACGTACATGTGAGTTAAGTTTGAGTCATCAATGTATCTTTAACACGCATGTTTCAAGGTTCAAAGAACATAAACAAATCAAATTAGGATGCTAGAATGGACAAGTTTGAATCTTATTTCAACATGCATCAAATTAGGATATTGAATTAGGTCAAGCATGAGGATAAGAAACTTAAATTAGGATATTGAATGTTCATCATCAAGATAATCATTACACACAAATTCAGGTATCCTATTGAGCAATATAGTACAAAATCATCAAAATAATCATTATATAATTAATTGAGTAATATAGAACAAAATCAGCCACCACGGACGTGCTATGCAGCACGGCCGTGCTACCACCATGGCTGTGCTGCCCAGCACGGCCGTGCCAACATGCGATTTCACAACATGGTAAAGAAGAGAAGGAAAAGGTACCAGGAGTAGTGAGCGGGAGAGAGGGCGGCGGCGGCGGTGAGCGAGAGGGTGAGTGGCTAGAGCAGCAAGCAAAAGAAAGGCGGCGGCGATGAGCGGGCGACCACCAGGAGAAGAGACCGAGCAGGAAGCTAGAGGCGGCGAGGAGAGCACCGAAGCAGCTACCGGCGGGGGCGGCGGCGAGGAGAGGAGAGGAGCAACGACCGAAGGCAGCACCGAGCGACAGTGAGAAGAGAAGCAACGAGCGGCGACGAGCAAGAAATCACCGGACCTAACTGAAGAATCAGGAATGAAACATAGAAAGGGGAAGAGTCATTCACGCTGGTGTTGTTAAGTTAAACATAAGAGTCGGTTGGTTAAATGACCGACGCTAAAGCCTAACAGCATCGGTTTCCATAAAAAACTGACGCAATAGGGGTGTAAAAAATTTTGGCGGGGACGGCGCGCACACACTTATAACGTCGGTTATTATAAGACAACCGACGCCCATATTAGAACTTTTGACGCAAATTTTATCTTCATTTTGCGTCAGTTATTAGCTAAAACACTGACGTTGTATCTGATACTTTGGCGCAATTTTTTTTGCTCGAAAAATTTGGATTTTGCGGGCTACTTTAGGCGTCAGTTTCTTTTCTTCAACCAACATTGAATGAAAAGTGATACCCGTGTCTGGATGGTCTTCAAATATAGATGTTGGATGTCCTTATTAACCGACGTTTAATGTGAGCAGCGTCGGTTTTACTAAAAAATTGACGCCTCTAAAAGCGACGTTGAACGCTGTTTCTGTAGTAGTGTGTGTCGGGTTGCAATGCCCCCAAAGTAACATGCTAGAAATGCAACAAGCCAGAACAGACATCAACACTATCACCAAGATGCTTTATCCTCTGCCCAAGGAAGATGTCACAAGTCATGACGGCCGAGCCATAACAGCCATCAACAAAGTAGGTCATGCTAGGCCTCTCAAAGGTCATGACATCTTACCACAAAGGGTGACGATCAGTGATGCCACAGGTTATGATGACCATCCAAGGCATATCGACCTACATGCATGTTGTCCTAAGAATACATATCAGTCTAAACATGCATATAGGTTCACTCTTCTTCAACCTCAAGACAACGTTACAAGAAAGGTAGAAAGGTGTAACACAAAGGCAACAACTAAGCAAGGTTCTTCTTCCCAAAATAGAATGCAAAACTACCAAGAAGAACTACTAACATACAAGATATAATGAGCCAAAGATAAAGAACAAGATAGTAAGTAAAGGGTGATAATAACAAAGAGGGTTTAGAGTTATATAACCTGCCTCAAGGATTACCACCAAGATCCAAGCTTTACAAGATCAAGGTAGAAGTAGATCTTCCAAGCTTGATCACCACAACACCTCCAAGGAAGAAAATGGAACCAAGGTTAAGAGAGCATGAGAGGGAAAAAGGAGTAACCAAGGACCATGGCCAAGAAAAAGAAGAAAGAGAAAAAGGAATCTAAGGATCATGTCTTACAAAGGTAGAGGATAAGAGAGCATCACAAGTATGGGACTCATCCTCCAAGCTCCAAGGGAGAGACTCCTCTAGCTCAAGGTCGTCCACCAATGAGAGAATGCAAGGATAATCAAAAGGGTTCTCTTACATGGAGAGAAAGAGGTATTTATACAAGGGGGATGGAAGAGAGAGAAAGGGGAAGGGGTCACCACCTTAAAACCCTAGGTGACACTTGTCCACGAAGAAGAGCCACATGCAACACCATGAAACAAGGTGATAAGATCTATGTCTCACCCACTAGGTCACCTACCTAGGTCAAGGCCGATACACATCTCTACCTCTCTTGACAAAATGATAGGGATAAACCCTAGGTACCACAAACTGGTAGGATTTCCCTCAAGACACCCACAAACCGATACAAGGCCTTTCCAAGGCTCTCAAGCACAAGATTACACTTCTAAGAGCAATGGACACCTCAAACATGTGTCCAAAACACCACAAAGGATGTCACCACTCATCCAAGGCTCAAATAAGATGTCCATCTCTTTTTCTTTCCTCTACATGATGCCAAAAGAGAGAAAGAACACTCTAAACGTGGAAAACTTGCACATTAACCCTTTTTTTTTAACACGGATTCATTATATTCATCCCATGATCCGCGATGGGCAAACGATCAACATCCATGTGGTTCATTAAAAGCATTTACAGCCTACTAGCCCGGGCTCTATGAAGCTAGCAATCCTATCATCCTCAACCTATATTTTTCCATCTGGTAAGAATGTGGGGGACCCCATTCTTCTCCAGGTATATCATACCTCTAATACACATTGGGAGGTTTATCTGCTCTATCCATACTCTTCCTTCCTCTAGGTGATTACCCCAAATTCCCAGGTACCTCAGTGTGGAATTTATAACCTTAGGAACCAGGAAACCCATGTTCGCCTCTTCTGCTATCACTTTTTTTTATTTTTGTCATGTATGGTGTTGCTCTCCACGGTCCTGAGGCACCATTCCATGGACTTTCATATGTTTTCTGATCATCAATTTCAAAGCAAGATATTGTCAGATTATATTCATTGGAAATCTTCAAGGCGATGAGACACACTTGTATGTAGGCCACAGTGTAATCTTTCTCTACTAGCCAATATCTGAAAGCCAACTTCACATGGCTGTGCCGGTTTCTGATGATGCCTGCAACCCATCTCCATTGAGAACCCGTAAAGTTCTTACATGTTCCAACAGTCAGGTTTAACTTCAAGTTTGCCATGTCTGGAGGTACCCATCTGATAAGGTTAATGGACCTAATTCTCGATCTGTGTGCTTCGATTCCTTTGGCTGCCAGCTTATCATACAATGTCGTGTCTTCTTTACCTCTGAAAGTCTTTCTAGTCATGCTTTTATTAAGAATGAAACAGATGTCATCCCACATTTTCTCAGGCTTGCTATTATTTTGTTGAAAATGTTTGTCACATCTTGCTCACCATATCATTCATATGATAAGGATGATCATCTCATTATGTAGCCATGCTTCTAGATATGTAGAGTGTCTAAGTAATCTTAGACTTGTGATGGAGCGTGGTCTCGATTCAAAAATAGCTAAGAAATGCAACCACATGATATTGGCCAACTATCCATCGAGGAGAAGGTGGGAGATGGTCTCCTCCTCGGGCTGCTCGCAGCTAGAACACATAGACACCATTGGGATGGGGCAGCTCCTGATACGATCATCTGTTGGTAGTGCCCCGTTAATGGCTTTCCAAAGAACGACACTTGCTCTGGGAACATTAACCCTTACCCTGGGTAAATTGCAATTTGCACCAAAACCTCTCCACAAAACACAAGCATCAACCAAAACAAGCTCAAATAAGGAACTCAAGCCTTCAACATGCCTGAATTACATCTCAGATGATTAGAGCAAGGAGCTAAGCAACTACTTAAGCAAAACAAACAAGGTTATCCCAAAACGTGGGTCAGGGTCCTTACACTAGTCTTCTCTCTCTTTACCTTATTTCTCTTGGAGCTCGACCCTCTTTCTTCGTGGTCAAGGAGGATCTCATTGTTGAAGAAGGTGGGCCAATCTCCCTTGTATTGAGTTAGGGTTTGGATCTACTCTTCTTGTAATCATTTGGTGCTACCTTGCTCTTCTTTTTGGTCTTGGTTTGTGAGATCTCCATCTTTAACTACATTTTCCTTATTTTTCTACCCTCTCTTTCTCTTCTTGGATGAACCAATGGTGTTCCATGGTAGTTATATAGTTAGAGCTTTAAGAACATATCTTCCTTGCCTTTTCTACCTAGGGTTTTCTTCTTTCTTGGAGGTGGATCTAGCTTGGCCGAGAGGACTGCTCAAGCTAGGGTTCTTAACTTTCTTCTTCAAGCTACGTTGCTATTTCGAGTTTCTACATCAACTCTAAGGCAAGTTATATAACTTTCTCCATGATTATTTCTTACTTATACCTTGCATGAATATGATCATGCCCTAAAATGATGTTTTAAGTAGAAAGATAATATCCTTTAACTAGGGTTTGTATTTACATGGTGATATTGAATAGCTAACTCTTCTTGGATGCAACCTAAATCTTTGTGCATGAACCTTCTTTTTTGATGGAAGTCTTAGTCCTTAAATGATTGTGGGAATGTTGGTGTTTTATTACAAATGATGGTTTACTCTCTCATATAATGGTTGGTAATTAGGGTTTTTAGAGTTAGTCTTCTTTCTTGTGATAAATTTGACCTTTCAGATTCTTGATGATAACCAACCTATTTGGTATCTATGTGGACAATGAGTTTTTTGCATTCCCTAGTGGTTACTAAGTCTTTGTATCACCTATGGTCACCAAGATTCCCTGATGTGATCATTGAGGTTTTTACTCCATGATTGGTCAATGAGTTCTAGGATATGTATTTGTTGAGTTTGGGACCTTTAGAGGTTGTTGAAGGATTTGATTTCAATTGGTTGCCAATGTTTGATGTCTTCATCAGTTACCAATATCACAGAACCTTTGCATTGATGTTCCTGACCCTTCATGGTCATTGAGAGATAGCCAACCCTAGTGGTCGCCAAAGATTTCTAACCTCATCGATCGCCAGTGTTTCTAGGATTTAGTGGCCACCAACCCCCTTGACCGTTTAGTGGTCGATGACATCTCTGACCCTTAATGGTCTATGAGAGTTTTTGGCTTCATGGTCGTTATGTTTCCCGACGTATGATTGGTGATTGATGATCTTATACTTTCATGATATGATGATGTTTTGATTTAGTAACCCCAATTCATTGGTGTTTGGTTACATATGATCTTATAGTCTTACCTTTTCCCTTGAATGAATCAAACCTAAGGTTTTTATTAAAGTCATATTTGGAAATGTTAATGCAACTTCCATTAATGAATCAAACCTTAATACAAGTAAGTAATCATGATACATAGCCTCCTTTGTAATCAGTATGATATTGTAGTACTTTCTCTCTCTATGTTGTTGTAACCCTAATTTGTTATACTATGAACATCATGGCTCTTGAATGTAATGTCGTATCAGCTTATGTATCACATGTATGGTGATGGAATGATGAGCCTTGATGAGGCTTGGAAAGATAATGATGTTCATGCAAGGAACAATATGAATGGTCTTATGGCCTTAGACATGTCTTTGTGCCTAATTGAGGTGTTATCCTCCTCATGATGTGACAAAGATTTCAAATCCTCTGATGGTATGATGATGAGAATGGCTACATGTATGGCAGTGAAATGGTAACATGTGGTGATGTGATTAGCCTTATGTTAGATACATTTTATATCTTCTGAGGTTGTAATCCACACATGTTTTTGTAGAATTCTTTAAGGGTTTGTACGTAACTTGATTAATGCAGTTAAAACATAAGCAATTGGCATTATCTAATTAAGTGAAACCCTAATCATGTAGTGACCTATACATTAGATCCATTCTCCTGTTAGGGCATGCTGGTTGGTGAAATGAGTACTCCTAAGGCTCTAATTGGTTCCTTGTAATTGAAGTTTTTTGAGAAGTCATTTTCTAGGAACCAAAGTTCACTTTCTGGAAATGAAGTTCAAGTGATTGGTTGAATATTTTTGAATTTTAAAAAAATATAATTTTAATGTAATTGGAATGTTGTAACTTAGGTTCCAACAAATGAAAATTTAAAACATGTACAACAAATTATGCGCTAATATTTTAACTATATGATGAGCAAAACATATGAAATTATCCACCGACGCCATCACGTACAGGCCGCTGAATTGATTAAAAAAAATTTAAAGAAATTTTTTTATGCATACATTTGATAGTAAGTAACATGACATTTATGTATAGGTTAGTGATGCGGCCTAAATTGCACATCTGAAAGGAGGCGGCTTCAGAAGGATCAAACTTTAAATTTATAACCTAAAACCTTCAAGGACCCCCACAATTTTATTACGGGGTCGAAGTAGATAGACATGGTCAAACACAGGGACATGGGGACATTTAGAACGCTTAAAATCTCACTCTTAAGTCAGATAAGCCAATCTGATAGTCGATAAAAGTATGGAACTAGAACTAGTCTAGCAGATTGTCACGAAACAAAGAAAAGAAAACAAATTAGAGTCTGTAGGATTCTACAAATCAGAGAGAAGTTCCTGGCTATGTAACCACAAGTTGGGCAGTCTATGCACCCATTCTCGGGTATAGACAACTGTTATAACCCCAAATTTTGGGTTCAATTGATGAGAAATGCAATTTCTCATGTTAAGAATAATTGAACAAATAATGATGTGATTTGTTTTGAATAATTGGATTTCGTTTGAAATAGCCTTGTTATTTGATTTGTGGGCTTTATTGGCTATTGGGCCCAATAAAAAGGAAAATAGCAAAGGAAATTCAATTAGTAAATGGATATTTGAGAAATGAAATAATGGAAACCTCTAGAAGGAAAATCCAAAGAGGATTTCGTGCCTCTTGGATTCCTTGGGTTCCAAGGAGTCTAAAGTTGTAAAGAAAAATAAGAAAAAAAAAGAGATTATTCTATGTATTCCTTTATGAAGAAAGAAATTGGGAAATAAGTGGAAATTAAGTGAAAAGATGGATAATTGAGTTCCCTTTATGGAATTTCGTATCCATGAGATTTCTAAAGATAAAAGGGATGCCAATGTAGAGAATAAAAGATAAATAAAGGGAAATCCTCAAAAAGGAGATATTTTAATAAGAAATAAATAAAATATGAGAAATTGACTTTTAAAGGAAGATAAAGGCAAACGAATGTTTCCCAATGTGGGAATCCGTGCCTTGAATGTTTCTTAAGATCCAAGGGACCTAACATAACAAGATAATGGCAAAGTGGAAAGAGAAAATAGCAAATTGCAAAATAAAAAGATAATGAGATACATTATTAATGAATTTGTGATATTGATAAAAAGAAAGCATTTTTCCTATTAAAGGAAAAGAGAATTTGTGCCTTGGGAATAAAGGGCAAGTAATTAAAAGAAATTTCGAAATTCCTAAAGCATCCAAATAAGGAAGGATATTAGAAAAATATAATGAAGAGAGAGAGAGAAGGGTTGTTACTTCACAACCAAGGAAATGTGTTTCCTTTCATGTTTGGACTTGGGACCCCTTGAGGCACGCCTCAGGGCTTCATGTCCAACCCTATAAGAAGGGTGGAGCCCCTGCTTCGAGATCCAGAGGGATTCTACGCACGTTTCTTCTTCTTCTTTCTTTACTAAAACCTAACCATGAATGTATGAATCATCCTGGCGGCTAGCGGCTATAGGAGGATCGTAGTTGGGGCATGATGCTCCCAGGTCTCTAGAGGTGGAGCTTGGACACCGTCCCTTGGCCCCAACATCGGCACGGCGCTGCAGTTTAGATTTCTGGGCAGCCATGGTGGCAGACCCGTTGGACTCGCCCCAAACTGACCTGCCGTCCACCAAAGGCACCTCCAGGTGTGCAAGGGGGTGGCGGAGCAAGGAGACCAACCTTTGGTCATCGTCGGGGTCCGGAGGAGGAGAGAGAGTCGCGCCCAGCCTGCAGAACGGCGACTAGGGCGGCTGCCTTCGGCCTGCGCAAGGTTGAAGAAAGGAGAATCGACGCTGGACGATTCTACCCTCAGCATGACAAAAGGCGGATCTCTTAAGTGAAGGGCAGAACCGTCATTTGGTTCTAATCTAAAGAGGGGCGCGCGTAGGGATGTGCATGAGAGTTGGTTGCCTACGTGGCACCTCTCTATTGGCCAAAGGTATGCCTACTTTTCAAATTTCATAGATAAATAACCGTAGCTCCGATTAGAACAAGTTTTATATGAAAGTTGATCAGAAAGACATGAGGAATCTGAATAAATTATGTTTATAAGACAATTCCTCCTACAATTTGAAAAATAGTGTAATTTATCAACTTTAGCATAATGATGATTAAAGAAACACTACTTTGATATGATTAAAGTGATTAATAGGGTTTAATGGATCATTAGGGTCTAAATTAACCTGTTAAATGTAAAAAGGAACATTGAGTTCAAAAAGGAAGAACTTTGCACATGATTAGTTTAATTTAGAGTTTATATGCTTGAAATTGGAAAAGTACATAAAGTCATCATATTTACTGGTTTAATTAGTGAAAAACCCTTGAAATTGATGATAGTTGAATATAGTGATGTTCTCTGAATGTTTAGAACGAATATTAACAAGTTGATAATAAAAGGATGATAATTGCACATAATTGTCTTAAATTGGGGTTTCATATATCTAAGTTTGCATTAATGGGCTTAGAAACCCTAATTTAGGAAGATATGCCTTTTAATGATTTAATTGTGCAATTACATGAATATAACAATGTTATGTTGTTATAAATCCAATTTGAGTACCAAAGATCTTAATGTTGATAATGTGTATTAGATGCAATGAGTAGTCTAATATGCTTAAGAAGATAATTAGGGTTTAACCTAGTATGCAAAAGTGAGATTGTAATCTTATAAATCATAATATGATGGAATTAGGGTCCGTAGCCCTAATCCTTAGTCCAAACAAGAAATAACCCTAAACCCTAGTTTAGGAGCACATCTAGATCTGAGTAATGTAATGTGAATACATGGTGACACATATGTAGTATACATGTTTCAGATATTGGTGATTATATGCTTGGTTACTTGGATGTTTGGATGCACTCATAAAGTCTATGATGTTTGGCATGGTTTCTGCAAGGAATAAGGTATGTGGTTACGATTATGAATAACCGCTTTAGGTTTTCCGATGGATTCCCGGATGTTTAATCGTGTTGAATGCAACTAAACTGTTGAATGTTTATTTCTTTCATGCAAAGTATAAAGCGACTATGACTATTACATAATGTATATGCCTTCTAGCTCAATCCTTGATTCCCTCTGTGTCGTAATGGTTGACCTGATAAAAGACTACCTAGAGGGTAGGTACATCAGGTCATGAATGACTTTGACTACCTAGAGGGTAGGGTCATGAATGACTTTAACTACCTAGAGGGTAGGGTCATGAATGACTTTGGCTGCCTAGAGGGCAGGTCCATCAAGTCACCTTATAGAGGTACCATGTAAGTCCTAAAGGGACAACACAGAGTTGGGAAAAGATGGATTGAGTAGTTTGGCTTAAAACGTAATCTTGGTTGTTAAATGATTAATTGAATGATTACATGATTATCATAGTTGCACGATTATCTGTTTCCCCCACATACCAGCTTCGGCTGACCGACGTTTTGTTTGTCGGCGTTTTAGGTACAATGAAAAGAACAAACACTAAAGTGGCACATGTGATA
This sequence comes from Alisma plantago-aquatica, assembly GCA_963693085.1. Lineage (NCBI taxonomy): Eukaryota > Viridiplantae > Streptophyta > Magnoliopsida > Alismatales > Alismataceae > Alisma > Alisma plantago-aquatica. Next base: position 546,125,145 of record OY856414.1, read on the forward strand.
CAAAAAGGGAATTAAAGTACAAAGGAGGATTAGATAGGTTAGTATCAGTGTGGATAAAAGTTTAGAGATCATGTTTTCAAAAGGTATGTAAAGAAAATTTTTATTACCATTTTCAGTATAGTCCGTTAGAATTTGATAATTGTTTATGGTTATATGTCGAACCTTTGATCCGGGATTAATGGATGCGGCTCAACCTCTTGGTCTCCCTTAATTGGGGGTTATCGGGAGGTGGGGTCATAACATTTGGTATCAGAGCGTAGGTTCCTCGTTTAACCATTAATAATTATTAAATTTTACAAACTCCATAGAACCCAACGGAGTTATTAGAGGAGTATCCGAAAGACGGAGGTGTCTAGAAAGGGATCACGACCGGGGGCTGGCAAGATTTTCCTCCGCACCGCTAGTCGGAATACGAGGACTCCCGGACCCGTGTGACCGCCTGGCCAAAGTCTTAGGGTATGAATCGAAATAAGATACCTTTAGGACTTCTCATCTTATTCATCCCTTATCATCATAAAATTCTGATAAGGACATAAAGGATTAGGGTTTCCTTTCTCCTCCTCACCCTCTTGAGGTATGGGTAAGGTTAATAAGGTTTAAGGAATCCTCCAAAAAATTAATGAAAGGCATGTAAATACGATGTCTTGGACATAAGCTTAATAGATTAAGCGCAAAATAAATAATAGATACATGCTTAGGTCGTATGACATAAGATGTCATGTCCTCAGGAGAGACCTGAGGCTAGACCTTCTTGTCAGGAGGATAAGTCAGTCTTGGAGATAGAGATCTCCATTGCTAGTAGAAACCTGGCACATCCTTTGGGGATGATGCTAACCCCAACCCTAATGAAGGTTAGAGGGAGACGAGTTGGACCAGGTGTTTGAAAGGACATGCCTTTGGGATACCATATGATCCATGGATGACCTAACACCTTTGGCAACCCAACCCTGGGAAGGGTCATGCATGTTAGGGTAAAGGATGACTCCTTAGATGATGAGGTTAGTGAAGGACCTTAGAAACCCTCTGGGCTTGTGCAAGTAGGGTATAGCTGGCACCTAGGGCATCTCATAGTGCTGACGGTAGGATGAAACCCTGGATAAGGAATTATGATAGAGTATAAAGGGTTATGGATGATCTTGAGCAACCATAAGTTCGAACCTAGGCTTCACCCATGTAGAGCATGCCTTTGAGGTTGATCCTTCATGAAGAAAGGACCTCTAATGGTGAGGTTGAATGTATGGTTAGCCCTAGAGAGGGCAGGGAACCCAGCAAGAAGGTTGGAAGCCTAAAAACCTGAACAATGGATGATACTGGTTGCCTCATGATCGATCCCTGAAAGTTGATGATATCTTGGTTGCCTTTAGAGGGACCAAATCCTAGACATGAAGATGAAGCATCTGGTGCCTACGTGCCTATGGTAGAGAGGTTTACCCTTCGAGGTAGGAAGGAGAGTTCCTTAGACTTAGAAAGGTTTTGTAGCAGGTTATGAGGCCTTGTACCTTGATGGTTGTCCTTAAGGAGGACCCAACCCTAAGTGCTGCTCGAGTTGAAGGATGACAAGAAGTGCATGTCATGCCTTTTGCATGCGTGGTTCATGGTTCAGAGATAGAGCGTGCAGTTGGACACCTAAAAGTGAAACTAGGGTTCCTAGGCCTAAGAGGGGAAGTAGTATATCTAATGCTCAATAGAAGAATTAAGTTTCTATAGTTTCGAGCATGGTACGCCCCATGAATGAATGAAAAGGGAAGCCCCTTAAGTTTAAGGTATGTTTGGTGAACCCCCCCTTACAGCTAGGTTGATGATAAAAGGTAAAGTTTTATCTTGATCCAACATCGAGGAAAGAAGGATGAGTATGACCCAGCATGGTACAGTGAGTGGGCTGCTTATGCCTTAATGGGTTGCTAGGGTTAAGTAGGCTCGTGTGGATGTAAACCCTAGACCTAAGAGCTTTTGTGACCTCAGAGATAGTTTTCCTCCCATCCTGGGAGAGGGACCCCTTTGGAAGGGTGTATATCATTTTTTTTTTGGTTAGTTTAAGGTAACCTAAAGAGGTCTTTTAGGATCTTGAGAAGCTAAGTGAAAAGTACATGGTATGAGAATGAACCTGTAGACCCATAAGTATCCATCTCTAAGTGCATGTAGATGTGTTACCATGGAGGTAACCGAGATAGGGCTTGACTAAGGTAGGCAGGTTGCCATGACCCTGATGAAAGGATGGAAGTCAGCCCATAAATGCAGAAAGAGAGATGAAGACTTGGGTAAGGTTCTAAGTGAACATGTACTATGATGGTGAATTCTAAGTCTATCCTCGGGTCAGGTAGGGATAAGACCGATGAAAGTAGGAGCTACCTAATTCCCCAGTTGCACATGACCATAGGGTCGGGAGGTAATAGCTATCATTGTCTGAGGGCCATGAGTTAGGAGATTGATCACCTTCATGAACTCATGGGACCCAAAGGGCAGATGAGTAGGGCACTCTCTTGATGCATGAGGGAAGAGGGATGACCCCAAAAGAGTCGGTACCCTATAGACCTAGAGGAGATGACCAAGGATATAAACCTCAGTAGGTTCAAGACTAGTTTGATATCATGATGGTTGTGATGAAGAGACATATGTGGCACGTTGCAACTTAGATTTAAAGGTGTACTGACAAGGTGGGATGTACCATCTCTACTCTTGGAACGGGAAGAACTCTGTATTTGGACTGCAGCCAAATGCTTATTTCCTCTTGTTATGGGGGTGAGAGATAGGACATTATGCAGGTCATACACCAAGGATAAGAGATGATGTAGGTTGGAGCGTTGCCACGGGAAATGGGGATAGAGAAGATATCTTACCATGTTAAAGTGAATGAATGATGGATGGCTTGCAAACACTAAGAGGAATGAGGTAGTCACCTTATGAGGATGTTTTTATCATGAGCTGTGTGGAACTTACAAGTTATACCAGATTGAGTTTGGTCACCATGATGATGAAATCAGAGAGTGTTCTTAATGGATATAAACATATAGTATGAGGTGACATGATAAGCGAAATTTATAAAAGTGTAATGTTACCTAATACCTAAGGATGTGAAGTGGTAATGGGTGTTCTGGTTGAGATACATCTGGCTTGTTTGATTAAAGCTAGAAGAGGTTGTTTGGCTAACCCTAAGATTGAAAAGGAGAGGTGTTTGGATAACACTCAGATGTAACAAGATACGTTGAAAGGTAAGGGTTGTTTGGTTAGCCAGTCTAATCCTTGATATGATGGAAGGATGATGGTAGAACCTCAAGTGCACTTCTTTGGAAGAGAAGGTGATAAAACCCCGACTAGAGTAGTTTAGGGTTTTAGAGGATTTGATCTTGAAGGAATCATGACCTACGGGAAATCATGATGGAAGATCATCATACACCGTGGAGAATGACAATAGCACTATGGATGCTTAAGATGAGGTTGCATGTGGTTATGGCCATGCAAGCCAGGAGGTAAAGGACAAACCCCAGTAACCCAGTGTATCGATATAGAGGACAAAAGAATCCCTGAGAGGGGATGGGAGCTCAACACTATGGATGTTGTGATAGGTCTTCTCTGGACCAAAGAAGGTCGAGATACAATATGGGTTATGGTAGGTCACCTTACCTAGAAAGGGAGAGTTCTGTTAAGGGACAGAATTAGTTGAATTAACCATGAGAGAGATGGTTCAACTACACCATAAAGTGAGTTCAATGGTTCTTGAGTTTGACGTAAAGGTTCACTTCCATAAAGTGGAAGTTGGTACATGAAGAACTCAATGTTAGTATAGTTGTCACCCCTAACTATGGTTAGTATGATCCAGACTAAAGGGTCTGATGAGGGCAGGTGTGCTCGTTCAGGGTGATATCTAGAGACAGTTCTTGTCCTATGAAAGAAGTGGCAATAACCACCATAGCCAGTATCGGGTTGTATATGAAGCTCTATAAGGGAGGTTGTGTCGGTCACCACTTTAGTAAGGTAATGTTGGTGAAAGGACCACATGATGGTTAGAAAAGTACCACATGATGGTTAGAAAAAGGGACCCCAGTACGTGTAGATGAAGTCACTTTGGTTGTGCAAGGGCTGAAAGGAGCCTAGAGACGATGAGAGTCATGAGCATATGCAAAGTAGACTGACATACAAGTTACTGTGGGAGAAAATATGACATGAAAATCCGACCCCTCTAAGTTATATCTAAGAGAGCCAAGTCCCCGATACATGGGTCCATTAGAGATGGATGGGTGGAGAAGGTTAGGTTTGACCCTACCCCTCAGGATAGAGTAATGGGAGATGTTTTCCAGGTGTCCAATTTAGAGCACTATGTGAGGTACCCCGACCATGTGCTGAGCAACGAACCTAGTGAGCCCCAAGGGAGGCTGAAATGGCCTGAGTCACCTGTGTAGTTTATAGACGCCAGGATGAAAGAACTCAGAGAAAAGAATATGTGATGATAAAGGTTCTTTGAAAATTCCATGAGTACGGCAAAGCCACATAGAGGCCAATGATGGACATGGAGAAGTCTTATCCTGAATTGTTTGTTTGCTTGTTTGAATTTTGAGGACAAAATTCCTATAAGAGGGGAAGGATGTTATAACCCCAAATTTTGGGTTCAATTGATGAGAAATGCAATTTCTCATGTTAAGAATAATTGAACAAATAATGATGTGATTTGTTTTGAATAATTGGATTTCGTTTGAAATAGCCTTGTTATTTGATTTGTGGGCTTTATTGGCTATTGGGCCCAATAAAAAGGAAAATAGCAAAGGAAATTCAATTAGTAAATGGATATTTGAGAAATGAAATAATGGAAACCTCTAGAAGGAAAATCCAAAGAGGATTTCGTGCCTCTTGGATTCCTTGGGTTCCAAGGAGTCTAAAGTTGTAAAGAAAAATAAGAAAAAAAAAGAGATTATTCTATGTATTCCTTTATGAAGAAAGAAATTGGGAAATAAGTGGAAATTAAGTGAAAAGATGGATAATTGAGTTCCCTTTATGGAATTTCGTATCCATGAGATTTCTAAAGATAAAAGGGATGCCAATGTAGAGAATAAAAGAGAAATAAAGGGAAATCCTCAAAGAGGAGATATTTTAATAAGAAATAAATAAAATATGAGAAATTGACTTTTAAAGGAAGATAAAGGCAAACGAATGTTTCCCAATGTGGGAATCCGTGCCTTGAATGTTTCTTAAGGTCCAAGGGACCTAACATAACAAGATACTGGCAAAGTGGAAAGAGAAAATAGCAAATTGCAAAATAAAAAGATAATGAGATACATTATTAATGAATTTGTGATATTGATAAAAAGAAAGCATTTTTCCTATTAAAGGAAAAGAGAATTTGTGCCTTGGGAATAAAGGGCAAGTAATTAAAAGAAATTTCGAAATTCCTAAAGCATCCAAATAAGGAAGGATATTAGAAAAATATAATGAAGAGAGAGAGAGAAGGGTTGTTACTTCACAACCAAGGAAATGTGTTTCCTTTCATGTTTGGACTTGGGACCCCTTGAGGCACGCCTCAGGGCTTCATGTCCAACCCTATAAGAAGGGTGGAGCCCCTGCTTCGAGATCCAGAGGGATTCTACGCACGTTTCTTCTTCTTCTTTCTCTACTAAAACCTAACCATGAATGTATGAATCATCCTGGCGGCTAGCGGCTATAGGAGGATCGTAGTTGGGGCATGATGCTCCCAGGTCTCTAGAGGTGGAGCTTGGACATCGTCCCTTGGCCCCAACATCCGCACGGTGCTGCAGTTTAGATTTCCGGGCAGCCATGGTGGCAGACCCGCTGGACTCGCCCCAAACTGACCTGCCGTCCGCCAAAGGCACCTCCAGGTGCGCAAGGGGGTGGCGGAGCAAGGAGACCAAGCTTTGGTCATCGTCGGGGTCCGGAGGAGAAGAGAGAGCCGCGCCCAGCCTGCAGAACGGCGACTAGGGCGGCTGCCTTCGGCCTGCGCAAGGTTGAAGAAAGGAGAATCGACGCTGGACGATTCTACCCTCAGCATGACAAAAGGCGGATCTCTTAAGTGAAGGGCAGAACCGTCATTTGGTTCTAATCTAAAGAGGGGCGCGCGCAGGGATGTGCATGAGAGTTGGTTGCCTACGTGGCATCTCTCTATTGGCCAAAGGTATGCCTACTTTGCAAAATTCATAGATAAATAACCGTAGCTCCGATTAGAACAAGTTTTATATGAAAGTTGATCAGAAAGACGTGGGGAATCTGAATAAATTATGTTTATAAGACAATTCCTCTTACAATTTGAAAAATAGTGTAATTTATCAACTTTAGCATAATGATGATTAAAGAAACCCTACTTTGATATGATTAAAGTGATTAATAGGGTTTAATGGATCATTAGGGTCTAAATTAACCTGTTAAATGTAAAAAGGAACATTGAGTTCAAAAAGGAAGAACTTTGCACATGATTAGTTTAATTTAGAGTTTATATGCTTGAAATTGGAAAAGTACATAAAGTCATCATATTTACTGGTTTAATTAGTGAAAAACCCTTGAAATTGATGATAGTTGAATATAGTGATGTTCTCTGAATGTTTAGAACGAATATTAACAAGTTGATAATAAAAGGATGATAATTGCACATAATTGGCTTAAATTGGGGTTTCATATATCTAAGTTTGCATTAATGGGCTTAGAAACCCTAATTTAGGAAGATATGCCTTTTAATGATTTAATTGTGCAATTACATGAATATAACAATGTTATGTTGTTATAAATCCAATTTGAGTACCAAAGATCTTAATGTTGATAATGTGTATTAGATGCAATGAGTAGTCTAATATGCTTAAGAAGATAATTAGGGTTTAACCTAGTATGCAAAAGTGAGATTGTAATCTTATAAATCATAATATGATGGAATTAGGGTCCGTAGCCCTAATCCTTAGTCCAAACAAGAAATAACCCTAAACCCTAGTTTAGGAGCACATCTAGATCTGAGTAATGTAATGTGAATACATGGTGACACATATGTAGTATACATGTTTCAGATATTGTTGATTATATGCTTGGTTACTTGGATGTTTGGATGCACTCATAAAGTCTATGATGTTTGGCATGGTTTCTGCAAGGAATAAGGTATGTGGTTACGATTATGAATAACCGCTTTAGGTTTTCCGATGGATTCCCGGATGTTTAATCGTGTTGAATGCAACTAAATTGTTGAATGTTTATTTCTTTCATGCAAAGTATAAAGCGACTATGACTATTACATAATGTATATGCCTTCTAGCTCAATCCTTGATTCCCTCTGTGTCGTAATGGTTGACCTGATAAAAGACTACCTAGAGGGTAGGTACATCAGGTCATGAATGACTTTGACTACCTAGAGGGTAGGGTCATGAATGACTTTAACTACCTAGAGGGTAGGGTCATGAATGACTTTGGCTGCCTAGAGGGCAGGTCCATCAAGTCACCTTATAGAGGTACCATGTAAGTCCTAAAGGGACAACACAGAGTTGGGAAAAGATGGATTGAGTAGTTTGGCTTAAAACGTAATCTTGGTTGTTAAATGATTAATTGAATGATTACATGATTATCATAGTTGCACGATTATCTGTTTCCCCCACATACCAGCTTCGGCTGACCAACATTTTGTTTGTCGGCGTTTTAGGTACAATGAAAAGAACAAACAGTAAAGTGGCACATGTGATACAAAAAGGGAATTAAAGTACAAAGGATGATTAGATAGGTTAGTATCGGTGTGGATAAAAGTTTAGAGATCATGTTTTCAAAAGGTATGTAAAGAAAAATTTTATTACCATTTTCAGTATAGTCTGTTAGAATTTGATAATTGTTTATGGTTATATGTCGAACCTTTGATCCGGGATTAATGGATGCGGCTCAACCTCTTGGTCTCCCTTAATTGGGGGTTATCGGGAGGTGGGGTCGTAACAACAACCCTCGAACACATTAGCAAGCAACCTACATCCAAACATAATACATACAATGGTATTTGTTCTTGTGGGATCATCCCTCTCGCTTTTGCACAACATGAAATTGGAAAAATCTCCGAACTCGAAACCCATCAATGACATGAAATCTCTCTCGAGAATGAAAAATCAACACCCTAGAATATTCTAGATACCCTCTCAGGTCTATAATATTCGGAGATACTAGGAACATGTGTGATCTGGGCAGAACCTGGTAGTGGGCCCGACCGTGTTGGGCTAGGCCCGACCGTGCCCAAGTCTACGGTTTTGCATAGATCACCTTGAACCATCCTCCTTTTAGATTCCGATCCAAACTACCTTCTCTTATCTATTTCTACAACAAATTTCTTCATATAGGTAGAAATAGAAGTTCAAGCAAGAAAGAGATCAACCAAACTAGCAATCACAACCAGAAAGAGAAGATAGAATAGAAAAGGTACTAGATCTGAAATAAAATTGCTTGTTTAGGGCAAAAATATATAAACATACCCAAAACGGGCTAATAGACAAGAATGAGCTCAACTAGCCATGAAAAAATATAGTTGGCACCAAACTAAAATGGAAGAACATGGTTTGTATAGAAACAACGGAGAATAGTAGAAGAAAAGAGAAGAAGAGATTTAGCTTGTAGAGGAGAGGTGGCTCTCGCTCCATAGCCTCTGTATAGGTTAGATCTCGTCTTTGGGTCGTCTTCCTTGGTCTTCTGAACTCCTTGGCCTCCTTTCTCTTTGATTCTGCCCCAAACAGAAGCTTGGTGGGTGTATGGAGGTGGAAGATAATTGAGGATGATAGCATATAGATGAATGGTGGAGGAAAACGGTGGTCGATGGAAGCAAACTGAAAGAACAGACGTAGGATGAACATTTCATCCCTTTCAGACTTTGGAACTCTCCCACGGGGCTCTGAGAACTGAGAATGTGCGGGACCGCAACATGAAATTAGAACAATCTCCGAACTCGAAACCCCTATCCAGGTCTCGAGGGATGGGTATTTATAGGTGAAGGCAGAGTGCATGTAATGAGTGGTCGCGACACCTGTCCCGGTCGCAGCCTTGGTCTCGGCCCGACCGTGCCAGGCTGGGCAGACGTCGTGGTCGAGGCAGATCCCGCCGTCGAGGTACATGCCTCGGTCGACACAGACCCCACAGTCGAGGTGGTTTTGTCACGGTCGTGTGTCACGATCGCGCTAGTGTACCGCAGCCTTGGCCTCGGCCTCGGCCCAACCGTGTCGAGTGTCGGTTGACACAACGTCTTGGCCTCGGTCGTGGCATTGTCTTCTTGGTCGCGGTCGCGACATTATGGACCAAAAGATAAGAATCTTGGATTATTTATGAAAAGATATAAATGACTAAAAGATAATAATCTAGGGTTATTTTGGGCATATTAAGGCTATAATAAAATAAAATTATAAATAAATACTTAGCATAAATGTCTGAATTCGGTCAGCAATTAAGATGAAAAAATACATGTGTTTTTATTATTTTGCTGCTAAATCAGCAGGAAAATATTACAGTTTGTATACAATTGAGAAGAAAATACAGATTCAAATCTCTTATTATGTATTGTATTTATCAACTCTTGGATCATCTGGGTTTTGACACTTGTTTGAAGGAGGGGCGAGACTAATGTCTTTTCTAAATAAATAAAAAATATTGAACGCCACGAATGTATATGGACGTCCAAAGTGTATAATTATATGGAACCCAATTTGTACGGCTAAAAAAATAACTTATAAGCATAGTACATGAGAAGATTTGGGATGAAGTAACTACAATATATTATTGCGCAAACCGATTCTTGTATTTTAACCAGTTTAAGTAGGTAATATCTACCAAATTAGCTATTTTGGGGATAGCCTTTTGACGAGCCTAGCAGCGACAAAAGCAAAACCTCCGATCACTTTTTTTATTAATGTCGTATTGAGCAGAACTGAAACAATGGGATTTCAGGGCAGTGCCGAATAGTTGATCAATCTGCCACATCACGAAGCATTGTTGCTTGAAGCGTTGTGGCGATTGGAAACAAGAGACGTGAAATCGACACCAGCGGAAAGGGGATAGACGCCGGGGAACTGCTCCAGCGAAGGGCCACAGCCGCCGCTAGAATCATAGATGGGGGAACTCGTTTTCGGCCAGTTTTTTTATACGTGTCGAAGTCCGGGAATTTCTACTTAACTCGTTTTTCAGAGTTACTGAAAACCAATCATGTAAAACTTCTATTGGAGGTATTGTGGATGAAGACGTGACCAACTATATTAAAGAATGGTAGAAAGGAGAAAGGAGTCTAGAGGAGGTAAATGAAACACTCGTGGTGATGATCCCAAAGACTGAAAAATCCAAAACAGTTGGAGAATTCCGCCCGATCAGCCTTTGTAATGTGTTGTACAAACTTGCTTCTAAGGTGATGACAAATAGACTAAAGCCTCTCATGAACAATATTATAACGGAGAATCAAAGTACTTTTATTCCGGGGCGTTTGATCACCGATAATGCTCTCATTGCTTATGAACTCTTCCATTCTATGAAGAGGGACAAAGGAAAGAAGAAAATCAGCATTGCTTTGAAGCTAGACATGTCCAAAGCTTATGATAGGGTTGAATGGAGTTTCTTAAATTATGTGAGGGAGAAAATGGGGTTTGGGGGAGTATGGAGGGAGAAGATTCAAGACTGCATCACATCTGTCCAACACATGTTTGCCATCAACGGGGACCGGACCAGGAGAATAAAACCTTCGTTGGGACTTCGCCAGGGTGACCCTCTCTCTCCCTACCTTTTCATCATATGTGCGGAAGCTTTTTCTACCATGTTAAGTATTGCTGCTCGTGACAACCTTATACACGGCACCACTCTGTCTAGAGGAGTGCCACAAATATCTCACATTTACTTTACAAATGACAACATCCTTTTTGCTAGAGCAACCTCGTCAAAATGCTTGAAGATAGCTGAAATTATCAGCCACTACGAACAGGCATCCGGTCAACAAATTAATCTATCAAAGACAAATGTAGTATTTAGCAAAGGGGTGACGGCAACAAAACGAGAAGAACTAAAGGGTTTGCTGTAAGTAAAGGAGGTGGACAGGCACGCAAAGTATCTTGGTCTCCCAACAGCGATAGAAAGATCAAAGAAACATATTTTCAGTTTCGTGAAGGAGAGGATTTGGAAAAAACTTCAAGGTTGGTTCGAGAAGTTACTGTCCAAGCCCGACAAGGAGGTTTTTATCAAGGCAGTGGCACATGCTATCCCGACGTATGTGATGAGTATTTTCCGGATACTAGCGGGCACTCTTGATGAAATCCAAAGTATCATAGCAAGGTTTTGGTGGGGCGCAAAAGGAAATGAAAGAAAGCTAGCATGGACAAGCTGGGAAAATATGTGTAAATCAAAAAAGGGCGGAGTACTCGGCTTCAGGAATTTTCATATGTTCAATCAAGCACAGCTAGCCAAACAATTATGGAGGTTAGGAGTGAATCCACAATCACTTGTGCATAAGGTTTTGAAGGCCAGATATTTTCCTAGAGCATCCATTTGGGATGCAAGAAGAGGCTACAATCCTAGCTATACATGGAGGAGCTTATGGGGAGCAAAGGAACTGCTAAAAGAAGGAATGGAGTGGAGGGTAGGAAATGGGAAAGATGTGGACATTTGGGAAGACTCATGGCTACCAGGAGAGGAAGACAGTCTAGCACGCTTCAAGAGCTCGGATGACATACCCTACAGGAAGGTGAGTGAGCTTATGACACCAGATGACCTTGACTGGGACACTGACAAACTTGAGGCTTGTTTTCCACCGTCTTACATAGAAAGGATAAAAGCTATCCCGCTCAGTATACGTGAACAAGATGATATATAGTCGTGGTGGCCGACAAAGAAGGGTATATTCACGGTGCGGTCAGCATACTGGTTAGCCATGCTTGGAGAAGAGGAGGCCTGGAAGCATGTAAGGCAGCTGGGTTCCACCTTATGGCAACGCATTTGGAGAGGGGGGTGGACACCCAAGATGGCACACTTTATTTGGAGAGTGTGCACTCGGGGGCTAGCATCCAAATTAAGGGAGGTTGTTCGACAGACATTGCATTGAGGATGGTACATGTCAGCTTTGCATGTCAGAAAAGGAAACCATTCAACATATGCTATTCCGATGTCCGAATGCTACTGAGGTCTGGGAACAACTGGATAGAGGGACCCAAGAGTGGGTGGAAGACTACAAGGATGAAGATATCACCAGCACCATGGGGGCGGTTGTAGATAGGGCAGATAAGGAAGTGATTTTTGCTTCTATGTGGGCTTTCGGAGGGGACGCAACATGCGTGTTTTCCAAGATGGCGAAGTACATAGTGGCTATCTATACCGTTCGGCACTGGCATGGGTCAACCATGATGGAGGAGAGAAGAACCAAAGGAGGAACAACAACGCACAGTGGGGTAGTGAAGGAATTCCACGGTGGATTAAGGCGACACCTGGACGAGTAAAGATAAATGTGGACGCTTCATGTGGGGAGGATGGAGAGGTAGCCATAGGAATGGCAATGCGGGATAGTTAAGGAGTGCTAATAGGGGTCGCGGGTGAGAAGATTAGCAAGCGCACTGAGGTAGCAACGGCAGAAGCCACAACCATGAGGGCAGCACTCCGTGGGCGCACAACCATGGAGACATACAGGTGGAGATGGAGACAAACGTTCTTGAGGTGGTCCAAGCTTGTAGTGACTCCTCTACAAGGAGGGACTACGTGGGGATCCTTGCAGACGATATTAGGAACCTGAAACACCTCTTTTCTTTTTGCAGCATTTCTTATGTTAGTCGTTCTTGTAACAAGCTTGCCCATGAAGTTGCCACCATGGCACGAAAGGGACAAGTAGATAGTTTTATTTTTTTTCAGTCTTTTCCTTCAAGTCTTGTAAACATTACTTTGGCTGATTTAGCCTAATTAATTGTTTTTGGCGGGGGGGGCCAATCATAGGACCCTCCGTCCCCTCTAAAAAAAGATGTAAAACTTCTATTGGAACTTGAGTTCCTGACTTTTTAAATTCACTTACGACAAACCAATCAGAGTCTAAAACAAACTCAGAACATATACCATTGAGCATGCGGGGTGTTGGAGATTGTGTGTCCTTGTCATCCTGATTCTAAGTTTATGGAAGATGGTTGCGGTCATACCACAGTAGGAGAACGGTTGTGGTTGTATCTTAGTGTAACACCCCAGATCGGGATATAACCATTGTAGTTCGGTAAGATGATCATAAAATAAAGTATAATTAGGGTCTGCAAGTATTTTATTTATGCTCCTCTCGTTCTTCCGATAAATTTGATATATAATTTTATTATATTTGGACAATCCTAGTAAATTCTATGATTTTTGGAAGATATAACATATAAAAGAAGTTATACCTTAAGTGTAAGACCACATGGGGCCTTCCCATTGGCTCTCGGGCCTATGGTCAAAGTCCACACCACCTGAGTGGGTCCCAACTACACCCTGGTCTGGCTTACCACCTATGGTCAACCCGGAGTGAACCGAAACCCGTTGTCTGCCCTGGTCCCGTGCGTCATTCCCTCCCGCTCCCGGCTCGACGCTGCAGGACCCTACATTTACATCCGTACTTTGGTGGCGCTGCAAGGGGAAGAAGTTGGATACTTCACCCCAACAGGGTTCCCTTCCATCGACATGGCCAAGAGGGTCATCTTCGGCATCACACTGACAGAGGCCACCGGTGACTCCCACCGAATTTGGTTGCATCATCGGATAGGAGGAGATAGATGCCTCCGGAGGCCATCGACCTGGGTGGATAGAGAAGGATAGATTGTCATGAATTTTGTGGGCCTAAACCGACCCGCGGTGGTGACCTAGGAAAATACTAGGGGTTCGTCTACCCTATTGTCATCCCTGACAAGGGACATGCACTTCTACGACAAAGATGGTTGTTGTTGGAAGTATCACCGATAGGAAGCAGGAGACTAGGAGAAAAACAATAGAGAGAGTGAGAGAATTTTCATGGCATCCCTTGGTCTTTCTATGGAGATTGGGGTCCATCAATTTGTGGAGTGTGAGGGTTCCTATGGTCCCTTATATAGAAGAGACTTGGCTTACGAAGAGGGTGATAATGGAGAAAGAAGGGGCAAAGAAAATCCACGAGAAGGTTGGAGAACCTCATCCATATGTATACTAACCTTACAAAAACTTTCGCTGGTACATGCCTCTTTGGGTCTAGTTCCCATAAAGACTTCCCGATTCCCTCCTTTATTGGTAGATGCCTATGTGTGTACATGTCATTGGGTAGTCTTATATAAGGAAGTATTATATCAACATCTAAGGATACTAGTTATTTTCTTTCCTTTAGTCTTTCTCTCTTCATTAGTTATGAGTTATTATAAATCAATAATAAAAAGGATACTAATGAATTCTTTCCTCTTTGTATTTTATGAGAAATCCTAAAATCATCAATAATATATTTTCTTTTAAAATGTATCTGTCCTCAACCTTTGCTTTTGGGATTTATCGGAATATACTAAATGAACAAAACTTATCTTTCATGTATCTATTTAAAACAACCAGCATTATCTCATAGGTTATTCTTTTTATCCAATTTCTAGAATGCTCTTCGTTTTATTATTTTTAAGCATACAAAGGTTGAATATTATTTGATGTCCCAAAACACGTGTTGCCAAACTGGCTAGATAATTACTCTTTTAATTATCTAAAATGTTATACATCTTATTTTCTTTTAGAAAGTTACAATTATCTTTATAATTGTATTATGCAATAACTCATAAAGTCATTTAATATTTATTTATGTACAAAATCTCTAATTTATTTGTCTTGTACCTAGGGACTTATTTGCAGCACAATTAGTCTTATGAGCCTCACTTGGGTCGTGGGTGGTACCCATGCCACAAAATGAATGGTTTTATTTTATGAATAATACGACTAAAGAATTCACTTATCAATTCAAGTCTTATATTTGTATAATTCAATTTCATCAAAATTGAGGATATAACATTAAGATCCTAAAGTATGCAACTTTAAGATCCTAAAGGATAAGGAGATTATCATCTAAAAGAAATTTAACGACCCCCTCCATGTATTATCTCCTATTCAGGCGGACCAAGAGGGCAAGGGTCATTACTCTAATACATGACCATAAGTTTAGAAAATAATAAAAAATAATTAATAAATTTCACTAATAAAAAAGGATTTTGGTACAAGATTAATATTATATATTTCACTAAGGAATTACATGATCTGGATATTTAAAGTTGACTAAATCCTCCAAATATTACAACTCTGTCTTTTTCTTTGAGTGCCTTCTTTTCTTAGATCTTTGTTTTCCTCTTACTTGCATAATAGAAGATTATCCTAAAACGGCATGACACAAAAGAAAGGTCAGTAGAATGATTTATATTGGTATGTGGGGCAAAACAAAATGTTCGTATATACTTGTAACAACATATCCGTAGAAATTATTGTTACAGAAACAAAATTATAGTTTTCTTTATAACTTCTCAACCCATTTTACTCAACCTCTAGGATGCCCTCACTTAGGATTTTTGTCCCTACACTAGACTGTAGGACACCTATCAATCTGGATCCAGGTGCCTATGTTGGGCACCTCTCAATCTGGAGTTAGGTGGCATGATGTTCTTCCCAATCTGGTGTTGGTATGTATGCTCTGAGAGCCAATCATATGGTGATTGGATTGGCATACGTCATGATTGATTTGATAAATATCAAAGGCAAGCTTCCAATTTAGTCTAGCTCAATCAATAATGAGATAAATGATGGAGCAGAATGAATGTCTAAAGAATGACAATACTCAATGATGTATGTCTTTAGGTTGAAGACCTAAACAATGAGATCATAAGGGTGCTAAGAGTATGTACATTCTTGTTATGCCCCTAGTTGGATGTCATTGTGGAAGTTTGATAGACAACAATGACATATCAAGACTAGAGTGTATGTTGGCTGATGATCATATCTCATTAGTCATGATATGTGATATCAAACTAAGCACACAGATACATGTCAGAGAATAGTGTATCGGATAGACCCACCATGAGAGTGATACATGGAACCATGACATGGTAGTCAGAATCATCTCTCATAGTGATGGTGGTGATTGTGATTCTTAGACTTGAAATCAGTGCACTCATCGAATGTGATTGGGTACACTTTGACATCATCAAACACAGTCTTAAAACATTTGTTTTTATAACGGTGATGATTGGGTGGCTTTGACGCATGAGATAGACTGTGAGTGATAGATATGGGATTCGTCCCTCCTAAGGGAGTATGATGTCCAAGCCACTTGATAAGCGAGACTGAGAAAGGCATGTGCATGCACATGTGAATCTATATATGATAGTGATGTCACACATATCTTAGACACTCTACTCTAGTTTAAGAAACATGAATGAATGTTTAAAGGATGACAACCCCATGCCTTGAGTTCATTCAGGATATCAGAGACAAAAGAATTATAAATTCACTGGAACACCAATCAAAGACTGTAGGATTGAAAGTTGTTCTCCAACTTTCCTTTTCACTTGGGTAGCACTGATGTGTGACTAGGCACCACTCTTTGCTTGTGATCTCATAAGCTAGTTATAGACATTCACTGCCAATGTGAAATGGGACATATAGGGTCACATACAAAGGATTAACCGGGAAAAGGAGTTTATCCATGAACAATGTTTGGATTGATTAATAAAGTGTTTAGGTACTCAATCAAACATTCAATCAATATACTTGACTCAGAATCATCAAGTTCAAGTGTTGAACCAAATGATTAGAGTGTCAGATTGATTGACAACTGAATTAACTATGTTCTTCACAACGTGGACCACCAACTGACCGATTCACTAGGTGAACCGATCAGCTCATGGCCAGTGAGACAACCGGTTCATTTATCCAAACAAGCAATGTTGGATTTTCCCAGTTTTTGAGAAAAGATTTTTCATTTCACTTGTTCAATTCGAATGGGACAAGAATTAATCTTTTCATTAATTAGAAATGAATAAAGGAAGTCAATTCTGGGCAAGTCTGGGAAGTAAAATGACAGGTTCACTAAGTGAAACAACCAGTCCACTAAGTGAAACAACCAGTTCACTAAGTGAACCAATCAATTCATACTCCCAACCACCGATTCAGAAGTGAACCGATCGACTCACCTTGCCAAATGACCATTTTAGTTATGAAACGATCAGTTCTCCTGCCGCAATGTAAATTTTTCACGGAAATTCTAGACCCTTCTACTCTCGCACATAATGGGAACCCTGACCTTGCCCTATACTATAAATAGGGGGGTACATGGGGATTATCCAGAGACACAACTCAGAATATCAGTTTCTCTACAAAGTTGTTGTCCTTTCTAGTTATGGTAATCGAGAAAGCCCAAGAAAGTTCTACTTGTCCAGGGAGGAACAACGAGGGAAAGACAACTACTAGAAAAGTAACTGGTTGTAGGAGAGTGCATCAGTGACTATTACACTAACAGAAGGGGAAAACTCCTTCTAGATCGTTCTTTAGGATGACTAGAGTTCCCGGTAGTCTGTGCGGATTATCTATAGAGGCGGGAGACTTCTGCCGCTCAGGAGGACGACAGTCAATTGTAGTTTTCGTCAAAACCAGGAGCTGCATAGATGTCATCGAGGACAGGTGGTTGAAGACCATACTAGCTGTGAGGTATTTTCATTGAGCAAGCCTCAGGACCAGGTATATCTTGCTAAAACCATCCTTCCCATTACATAGATTCTGATGCGATCTGCTGGTTATGGGTTTATGGTCAAGTAAAAAAAAATTATGCTGCCTGCTCCGACAATGTAAAACCCAACATATGGGGCCTAACCTCATATGACTGTTACGACCCCACCTCCCAATAACCCCCAATTAAGGGAGACCGAGAGGTCGAAGCCGCACCCATAACTTCCAGATCAAAGGTTCAACAATTAAACAAGACTAATTATCAAATTTTAACAGACTAAACTATAAGAAAGTAAGCTTTTGCATACCTTTTTGAAATCTTGGATCTCTAAACTTCTATCCACTTATGGATTCTATTCTAATAGTCCTCCTTGTATTTTACTTCAAGTATTTCACAATATGACGATTTACTATTTGTCATTTTGGCTTGTACCTAAAATGCCGACAAACAAAACACCAGTCAGCCGAAGCTGGTATGTGGGGGAACAATAAATGTGCAACTATGATAACAGCGTAATCATTCAATTAATCATTTAGCAACTAAGATTACATTTTAAATATAACTCCGCTATCCATGAGTACCCTATCCTCGGTGATATCCCTATAGTGGACCTAGATACTACCTTCCTTATGGTAGATCCCCATTAAACCCCTCATGGTCCCACCTATAGGTGAACCAGTTTCTAGGGTTGAGTCACATGGAACTACTCATAAGTAGCCCACTCCTTAACTCGTGGTAGGCTAATGGGTCTCATGGCACTACACTTGGTAGCCCAATTTCTAACCCACGATAACCTAGACCTTACTCTAGGTTACCCCTTTTTAGCCTTTACAAGCCACAGAGGTGGACCCGGATCTAGCCAGTTATACATGTATATTCATAGTGATAGTCATAGTCACTCTATAGTTGCATGAAATAAAAGCATCCAATAGTTATTTTCAAGCAACTGATAAAATCATTTGGAAATCGTTGTGAAACTAAAGCAATTATTCATAAGCATAACCACATACCTGATTTGATGATTTCACAAGCATTAGGTAAATCCAACCAAGAACGCAATCCAAGCAAGCAATTCAATAATCATATAATTCCTGAAAATAATATGTACTCTATTTATTACACACTTTATCAAGAATCTACTTTATTGACTTGGATTCACTTTCTAGGGTTTGTGTATCCATTTTAGGGTTTCATTTTGCATTTAGGGTTTCCCTTCATCGTTTACTATATTAAACACTAATTTTATGCCATTACTCATAAACCCTAATTTTCTCATCTATTCTTCAATATTAAGGGTATCTTAACAACATATAACCCTATTTTCATAATACAGGCACATTAATCATCAATTAATTTCATTAAGCTTCTTTTTCATTAAAGTGACTATTTTATCCTTTTAATTCATAACAAGATCATTATACACATTTATCATCAATTCAAAGTTCATTATGGTCTAATTAACATATGAACTCAATTTACCATTAATTATACCTTTTATTCATGAGAAAACCCTAATTACTACATTTAGTGTTTTTATCCATAATTAACACCTTTAATGCTCGAAATAAATTAGAACCATCATATAACATCATATTTTCATATCTTTCAAATTAAATATGATCTTATCTTCTTTTACCCGAAATTAGGGTTTCTAAATGCTTAACTATTCTCATATGAGGTAAAAACCCTAAATCATGCAATTTTACATCTAGATCAGGTTCGAATCTAACATTATCATTCAACAGGTTATTAATACTTCAATTAACCCATTAAGCATACTAGATTCAACCTTTAATCACAAATAGGGTTTTTAACTTAACTTTAAGGATCTTTTCATCCACTTATAGTACTTTTGTAATTAGGAACGAAATCAATCTTTAATATCATTTTTATTCGATTCCTCTCATTCTCCTGATCAATTTTCATATTTTATACATTCTAATCCGAGCTACCAATGTTTAGTTATGAAATTTGCAAGAGTTTCCTTTTTGGATCAATCACAGAGCGCCACATCACCCTATCCATGCAACGCGGCTTGCCTTATTGGAAACATAACGAAAAGACACTCCTACCCCCGCGTAAGTTGTCAGTGCCTTATCCCGCCGAGGGGTATCTCCGTCCAACACACTTCATCTTCTTCCTCATTACTTTCCCTAAATCTGACGCGTGAACTGATGCAGATCGCGGGCGTGCCCCTTCCTCTCCAGGGTCCAACGACCCCCAAGGACTATACCCTCACCTCCAGTGCTCCCCCACGCATCCAGGGTTGCCATTAATCTGCGGCCAAGGTAGTCGGCTCACGCTGGCCAGGCCTTCAGCACTCGGCGGCCCTGCAACCATGTCGTTGCTGCCACACATGATTCAGGGCATGAGATCATCGGCCATCCTTCCCCTGGGTTCGTGGGAGCATGCAACATCAACTAAAGTCATCCACTGGTCCCTCGTTGCTCCGTAGATGCGCCATAAGCCATGGTTAGGGTTTCAAATGTGAAGAAGCAATGGGGAAGAGAGAGAGATGTAGGATCTCTTTAGAACTCGAACCAGAGTTCTACCCTTTATATAGGGGTGAGTGAAGAAGCCCTAGGTTGGCTATTTGTGAATCTAAGAGTCCCTTTCCAAGTAGGAAGTCAATTCCTCCAATGAGAAGTAATATTCTCTCTCTTCTTTATCCTTTGGATTTTTCTCTATTATTTGAATATTAGGAATTCGAAATTCCTCTTACTTAATCTCTTTTATACTTTCCTTCTAACCCATAGGCACGAAATTCTATTTCCTTTAATAATAATTACTTTCTTTTTAACAATACCTCATAATTCATTAATAATGTATCACATTATCCTTTTATTTTTCAAATTTGGTATTTTCTCTTTCTTTCCTCTTTATTGGGGCTCCTTGGACCCCAAAAAACTCTATTATTTCGAAATTCTTTTCCAAGGATATTTATTAACCTTCTAGATGCATATATATGCATTATTTCACATTATCTTGTTTATTTCTTATTAAAATATCTCCTTTTGAGGATTCCTCTTTATTTCTCCTTTATTTTCCTCATTTCTTGTTCCTTTTAATGTTAGGAATCCTTGAGATACAAAATTCCACCAAGGATAACCCAATTATACCGTTTTCCACTTATTTCCAACATTTTAACATTATTTTCAATTTGTTTCTCACTAAAGAAATACCTAATTAATCTTTTCTTTTCTTATTGCATTCTCTATGCAACTTTGGACTCCTTGGGACCCAAGGAACCCAAGAGGAACGAAATCCATCTTTGGATTATATTCTTTTGCCTTCTAGAGGTTTCCACATCTCTCTTTTCTCAAAAACTCAATTATTCATTTATTAATTGAATCTCCTTATTATTTGGGCCCAATAGCCCATAAAGCCCACAACACAAACATCAAGGATATTGTAGACAAAATCCATTTATTCAAACCAAATTATATCATTATTTGTTCAAATATCTTTAATATGAGAAATTGCATTTCTCACCAAAAGAATCCAAAAATAGGGTTGTAACATTCTTTCCCTCTTATAGGAATTTTGTCCTCAAAATTCTATCAAGCAAACAAACAATTCAGGATAATACTTTTCCATGTCCATCATTGGCCCCTATGTGGCTTTACCACACTCATGGAGCTCCCAAGGAACCTTTATCATCACATATTCTTTTCTCTGAGTTCTTTCATCCTGGCATCTATAAACTGCACAGGTGACTCAGGCCATGTCAGACTCCCTTGGGGGTCACTAGGTTCATTGCTCAGCACATGGTCGGTGTACCTCACATAGTGCTCTAAATTGGACACATGAAACTCGTCACTCATTACTTTATCCTGAGGGGTAAGGTCAAGCTTAACCTTCTCCACCAAACCATGTCAAAAGAACCCATGCATCGAGGACTCAGCTCTCTTAGCTATAACTTAGAGGGGTTAGATTTTCATGTCACATATTCTCCCACAGTGAACTGCATATCAGTCTACTTTGCATTTGCTCATGACTCACATCATCTCTAGTCTCCTTTCAGCCATTACATGATCAAAGCGACTTCATCTACACGCATTGTGGTCCTTTTCTAATCATCATGTGATCCTTCCAACAACGTCACCTTACTGAAGTGGTGACCGACACAACCTCCCTTACAGAGATTCTTATAAAACCTGGTACTGGCTATGGTGGTCATCGTCACATCTTTCTTAGGACACGAACTGTCTCTAGATATCACCCTGAATGAGCACACATGCTGTCATCAGACCCTTTAGTCTGGATTGTACTAACCATTAGATAAGGATGATAAATTGTACTAACATCGAGTTCTTCATGTACCTACTTCCACCTTTTGGAAGGGAATCTTTAGGTCAAACTCAAGAACTTTTGTACTCACCTCATGGTGTAGTTGAACCATCTCTCTCATGGGTAGTTCAACCAGATCTGTCCCTCGACAGAACTCTTTCTTTCTCATGTCATCTAGGTAAGGCGATCTACCATAACCCATATTGCATCTCGACCTTCCTTGGTCCAAGGGAGACTCACCACATCCATAGTGATGAACTCCCTTTCTCTTTTGGGAACTCTTTATCACTTATATCAATTCACTGGGTTACTGGTGTTCGTCCTTCTCCCTCGGCTTGCATGGCCATATGCAACTTTATCTTAGGCATCTAAAGTACTACTGTCACTTATTATCTTTGTAGTACGATATATGGTGATCTTAAAATCATGATCTCCTATCCGTCATTATTCCTCAAGATCAAAACCTCAAAAACCCTAAACCATTCTAGTCGGGGTTTCATCACCTTGTTTTCCAAAGAAGTACATATGAGGTTCTACCACCATCCTTTCATTGCATCAAGGATTAGACTGGCTAACCAAACAACCATTAACTGATCTCATTACATCAGAGTGTTAGCCAAACATATCTTCTTTTCCAACTTAGGGTTAGTCTTACATCCTCTTTTAGCCAAACTAGGCAGATATATCTCAACCAGAGCATCCATTACCACTTCACCTTGTTACACATTAGGTAAAGTTGATGTCATACACCTTCATGTATTCCACTTATTATCTCATTTCAGCTCGAAGTCTACTTTATTGAGAACACCTTGAGCTCATCTTCTTGGTGATCAAACTCAACCTTGTATGACTCATATCTCATGATAAAATCATCCTCATAAGTTGACTACCTCATTCCTTTTAATGTTTACAAACCATCCATGTATCATTCACTTTACTACGGTATGTTATCTTCTCTGTCCCCATATCTCGTGGCAACATTCCAACCCACATCATCTTTATCCTTGGTGTATGGCATGTGTACTATCCTATCTCTCACTCCCATAACAAGAGGAAATAAGCATTTGGCTGCAGTCCAAATACAGAGTTCTTCCTGTTCCAAGAGTAGAGATGGTACATCCCACCTTGCCAGTACACCTTTAAATCCAAGTTGAGACATGCCACCTATGTCTCTATATCACAATCATCTCGATATCAAGGTTACTTCCATGGAAAACTAGTCTTGAACCTACTGAGGTTTACACACATCCCTTGGTCATCTCCTCTAGGTCTATAGGGTGCCGAAACTTTTGGGGTCATCCCTCTTCCTTTATGCATCTAGAGAGTGCCCTACTCATCTGCCCTTTGGGTCCCATGAGTTCATGAAGGTGATCAATCTCCTAACCCATGGCCCTCAAACAATGATAGGTGTTACCTGCCGACCCTATGGTCATGTGCAACTAGGGAATTAGGCAACTCCTACTTCCATCGATCTTATTCCCACCTGATCCTAGGATAGACTTAGGATTCTCTTATAGTACATGTTCAACTTAAAACCTTACCCAAGCCTTCATCATCATCTCTCTCTGCATTCATGGGCTGACTTTCATCCTTTCATAGGGGTCATGGAAACCTGCCTACCTTGGTCAAGCCCCATACCAGTTACCTTCATGGTAACACATCCATATGCACTTAGAGATGGTTATCTATGGGTCTATAGGTTCATTCTCATACTATGTACTTTTCACCTAGCTTCTCAAGATCCTATGAGACCTCTTTAGGTTTCCTTAAAACCCACAAAACTGGTATACACCCTACCAAAGGGTCCCTCTCCCAGGATGGGAGGAAACTACAAGGTCACAAGCATCCTTAGGGTTTACATCCATATGAGCATGCTTGACCCTAGAAAGCCATTAAGGCACAAGCGGACCACCTGCTAAACCATGCTAGGTCACACTTATTCTCGTCCTCAACATTGGGTCAAGATTATACCTTCCCATGTCATCAACTTAGTTTTAAGGGGTTCATCGAACATACCTTAAACTTAAGGGGCCTCCCTTTTCCTCCATACATGAGGAGTACCATGCTCAAAACTATAGAAACTTAATTCTCATCATGAGCATTAGGTATACCACTTCCCCTCTTAGGCCCTAGGAACCATAGGTTCATGTTCTTGATGTCCAACTGTCTGCTCAACCTCTTAACCACAAACCAAACATGTAACGGGTATGACATACACTTCCTGTCATCCTTTTTCCTTGATCAACACTTTAAAGTTGAGTCCTCCTCAAGGACAATCAACAAGGTACAAGGCCTCATAACCTGTTACTAAACCTCTCCAGGGTATACATAACTTCTTCTTCCTTTCTCAAAAGGTAAACACTTATACCATAGGCATGTAGGTTCCAGAAGCCTCATCCTCTCTCTCTAGGGTTTGGTTCATCTAAAGGTGACCAAGATATAATCAGCCTCCAGGGGTCAAGCATAAGGCAACCACTATCATCCACTTAGGTCGCATCATCCTTAACTCCCTACTTTTCCTCATATCTAAGAGTCTAGGATTCCAACCTCCCTTGCTTGGTTCTTGCTCTCTCTTTCTAGATCTATCCCTACAACCAACCCCACCATTAGAAGGGATAACTCAATTATGTCGACGTTTAGAGGTCCAAATGTTGTTACGCTTTAGAGGTCCTCTCTTTGTGAAGGGTCAACCTCAAAAGCATGCCCCTACCTGGATGAAGCCTATGTTCAACTTATGTTCGCTCAAGGTTATCCATAGTTCTTTATGCTTATTTCATAAGCCATCCTTCACTCTCTCCTGGTCATGGTTTCAACCTATTGCTCACCCTACTAACGTACTCTGGGGGTATGCTATGCCCTACTCGCATAAGCCCATAGAGTTTTTATAGGTCCTTCACTAACATCATCATTGAAGGAGCTATCCTTTACTCTAACATGCACGACCCTTCCCAGGGTTGGGTTGCCACAGGTGCTAGGACACCCATGGATCATATGGCATCCCAAAGGCATGTCCTTTCAAACACCCGATCTATCGTGATATCTATTCACCACTTCATATCTCTCTAACCAACACCTAGGGTTAGGGTTATCATCATCCTCAGAGGATGTGCCAGGTCTCTACTTGTAATGGAGATCTCTATCTCCAAGACTAACTCTCTTTATCTATCCTCCTGACAAGAAGCCTAGCCTCAGGTCTCTTATGTGGGCATTAGAACTTATGTCATACGACCTAAGCATGTATCTAGCCTTTAGTTTGTGGTTATTCTATTAAGCTTATGTCCATGAAATCTTATTTACATACTTTTTCATTAATTTGGTGGAGGATTCGTTAGACCTTATTAACCTTACCCATACCTCAAGAGGGTGAGGAAAAGAGAGAAAACCCTAATCCTTAAGGTCCTTAACAGAATTTGAGTTGAGGAGGGATGAACAAGATGAGAGGGTCCTAAAGGTATCTTATTTCGATTCATATCCTAAGACTTTGGCGAGGCAGTCACACAGATCTGGGAGTCCTCGTATTCCAACTAGTGGTGTGGAGGAAAATATTGCCAGCCCCTGGTCGTGATCCTTTTCTAGACACCTCTGTCTTTTAGATAATCCTCTAATAACTCCCTTGGGTTCTATGGAGTTTGTAAAATTTAATAATTATTAATGGTTAAGTGAGGAACCTACGCTCTGATACCAAATGTTACGACCCCACCTCCCGATAACCCCCAATTAAGGGAGATCGAGAGGTCGAAGACACACCCATAACTTCCAGATCAAAGGTTCGACAATTAACCAAGAATAATTATCAAATTTTAATAGACTAAACTATAAGAAAGTAAACTTTTGCATACCTTTTTGAAAACTTGGATCTCTAAACTTCTATCCACTTATGGATTCTATTCTAACTAATCGTCCTTGTATTTTACTTCATGTATTTCACAATATGACGTTTTACTGTTTGTCCTTTTGGCTTGTACCTAAAACTCCGACAAACAAAATGTCGGTCAGCCGAAGCTGGTATGTGGGTGAAACAATAAACGTGCAACTATCATATAAACGTAATCATTCAATTAATCATTTAACAACTAAGATTACATTTTTAATATAACTCCGTGATCCATGAGTACCCTATCCTCTGTGCTATCCCTACAGTGAACCTGGATACTACCTTCCTTATGGTAAATCCCCATTAAACCCCTCACGGTCCCACCTATAGGTGAACCAGTTTCTAGGGTTGAGTCACATGGCACTACTCGTAAGTAGCCCACTCCTTAACTCATGGCAGGCTAATGGGTCTCATGGCACTACACTTGGTAGCCCCATTTCTAACCCACGATAACCTAGACCTTACTCTAGGTTACCCCTTTTTAGCCTTTACAAGCCATAGAGGTGGACCCAGATCTAGCCAGTTATACATGTATATTCATAGTGATAGTCATAGTCACTCTATAGTTGCATGAAATAAAAGCATCCAACAGTTATTTTCAAGCAACTGATAAAATCATTCGGAAATTGCCATGAAACTAAAGCGATTATTCATAAGCGTAACCTCATACTTGATTTGATGATTTCACAAGCATTAAGCAAATCCAACCAAGAACGCAATCCAAGCAAGCAATTCAATAATCACATAATTCCTGAAAAGAATATGTACTCTATTTATTACACACTTTATAAAGAATCTACTTTATTGATTTGGATTCACTTTCTAGGGTTTATGTATCCATTTTAGGGTTTCATTTTGCATTTAGGGTTTCCCTTCATCTTTTACTATATTAAACCCTAATTTTATGCCATTACTCATAAACCCTAATTATCTCATCTATTATTCAATATTAAGGTTATCTTAACAACATATGACCCTATTTTCATATTACATGCACATTAATCATCAATTAATTTCATTAAGCTTCTTTTTCATTAAAGATACTATTTTATCCTTTTAATTTGTACCAAGATCATTATACACATTTATCATCAACTCAAAGTTCATTATGGTCTAATTAAAATATGAACTCAATTTACCATTAATTCTACCTTTTATTCATGAGAAAACCCTAATTACTACATTTAGGGTTTTTATCCATAATTAGGAACTTTAATGCTCGAAATAAATTAGAACCATCATATAACAAAATATTTTCATATCTTTCAAATTAAATATGATCTTATCTTCTTTTACCCTAAATTAGGGTTTCTAAATGCTTAACTATTCTCATATGAGGTAAAAACCCTAAATCATGCAATTTTACATCTAGATCAGGTTCAAAT
Organism: Alisma plantago-aquatica; assembly: GCA_963693085.1. Lineage (NCBI taxonomy): Eukaryota > Viridiplantae > Streptophyta > Magnoliopsida > Alismatales > Alismataceae > Alisma > Alisma plantago-aquatica. The sequence continues at coordinate 546,152,326 of OY856414.1, forward strand.
CTAACATTATCCTTCAATAGGTTATTAATACTTCAATTAACCCATTAAGCATACTAGATTCAACCTTTAATCACAAATAGGGTTTTTAACTTAACTTTAATGCACTTTTCATCAACTTATAGTACTTTTGAAATTAAGAATGGAATCAATCTTTAATATCATTTTTATTGGATTCCTCTCGTTCTGCTGATCAATTTTCATATTTTATACATTCTAATCCAAGCTACCAATCTTTAGTTATGAAATTTGCAAGAGTTACCTTTTTGGACCGATCACGAAGCACCACATCACCCTATCCATGTAATGCAGCTTGCCTTATTGGAAACATAATGAAATACGCTCCTACCCCCGCGTAAGTGGTCAGTGCCTTAGCCCACCGAGGGGTATCTCCATCCAACGCACTTCATCTTCTTCCTCATTGCTTACCCTAAATCTGACATGCAAACTGCTGCAAATCGCGGGCGTGCGCCTTCCTCTCCAGGGTCCAACGACCCCCAGAGACTATACCCTCACCTCCGGTGCTCCCCCATGCATCCAGGGTTGCCATTAATCCGCGGGCAAGGCAGCTGGCTCACGCTGGCCAAGCCTTCAACACTCGGCGGCCCTGTAGCCATGTCATTGCTACCACATGTGATTCAGGGAACGAGATCGTCAGCCATCCTTCCCCTGGGTTTGTGGGAGCATGCATCATCAACTAAAGTCATCCACTGGTCCCTCGTCGCTCTGTAGATGCGCTATAACCCATGGTTAGGGTTTCGAATGTGAAGAAGCAATGGGGAAGAGAGAGAGACGTAGGATCTCTTTAGAACTCGAACCAGGGTTCGACCCTTTATATAGAGGTGAGTGAAGAAGCCCTAGGTTGGCTATTTGTGAATCTAAGAGTCCCTTTCCAAGTAGGAAGTCAATTCCTCCAATAAGAAGTAATATTCTCTCTCTTATTTATCCTTTGGATTTTTCTCTATTATTTGAATATTAGGAATTCGAATTTCCTCTTACTTAATCTCTTTTATACTTGCCTTCTAACCCATAGGCACGAAATTCTATTTCCTTTAATAATAGTTACTTTCTTTTTAACAATACCTCATAATTCATTAATAATGTATCACATTATCCTTTTATTTTGCAAATTTGGTATTTCTCTTTCTTTCCTCTTTATTGGGGCTCCTTGGACCCCAAGAAACTCTATTATTTCGAAATTCTTTTCCAAGGATATTTATTATCCTTCTAGATGCATCTATGTGCATTATTTCATATTATCTTGTTTATTTCTTATTAAAATATCTCCTTCTGAGGATTCCTCTTTATTTCTCCTTTATTTTCCTCATTGCTTGTTCCTTTTAATGTTAGGAATCCTTGAGATACGAAATTCCACCAAGGATAACCCAATTATACCTTTTTCCACTTATTTTCAACATTTTAACATTATTTTCAATTTCTTTCTCACTAAAGAAATACCTAATTAATATTTTCTTTTCTTATTGCATTCTTTATGCAACTTTGGACTCCTTGGGACCCAAGGAACCCAAGAGGAACGAAATCCATCTTTGGATTATATTCTTTTTCCTTTTAGAGGTTTCCACATATCTCTTTTCTCAAAAACTCAATTATTCATTTATTAATTGAATTTCCTTGTTATTTGGGCCCAATAGCCCATAAGTCCCACAACAAAAACATCAAGGCTATTGTAGACAAAATCCATTTATTCAAACCAAATTATATCATTATTTGTTCAAATATATTTAATATGAGAAATTGCATTTCTCAGCAAAAGAATCCAAAAATTGGGGTTGTAATAATGACCTTCCCAATATGGGACGTTGTCTAACCTCATATGACCTTCCCAATCTGGGGCCTGGTCTGACCTTCCCCATCTGGGGCCTGGTCTGACCTTCCCAATCTGCGGCCTGGTCTTTAATCATCAACATGCCTTTTCATTTCCTTCCATTCAAACCTCCAGAGATGGTATGCGGGGTTCGAGCAAGTTATAAGCATACTTTTTGATAGCCATAATGACTTTATATATTGTTGGACATAATATCATGCAAGCATTTAATTTCAAGCAATCTGATAGAATTTTGGAAAATGTCAAGAAACTAAAGTGGTTATTCATAGGCGTAACCACATACCTGACTAGGTGTACTTGATGTCCAAGTAAGAGCAGTACAAAATGACCAATCAAGCAATTATCGTAAAAGTTAAAATAGGAATTGAGGCCTCGGATGAAATTATCTTAAAAGGAATGATTGGACTACCCATATCACCAAGGTGCACCTTATTTTGTGGGAGCTCATCACTAAAGAACTTTTTGGTTAAGCATGCTCATCCAGAGTAATACTAGGATGGGTGACTAGTCAGGAAGTTTATCCTGACTTGCATGACTTTAGGCCACCTTCCCCTGTTATCCAATTAGAGATTTGTGTATATGATGAGATTTAGGACAATTGCAGTTGTACCTCAAATATTTGGGTTTTTGTGTACCCTGTTTCACTAGTGTTGAGACCTACATACCAAGGACGGACTACGTCATTTTGCATCTGAACTTATATGTCGCTTCAACGGACTCATATTGACTGAGGGGAGATGAGATCACAGGAGTCTGTATCTCCTAGATCTTGTTTGACATTGATTTTGACTTAGAAGTGGTCAGTTGGAGTTGAGTGGTATACCTCAACTCCTAAGTTCTTAATAAAGGAGGTATCCAATCGTGTAGTATATATATTTAGGATAAACTCACTTCACATTGGATATTAACACTTGCCTTATATGTTATAATGTCTAGTTGTTATATAATGTGGAAAGTGAAATCAACAATATAGAAAGTGGTAGCTTTATATGTTTCCCTATATACTGTGCTAGTCAAGTTTTACCTGGTTTAGTTACTTGGACTGCTTAACTGTTTAATCTGTTTAAACTGCTTAATCTACTTAACCTGCCTAGTTAGTTGAATCTTCTTATCATGTTTAATATTAATACATGTTGTAATCAATAACCATTGGTTGAGAGTTATATCTCTTACTGGGACATGTGTCTCACCTTGTAGATCACCACATCTTTTTAGGTTGTCATCAATGGCGTAGTCAGGATTGTGCTATTGGGGAAGAGCAGCTTGGATAATAGTAGAAGTAGAAGGTTGGATAGTAGTTCTTTGTAGAGTTGTAGAGTCGCCTTCTACACTCAGGTCTGGGCATGGGATGTTTTGTATAGGATATGTATATGAACACGTGCTTAGGGCATTGTACCTATGTTTTGTATATGGCATGTATATGTGGAGCATCTCTCTTGTATATAGGTTGTGTCTTAGGCTATTTTTCAAATATGTAAATACCTGATAAGATATGTGTTGACACAGGTTGTTGGACCTTTATGTAATGTTTTCTGGACATGATGGTAATGTTGAAATCGGTTTTACTTTACCTTCTTTTCTGGTTATGTGGATAATTAGATGACGACCTTATATTTTGTTTTTAATAAATCTTGTTTAGTGTGGCGGGGCACAATTTGCTACTACATGCATTCTTTTACTCATTTCTAATCTCTCCATGGACTAGGAAGTATCATCATATTGGTTTTTTTGGACATCTAACACCTTTCCCACACATAATTCAAAATGTTAAGTAGGCTTTTGGTCATATATTTTCTTATGTAAACTAGGTTTGTTGATAGGTTTACAGTGGGTTTCTATGTTTTACCAAATAAATATATTGATGAATCTACTCTATGATAGAACTCTCTACATTATTCAAGTGCAACCACACCCCCAAAATTATGCATGCTAAAAATAACCTCATAGGGTTTCAATATTGACATGCAATCGTTCAATTAACAATTACATTACTTGTATATATAGTTCTACCATCTTTTTAACTTATGAGAGAGAGAGGTATTAGTGCGTTGAGGAAGCAACTAATATATATAATACATAATTTTGTGTATTTAATAGATCAATGATGATATAGACTCTAGAGTCTCGTGATGCTACATTGAAGTCTTGGATAAGGGTTTGAGCTTGCAAATGTTTTTCACTTTTGCTCTCAGTTAGATGTGAAATATGCATGTTGTAGTTCTTTCATATAAGTTGTAGTAATATATTAGAATTTATAATATAGGTGTGAGGTATGAGATAAGATGTTCTAAACTTACCATATATCTAAACTTTTAAAGTTTAATAATAAGAAAATGTTATATATTATGAAACATATTTTTTTTTGGATTAGTTGTGTCCTTGTTTCTATTGTCCTAATTTGTATTCTATTACCTATATGTTGACTACAGTTGTATCCTTGTATGAAGACGAATGTGTCGAGAACACTGATTAAGAATTGTTTTCATTGTTTTGAGGTTTTAGGTTCAAGGGGAACCTTATCTATGTTATGTAATTTTGTTTTGTCATTGTTGTTTGGATTGAGAATATTCTCCATGTTAGTGGCATCCCCACTTAGGTCAGTGGTCTTTGTTACCCTTGGAGTTGAGGTGCCACATTATAAGTCAATCTCTTCCAAAACATAACATTTTTTCATACATCTCTATCAAGATTCTTTGATGCAAATTGTTGAAACATTTGTTCTCCAATTAGTACATAGTTGTACAATTTGGAAAAATATGTCTAGCTCGAACATCATTTTGTTTGATTCAAAATCACTTTATTTTATTGGGTTACTTTCTTGGCCCACGCTAAATGTCATTTTTGTTGTCATTATCTTTTTTCCCATTCAGAACCAATGAATCCACTTTGAGTTCTTAGTTAACCATGCATGTCCTAGATCAATATTCACGGATAAGCTCCTTCAATATGTTGATTCATTTCTATACTCTATGAAAGTCCTATAACATATGTATGTTTAACACCATCACATGATTAATGTGTAATATGTGGAAAACCATCAACGACTGAGTTACTTTCTTGGTCAGTTGAAATCTTGGAAAGATAATTTGCTTTCTGCCTAAATGATAGAAGTGTCTTCTTAGGTACATTTTTCCTTATTTAGAACGGTGGATGGATGAGTTTTTTTCTTTCTTCAATCACTATAAGTGCCTTCCACAATTTCACATATAACATACAATCTCACATATAATAGTAGTCCCTTCACATTTTAAAGTGTGCTTATTCATGCTAACATAACAGCCCTATACGCATTAACTAATAGCTTAATTGCTAAAAAACTAATAGCTTAATTCATTAAATATTGTAAGTATGACATTTGATACAGAACACTGCAAACAATGATGTCGTTAATACTTGAAGAATTAACTACTGGAATGGGAAGGTATCTATGGGAATTCATGATAAATGAGTATGCCCATAACATAAGTGCAAAAATAAAGTGTTGCTATCTATTAGAAAATATGAAATAGTAGTTCATAACTCTATTGCATGCCTTCAAGGCTAAAAATAAACTAAAGTACTCCTATCTATGGTGGCAAAACATGCCCCATTTATTGATTGCTTTACACTTTACATCTTGGTATCGTATACCTCAAAAAATTGTTACAAGTTTATTGCATGACACCTTCAGGTGGAGACTTCTATTGCCTCCTTCTTCTTTAGTTCTTCCAGATAGAGTGGACAAATCCTTTTCCAATGTCCTGGATTTTGACAATGGTGGCAATTGCCTCTCTTGGTCACACCTTCCTTGGCCTTGAGAGCTGAAGACGCCTTGGGCTCCTGGCTAGCATCAGAACCCTTCTTAGCTTTGCCCTTGCCCTTGCCCTTGCGCTTGGACTTTTCTTTCTTGTTGTTGATCATCATCACTAACTTACGCTTGTCCTTCTTCATCTGTGTCTCATCTGTCCTCAACATGCCCAACAACTCTGTCAACGACTTGTCAAAGTTGTTCATGTTGTAGTTCATCACAAACTGACTGTAGGATTTTGGCAACGATTGCAGTATCACGTTAGTAGCCAACTCTTGGCTCCGGGGAAATCCCAGTCTCGTCAGGTTCTCCACATACCCAATCATCTTGAGCTTGTGAGGACCAACTGGATCTCCTTCTGTCATGCCACACTTGAACAACGCCCTGGAGACATCATATCTCTCTTACCATGCTTGATCTTCATACATGTTCTTGAGATGCTGAATCATCTCAATGACACCCATGTTCTCATGTTGTCTCTGCAACTCGTGGTTAATGGAGCACAACATCAAGCACTTTGCATCAATGGCATCATCAGAATGCTTCTTATAAGCATCCCTTTCTGCCTTTGGTGCGATAGGAGCAGGTACCTCTTGAATTGGAGTATCCAGGATATAGAGCTTTTTCTCTTGAGTGAGAACAATTTTCAATGTCCTAAACTAGTCATGGAAGTTAGTCCCATTCAGCTTGTCCTTCTCAAGGACCGATTACAACGAGAAGTGATTATTGTTTGTTGTCATTTGTACTACAAAAAGGAAATATATGCAGTTTAGTCCAAAACTCAATTTTGACTTACTTTGATTGATTTGAAAAGTTGACGATATAATTAGGACTTTAATTAATTATCGCTCCCACTATTTTTGTTCAAATTGATAGCCCTCACCATCAATTTGGAAGATTGCAGTGTACAATCTTCTAGTGGGTCAAGATCCATATTTCATCAAGTCATGAGTCAGCTTTGGTTGATCGCCCACAATCTTGACTATTTAGGTAGGCCATCATGTCAATTGCATCATATGCAACTCTAGATGAATGAACATGCGCAACAAATTTCCATGAACATTCCTTTCCTCTGGGCTTAGATACTCTAGGAATCATCAGTTAAGTCTAACCCAAAAGCCGACATGGTAAACATGCACCCTGCTTTGGCAGAACCTACATGTTTACCCTTCACACTTCCGCGAGATAGACGGCACACCATGCTTTGGTGTAACCTACGCTTGGTTGATTAAGTTTATCATGTGTGTCTCTAATGGAAGGCATATAAAACTTAATATTTAGATGAGGGATTTGGTTTTTATAGGTACATATACATATCCAATCACCACAATAAATAGTACGTATCATATACATGCTATATCCTATAGAAAACATGTGAAACGATAAAAGCGATGATTATGGCCATCCTAATGTGATTCCTCGAGCAAAGAGGAATCACGATCATCTATGTCTACATCACATGCAACTTGTAAAAGATGAACTCTGTGCTTTGCCTTCACTAGGTTTGATCAACTCATCTTCATGATTGATCGGCTCGCCATCAGGCCGGTCAGTTGGGTGCCACCAGCCGATCGATTGGCTCCTCCAACCGATCGATACGCCTGGTCATCATGCATCTCTTCATGGCTGCCACTAGATCATCTTTCTCCTCCAACCAGTTGTTTGGATCGCCAACCGATTGGTTCACTCCTTGAACTGATCGTTTCAGTGGTCGTCAGATTGTCCTCCATTCTTTGACGTAACAGGAAATAAAAGTTATATCCTATTTTACATTTGAATTGGGAAACCCTGAGTTACATTTAGGGGGAGCAAAGGTAGGAAAGAAATCTCGAGTTATCTCGAGTTACATTAGGAAAAAGGAGGTAGGGAATTGGTATGCAGAACGAGATGCAAGCAACCACATACAACCAAGCACACATATATAGGGTTTATTGGCCATAACCACTCTATACATCCACCACAAAACTCATTTAAGGGTGATGCGTATCGAGTGCATTCATATTACATATCATATATGTATATTGGGATTTGTGGATTTAGGAGTGGACGTGCATAAAGCTAATTTTATTTGCATCGTATGCAATAAATAAAGGCGACAAACCAAAATCAATCACATCGATAATCCTAAAGTATATAGCAGTTGATGTGGCTCTGATACCACTGTTGGGTTTTAGGGGAGATAGAGAAGGCAGCTGAAATAAACATTTTCTCCTCCCAAAACCCAAAACAAAGGAAACTCGTCAACATCTATACAATAGGAAGGATGGTTTGTATAGGCATACCTTGTCCCGAGGATTTCTTAGTGACTATACCTCGAAGCTTGCGCGGTCTTCACCTCCAGTCTTGAACGGTGTCTGTGCAGCTCCTAGTCGCATCGGGACTGGCACCTTCTGGTCTCACCAGGACTGTCAGGATTGATAGCTGTCCTCCGAGCGGCAGAAGTCTCCTACCTATGAAGTAGTCCACACAGACCACCTAGAACTCTGATCTCCTTGTCCCACAAGGAATCGGAAGGAGTCGCACCCTCCTATCGACGTACTAGTCACCAACACACTCTCCTACCACCAGTTACTTTCTATAGTTGTCTTTCCCTTGTTGTGCCTCCCTTATCGGGTAGCACTTGCTCGGGCTCTCTCTCAGTTACCAAAACCAGAGAGAACGACAACTTTGCAGAGCAACTGGTGCACTAAGTTGTTGTCCTGAGAAGCCCCCACTACCCCTATATATAAGAGGGTCATGGGATAGGGTTCTCTATCCAGAGCAATGCAGGATTAAAGTAGGAGTAGAAGGGTTCAGAATTTTCCATAAAAACAACCAACTCTGCCACCTAAACCGATCGTTTCATACATGAAATGGTCAGTTGGGGAGATGAGTCGGTCGGTTCAACCTCAACCGATCGGTTGGGACCTCTCAGCCGATCGGTTCACTTCTGAGTTGATCGGTTCGTGGTCCTGATCCAACTCAAATTGACTTTCAAATTTGTTTCCGATTAATCAAATATTAATCCTTATCCAAATCGAATTTGTACAAGTGAAACAAAATGTATATGCAAAATAGTCTTCTCACTTTTCTAACAATCTCTGTTAGACTAGTTGAGCCGATCGGTTCAACCCTTGAACCTATCATCTCATCCTGTCTTGAGCCGATCGGTTCATCACATGAGCCGATCAGTTCACCAACCTGAGCCGACCGGTTCAACTCTTAAGTCAATCGGTTGGGGAAGCAGACTTGAGTAAATCAGTCAATCGTAGTTTCAATCAATCTGATACTTTAATCAATCGGTCAAACACCTTGAACACTATAATATTGAGCTATCAATTAATTGAGTGTTTAGTTGAACTACTAAACTCCTTTAGTAATCAATCTAAACATCATTTGTGAATAAACTCCTCTTCCAGGATAAATCCTATGTGTGTCACCCTGCAGGTCCATTTCACGTTGGCAGTGAAAGTCCATAACACTTTTGACTTCACAAGCAAAGAGTGGTGCCTAGTCACACATCAGTGCTACCCAAGTGAAATAGAAAGTTGGAGAACAACTTTCAATCCTACAATCTGTGAATGGTGTTACAACAAATGTATAATTCCTTTATCACTGATATTCTGAATGAACTCAAGGCATGGAACAGTCATCTTGTCAACATTCATTCACTTTCTTGATCTCAGAGTAGATTGGAGGAGATATGTATGACATCAATATCACATATTGATTCACACATGTGTGTGCACGCCTATCTCAATCCTACTCATCAAGTGGCCATAGATATCAAACTCCCTCAGGAGGGACAAATCCCATATCTATCACTCACCCCTCAAAAGCCCCATGTGTCAAAGCCACCCAATCATCACCTTTATAACAACCCATGTTTCAGGACTGCATTTGATGATGTCAAAGTGTACCCAACCACATGTGTTGAGTGTAGTGATTTCAGGTCACAGAATCACACTCACCACCATCACTGTGAGAACTGATTGTGACTACCATTGTCATGGTTCCATGTGTCAAACTCACAGTGGGTCTGTCTGGTAAACTTGTTCTCTAACAAGTACCTATGTGTTTGGTTTGATATCTCCGTATCATGACTAATGAGATTATGTCATCAACCAACACCACAATCTAGTCTTGTGTGTCATTGTTGTCTATGTACCTTCCACAATGACATCAGACTAGGGACATGATAAGAATATACAAACTCTTAGCATCCGTATGATCTCATCATTCAGGTCCTTAACCTAAAAGCATACATCGTTGAATATTGTCATTCTCTAGACATTCAATCTGTTCTATCATTATCTCATATGACTGAACCAGAAAGAATTGGAAGCTTGCCTTTGATTTTTATCAAATCAATCTTAATGTATCCCACCAATCATCCTATGATTGGCTCTTAGGGCATACATACCAACAATAATGCCCAAAACATACTCTTGGATTCAGAAGAATGCCCCCTTTATTATAATATCCCTAGACTAGTCCTTTGATGCATATTTACTGTTTGTATCTAGTTTAGATGATAATACTCCTTTTAAGTTTCATTAAATGAAATAAATTGTTTACAGCCCATATAAATTCTCAGAAAATGTTCGTAGAAAATTAGTGATGATTGAAACCCATTTTTGGACTCTGATCTGAATACTATACCTAAATACTAAATCATTCTTCATTTATGACTAATTACTAATTGGAGCCTCATTTTAATCTTAGAAAATAGATAAAGAATCATAAAATTATGAAAATCAAATAGACCTAATTTATTACATATAGGTCAGTAGAAAAATACTAGAGAAATGTTTTAGACCAATAATACCTAGGTCTAGCCTAAACCCTTATTTGGAAATAAAAATGCTAAGGATAATGATTATCATATATTAATGATAATTCATTGTTATTAATAAGGTGATGACTAGATTATCTAGATGATCATGGATATAAATATGAGTCTCTAAACTTAGGTACATGGGCTTTGTCTAAGTGTATGACCAATTTTCTTATGTTCAATAGCTATAATGTATCGCTTGTTCTTACTTGAGAATATTGCTTGGATTTATTATGAATGTAGTATAATCTCTGCCATAACATTGAGAACATAAGTGAAATGATGGATTGAGACTACTAAGTGAAACATTTTCTCTATCTCCCTCTCTCTTTCTATCATTCCATCTCTCTTTCTAATTATAAGGTCAGAACATCCCTATACACGAAGCGGTGGGGATCTCCATATCCTAAGATGTGGGGACATATGATGTGGGACACCACTTAGTAGTACAGTCACATCAAAAGACACTTTAAAATATGTGTTTCCCTAATTTTTGACTTAAATAATGGTTCCTATTAGTATTTTATTCTTCCTCAAACTATTTCAATTATGCAACATATAGTAAGTATCTTTCAGTCACATACAAAACACCTTGTGTGTTGATCCATTGTCTCACGTATGTTTTAGGTTCAGAGCTAGCTTGGGAGAAAAAAAGGGAAGTGAGCAAGTTGTATAGGCTTTACCTATTGTACTAGATCCTAGAATACATGTTTAGACTTATGTAAAATCTCCTTTCAATATGTAATTTTAATCCTTCTTGTAAATTCATTTGTAGTAAATCATGTTGTTAATAATGTACATGTTTATGTTGCAAATGTTATGGTGTATGCATTATGGCTATTTGTTCATGTATGCACATATTGCTCCTGCAACACACTCTGATATGATTGTCTAAAATTTCTAGAAATTGTCTTCTTGTACCATAGGGTTTTCGGAAGGAGAAAAATAGGGGCATTATAATAGGCAAGTTTCCAAAAGAAAATAAAATATATGGTGTTTTAGACGATTAAAAGAGTAATTATCTATCCACTATTGGCAATACAATATATGAGGTAACAGATAGTGTTATCTTAGTCTCACCTTTGGTATACTTGGTAATAATGTGAAAAAGAAGATAATTCTAAAATTTGGAAGAAAAAGGACTTTCCATGTGGTGTGGGTAACTAATTTTAGATTATGTTGAAAGAGTAAGTTTCATGCATAGAATTTATCCCAATAAATCCCAGTAAAAATATAAAGGCTGGGAAAGAATTTAGTGAGTTTCCCTCCAAGTTTCATAGAAAAAAGAGACTCCTATAAGCCTATAGAAAATCATGAAGATAGAGGGACCTACTTGAAATTAATGAATTATGTTCCTTTTTGAAGAGATAGAGAGAGAGAGAGAAAAGGCATCTAGAAATATCATTTTGACACCAAATCTTTCCCAATCTGAGTTTTAGTTCTTACAAGTTATCCTCTCAAATTTGGGACCATATAGAAAAAGGAGAAAGAGATATGAATTTTCTAAGATTGTATAAAGTTTCAACTATATAACAGATCTGATTGATATGCAATTAATGTGATGATTTTGGATATCCATGCCTAAATACAACTTAGGAACGTTCCACTTAATGAGAGGTATCAACACAAACTTTGGATTCAGATCTAACGGTTTAACTTTGTCTCCTACCTATAGCCAAATAAGGAATGTAAGGTGGGGGGCAATAGATCCAAGTCTTTCCTTCTCAGTTTCTTTTGCAATCACGAATTAGAAACATTTTTTACCAGGATAAGAGATCCAAATTTATATAAGCCATCTTTTGTATTTTAAATCATGATATATGGTTCTAGATAAGGGTGGAACCACCCCCTTCTTATCAGACGGTCTCCACTACCATTATAGGTAGTAAAAAACTAGGAGGAAGGACTATATGGATGTATTGGTTCCTTTGTACTCTACATATGAACTATTTGCATCCATAAGGGATCGGAGGACCCATCCCTAAGCCCTACCAGGGTTGTAATGTTTGGGATCACCTTTGTCGTCTTTCTCCTAGCCACTTTCCGCTGGGAATTCTTGGCCAGGGAGGGCACAATCTCCTGACCCCTAAAAGGATGTCGTCGAGACCACTGTAGGTCAAATGAAGGCTCTGGGATCACTTAACCTTCTAGGGGGTGATATCCATGCAAGATCACATGCATAGAACTATTTGGATGGTAGTACTGAGTCACGAACCAGACTGAGTCTACAGATAACGATATGGGCATTAGAGTAGAGTAGAACATGTTTTGACCTGGTTGGTCTGATGTAATTGGTGGTCTAGAGCCTTTAGAGCCGCATCAGGTCACCTGGTTATAGGCCCTAATGGTGCGGCCAATCATGGGTTGCCACCTCACCCATCAGATAAGCTAATTTTCATGGTATATCTCAAATTGAAGGAGCATATTTAAAAAAAATGTATATAATTTTAGGATTATACAAATACACACAACTTGGATATAAAATCAGTCAAGAGAACAAGCTATGTGCATGTTAGCTAAGATGATATCAAGATGTGATGGACATATGAATGTACCTAAAGACATTAAAGTAAACTTGTAAGGAGGATTATATATATACTTCTTCTGATATAGTTCTCATATGTACAGTTCTGATCATAGAAATTCATATAATACCTAGGAGGAGCATTTTTTAGAAAATATTTGAATTGATGGAAATTATATTCTATTATTTATTGTTTGGTAAAGTATAAACCCTTGGGGAATTTTAGGTAATGTCTCACAACTATATGGCATTCCTTAATTGGGGGTTGTCGAAAAATGAGGTTGTTACAATTTTCTTATCCCCATTCCACCTTTATAATGTGTATGGAACTAATATCAAATTACCTTACACCACTACATGTAGGGTGGATTGTTGCTTTAGTCATGATCTTCTCTAACACCCAATTGATTTTTGGTCTGATTGACTGTGTTCACTTGTTTCAAAGCTATACATTTTGGTTTGATAAAAATGCACACGTTCAACCTTCTTATTCCAAGATCCAAAGGACCTTCAAGTTTTGTTTGTTGTGGCCTTTAATTTTTTTAATGCTTTGTCTTTAAAAGGATGCTCCTAGAGAAAGTGTGGGTATTTAGGAACTTCAAGATATTACTTTCCCTCAGATTTCCTTCCCAAGTTCTAATTAAATCAACAGTAGGACCAAGGTGTTGTTCTTTATCCATGGATGTCAGGATGAGGATGAATGATCTCATGTGTGGTTTTCTTTTTTTTCCTACACATATTGTTCCTTTTTTTCCTATGATTTCAAGGCTATAATTTTCATTTTATTCTTGCCCCATTGAACATCACCCGAATTTTTTAGCATGGTGGAATGACATGTATGCAATGCCATGCATCATAGTTCTTGTACATTATGTAATGCCAATGGAGTCATTTCCCTTATATTTTGTTTTACAACCTAAGTGACTATATTTGTCTTGAAAAGTAATAACAAAGTATATGAATTTCAACAAAATTGAGAAAAAGTTGTGGAACCCTCAAAATATTACTTAGTTATCAAAATAGGTTAGTGAAAGGATTATACATTAAACTAATAAGTGAATTTAGAGTTTATTTCATATGATGAAATTAATATAAACTTCAGTAATGGTGGCTCGATTTTGATATTATCTCTAACATAGGATTAACTAATTAGAGTGAATTTTGGAAAAAAGATATATTCCAAGCTCATTTATTTCATTTTGGAAATCTTAATGTATTATCTCTCTTGACTTGATATGAGGCACATCATATGGAAATTCCTTTTTTATATGTTTGAACTAATATGGGTCTTGTATCTTTGTATATTATCCTATATTGATTATTTAAGTATCACATGAACCCAAACAAAGAAGTATTATTCATACTATTTCATATTGCACCCTATTTGTGAAGTTAAGTAATTTGATCCATATTTCTTGATGAAACCCTAATTTGGATCCCCTTGTGAGGAATTCAGCTACAAGTAATATTACCTCTGTTGATGTCTATGTTCATAATGATAACTAACATAATGTAAGAAGTAGCATTGCTTTAGGTGGTAATGCCTATAGTAATTATTTCTAATTGATGGAATTTGTTGGTGATGCATATTCCCCAATTTTTGGGTGGTGATTCTCATTACTGCCAAGCATATATTTTTATTTTGTGCTAGTGGTGACTCAAAGTATGCTTAGTACTTTATTCAAGTTATCATATTAATATTCATTCTTTTGATTATAGTTAATTTATATTGAGATTTTGGGAAATATTTTGATGATGTAACCTAAAATTGAATATCATCCTAGTCGAACATTTTACTAGACATCCTTTTTGAAAATTAAATCTTGCTTTTTTATAGACAACTTATTACCTTACTTGTTTCCTTGTTATGATTCCTTAATACTTCCTAGTTAAGTAATTAGTATGCACATACTATCTTTTGCTGATTTTTCCTAATATGTTATTCATTTGTGGGTTTTTGTTCCCAACCACGTAGGTGAAGGGGATTTTGTAAGAACTGAACTTGTTATTTATTTTTCCTTTTATGATTCTCCCATGTGGTTATTCAACCATTATCCCATAAGATTTTCTTATAGTCAGACATTTTTCATATGTTGCTATACTTTCAGTATATCAAACACACTTACTGAACATTGTAGTACTCATCCCTTTACAAAGTGGTGTTTGTCATGTGATATTTTCCATTTATTTGAGTGAGTTATGAGTGACGTCCCTTTTGGGCCTCTATGGTCCCACTTATCAAATTTAACTTTCGATCTCCAATATTTATCCTCTAGTTTGTACTTGACCACTGTACCTAAAAAAATTGAAAATGGCCAATGATGAACTCCTCATATGATTGGAGGTGTATTTAATTAAGTCAAAGTCAGCTAGATTTGTTAACTACAATATCAAGAAATAGTACAATGTGAAGGACACTATAATGTTCACTCATCAACTAACTTGAGTGTTTCCCCATGATCAACCATCAATACGCCATGTAATTAGGACATAGTGGATAGTTCAGGAGCTTCATCTAGTTTTCAAACACATTTATGGGTGCATGACATTTTATCACATGGTTGTTTTAGAATTACAATTCAACATGACATTCAAGTGATTTACATCCCACTTGAATTACTAGATGGATATTGGCTACTTTTTTTGGGGGGGTGGAGCCAGGACGTTGTCTATTCATCGTGCCCTCCTCTTGCACATAAATTTGAGAAATCATTACAAAAAAATGACTGTTGCGGAAATGTAAACCTGGTAGTACTACTATCATTGCACAAATCATTTGGAAACAAGTCCAAGACTTGTTGAGGTGGTCTTATAATATAATAAGACCCTGGTTTAAATTTTAGGCGATCTTTAGCCAGTCAGTCGGCCACTCCATTGGTGTCTCTATCTTCATACCACACTGCCCAATTGTCTTCAATAAGACATGTATGCTTGATATCCAAATGGATTAATGTGGATTTAGTCTACTGTCCTCCTCGATCATCTTGCTGCTAGCTGGCTATCCGTAGCATCTTTGATATACGCATACCTTTCCTCAGTAGCTACTATCAATGCTAGATTTATCGCCTCCATCTCTACTCCTAGGACATCACCAGAATAGCTGGTCTGACTTGCACCTTCTATCCAGTCACCATTGCTATCTCTGACCACTACGACTATCGCAACACACTTTCCTTTTACTACAACATCAACGTTTGGTTTGAGGCAATTCTCGAGTGGTTGGAGCCATATGTTGGGTGTTCTCCTCTTTGATTGATTAGATTGAATCGGCCAGTGATTGTCAAGGAGTAGTCGTTGCATGATAATGTAATTTACTTGATTGGCTAATTTTGTACAACATGATGTGTAGGTGAGAAATGCACTATGTAATTTTGGCATACATCTATGCTTATAAGAAGATTTACACGTCAAAAGACTAAAATGTGAGCCATGTAACTTGATGATGAAGCTTGGATGGAATTTAACCGATGTAGATTTATTAACTCTATAATCAAACCAAGCTTGCACGAACTTCAACCAATGTTACGAAATTTATAAACTCCTAGTGAAGTTTCCCTATTTCCAAATCTCAACACTTGTATGCACTCTATCAAATGCTAGATATAACATGTTAGCTACTAACCACATACCTTCAAATCCCAAGATTGTACACAGATATTTTAAACATGATGGATGGGAAAATAGCTATGTTAGAAAATCTCACTACTATTAACAACAATGTACAAACATTTAGTTGTATGTCAACTAGTATGATCATGGTTGGATGTAAACATTTTGATAAAACCAAACTCAAATTTGATGTCTACTTAGTGTGCTTGAAGGTTAGATCTTGTTGATGAAGGGTTCATATAGGAATAAGGCATTGACTACTTGTAATTTTTTTGAAAATATCATTAATTCTTTAGATCTTGGGTAGTTCTCAATATAGAAGTTGATGAATGCAAGGAAATATTGAATGTGAATTTATCTATATAGGTCTAAACGGAATGACCACCTATATTCATCAATAAAAAAATTCCTACATATGTATGCCAAATTCATAAAGATCTCTATGCATTTAAAAAATGCATAAGGCATGGTGATTTAAATATCAACACCAGCTACCCCTCTCTATTCATAGATAAATAATGGAGACACAAACTTTTTTTTCCTCTTTACATCAAATAAATTTTCATAAATGATAATAGATAAGACAATATTGATAATCTCATCTACAAACATGAATTTGAGTTTTCTATGAGAGATCTTGGGCAGCTTCACAACTTCTTGGAAATCTAAGTTTACTACAATGTACTCGGCCATGTTCCGCATCATACCAATTACATCATCGATCTTCAAAAGAGATAAAATATGTTGGACTACAAACTAGTTTCACAGTTATCTCCCCAACCTTAAGTAAGGAAATAGTTAACATGGGTGATTCATTTCTATGTGATGCTAACACCTTTCATTGTCTGGGTGGATCACTTTTCTATCATTTGCATGAATTGATCTTACCTATGCAATCAACATAAGTTGTCATCTAATGCAAAATATCACCTTGGCTTAGTAAAAAATGCTGTTATTTATCAGATACAAACAAGTGAATTTGGTTTACACATATTATCTTCTGCATCTTTATCTTTGGATGTTTTTTATAATACAAACAATGATGGGTGTAATTTACTAAGAGATCAAATAGTGATTTCTACATGTTTGTTGGCTTTGCTTGCATTAGCTAAGCTTCAAAGAAGCAACATATAGTGGGGAAATCAAGCACTATTGATGAATACCAATCTTCATCTCTGATGGATGTTATTCTTATTTAGCTAAACCATCTACTTGGAGATGTTAGTTAATCTAAGTTCTTAATACCCATATGTCACTCCAATACTCCATGCTAGATGGACTATCACCATGTTTGAGAGAGAAATCTTATGTTCTTATTACAACTAAGTTTGTTGCACCCCTATGAGCAACTCACATACCGATTTATCAAATCTCTTTATCATAGTCAATTTTTCTCCCCAGACAAGCAATATGGGCATTGAATTATTCAATACCAATCCTGGAGAGGCTAGGGTATATGTACTTACATTTTTAGACTGGATCTACCCTTTATGTAAGAAGGCCTAATGAAATTTGAACATGTTGTAAATATAAATGTAGGTTGAATCAACTCATTTAACATAGATCACCAATCTTCGTCTGAATTTTCTTACTTAATCTATATGCTAATACTTGGATACTTCATTTATATTCATTTAGTCATCTAAACATGAAGCTCGATGTTGTATACTTTTGCATTTATATAATCTTTGAAAAAATTTAAAATAGTCAAATTTTATAGACTAATTTACATTGAAATACAAAACAAATCATGTGTTAAATTTATTCCAATATATGAGCACTAAAAAAAAATATAAAAAGACGAATATTGTAGCACTTGGGTCCAATATCCAAGGCTCTAGTAGAGTTTCATGAATGATGACTTGCCCCACATACCACTATTGGTCTTAACTGTGTGTTTTGTCCTCACTTGTGCATAGTTGGGATCAACTTTCTGACTAGTCATCCATTTTAGTACTATTCCACACATAATACACTTAACTTTGGAGTTCTTATTGATAGACTCCTTGAAAAAGAAGTGCACCGTGGTGGTATGGGTAGTCTAATTATGCCTTTTAAGTTTATTATATCTCTCAAAACTTTGGATGTTACAGTCTACTCTACTTAGACTCTTGACGTTCTCGTCAATGCTCAACTATATGACCTCATAATATTTTCTAAATTTAGTACATACCCATAATGGTGCATGGACACCCATCTTCCGATGGATACCAGCGCAAGGGGATGCATCACCATTGATAGTCGTTTTCGACATGTCCGGACCACGTGACTCAACACTGGCATGCCACATACCCATGTGGGTCCACCTACTTAAGGGGTTATGACTCTGATACTATATTTGTAAAGCTCGGAGGCACTAGCAGAGTTTCAAAAATAACAACTGACCCCACCGACCACCACTAGCCCATTCTAAAACTACTTCAAGCCGAGCACACTTAACTTTGGAGTTTTTAGTGATGGATTCCCTGAAAAGAAGATGCAGATAGTGATATGGGTAATCCAAACCGCCTTTTTAAGATCATTTCATCTGAAGTCTCAAATCTTGAAATGTCACAAATATAAAATTGTATTTGCATATGTTAAAATTTGACATGTTACGTTTGTATAAACTTGGAAGTGCTAGAGCCAATGTCATGTCTCTAATCAAGTAGATAAACCAACTACGGGTGATTGCTTCCAATGAGAATGCAATGTGAGCTTTTCGTTATTATATTTTTTTCATTGTGAGAGGAAAAGTCCAGCCCTATCACAGAATAGCGAAAGACAGCCTTTAGAATGCACCGCAGGCTTAGAATGGACATCTATGAATTCGTTAAGATAGGAAATGAATGCTTGATCGCTAAAGTCTAATGAATATAAACAGGCTGCGGATTCTTCCTACAGTTGAAGCTGTTTAGGTGAGTGAAATGGCCTAGAGCTGAGCAATCGAGAAGAAGTCAACTGCTAAACGGAAGCTATTCGCAACAATACCCCATTTCATTAAATTTAATAACTCTTATTTTATTTGGATGTTGAGGACCCCAGGTTCACTTATTAGAATGTGTGGTATTCAACCCAAAACGAATTGACTATGCGTGAAGGGACCACACACCTTATAATAAGCCCAGGACCTTTCTCAGAGCTCAGCGGTGTGAGACAATTCTAACATCCCCCTCAAGTGCAACCACTTTTGTGTGGTTGCACTTGTTCTTTTTTTTTTAAGTAGGGTGTGATCCTCACATTTGTCTCATGGGGTCCGCTCTGATACCATATTACAATGTGTGGTATTCAACCCAAAACCAATTGGCTATGGGTGAAAGGACCACATACCTTATAAGTCCAGGACCTTTCCCAGAGCTCAGCGGTGTGAGACAATTCTAACATCACTATTTTATTGTCTACAGGCATAGTACATATAATAAATCACAGTGCACCACTTTCACTTTTTAAGGATTATTACGCCGTTGGTATCAGGTTAGGATGAAGAATGGGTTCCTGATTAAGTCAAGCTAGGCCAGTCCAACTCGTAGGCCTTTTGTTGGTGAACATGATATTGCGTTCATATTTCATAAGATGTCTTTTATGTTGCCCACATGGCTGTATAGGATCCCTGGAACAAAAGACTAAAATTGACTGCAGTATTAATGTTACGTCGGAAAATTAATCTCCCACTATTTTCCCAACAACATTTAATCAGACATTTTACTTTACTAATGATTTCCGATCATATCGCTCACTAACAATGAGAAGCAACCCTAACAACCCTTCTCGGAGAACGAGGAAACTTTGCTGTGGGAGAAAAGTACCCATTGATTCATTAAGCAGGGAGAAGAAGTGTGTCTAACCGCTAAAGTCAAACGTATAGAAACAAGGCTGAGGAATCTATCTAAGAATAAAGCACAGCGTAGAGCTGCCCAATCAACAAGGAGTCAACTACAGCTCTGTTCTCGCAATCAACCTAAAGCTTTAGGTCGTTTGTATCTGCGGAGACCTCATCTTCCGGGGGCATAAAAACTGGTTCTTTTTGCAGAAAAGCATATGCTTATCAGTTATGTTGCGCATTAAAATGGCATTTTCCCCCCATGAGCACTGTTACGACGTATTAACCGAGGGATATCTCTCGGTATGGCCCCAAAGTGTTGCCTACCGGTGATATATATTAGTCGTCTCTCGCGGAGAAACCACATCAGAGGTGGATTAACGACCCAAGGCGCCGTCGTCAACCTAAAGCTTTAGGTCGTTTGTATCTGCGGAGACCACATGTTCCGGGGGCATAAAAACTGGTTCTTTTTGCAGAAAAGCATATGCTTATCAGTTATGTTGCGCATTAGAATGGCATTTTCCCCCATGAGCACTGTTACGACGTATTAACCGAGGAATATCTCTCGGTATGGGCCCAAAGTGTTACCTACCGGTGATATATATTAGTCGTCTCTCGCGGACAAACCACATCAGAGGTGGATTAACGACCCAAGCCGCAGTCGTTTGTAGGTCGGCGGGGTCTAGGGTTGCCAACCCTATGCTAAAGCAAAGGGGTCATTCCCAATGAGATACAATTCACATGCGTCGCACAAGCAAATATCCCTTCACTTTTGGTGAAAGATGGACTTTCCTTTTATCCATTCTCGGAGTTGTTGGTTCACTTATTCAGGATCCCGCGGTGACGGTTCGTGACGACCACCCAAGGCATATCGGCCTACATGCCTACAGACCTAAGTAAACATATCGGTCTAAATAAGCATATCAATTCACTCTTCTTCAACCTTAAGATGGTGTTACAATCAAGGTATAAAGGTGCAACACAAAGGTAGAAACTAAGCAATGTTGTTCTTCCCAAAACAGAATGCAAAACTACCACGAAGAACTACTAACACATAAGATATAATGATCCAAAGATAAAGAACAAGATAGAAAGTAAAGGGTGATAATAACAGAGAGGGTTTAGATTTATATAACCCACCTCAAGGATCACCACCAAGCTCCAAGCATCACGAGCTCAAGGTAGAAGAATATCTTGCAAGCTTCATCACAACAACACCTCCAAGGAAGAAGATGGAACCAAGGTTAAGAGAGCATTAGAAGGAAAAAGGAGTAACCAAGGTCCATGGATGAGAAGAAGAAATAAAGAGAGAAAGGAAGCTAAGGATCATGGCTTAGCAAGGTTGAGGATGAAGAGAGCATCACAAGCATGGGACTTGTCCTCCAAGCTCCAAGGGAGATACTCCTCTAGCTCAAGGTCGTCCACCAAAGAGAGAATGCAAGGATAACCAAAAGGGTTCTCTTGCATGGAGAGAAAGAGGTATATACATAAGGGAGATGAAAGAGAGAGCAAGGGGAAGGTGTCACCACCTTAGAACCCTAGGTGACACTTGTCCACGAAGAAGAGCCACATGCAACACCATGCAACAAGGTGATAAGATCTATGTCTTGCCCACTAGGTCACCTTTCTAGGTCAAAGCCGATACATGTCTCTACCTCTCTTCACAAACCAATAGGGGTAAACCCTTGGTAACACAAACCGATGGGATGTCCCTCAAGACACCCACTAACTGATACAATTCCTTTCGAAGGATCCCAAGTCTGAGACAACACTTCCAAGAGAAAGGCTCACCTCAAACATGTATCCAAAACACCACCAAGGATGTCTCCACTCATCCAAGGCTCAAACAAGATGTCCATCTCTTTCTCTTTTGCCTAGATGATGCCTAGAGAGATAAGTAACACTCTAAAGGTGGCAAACTTTCACATCAACCCTTACCCTAGGTAAATTGCAATTTGCTCCAAACCCTCTCCACAAAAAACAAGCATCAACCAAAACAAGCTCAAACAAGGAACTCGAGCCTCCAACATGCCCTAATTACATTTCTGATGATTAGAGAAAGGAGTTAAGCTTTTTTCAACATACTTAAGCAAAACAAAGAGGGTTATCGCAACATGTGGGTTATCGCAACATGTGGGTTAGGTACCTTACAATGGGATAAATATTAATTTGTTATCGCAACATCTTAGACTTCTCCCTATCAACTATGGGATGGAGAATGAAAACCCCTACCATCATATCGATGCCTTCCTTGATACTTGTTCCACCTTCCACACACCCACTACCACCGATGATTCCATACAGAGGACACTCTTTCCTTTCTCTCTAAAAGAAAAGGCCAAAGAATGGTACATTTCAAATCCAGAGTTAGTGACATGAAATGCGGTAAAAAATGAGTTTCTCAAGAAGTTCTTTCCAAAAGCCAAGCTGACCCAAATGTGAAGATGTATCACCACCTTCTCCTAAAATGAAAATAAACCTTTCCACGAGGCATGGGAAAGGTTCCAAAAGCTCCTGCATGATTGCCCCCATCATGGGGTACCATTGTGGCAGCTGGTCCAAGCTTTCTACATTGGGTTTGAAGAGTTGAGCCAGAACAATGTTGATTCGTCATGTAGAGGCACCTTCATGACAAAACCACCAGAGGAGTCACGGCCCTTGTTTGAGCACCTTGTTGTGAACTCTCGCCATCGGGCTTCTACCAAAGTGGAACATTGTAGCCGGAACTACATCCCTCCACCTCCTCCCATAGCTCCAACCTGGCCCGTTGCCAACCCCGACATGATGAAAATGTTGGTGGACATGATGAATATGATGAAGATCCAAGCCGGTGGTTCTTCTAGTCAATCCACCATGGCAGTTAAAGTTGATGAAGAAGAAGTTCATGCTTTGCACTCTTTTGGCAACTAAAACAACCAAGGTCCTATGACCAATACTTACACTCTTGAGTGGAGAAACCATCCCAACTTTACATGGAAACAACAAAATGAGGATGGTCAAGGATAAGGGAAGCCAAGGCCAAGGTATAGCTCCAAATTTGAAGATGAAGTGCTTGGAAGATTGAGAAGTTTGGATGAGGTAAAGAAAGATGTGTCCTCTCATGGGAAGTTCATTAACCATCTTAAGCAAATATTGGACCAAATATCTCTTTCACTTTCTAGGAAGGAGGAAGGAAGACTCCCATCCCAACCCATGCCAAATCTAAACAATGATGGCACTTTCATAGGAGATGCTCAAAGTTTATTTGATCCACCTTCATATCAAGTACCACCAAACCCCTATGCTCCACAACCTCCTCAAGTTTCTCTCAATTAGCAATATGCTCGACCTCCAGCTCACTCATACCAACAGCCACCTCCGTAATATCACCCCCAACCACCACAACAACCAAATCCACAATTCATCCTTCAAAATCCCAACTCACCCCACCAAAGACCACCACCACCTCAATACCCACAACCCCCTACACAAGACTCTTCTTCCACTACCCATGAGTATGTGAAGGCGGTGATGGTATTGAGGAGTGATCAGAATTTCGAGCAGCCTCGTGATACTATTATTGATAATGCAACTAGTGAGGATAGAGGTGATATTGTGACCAGACAGGTTGATACTAAGATCTAGATTGATGATATACTGTGATAGGAACCAGATTTGATACTTTGACACCGAGCAATGACACCGTGATTCTCATGATTCCAGTTGATGATTCTGTTGATCCGAACCTATTGGGAGCCCAACTTCTCCCATTTCTTGATGCTTTTGAGGAGCTTTTTGTTGAGAGAAGAGAGAAGAAACATATTGAAGATATCATGGAAACCTTCAAACAAGTGAAAATAAGCATTCCCTTTCTTGATGTGGACAAGCAAATCCCTTCCTATGCCATGTTTATAAGAGATTTGTGCACATTTAAAAGAAAAATAATGGGGAGAATGCCCAAGAAGTTCAAGTTCACCGAGCAAGTGTGCTAAGTTCTACAAAATACCATGCTGAGAAAGAGGAAACACCCCAGTGCTTCCATCATTTCATGTTACATTGGAGCACGCCGCATAAACCATGCCCGTCTAGACTTAGGTTCTAGTGTGAACTTAATTCAATATGATGTGTTTTTCGAGCTCCAAATGGGACAATTAGATCTAGCTCATTGCACTTTGTAGTTGGCCAATTGATCGATGAAGATGCATAGAGGGCGTGTTGATGATGTTCTAGTTAGACTTAATGATCATACTTTCACATTCTTCCCCGCTAACTTCATTATGCTAGATATGGAAAAGGACACAAGAAGAGTACCTATCAACTTGGGGAAGCCCTTCTTAGCTACAACTGACATAGTGATTGTTACAACCTCAATTTTCAGGTTCTTCTGGTGGGAAATGCAATTTCTCCTATTAAAGACATATGAACAAATAATTGTGTGATTTGATTAATGGATTTCGTTTATAATAGCCTTTCTTGTCTATTTTGTGGGGCTTACTGGATATTGGGTCCAATAACAAGAAAAAGGAAATAAAAAGAAAAAGAAATTCATTTAGTAAAAGAATAACTAAGATAATGAGAAAAGAAAGATGTAGAAGCATATAGAAGGCTAAGAATTATCCTTCAAGGAGGGTTTCTGTATCTTTAGGATTTCTTGGGTTCCAAGGAGTCCAAATTGCAAAGATAATAGGAGAAGAAAGAGATAAAATCAAATAAAACATTATTAAGACGGAAATTTGAGATAATGACACTACTACAGAAAATGCTTTTTACAACAGTTCCTTTTCTCAATTTACAACAAGTGTTAACCGTTGTATTAGATCACATGGTCTTATGGGGGGTGCTTTACACAACATGTGATCACATGTTGTAAGAGATGTATTTTATACAACAGTTGAAACATATTGTCTTTTAAGGAATGACCTGTTGTAATATGGGTATTTTACACAACATGTGGTGCACCTGTTGTAATATATATTATACAACGGTTGAACGATGTTGTCTTTCACTAAACACACCCATTGTAATAGGGGTACTTTTTACAACATGCGGTTCACCCATTTTAATATATATTATACAACAGTCGAATCATGTTGTCTTTCACTAAACACACCCGTTGTAATAGGTAGGTATATTACAACATGCAGTGCACCTGTTGTAATATACATGTTTATACAACAGTTGGAGTATGTTGTCTTTCCATACATTTAACCGTTGTAATAGGATTGTTTAGACAACATGGTGTGTGTCTGTTGTAATATACACAATTTATACAACAGGTTATGCATGTTGTAGTTCACTAGAAACACATGTTGTAATAGGTGTATTTTTTTTCTGACAAACCTGTTGTAATAGGTGTGGATAACACAACATGTTTTGTTTGTTGTAGAATCATACATTTTACTATTAGATCCGAGATGGGTGATTAGATGCTCTAGAGGGGGGGTGAATAGAGCTGAAAGCACTTAAACAAAATTCATTAAACCTTCAAGATATATGACAAGATAAGGTTGCTAAATAGGTAATTTGAGTGCAACTAAAACATGCATAGCAAGGATGAGAGAGATTGAACATGCACCAATTAGACAAGCTATTTAGAGTGGTTCCACACTTCAAACTAGAAGTGTGTCAGTCCACTTGCCTAGAGAGGTCAACCTCTAGGACTTCCAAACAATTACACTTTTATATTCATTCATAAGACATACAATGCATGACCAAACAAAAGACTTACCTATCCAATACAAAGAGTCTTCAACCTTACCAAGGACTTACCCACTTTGCAAGAGTTTTCGGCCTTCTCCAAGGACTTACCCACTCTTGCACAAGTCTTCAGCCTTGCAGGAATTACCAACTCTTCTTGGATCTTCAGCTTTTGACTTCACCTGCACTCAGAGAAGCTTCTATCAAGGTCTTACCTACTTGAGCAAGGAGTCTTCTGCCTTCACCAAGGGCTTACCCACTCTAGCTCCAAGTCTTCAGCCTTGATCTTCACCAAGGGACTCCTTCCCTTGTTCTTCTTCACCTCTCTTGGACAAGAGAGAGAACCTTCATCTTCATGATTACAAATGAGAGATGGGGAGGTGGTAGAAGTGAGAGCCTCACAAGATATACATGTAGTACTAGCTCTCTTACATATTTCCTACTCACTCTAATGGATGTAGCAAGTGATTAAGCTTAGAGAGAGAGAGGAGGCTGTAGGAAGCACTCAACTATAGAATAGGAACCTCACATAGAGTTTGCAATGAATGCTCAACCTTGGAATGAAGCCCAAGGGGTCCTATTTATAGATGGGGATGCCTCTTAGCCTTTGGGAACACTTGTGAATGAAAACTAGCCATTTTGTGGCTTGCAACGGATATATTTTCACTTGTTGCAACTCCACAACGGCTAGAAACACTTTTCTGCACTTTTCCGTATAGTGCAATCGGTCGAGTTTCTATAAGTGTAACTCGACTGATAGAGTAAAAGACAAAGCCGATATTCAGACCATCGGTCGAGTTTGTCCTGAGGAAACTCGAACGACCAATGAAAATCGATTTGGTCAGATACTCCATCGGTCGAGTTCTGTGTAAACACAACTCGACCGATGCAATCTCCAGAAAATTGATCAAGGATGATCGATCGAGTTTTCAGGCTGGGAAACTCGATCGACAAAGTGCATGTAATCAATTTTCAAAGTTGCATCTAAAGTGCTCTAAAATTCGATCTAAGTGCTCCTGATATTTTTCTAAGCTTAATTACAAGTCATACAATCATTACAAGTGATTTACAATATGATTCTAATGGATATACATCATATTACAAAAACATGCACTTGTATTGACTTTGACTTGTCTTTTCTCCAATTTGATATGCACAAGTTAGGGCAATCGGAGTGTGTCTATACCTAATCTGAAATCACTCAAGTAGAGACATTAGACACCAATATGTGGAATGGTTAGTCATCATCAAAACACGGGTTTAGTCAATTTAGACGTGAGTCAACATTGACCTAATTGACCTAGAGTCAACATTTACAACATATCATTAACTGTTGTCTTTAATTAGAGTTTGACAGGTCATATATCGAACTAATTGTATTGATCAAATTAACCATATTATTAATAAATTATAATAAATATGCAATTATACTTTTTCATTTCACAAACAAACACATAGTTGAACAAAATTTCCATCAAACCTTAAAAGAAACGCGTACGAAATTTAATTAATATTAAATC
The DNA here is from genome assembly GCA_963693085.1 of Alisma plantago-aquatica. NCBI lineage: Eukaryota > Viridiplantae > Streptophyta > Magnoliopsida > Alismatales > Alismataceae > Alisma > Alisma plantago-aquatica. The sequence continues at coordinate 546,179,900 of OY856414.1, forward strand.
ATCCATACAACGATTCAATAATAGAAAGTACTGAGTATCCACTCTAGAATCGAACTGAAAACTAACTAAAAAAGTTTCACAAATTGGTCTATGCTAAAGAACAAATGTCTCCGCCACATGTCACATAATCTTATGTGTGCTCAAGAACACATGTCACCCACTCGTTTCATACCTCATTGATTTCTTCTTGGTTGAAGCAACAACCAATATACTTCGAATAATACTGCCATCATATGACATATATATCAACATATTGTGATTTTTTCAATTTATTTAGAAATTTGAACAAACTAAAAGAATATAATGTTAAGTAGCTTACACATTTAGGAATATTTCTATTTCTCGCATCAAAGATGTCTTTCATATACTTCAGCACATAATACCCGCAATCTGTATTGTTCGGCTGCTTTGGACACTGCACAAAATAAATATTAATTTGTTATCCAAATAATTGTGAGAACTTGTTAGCAAATAAGAGGATGGAAAGGTATAAATAGCCAGAAAACTTAATAAAATGTATGTGTAAACAGAATCAAAAATGCTATAAGAGTGAAAAAGGCATGGTTTATTGCTGAAGAAGGCGTGATTTATAGGCCATATTGGATGATGCAAAACTTGCTCTTGCAAGAGGGGGATTTTTTAAGAGTGAAGAATGCACCCTTTCAAAAGGAACCTTTGTTAAACTACAGCCTCACAACATTTAAATTCAATTCAAGTAGACCACTATCAAGCAAACAAACATTAAACTCCTACATACATTCTAGAAGAAGGCTCTTTACAAACTTATTAAATGTCCTTACAATTGGGATCTACCTATAGGGTCTACTTCTAAACCTAAAGTGTAATATATTGTTTCAAAGGATAATGCCCGAGAAACTTGATGATAATGACCCAAATAAGATCTAATCGATATATGTAAAAATTAGAGCATTTGTAAAAATAAGACCATATCAAATCAAGTAGCAGAATCTGAGGAAACTAGAACAACACTTCTATTGGTGAATCAGAAAGCAGTATTTTTCTGGATCAAAATGGTAACTTACCTTGATAATTTCCCATTTCAAATTCTTCCTATATTGCACATCTCTCTTTTGATAAACTTTATGAGTCCTATTCAAATTCATATCAAGAATTCTATGCATTAGTAACTATATATGGAACTTTCAATACATGTATTATGTAATTGAAATTGTTTTATGAAGTACTTACAACTCCATGAGTTTTTCCACGTTCCCACATAGTTCCCACATAATTTTCCTCATAACGGATCAAGATAGTGGCACTTACCCCACAAAGGGTCGAAGACACAAAGTATCCAATGTCCCCTACGCATATATGAGTATTACATTTTAAGATTAATGTATTTTTAAGTAACATTTAAAGTAAACAAATAACATACAATAGACAAAATGTATGTGTACCCCACATTATAAGGTATAAAGAACTTGTACCCATATTTGACAATAATTTTATAAAAAAATCATGATCTGATTACATGTTCATGAAAAAATTCTATAAAAAGAAATTGCGTCTGGCTCGGTTCACAGTATATAATAAGTAGGAGCCTGTTGTAGATACAATAACATGTATAGTGTGTTGCATAGTCACAAATTTAGCATTCGACAAGGTTGACAATTTTGGTATTCGGGAATTATGCGGGAACTTCGAATAAAAAACGGCAAAGATACGATAAAAGTTTCGGTCAACCATTCTAGAAAAAAATGTATACAATTCAGATATATATATATATATGTATATATATGTATATATATATATATATATGCAAATTTTACTTGGTAATTTGGTACAAAAAGTTCAACAATTATCAAGATTCATACATGTACATAAAAGCACCACGGTACCACAATGGTTAATTTGGTAAAATTATAGGTGTAGAATTTAGTTGAGAAAGAAAAATATGTACAATTGATAAGCATCGGCCTTTAAGGGTCTTACTGGTTTGGTATAACTGAAATTTTCCTAGAACTCATTTTCCTGGAAGGCTCCGATTGGTTCAGTGTAAGTAGAGTTTTTTTGGAAGTCCTTTTCCAGGAACTGAAGTGCAGTTCCTGGAAATTGAGTTCAGATGATTGGTTTAAAAATCAAAGTTTTTCAGAAAAATGAGATTCATGCGATTGGTTTGCTGTAATGTTTTTACAATACATGAAATGTAATATACCACAAACATCACAAACTTTATATTTTGCAAACCATATCATATCTATTTTAAATAGAACTTCATAAGCAACAAAGTATTATTCATAGACTTATCCCTAAGTACATATGATTTTTTTAATACACAGATAATTTCTATGTCGTCTCTTGCTCAAGATCAACATGATCATCATTATCAAAATGACATATGTTTGTTGACGTTCGTTACAACCAATATGATCAACCATCTACATAAAAAAGAAAATAATCCAAATATGTTCAAACAAAATTTCTATGCAAACATGTGATATTACATAAGTTATATTGTTGTTTAATCAGTAGTAGAACTGGATTTTTCTTTACAATGATTTATATGATACGAAGAATATGACAGTCACCCAAATACTATTTGGTAAGAATCCCTTAATCATGACATGTTCATAAACATCTTCCTTTGATTTTAAATACCTATTGCTACAAGTTTTGCATGGACACAACAATTGATTGTTTCTTAAAGGCCTTTGATGAGAAAGAGCATAGTCTATGAATGCAGACACCCCCTCTCGAAAGTCTTTACTAAGGAAACATCTTTCAATGTACATCCAACTCCTATGGGCTAAGTAATCCATCTACAAAAATAAAAAATAATATATTTAGTATCATAGTAGGAAAATAAGTTGATCATCCATATGATAATAATAACAATACTTCTCTACATATTTTGATGAACTCTTTTTTCTAGCTTGCAAGATACATTCTCAAATAAATTTTTATTGGAGATATGCCTATTTTAAATAATCTTCTTTTTTATGATATTTTATTGCATCTAACATAGCACGTAAAGTTGAGCATTTCAAATTGTATTGAATGTGTTATTGAAATTAGGAATTTATTAATTTTTTTTATCTTCTTTAAATCTTCATGTTCTAATGTGTAACAACATGACATTATTCAACATTACAATATCTTCATCATTAAATGAAAACAATGTTCAGCTAAGATCAATTGACTTAACTAAAATAGCATTATATTAAAGAGTTGTATTTGAGTTATGACTATGTCGTTTGAAAATATATGAACCAGAAATACATATCACTACAGAATATTTGAAAAAAATTATAACATGCACATGTAAGATAGTAATTGTCTACAACATGACATTATTCAAGTGTTATAGAAAAATCTACTGATAAAAATTGGAGCAAGATATGCCTTATTTAATTAATTTCTTTTTATTATATTTTATTGCATCTAACATAGCACGTCAAGTTGATCATTTAAAGTTGTATTGAATGTGTTATTAAAATTAGGAATTTATTAATTTTTTTTTATCTTCTTTAAATCTTCATGTTCTAATGTGTAACAACATGGCATTATTCAATATTACAATATCTTCATCATTAAATGTAAACAAAGTTCAACTAAGATCATTTGACTTAACTAAAAAATCTATCATTTGTTGAGAAAAAGTACAAGTAATGTAGTTCACAAAACAAACTTAGCATGCTCTTTAAAAATATTCTATATCTAGTTGATCATAATTTTTTACCATGAATAAAATAAATAAAATAAAAACATGTATATCAAAATTTTATTTCATTATAAAACAATGACAAGAATTTGAATATGCATGAGATAAATATAATTAATTCTAAAAGTAAATCATTGCTAATAATTTAGTTGATATAGGTATTACAAATGGTTGTCTGATATCATTTAGGAAAGAAAGGACAAATGGGAAAGGAAAGGGAATGAATTTTTTTTTAAAAATGGTTGTTTTGTAACATGTGGGAAAGAGAGGATAACTGAAAAGAAAAAAGAATGGAAAAGTTATTAAAAAAATATGTCTTCATCACTATGCTGAAAAAACATGATTTTTTAAGGTAAAGAGGACTTTAGCCTTATGGTGATCTAAAAAAGTGACAACGGCATGCTCTAGGATACCATAACAAATTTAAATATAAGCAACCTAATATAATTAATTAGAATAATGATGATAGATCATGTATTGTAAATTTAAGATATATACTATTTTGGCCTATGTACAGAAAAAGGTTAAGATTTTTGTATCCAAGTAATACATACTCAATGAGAAAATAGGTCATTAACTTATATAGTTGAATGAACAATGTACGTCAATCATGATTTTTCAATACTAACTCTAAGATATTGTTAATACCACTTGATAATATTCGATTGTCAAGAGTATGTAATGGTGATAAACTTGATTTTTTAAAGTGATCTAATATTATTAATTAAAATATGATCTCACATATTTATCAGCAACACGAAAAAAAATTAAGATAAAAAATATTACTAAATATGGCATTGACAACGATTCCAACAAAAAGAGAACCTAAATCAAACTCAAGGTATGAAATAAATCATTCCCATCTACAAGATTTGTCAAGCATGACGTCCCTTAATTTACCACCGTTCTGAGCATTTGCCTCTTCTAGGGGTTGATGGAGGGGGAGAGTAATGTCTATCATGGTTCAAATAAATCATTATTTTACATATAAGTTTTATATAAAATAACAAGAATGTCTCATTTGATGGGTTGACATGTAAAAATATGGATGCAATATCTAGACAAACATGTTAATGACTCTCAAGTTTAGGTTTTTATTATATAAAACAAAAAAAGACATATTGTATATTCTCTTTCGGACAGACTCTTAAGAACACTAATAATATATGTACAAAAAATCAGAGATACATGAACCTTTTTTCAGAAATGAGAAATTACCTGACTTCAGCCGCAATGAAAAGATGTTAATTTGTATTGTCCTTGCTACTACGCAACTGTGCCTTGGAGATTGTTGTTCAAGGAGAGAAAATAGGAAAGACCTAAACGTTGTCGGTCACCCAGAGATGCGATTTAAAAGATGCCCCTTTTAACACTGTCTAGGTAGATTGGCCAAGGATAATGGTTCCTGGTGCAGGGACAAATATAATTTTAGTATACAAGGAATAATATAATAGTCAGAGAAGGCACTCACCAGAAGTAGAGGAAAAAATAGAATGACCTATCCAACGTTAGAGCATAATGGATAAGGAACAATTTAATGCCCGGAGAAGGCACCCACTAGATAATGAATGGCCTATACAACATCATCGGTTATCTGATTAGGCCTGGCCGCAGTAGACGAACCACAGAGAAGACTCCTTGCAGAAACAATCGTAGACTTCCGATGGCTAATATAGAGGCAAAATAGATTGAATCCTGACGAGGAAGACCAGACAGAAGAAGACTTGTAGCGGCACATGGAGAGGGAGTGCTTGTTCTGGTTTTGGAGGCGGGACTTTGGCATTGTTCTATTTCTGGAGTGGGAGTGAGAGCGAGAGCAAGGGTTTGACGTCGTTGTTTTGTTTTCGGAGCGGTAGATATAGAACGGAAGGGAGGCATGTATTGGAAAGTAATCCACAGTCTAAATGAATTAGAATTCAACAAGATACAAAAAAGGAAACTGTAATTGTTGTTTAAAATCAACAACCTATCCATTTAAACAATTATGATTATATAAAAAGAAAAGGATAAATGTCCACAATCAAATGGACTCTTCACGGAAGTAAAAGAGATAATGGTTGGTTTAATATAGTTAATATTGGTTAGGAAAAAAGTTAATGAGGGTCATGAGCAATCCTTGGGTAAATTAAATAATAGTCTGGGATACATTTCCAAAGGTCAGTGATAAGCCTTTGAGAAAATTTAATATACTCGTCAAGGATAGCATCACATGGGTCAGGGATAAGCCTTCAGAAAAATTAATAAACTTGTCAGGGATTATGTCCTTGAGGAAAAATCCTTCGGCCTTGTTGAGTTTTGTAGTAGTGATTGAGAGGAAATAGTCTTTAAAAAATATTGAAACATGAAACAATGCTAAGTGAGTATTTTTTTAAACAATTCGGAAATAAATTGTTTTGTTCGGGATAATACATGAAAATGCATAAATGATGAATAAAACAAGAATAATTCGTAAAATTCGGGGAAAATACATGTTTAATATGGAATTTAGGTGTACCATACATCTAATAAAAAATTCGCATATTATACATGAATAATTGAAAAATTCAGAGAATTATGTGAATATGACGTGTTGTTTAACTATGGTCTTTTACAATTTGTAGCTAGTACAACATGTGATATCATGTTGTGTAATAATAGTATATTACAATGGTTTAGTTTATGTTGTGTAATGGAGGTCTATTACAACAGGTTACAACATGTTATGTAATTATAATATATAACAATAGATTGGAGTCTGTTGTCTCATGTTGAGATATAACAACGAGTTTTAATGTGTTGTATTATGGTGGTCTATTACAACATGTACCAAATACAACATGTAAAGGCCTGTTGTATAATTAATACATACTACAACGGGTGAGTTTGCGTTGTGTAATGATGGTCTATTACAACATGTGACTATTACAACGGGTCAAAATATGTTGTGTAAATAACATCTTTTACAATAGTTTTGAATATGTTGTGATACGACAATCTATTACAACACTTTAGCAGTTGTTGTAGTATCCCCCTATACTACAATAGGTTTGGCATGTTGTAAATGACTTGTGTTGTATAAAATATACAATATACAACACAAAAATGGGCTTGTTGTGATAAGTATGCTAACTACAACACAATCATCAGAACTGTTGTCTATCTCCCGTTGTAAAAAGCATTTTCTGTAGTAGTGTGATGAAAATATAAGAAATATGTGGAAATATGGATAATGGAATCATTATGAATGAGATTTCGACTCCACATGGTTTCTAATTGTAAAAGGAATCAAAATAAAGAAAATTAAAGATTAAGAGAAAGAAAATATTCTTAAAATATGCCTTATTAAGAGATAACTTGCATATGAAGAAAAGTCCCTCATACTTTCTAGTTTGAGTGCCAAATTTGGTACACAAGTGGATTAAGTCAACACAAACTTTCCCCTAAAATTTGGTATTAAAAGGATATACGGTTTAATAGTTATAAATTTTGTAAGTTTTCCTAAAGTGAGAGGATAAAACTAAATGTCGTGATTTATCTCAGACTCTTGTTCTCATATGAGGCCTGATAGCCGTTGGATCCTTGATCCAATAGTGGAAGCTCATCGAGTCAGATCAGGAAAGGAAATAGTAATCTAAGGGATTGAATCTGTGTATCCCCTTCCCTGATCTACTAGGACTCTTGGAGAGTAGATAATCTACTTTGGAAGATCAAATTGGTTTGGATAACCCTTTTTTTGCCTCTATTTTCTACAGATTTGAGAGTTTCTCCAATGGAGCCAGACTCTATGGGAACTGGCCTACAACCAGTCTATAAAAGGGGGATGACTTCCCTTCTGTAATGCCGCACACACCTTGTGAAGCTCCATGATATCTATACCAGTAGGTTTGTCTGCCAAATTGGCACCTGAACCCCCCCGTCCGGCTGCTGTTTTCTCCTGCCGCCAATGCTCTGCTTTGGCAAGACGGTCACTTGTAGGTATAGATCCCGATCACTAGGGGAATTGAGAATGTTGTGGGAAAGTTTGGCCCTGGCCGACAGAGGCAATGTAGCCACCACTATGGCATATCGCACACAATAGGTCAAAGTCAGTGTGTCCGTTGACCGGTCACAGTTGGCCTCACGAGGTTGCTGGATAGAGGAAGGAGATGAGACCCAGGGAGATTACATCTCTGCCCCTGAGTTGGACACAACGAGGTAAGGGCAGTAGCATCCTTTAGATTATTTACTTAGTCGCTGCCCGTGAGGAGCATTGCCAAGCAACTTGGCTTAAAAGTGTTGACGTGTCAATCAGTCATTGGTTCTAAATGATTAATTTTGCAAAAATCATAACTAGAAATTGGTAACTCAGATGGAAAACAATAGCATGGAATCCCCACTGGATCCTCATCAAGTCATTATTTGAGCAGAGTTTGATAAAGAGAACAAAGAATCACACTCACCACCATCACTGTGAGAACTGACTATGACTACCATTGTCATGGTTCCATGTGTCAAACTCACGGTGGGTGTGTCCGGTAAACTTGTTCTCTAACAAGTACCTATGTGTTTGGTTTGATATCTCCATATCATGACTAATGAGATTTAGTCATCAACCAACACCCCAATCTAGTCTTGTGCGTTATTGTTGTCTATCTACCTTCCACAATGACATCCGACTAGGGACATGATAAGAATGTACAAACTCTTAGCATCTGTATGATCTCATCGTTCATGTCCTTAACCTAAAAGCATACGTCATTGAGTATTATCATTCGCTAGACATTCAATCTATTCTATCATTATCTCATATGACTGAACCAGAAAGAATTGGAAGCTTGCCTTTGATTTTTATCAAATCAATCTTAATGTATCCCACCAATCATCCTATGATTGGCTCTCAGGGCATACATACCAACAAACTCCCATTTGCACTGCGAGCCAATCACCCTTGAATCATATTCTTAGTGATCTTCAAACATGTCCCACATGTTATTGTACTCAAGTGCTAACATAGTGAGTTATGGCAACACCTTTCCAAATTCGGTATTAACTGCATGTCTCTCATCTCTTCGTTGTACGTCACACGTATGATATGGAGTTGCTGTAATATGTGATCTAGTATTCCTTTGCTAACCTTTAGCCACATTGTATGACCAAGCATTCCTTACTTGTCATCAATGACTGGAATATCTATAAGTTCATCTCATGAACTTTTAGATCCATATAGTATCCACTACTGTTCTCTAACACACGGATACTCGACTTTTCCTTTTAAACAACTTTATTGGAACATTTCCAATTATCAAAAAACATTCACTTTTATATATCCCATATATATTGCAATTAATTCTCTGTCCTTTTCAGAAGTTCAGATCAGTGTAACTCTTTTCAGTGAACCCTTCCTCATTTCCATAGAACTAGTACTTCTCAAGTACTTATCAAGTTCTTATGGTATTCCAGTAACCCTTACTGGAACTAGACTGACATCCACTCATCATGTCCCACATACGAGTTATCAGGATGAGCACATCATATTGTCATGTCCTACGTACAAGATGATGAATGTATTTTATTCTTGCTATGCCCATACATGCAAGATAATAGGATGATCACATACATAATAGATCCATATCTATTCTTAGTGTTCCCACTCTTCATAAGAATTGGACACTTAGCCTTGGGATACCAACGCCATGTAACATGGACAAGTTTTCTCCCACTGAATCGGTGCATACTGAATCCTTCTATATAGATTGCCAATGTATGCTATCTCTTTTCAGATCAAGAGGTTTTCGAGAACTATCTCTATAGATCTCTATTCCTATCACATAGGAAATATCTATATCTTCCTTAAAGATAATTTCCACTTTGGATTTCTATTCTAGAACATTTCCATTTCACATCAACATGTGGAATGTGAATACACTCCCACTAAATCACAGATCCCTTCTTTATCTTTGTCGTTATGGCTTGGCTATCACAATTTGTGACATCTTGCTTGGGCAGAGGCTGACACATTTTGGTTATAGTGTTGATACCCATCATGGCTTGATGCGTTGCTATCCTGTTACTTTGGGGGTGTTGCAACCCGACACACTTGCAACTGTCACACCCTTAAGAAGCTTGTCGATATGTAATGTGTTTCTTGGCATGAGGAGAGACTGATGTGTTGCTGAAACCCTAAGTAGTCCGTTACCTTGTGATACTTGACATACAAGCATTGCCTGATACCCCTAACACCATCACACCATGTGTTGGCATTGCCCGATACACCATGTTGGCCGACATCCTTTCCTTAAGTGTAGTGCCCGATACACTTAGATAGTGATGCTGAACCGATACCCTACCTTGGGTGGTTGTCTTAGACACTTAGGGTTAACTAATATCCATTGCTAAAAACCTAATTTGATGCCTTGTGGTGGTGTTTATGATACACCATGTTGATGTTAGGGTCACATGATAAGATGTGATACCCTTTGTGGTGGCCATATATATGATGATGAGAGCTATGTTTCTATACCTCACAACATGTTTTATAATGATAATGAAAATCATGTTTCTATGTCTCATAACACAACTCATAATGATGATGAAAGTGATAATCTAAGGGTGGTTGTTGATCCAACCTTGTAAACCCCAATTAAGTAAAGAGAAACCCTAATTTTTTTAATGATGTGAAATGTATGACATGAGTCCTACTATATGAGGGTGTTGTTTATATATTGCTTTATTGTTATCAGTTTTTAACTGTGTAGGTAATACAAGTTGATATACATAGTCAGGCATGAGCTATGGTGGTTATGATATGGTTGAATAAGCCTTGTAAGGCACGTGATGTGGTAACAAAGAAAAAGGAGGAAATGGTCTTATGACCTGAGAATGGCTTGATGCCTTGTATAATGATCTCCTCAGTGATGAGAGGAGGGGTTGTTACCCTAAGATAAGTAGTCCTTGTGATGGACACATGTTGAAAGATAGAAAGGAAATGATTATATGATGAGATCACACTTAATATGTTTTAGTATGTTCTGGTGATGACTTATGTCCTTGTTTATGTAGAATTTGTTTAGAGGTTGTATATTGTAACTTGATTGATGCTAAAGATGTTTAAATTAGTCTTATTAATCAAGTGAAATCTAATAGTATAATTTGCCCTGTGACATAGTTCCATTCAGTGTCAGCATTTGCTGAATAGTGAAATGAGTTTAACTCAGAGCACATATTTTTGTATATGCAGGGTATAAGTCGAGTAATTCCTTCTATCTGTAACTACATGATGCGTAACATGACCATGTGTGAGTCGATCTCATTGTGGTATGGATGGCCATGCGAGATCCACACCTTCTTGTTAGAATGACCATGTGTGAGCCTTTTCTTATAGAGACATACATGTACCAATGTGAGTTTGTTATGATTATATATGTGGATGACCATGTGTGAGCCAATCCCTAAATTTGACAATATGTCATTGCTGTAGTTAACTGATATGTCTCTGTTGTGTTTTCTCTTGTATTGACCAAGACGTGTGGAGAGGTCATGGACTCTAGGTCTTCCATTAGACCTTGTATGGCACCAATTCTGATTTATCAAGTGGTCGATTGGATTTGGGTGGTACGACACAAATCCCCATGGCATAATAAAATATGTAACCAGTCATGTAGTATACTTGTATATGATCAAAATATGAAAACATTGGATGAGGCCTTTCTTGATCTTTATACAATGTTGTTGATAGGAAATATATATGTTATTCATATTCCTTTTAAACTATTAAGATGTTTCATAATTCAATAATAATGGCTCTTCCTATTTATAATAATGACATGTTGTACATAGTTGTAATAATATTTCTACTTCGTTATCTTATTTGTGATAATAATATAGTTGGCGGTGAGTTATATGTCTCGTTGAGATTTGGAATCTCACCCTATGGGTTTCCCACACCATTTTTAGGTGGTCAATCATGAAGAGGTAGAGATCGTGCAACATAGGTTGAGAAGCATCAGGAGGACCAGTAGCTGACGAGGTTGGAAGTGTTGTTGGATGTCTTTTATTGATAGAATCCTAGAGTTGTCCCTATACACTCGGGTCTTTTGGAACATTTTGTAGATGTTTTGTGAACATGCTTTCTTTATGTGGTTGGATTTTATACCTATTATGTACAGATGTGGTGGAATCATATATCTATGTTCTGCAATAGTTCTTTGATAATAGATCAACAACATGCCTTGTATATGCTTTGAGGAATGAAAGGACTTGTAAGTGATGGTTCTTGCTGTTTGGCAGTTTTATGAAAATGATTCATATTCTTAGTGTTTTATGATAATACTCTTGTTAATATTTAATCTGCGGTTATGTTTTGAGTAATCTCACTTTGTGTGGCATGGGACATCACCTTCGTGACAACTAAGTGTAAGGATGTTATTTGCATGCATAGAGATGGGTTTATATAACTTCAGTTTGGAGAGAGGGAAATCAGGTTAGGTGTCATGATAAAAATGCCATGTGTCCAAGACATCTCATCCATAAAAACACCTCACTCATCCATGAATCAAGGGTGACCCACAAAGAAAAACCATAGACCAAGGTGGTCTAGAAAAACCAAACGACCATTGAGATTTGGCGACCAACAAATCAGAAAAGCAAATAGTCGGTAACCCTAGGCGGTGTTGGTGACCAAGATGAATAGGGAACCTCATCGACCACCAACCCTAGGTAGAACATGGTAACATCAATGATCACCAAAAACTAAGGCCAAAGGAAAACTTTGTGATTGCCAAAAACAAAGTGGTCAACACCCAAGGTCAAACATCAACTTAGGGCATACATGCAAACCCTAATCTCAATATGAGATGTTCACCATATCAAACAAAGGTGTGACAAGGCACCCCAAAGAACAAACATATGAAACATGATGTCAAAACATGTGAGTCACAACGAGAATTTGAAAAATTGTAAGAAAAACCCTAAATGTTGGTAAATTGTGATTATGTCCAAAACTATCACATATATGCATAACTAGCTCAAACAATGTCCAAAATTGGACCAATCTTGTAACATATGCTTGTCACATGATATCAAAGCACATCACAAGGTTATGTTAAGTTTTTAAGCATCTAATTATGAGACTTACAACCATAAACCCTAACAAGGATTTTCCCATGAAATCCTAGGAAAAAAGATCGGTACTTCCTACAAATCTCATGTTATAACTCCCAAGTGGCTTCCAACACACCACGGTGATGCCACGAAACCTTCAATAAAACTATATCCTTCTTCTTAAACTTCTTCACCCTCCTATCAAGGATCAATACAGGACCCTCAACATATGACACATCATCCTCAAACTAAACCTCTAAAGGTTGCAACACCATCTCTGTATCAGGGTGACACTTCCATAACAAGGAAACATGAAAGTCATCATGCAACTTGTGAAACTATGGTGACAAGTCCAACTTGTATGCCACCTTCTCAACACGTGCCAGGATAGGGTATGATCCCATAAATCTAGGAGCCAACTTACCCATCCTACCAAACCTAAGCACATCTTTTTGAGGAGAGAACTTAAGATTCACTTGGTCTCCAACTTGGAACTCAAGACATATGTGGTGGTTATGAGCATATGACTTCTGTCTATCTTGAGTTGCTTTCAACTGCTACAGTATCACCTTAATCTTCTTTGTAGTCTATTATACTAGCTTAGGACCCAAAATTTGATACTCACCTATCTCATACCAACAAAACAGTGACTGGAAATGTATTCCATACAAGGCTTCATACGGTTCCCTATCTATACTCCTTTGGTACCTATTGTTGTAGGTGAACTTTATCAAACTCAGATGCATGTCCCAACTACCAAGAAACTATAAGACATAAGCTCTCAACAGATCCTCCAAAGTCTGAATGGTCTTCTCAGACTAACCATATATATGTGGGTGGAAAGTTGTGCTAAACCTCAGTTGTATCTACATAGTTGTATATAGATGCTCCAAAATATGACTCATAAACTATGTACCTCTATTAGATCCTATTGTTGATAGAGTACCATGCAAATCACTGATCTCATCAACATATATCTCTACCAACTTCTCTATTGTATATGTCGTCTTGACTAGACATAAGTGAGCTGACTTGATCAACCTGTCAACTATCACCCATATGGAATCATGACTTTTGGTTGTCCTAGGAAGACCAACCACAAAGTCCATGGTAATATGATCCCATTTCCACTATGGTATTGGAAAAGGTTGTAACGTTCCTGCATGCTTCTGATGTTTTTCCTTGACCTACTGATAGACTGAATATCTAGCAATGAACTCTACCACATGACATTTCAGACCTGGCCACTAGTAGAAATCCTTCAGATTATGGTACATCTTGGTACTACCAGGATGCATTGTGTACATAACGGAATTAGCTTCCTCAAGAACCATCTTCCTCAAACCATCTACATATGGAACTACTTTCCTATTGTGAAAGAAAACTATCCCATCATCTGAATCATGAATGACATCATACTTCTTGTTGCCACACTTTGCTTGGATATTCTATATCACAGTATCAACATTGTGTGCATCTCTGATCTGTTGCATACCAAATCACTACACACATTGATGAAGACAAATTTCTTCTCAATGCATCAACCACCACATTCACCTTCCCTACATGGTAGTCTATTGTGCAATCATAGTCTTGGATAAACTCAATCCATCTCCTCTGCTTCATGTTAAGTTCGTTCTTCTAGATATATACTAAAGGTTCTTGTAGCCAGTGAAGATCTGACACTTCTCTCCATAAAGGAAGTGTCTTCAAATCTTCAAAGCATGGACCACATCTTCCTCATGTTTCTTAAGCTATCATGATGTGAAAGAAATCACATTCTGGTCTTGCATCAACAAACATCCCAAACCATTCTTTGATGCATCACAAAAGACAACGTAGCCTTTCCCTTGCTCTGGAAGAACTAACACTGGTAGTGTCTTGGGTTGTTCCTACTCTTTTTATAACTGTACCTTCTTAGGGTCCACACAAATGCCTTTAGTAGATATGATGACAAAGAAAAGATACTTGTGTCAACCAAAACTCACACTTACTGAACTTAACGTACAACTTGTGTTGCCTCAATAATGTTAATGTCTGGTGAAGGTGTTGTTGATGTTGTTGACTATCCTTGGAGTATATCCAAATGTCATCGATAAACATGATGACAAATTGATCCAGGTATGACCTAAACACTCTGTTCATCAGATCCAAAAAAACTGTTGGCATGTTGGTTAGCTCAAATGTAATAACCACAAACTCGTAGTGACCTTACATAGTCTTGAAAGTTGTTTTACATATGTCATCTGCCTTGATCCTTAGTTGGTGATATCCTAACCTCAAATCTATCTTTGAGAACAATGTGGAACCTCTCAACTGGTCAAATAGATCGTCAACCCTTGGTAACAGGTACTTGTTCTTTATAGTGACCTTATTTAATAGTTAGTAACATATGCTCAACCACATGGAACCATATTTCTTATTAATAAAAAATCACGAGATCACCCTAAGGGGAAGTGCTCAGTCTGATAAAACCCTTCTCCAACAACTCCTGCAACTTTTCATTCAACTCCAACATCTTTGTCGATGACATCCAATAGGGTCAGTGTGCTATGGGTTGTGTCCACGAACAAGATTGATCTCAAAGTCAAACTCTCTAGGAGGGAGAACACCAAGAAAATTTTCAAGAAATACATCCTCAAAATCTCATAGTACAAGTACCTCGTGGATACTAGGAATCCTCACCTTGGTTTGAAGAAAGCTTCACACCCTTGGCTCATCAGCCTATTTGCTGTCATAGCCAACACCAAACATGTAGGAAGAATCTTCCTATCTCCTTGGAAGATCAAGGAAACATCTCCATTACTTAGTATCACCACCTCAGAACTATAGTATAAAACAACTTGATATTTCTCCAAGGTATCCATCCCAAGGATCACATCCACATCCATGCATATCAAGTGACATAAGATCCACTTGAATGATGCATCTTGAGAAGGAAACAATGCATGATGGACACACCTCCCAAAACTCAGTGGAACCAACAAGAGGGGTTTCTAGATGAATACTATTAGATATAGTACATATATGCATATTACAACTACTTATCACCTGTCTAGTGATAAAGAGTGTGTCATACCTCGGTTGACCAAAATAGTTACAAAAGAAGATGCAGATAAGTTAGAATGAAAAAGTTCCACATGATTTATCAAGACCCACGGATTGACCACTCCATCTGGTTGACTTAAAGAATATAATCTAGCTATCTCTTGTTGTCATCCTCATCCTTTGCTATCTGGTCCAAAAGACCCTGCCTGCAATGCCTGTCTGCATCCTCTACCACCACCACTGCAAAACTATTGTTGATGGGAACCGCACTAACTTTTCCTTGACTACTATGTCATTTCTTCATCCTTCATAGGGAAATCCCACCTAAAATTCCCTAACTACCCACACTTGTGACAAGTCCTTGAATCATATTGTGGCCTAGATGACCCTTTTACTGATATAGACGTTGCACTATGTGCTCATGCTGGTGGAAAACTATAACCTCCACTGAGAGACCCCTAACCATGATTAATGTATTTAACATACTTAACTATCATAATTTAATGTTTATAACCTTAATATAACCTTTTGACATGTTTTGAAATCATAAGACAAGCTTAAGTTTCAAGTTTGGTCCAATTTGGACATTGTTTGTGCAAGTTATGCAATTTTATGCACATTTTGGACTTTTCTACAATTTACCAAATTGAGAGGTTTTCCTTGCAATTTTTCACTTGCATTATGTTCTTTGGATGTTCTCTCATCACTCTTGATCTTTTGGATCCATGGGGCATCTATTTGGACCTTGGTTTGGAAGTGTTTTCTTCAAGGGTATTTTAGGGTTTACCCCTTTATGGATGAGCTACCTTTAGGAGCTATCAAACAATGATTTATTTGATTGGCTTGGAAATTCGAAAAAAGAGAGCTAATTTGGTCTCAATGGACAGTGGGGGATCTTCTTGTGTGTATGCTTGTATATCCTTAATAGTTTAAGGCCATGGATGCATGGAGAGCTTTTTAGACACCTCGTACTTCTTCTCTCCCTTATCCTAGAGCTATATATATCTATTTTTGAGCTCCCAAACAAAATTTTTTCTTTCTACCAGTCCCCTCCTGCTAAGAACCTCGTTCCCTATCTATTTATCAATGGAGGACCTATCCAAGGTAGAAGATGAAAGTGAATTTCTTGGTGGAAGCTCCTAGGGTTTTGTTTTGCTCTCATTTAAGGTTTAAAAAGCCTCCTTCTAGTGATCTTGACCTAAAAGAGTAAGAATCCCCTTATTTAATCCATTTTTTTCTTTTTTATCCTTCCTCCTACCTTTATCCAGGCCAGAACCCTGCTTTTCCATGGTAGAAATTGCTCTAAAACTATAAAACCCTACCTTTCTTGCTCCATATGCTTATGGTTTTCTCATTTGATGAAGAAAGGTGCTAGATGGATGAGTTCACAGCTTATGCTTTGATTTTATATCCTACCTGCTCATGTTTTCTTCTGTTTGGGATTTTATCTTCTAATTAGAGGCAAGTTTTATAACTTTCTCCACATTTATTGTTACCATAAGCTTCCTAGCTCATGGTCTTGCTTTAAAATGATGATCCATGCACTAAAAAGCTATGCTTGACTTAGATTTCGATTTTTATAATGTTCCCTATTCTTATTTCAGTTATAGATGAACATGTGATCATGTGTACATTATTCCTAATGTATACTATGACTTGGATCAGGTTGGTTTGACAACCTATGGTGCTAAACACCTATCAACCAATGGTCAATTGTAGGGTTTAAAGCTAATTTCTTCTATAAACACATGACTCAATGGTGGTACCATTGCAACAACCGATGGTGTTATCTTCATGAAAACTGATGGTGGTGACCAAGGGTGTCAACTGACTTTCACCCCTTAGGTCAGGTGTTGGCCTAATTATAATCTTAGTGATTAACAACTAAGTACCCTAATGATGCTATCAATAAATGGTGATATTAGTTTGATATTCAATGGTGATTGTTGAATATAGTGATGATCTAACAACCTATGGTGACTTAATGGTCACTACTGATGGTGACCAGGTCACCAAAAACTATGGTGAGTCTAGCATAGAGTTGTAGCTTCAATTAAGCCTTAAACCAATGGTTTCCTTGGTCATTTCATGCAATGGTCGAACCTATACTCCAATTGATGGTTTTAATATATGAACTTGACCTAATGGCTAAGATCTAATGTTTCTTCATCCAATAATTAGAATGATGACTAAATGTAATATGCTGGTCCTAATAAAGTGATTTTAATGGTTTCTTTTATGAGATAAACTTAAGGAGCTCATTTACTGATGGCTTGTTTTAAATATACAATCGCTTGTGGGTTTTGCCCTACTCTCAATGTAAATTTTTATGTTGTTAATCAAGGGATATCTAGGGTTATATGGTGACTCTTTATAGAGAACAACTCGATGACTTCATAGGTGGTTTGTTCAATATGTTTACTTATGTAGACGACCAATGGCTTTACCTTTACAACATTTAATGGTTAGATGTTGATGCCCTAATATTCCCATTGTTTTGGGTGAAGCCTATGGAGTAATGTTATGATTCTAATGATGAGAATTTGATGGTCCAATGCCTTAAACTTATACTCTTACCCTTACCCTCATATGATTATGATTGACAATAACCATAATGAATTAATGGGTAACGGTAATGAGGTATAGCTTGTTATAGCTAGCTTTAATATAACCAATTGATGGTAATTGGGTATGAATATCCTTGAATGATTAATACAATCATGGAGTACTCTCTTATTGTTGTTGAAACCTTAATATGCTATAAACATGTGGTTACATCTTGATTTATATGTGGATTCTTACTTGAGAATAGTATGGAATGTTATGGTGATGCTTCACCTTATGCATCCATGATCCAATGGGGATGCCATGAGTTAGGTTTTCAGTATAAGTGCTAATTAGTAACATTATTATAATTTATCATGTTGAAGCTAACTCTAATGAAAATGGATAAAGATGAATATTCATGTTTAATATTCGTATATGATGGAATGATGGTGAAATAACCTCCTTAATATGATCATAACCTTAATATGTTAATTGGTGGTTATCATAGCCACATAGTTGATACTTTCTTATGCTAAACATGTGCATTATGAATATGATGAGGTTTAATCATATCTGAATACCTTACATGTTGATGTAATAAATGAATTTTCTTAATGTTAATATAACCCTATCATTGTTGTTTATGAATATCACCTAGCTCATTAATGCAATAATGTGCTAATCCGATCTATTATATGTTAGTGATGTTGTTGGGCCTTGTTATAAGGCATGCAAAGATAATGATGGTCTTGCAAGGAATAGTATGATGATCTTAATAACCATTGGGAATGGTTTAGCCCGGAAAGAAGTGTAATCCTCTTGTGTTGATAAGGGTTGATATCCTATGATATTGTGAAAAGAATTTATATCTTGTGATTGTATGATGACTAGTGTAGTCTCATGAATGTCAAGTGAATAGTACCATGTGATGATGAGATGAGAAATTATGTTTCACATATTTTATATCTTTTGAAGTTGTGATATTTATATGCTTTCTAGAAGTGAATTTGGGTTTGTATGTCCACTTGTTTGATGAAACCTTAATTCACCCAATTGGTATAACTAATCAAGTACAACTCTAACAATGTAGTGCCCTATGCCATAGACCCATCTTGAGTGTCAGAACTTACTGGATGGTAAAACGAGTATTCCTAAGGGAAACTCGGAGCACATACTATTGAGTATGTGGGGTGGCAGGTTGAGGATATATCCTTGTCATCCAAAATGTTGGTTATGGAGGATGGCTATGGTCATGCCTCAGACATTTGATGTGATTGAGGAAAACTGTGGTTGTACCTCAGATTAGAGGGTTTTGTATACCCTAGTTTCTAGTGTCGTGACCTGTACCAAGGGTGGACTAGTGGATATCAACTTGACTATATGTCACTGTAGTGGCAGCTTTAATTGATATGTCACTACCTTTTTACTCAGATTGACTGAGGGGAAGAGATCTTAGGATACTGGCACTCCTAGATCTTGTACAGAACCGAATAGCCCTTTGCAGGGGTCAGTTGGACTTTGGGCGGTATGACTCAAACTCCTACGGGCATAATAAAAGATGTAATACAGCCATCTAGCAAATATGTTTAGGGTTATACACGACGCTTCATATTGGATGATAACCCTTGTTGTTCTATGTATATAGAGATGGTGTTTAATGCATTAAAAGATAGTAGATATTCTTATGTTGTGGATACTCTCATGTTATAAATGTGTACATACAATAGTCATGTTTAAGTTGATAGAGATATTATTATTGTTGGCTATGATTATGACATTCATTATCACATGTTGTTAGCTATGCTTATACTGCTAGCTATGCCTTTGTAACTAGAAATACCTATATTGATAATCATGCTTATGTAGATAGTTGTACTTATATTGTTAGCTCTGCTTCTGATGTTGATATGTTCAACTTGATAGACGTGATGATGTTGTTATCTATGCTTATGATACTAGACTTATTCATGATGTTAGAGATTCTCATG
Organism: Alisma plantago-aquatica; assembly: GCA_963693085.1. Taxonomy (NCBI): domain Eukaryota; kingdom Viridiplantae; phylum Streptophyta; class Magnoliopsida; order Alismatales; family Alismataceae; genus Alisma; species Alisma plantago-aquatica. The sequence continues at coordinate 546,200,225 of OY856414.1, forward strand.
CTGCTAAACTCCTTAAACTGTTAATAGGGATATGAGAATAGGCTGGCTAATGAAGATAGTTATTATCTGCTCCTTTATGTATTTTGTTAATCATCAATTCTGTTGAGCTTTTTTGTTATATATGATTAAACTTCTTAAACTGTCTCATTACCTAAAATGTTGGAATCAATAAATGTTGTTGGAGGTTATATCTCTTACTAGGAATTGGGTCTCACCCTTGTGGTTCACCACATCTTTATAGGTAATCTGAAGTGACAAAAAAATTTGTGGCAGCAAAGAGGAGATATAGTAATGAATCTACGAGAAAGTTGATTAGATGTCTAGTGTGTCCTAGAGTCATCTCTGTAGTCTCAGGTCCATGCAGGAAAAGTTTGTATATGGTGTTTCAAATGAGTCAGAATTTTGTTTGCATGTTAATTCTTGTTTGTGTGGAATATACAAATATTGTTCTCCTATGTATATATGGTGTGGATAAGGAGATAGAACAATTTGTATCAAATTCTTGTCATAGTATGGATACAAGAAATATGTTGGGCTTTTTTGCAAACATTTCTAAGCGGGTGTTGATTTTGAAATCCGTTTTAGTTTACCCATATTTTTGAGGTATGTGGTTAACTAGTGATTGATTGTGTTTTATGTTTTGAGTAATCTAATTTAGTGTAATGGGTTCTTACAAGTTAGTATTAGAGCTTTAGGTTTGTAGAGCCTATAGGGGCACTACGAATTAGGACTAGGATGATATTTAAGTAAGGAACATGACATGAAAACATAGTGCATACTACTTAATCTCAACACTTGGATGCCATATCTAGGTATTCAATTATAGAAGAAAAGGTAAGTATGGAACTCTTATAGTGTTATCTTTCTAATTACTCTGATGAAGTAGTCATTTTGAGACAATCTAAAGAGCATAATAAATCAGAAATCATGGTGGAGATATCTCAAACTTATCCTAAAAAAGGATGAGAATTACATCATAACCTATCAAAAATTAAATATTTGGTAACTATATGAGAAAGATACAACACCATGAAACCTTAATCTGAATACAAATAAGCTAAAGGGGAGTTATTGAAGATGTGATTCAAGAAGATAATAAAGTAAAAGACAAATAAGTATGTTCTTATAAAGTGAATCAAGGTATGAAATCCACATAAGATGGAGAGAACTCCTATAATAAGTACAAAATGAGAAGATGAATGAGAACAATGACAAATGAATAAGGTGGAACCTGAGTTCATCTCAGACAAACCTATGTGTGTAAGAAAGTGTTAATGTAAAATCAGCATGGCATGTGAAAGAAATTAAGGGAGATGATCCATGTTTAATGAAGAAAATGTGGAATATGATGTTTTACCTATTGATAAGTGGTTGAAAAACATAATAAAATAAGAGAACATACCCAAGTGTAATAAATTGTTATCAAGGAAGGAGTAATGAGATATGTCAATCATGATGATTCCTATACTAATGGCAAGGAACTCAAAATGAAAGAAGGTAAAATAATACATAAGAAGTTGTAACCTGCATAATGAAAATAGAATTGGTTACCTTTTTGCTAGTGACCCTTGAACAATGTTGCTATGATGTGGTAAGTGTGTTTCCATTTGTGTCTTTCCCCTCTAGGATACAGCTTTCAAGTGGATCATTGGCACTTGGTATGTGTGGATTCGTTGTAAACATGAGGTTGGATGGCTTATTATAGCATAAGGTTGCTTGGACTATGATTTCAACATCATAAAGTTTGTGATGAGTTGCTTTTGAGCCTTCCAATAATTAGGAAGACTACTCTTATATGTCTTGATATTTTCTATGTCGGTAAAAGTAGATGAGATAAGGATGTGAGTTCTGTATAGCACATGAGGTGGATACCAAGGTAATGAATCCTACTATCCAAGATGTATCAACAGTATGGGAAGTATGTGAAAGTTGGAGATGTTTATGAAATGAACATTCCAAGTATTCCTCTCCCTTAAGAGAGAGAGAGAGAGTTGATGATGACCCTCTAAATGTTGTTTGTAAGGAAAAAATAAAGTGATTCTATAATGTTGTGTATGGTTCAGTGATAGCTGGGCAAAACCACTATCAAGGATAGATGGTTTGTTGATCAGTAGACATGTGCTACCATGTTCCATTAAGATATGCTTTAGACATAGGAGTTAGAATGGATGCCATAAGTTACATGATCCTAGTGAGTTTAAGGTTATGTCCTTTAGACTAACCAATGTACCGATAGAATTTATGAATAGGAGGAACATAGTGTTCAAGTCATGTCTTACAAGTTGTAGCAAGCTTTGAATAATGACATCTGAAGGTATTTTAGAGATGGTCAGTAACATGGTCAACAACTTTGCTAAATTTTAAGAGTGTTGAAGTAATTGTACTTATGTGTGACAATTCTAGCAAGAATGAGTTGGGGGTTTACTAAAGTATCTTCTTGGAGTTATGATATCTCTATTAAGTGTGTTGTGGGAATCCAGGTTGTTCTACTCCTAACAAGGTTAATCAGGAAGTTATATTTGTTAACAGTTATAGACAAATGTATGATTCTTCAACCAAATAGATGGTCAGTTCACCGTCTAGATGATTAGAAAATCCTCTAAAAAATATACTTCATAGTTTTTGAAAATTAGGATATGGGTACCTATTAAATTGAGTTGTTAATTACAACAAGCATTAAAGGGCCATAGAGATGAAACCTTGTAAAGTTGCATATGATAAGAGATACATGAGGTTCAATGTTTGGTAAAATCTAGCAAGTATGGCCTCTGAGTGATGTGTGATACAACATATATAATAGTTCAAGATGACAATCTAGTCCCAAAGTTGAAAAATACTACCTGACTTGTGCATGTGGTACAACAGTTCCTATGATGAACCAAGGTTACATATGCATAAGTTGAGGGAGAAGAATATGCATTCTATGAGAATAATGCGACAACATCATGAGATGAATGTTACCATGTGGAAGATTGGGGATGAGGTGCTTGAGAAGTATCCATCTTTGTTTACCATGGATTTTGGGGGTGAAATCCCTGTTAGGGGTTTCTGGTTGAGAGACCCCTGACCTTGCTTAAAGTATTGAACATACTTAAGTATCATAATTGAATGTTTACAACCTTAATATAACCTTGTGATATGCTTTGTAATCATAAGACAAGCTTAAGTTTCAAGTTTGGTCCAATTTGGACACTATTTGTGCATGTTATGCAATTTTATGAACATTTTGGACTTTTTTGCAATTTACCTAAATGAGAGGTTTTATTTGCAAATTATCACTTGATGTTCTTTGGATGTTCTCTCATCAATATTGAGCTTTTTTAGCCATGGTGTGTCAAGTTGAACTGTGGTTTGGAAGTGTTTTCCTCAAGAGTATTTTAGGGTTTACCCCTTTATGGATGAACTACCTTTTGGAGCTATCAACCACTGATTTATTTGATTGGATTAGAAAATCAACAAAGGAGAGATAATAAGGTCTCTATGGATGGTGGGGGGGCTTCTTGTGTGGATTATTTTATATCCTTAATAGTTTAAGGCCATGGATGCATGGAGAGCTTTTTAGACAACTCATGCTTCTTCTCTCCCTTATCGTAGAGCTTTATATATCTATTTTTGAGCTACCAAACAAAAGTTTTGCTTTCCACCGCTTCCCACATGTTAAGAACCTCATTCCCTATTTGTTTAACTGTGGAGGACCTGTCCAAGGTAGAATAAGAAGGTGAATTTCAAGCTCCTAGTGTTATGTTTTTCTCTCTTTTAGGGTTTAAAAATCTTCCTTCTAGTAATCTAGACCTAAAAGAGTAAGAATACCCTTATTTCTTCCATTTATTTCTTTTTTATCCTTCCTCCTACCTTTATCCAATTTTTAACCTTGTTGTTCCATGGTAGAAATTTCTCTAAAGCTCTAAAACCCTACCTTTCTTGCTCCTTATGCTTAGTGTTTGCTCATTTGATGAATAGAGGTGCTAGATGGACGAGTTCACAACTTATGTTTGGATTTTCTACCCTAACTGCTCATGTTTTCTTCTATTTTGAATTTTATCTTCTAATTAGAGGCAAGTTTTATAACTTTCTCCATGTTTATTGCGTACCATAAGCTTGCAGGCTCATGTTCTTGCTTTAAAATGATCCATCCACTAAAAAGCTATGCTTGACTTGGATTTAAATATTTATAAAGTTCACTATTTTGATTTCAGTCCTAGACGAACTTTTGATCATGTGTATGTTATTCCTAAGGTATAATATGACTTGTATCAGGTTGGTTTGACAATCGATGGTGCTAAACACCTATCAACCAATGGTCAATTTTAGGGTTTAAAGCTGATTTCTTCTATACACGCATGACTCAATGGTGTACCATTGCAACCACCAATAGTGTTGTCTTCATGGCAACTGATTGTGGTGACCAAGGGTGTCAACTGACGTTCACCCCTTAGGTCAGGTGTTGTCCTAATTAGAATCTTAGTGTTTAACAACCAAGTATCCTAATGATGCTATCAATCAATGGTGATATTTGTTTGACATTCGATGGTGATTAATGAATATAGTGTTGATCTAATAATCTATGGTGACTTAATGGTCACTACTGATGGTGATCAGGTCTCCACAACCTACGGTGATTTAAGCATGTTGTTGTAGCATCAATTAAGCCTTTAAACAATAGTTTATTTGGTCATTTGATGCAATGGTCGGACCTATACTCCAATTGATGGTTTTAATGTATGAACGTGACCTAATGGATAAAATATAATGTTTCTTCATCCATTAAATTGGAATGATGCTTAAATGTAATATGTTGGTACTAATAAAGTTATTGAAATGGTTTATTTTATGAGATCAACTTAAGAAGCTCATTTATGGATGGCTTGTTTTAAATAAACAATCACTTGTGGGTTTTACCCTACTCTCAATGGAACTGTATATGTTGTTAATCAAGGGATGTCTAGGGTTAGATGGTGACTATTTATTGAGCACAACTTAATGACTTCATAGGTGGTTTGTGCAAGATGTTTACTTATGTAAATGACCAATGGATTTACCTTTTCAACATTTAATGGTTAGAAGTTGATGCCCTAATATTCCCATTGCTTTGGGTGAAGCCTATAGTGTAATGTTATGATTCTAATGATGAGAATTTGATGGTTCAATGCCTTGAATTTATATTCTTACCCTTACCCTAGTATGATTATGATTTATAATCACCATAATGAAATAATGGGTAACCCTAATGAGGTATAGCTTGTTATACCTAGCTTTAATATAACTAAATGATGGTAATTGGGTATGAATATCCTTGAATTATTAATAAAATCATGGAGTACCCTCTTATTGTTGTTGAAACCTTAATATTCTATAACCCTATGGTTACATATTTATTTATGTGTATTATTACTTGAGAATAGTATGGAATGTGATGGTGATGCTTCACTTATGCATCCACGATCCAATGGGGATGTCGTGAGTTAGAGTTTCAATATAAGTGTTGATTAGTAACATTAATATAATTTATCTTGTTGAACCTAACTCTAATTCAAATAGATAAAGATGAGTATTCATGTTTAACACTATTATATGATGGAATGATGATGAAATAACCTCCTTAAAATGATTATAACCTTAATATGCTAGTTGGTGGTTATCATAGCCACTTGGTTGACACTTTCTTATGCTAAACATGTACATTATAAGTATGATGAGGGTTAATCATATCTAGATTCCTTACATGTTGATGTAATAAAGGAATGTTCTTAATGTTAATATAACCCTGCTATGATTGTTTATGAATATCTCCTAGCTCATTAATGCAATATTGTGTTGATCTAGTGTATTATATGTAAGTGATGTTGTTGAGCCTTGTTATAAGACATGAAAAGATAATGATGATCTTATAGGTAATAGTATGATGGTCTTAATGACCTTTGGGCATGGTTGATACCTGAATTAGCTGTAATCCTCTTGTGTTGATAAGGGTTGATACCATGTGATATTGTAAAAATGATTTATATCTTGTGATAGTATGATGACTAGTGTAGTCTCATGAATGGCAAGTGAATAGTACCATGTGATAATGAGATGAGAAATTATGTTTCACACGTTTTGTATCTTTTGAAGTTGTGATATGTATATGATTCCTAGAAGTGAATTAGGGTTTGTATGTTCACTTGTTTGATGCTGCCTTAATTCACCCAATTGGCATAACTATATAAGTAAGTGCAACTCTAATCATGTAGTGCCATGTGCCATAGAGCCATCTTTAGTGTCAAAACTTGATGGATGGTAAAATGAGTATTCCTAAGGGAAACTCAGAGTGCATACTATTGAGTATGTGGGGGTAGCAGGTTGAGGATATATCCTTGTCATCAACAATGTAGGTTATAGAGGATGGCCATGGTCATGCCTCAGACATTTGATGTGATTGAGGACAACTACGGTTGTACCTCATATTAGACGGTTTTGTATACCCTGGTTTCTAGTGTCGTGAGCTGTACCAAGGGTGGCCTATTGGTTACCAACTTGACTATATGTTGTTGTAGTGGTAGCTTTGACTGATATGTCACTACCTTTTTACTCGTACTGAATTAGGGGAAGAGATCTTAGGATACATGCAATCCTAGATCTTGTACGGAACTACATAGCCCTTCTCAGGGGTTGGCTGAACTTTGGGTGGTACGACTCAAACTCCCCAAGGCATAATAAAATATGTAGTACAACCATCTAGAAAATCTTTTTAGGGTTATACATGATGCTTCATATTGGATTATAACCCTTGTTGTTCTCTATACATAGAGATGATGTTTAATGTATTAGAAGATAGTAGATATTCTTATGTTGTGGATATGCTCATGTTATGAATGTGTACATACAATAGTCATGTTTAAGTTGATAGAGATATTATTACTGTTGGCTATGATTATGACATTCATTATCACATGTTGTTAGCTATGCTTATATTGCTAGCTATGCCTTTGTAACTAGAGATGCCTATACTGCTAATGATGCTTATGTAGATAGTTGTTCTTATATTGTTAGCTCTACTTATGATGTTGATATGTTGAATTTGATAGACATGTTGATGTTGTTAGCTATGCTTATGATACTAGACTTATTCATGATGTTAGAGATGCTCATGCTTCAAGACTCCATAAATTGTTAATAGGAATATGAGAATAGTCTGGCTAATGAAGATAGTTATTATCTACTTCTTTATGTATTTTGTTAATCATCAATGCTATTGAGCTTATTTGTTATATATGATTAAACTGCTTACACTATCTCATTACCTAAAAATGTTGGAATCAATAAACATTATTGGAGGTTTATCTCTTGTTGGGACATGGGTCTCACCCTTGTGGTTCATCACATCTTTTTAGGTAATCTAAAGTGACAAAAACAAACATGTGGCAGCATAGAGAAGCTATAGTAATGAATTTGTGAGAAAGTTGATTTGATATCAAGTGTGTCCTAGAGTCATCCCTGTACTGTCAAGTCTGGACAGGAAAAGTTTGTGTATGGTGTTTCATACGAATCAAAATTTTGTTAGCATGTTAATGTTTGTTTGTATGGCATAACCAAATATTGTTTTCCTGTGTATGTTTGTTGTGGCTATGGCGATAGAACAATTTGTATCAAATTCTTGTCATAGTTTGGATACAAGAATGATTTTGGGATCTTATGCAAATGTTTTTGAGCGGGTGTTGATTTTGAAATCGGTTTTAATTTACCCATATTTTTGGGGTATGTGGTTAATTGGTGATCACTTGTGTATTATGTTTTGAGTAATCTTGTTTAGTGTAATAGGTTCTTACATCCACCCTTGCTCGGGGACCACTATGACAGCACTCCTAATCTCAACATAAAAAAAGTTGAACTCTATTGTTACTACTATGAAGAAAACCTTGTCCTCTTAAAGCCACCAGACGACTTCCCCTGAAATTGAGCTGACCTCTTCTTAGCATTGGCTTCACGCTTCTCAATAGCTGACCTATCAATCCTCTTCTTCGACTCCATAAGGGTAGAGAACCTATACCTATTCTTCAAAGTAGACTCTTTGTAGACAACTCCTTACTCTGACCCTTCTCAAACATCTAAATCCTCTCATTCTCTGTCACCGCCAAGTAAGGATAGAACCTTAAAAGCTCCATAAACTTTGCTTGATCGACATCGAGCCCTTTTGTATCTTCTAAAACTATGCCATCTTCTTGTACAGATACGTCTTAGGGAAGTATCGACTTATGAACTCTCACCGAAACTCTTCCCAACCAACAAAAACTCTAGGTTTCTCTTCCTCCTCAATTGCCCACCAATCACCAACAATGCTTTTCAATAGGTAAACTGCATGCTTCACCTTGTCCTCTTCTAGAATATTGAGGATCTTGAATGTCTTCTCAAACTCTATCCACCACATATCATCATTTTTTGGGTCCACTGTACCCACATACTCGATTAATCCAACACGTCTCAGCCACTCAAACATCTTTTTAAAACCCAGAGATTCCACATTAGGGACAGTTGTCCTAGTTTAAGGTAACGATGCTCTATCCACTATATGTGTAATCGTCACCATGAGTTATCTAAACATTGGCTGAAAAGTAGGATGTGCCATGGATGAAGAGATAACATGAGGTACCATAGGCTACTCTAGCCCCATCACTGTCACTCTATCTTCATGTGCCTACCTCCTAGAGACACCTCCTGGCATGATAGAACTACTCTCATCATGTTTTTCACGTTCTCCAGACATATCTGCATAAGTATAAGCTATAATTAGACATGTTGGATTTTGTAAGAACAAACAAAAACCTAAGTCCTATGTCCCTGGATACCCAACAAACCTAAATATTTGATACCAACCTAAGTTGTGACACCCTGCCACACTAAACAAGATTCACTTGAAACAAAACATGTGATTGACATCTAGTTATCCACATAACTATAGAAGTGGGCAAACTAACTTTGATTACATTACCATCTTGTCCAGAAAATATTACATAAAGGTCTAACAACCTGTATCAACACATACCATATCAGGTATTTACATATTTGAACAGTGGCCTAAGCCATAACCTATATACAAGAGAGATGTTCCACATATACAAGTTAGATAAAAAGCATAGATACACTACTCAACGACGTGTCAATATCCTATACAAAACATCTCCTGCCCGAACCTGAGAGTATCGAATGACTCTAGGACACTACAAAGAACTACTTTCCAACCTTCTTCTTCTACTACTCTTCAAGGTGCTTCTCCTCAGCACCAAGATCTTGACCACACCATTAACGACCACCTAAAGAGATGTGGTGAACCACAAGGTGAGATGCATGTCCCTGTGAGAGATATAACTACCAACCAACGGTTATTGATTACACCAGGTATCACTATTAATCAGGATAAGCATATTCAACTAACTAAGCATGTTAGGCAGATTAAGTCATTTAAACAAATTAAAAAGTTTTTTTTGGTCGGTCTAAAAAGCGTGTTACTATAACCAAAACTTTAGGTACATTTGCACCCCTAAAAAGAGAATCTAAGCCTTGATACACCAAACAAATGGCTATCAAGGTTACAGAAAAACACAACACACAAGGACATCAAACAGGGAATCTATTCCCGAAACACCCTGATACCTATGATACATGACTTTAGAGAAATCCTATCCTCAAAGACCTTAAGCACACCCACAAAGAAGAAGACATAGACTCCACGAGCATCATGTCTCAAGAAGTAACAGGAACAAGGATTAAGCCCCCTGCAGAAGTCCATGATTGAGATACTCACAACAGGTTTGAGAACAAACCCAGCAGTAACAAAACACCCAAGAAGCCCTCGATAGAGCATAACTGATGCAAAACCACTCCAAGCATTGAATAAGAGCAAGGAAGCTTCAGAAGGATATCAATTCAGACCCACATCACCGCATCAAAGAACACCCACAAAAAGTGACTTAGATCTAGACCGAGCACCTTCCTTCATCCCAAGTCTCCTAGATCTTAGCTATAGAGAAGGCTCAGAAGTGTAACACGATAGATAGGAATCAACCAGATCCATCCAGCTAGGAGGAGTCTCCCACTTCACCTCCCTTTGCCTTGGGTTTCTTCTTCTTCTTCTTCTGTCTCGGGCTGCCATTTACCTTGAAAACCTTCAAGAGGTCCGGTTCCAGGTCGCACGAGCAACAAGACTCTTCATCAGAGTCCTGGTTCACTGTCCCGGCATACTCCACGTAGATACCTGATGCTTGCATTAGGTTCTTGGCTCCTTGTGAAGATAGCCTCAAGTTGGCGAGGGACAACTCCCAATCTAGGTTCAGTCCATCTGTAGGTTCCAAGTTTGAAGAGTAGAGCATCTCCGGTTCCATGAAACTCAGAGGAACTTTGCTAGGATTGGTAATCAGCTCTCTCTGTACTGTAGTCGACTTCACAACTTCAGATCCATTCCCCTGCACAGAGATCTTCTCCTTAGCTTTCCGTCGATCACCTTTGGTGCTATTGAGTTTCCCAGCACGCAACTACAGTTCATTGACGACTGCTCTACGCCCAGCAACCAACAGACAAGAGTTTTGCCTATGGCCGAAGCTAGAACACTTGGGACAGAGGATTGGTCTCGAGATGAACTCGAGCTTGAGTTTCCTCGGAGCACCATCCAGTTCCACATATACCTCCTGAGGAAAACCCGCTACCGCAGGGAGATCCACACAAACAAGGGCCTCTTTGAAGCAATTGATAGTGAGGGCCGATTCAACGAAATCAAGTGGCCTACCTATCAAGCTAGAAATCCCATTTAGACTATTCATCGTCCAGGGAAGGCTAGGATTCTCTATCTTAACCCATACCGGAATCTTTTGAAATGACAGAGGGTCGAGCGCGACTCCAGGTTCCCACGGATGGACGATGACCAGCGCCCCGTCGAGCATCCAGGGGGCTTCGTCTAACACTCTATCCCTTTCCTTGGCCGTCGGCAGCTTTACTATGAATCCTTCAGGCTCATCGACAATTATTTGGAAGTCATCGCTAGGCCTCCACTGGCGCTTGATCCAGCCGTGAAGCTGGCTCTTGAAAGGTTTCCTCATTGTGAAGCGAACAGAAACGAATTCACTCCAGGAAGAAATAGCCACGTCCTTGCTCGACAGCGCAAAAGTCTTGGATCCATTTCTAACTACCGGCTCAATGAATTCCATGACAACGGGAGCACTACAATCCCGACCGGGGCGACTGGCAAGCATCCAATCATCCACCGTCGAACTTGTGGCTGCACCTTTGTCCTTCGACGGCGATTGCGAGGAAGAAGACGAAATGGGGATAGGGCTTGAGGCGGATACAGGATTCTTCGAGGATACCTGATTGCAAGGGATTTGGGGATTCTCTTCTCCGTCGACCACTCCTGAGTCCATCGGAGGGACCGACGTCGCCGCCGACCCATACAAATCTCTGCCATTTCCTGCTTCATAAGTTCTCTTGGGGAATTGCCCTCTGCCTCTCCCTCTTCCGCTCTTCCTCCCTCTCACCATCTCTAGTCAAGTAATAATTAGGGTTTGGAAAGCCCAACAAATTAAAAAGTTAAGATGGATAAGTAACTAAAACAAGTAAAATATGATCTACACAATATATAGGGAAACAAGTAAAGCTACCACTTTCTATATAATTAATTTCTCTTACCAGATTATATAAAAACTAAATTGTATAAGAAACAAGGCAAAGGTTAACATCCAATGTGAAGCATGTTTAACCCTAAATAAATATATTATATGACTGGATTATGCCTTTCGTTAAGATTTGAGGTGTTGAGGTATACCACTTAACTCCAATTTACCATTGCTAAGTTGAAATCAGTGCCATACAAAATTTAGGAAAGTTGGACTCCTATGATCTCATCCACCCTCAGTCAGTATGAGTCCATTGCAATGAAATATAAGTTTAGTTTTAAAATAGACTAGTCCATCCTTGGTATATAGGTCATGACACTAGTGAATGAGGGTATACAAAAACCCAAACATCTGAGTTAAAACCACAACTATCCTCAATCTCATCATATATAGAGATCTCCAAGATATAATCATAGTTGTTCTCATACTGAGGAATGATCGTAGCCATCCTCTAGAACCTTGGGATCAGGATGATAAGGACATACAATATCAAGCACCCCACATATTCAACATTATGCACTCTGAGTTTCCTTTAGGATTAATAGTTTCACCATCCAACAAGTCCTGACACTAGAATGGATCTATGGTACAAGGCACTACTAATTAGGGCTTCACTTGATTAGTTAATGCCAATTGGGTGTGTTTTAACTACATCAATCAAGTTATGTACAAACCCTAAAATAATTATATAAAAACCTTTGTAGATTGCAACCTCAGAAGATATAAAACATATGAAACATAAGGCTAATCACATCGCCACATGGTACTAATTCACTGCCATACATGTAACCATACTCATCATCATACCATCACAAGATTTCACATCCTTGTCACATCATGAGGAGGATAACACCTCAATTAGGCACAAAGTCATGTCTAAGGTCATAATACCATTCAATTTTCCCCTTTAAGAACATCATTATATTTCTATACCTCATCAAGGCTCTTCATTCCATCACCATACATGTGATACATAAGCTGATACAACATTACATTCAAGATATGTGATGTTCATAAGATAAGAGATTAGGGTTACAACAACATAGTGAGAGAAAGTAATCCATTTTCATACTAATTATAGAGGAGGCTATGTATCATCATTACATACTTATATTAAGGTTAGGTTCATTAAGGGTAGTTGCATTAACATTTCCAAACAATAGTTTACTAAAACCTTAGGTTTGTATTCATTTGAGGGAAAAGGTAAGATTATTAGATCATATGTAACCTAACACTGACAAATTAGGGTTACTAAATCAAAACACCATCACATCGTGAAAGTATAAGATCATCAATCACCAATCATAAGTTTGGAAACATAACGATCATGAAGCCAAAAAATCTCATCGTCCACTAAGGATTAGAGATGTCATCGACCACTAAAGGGTCAAAGGGGTTGGCGACCACTAAATCTAGGAAACATTGGCAACTAATGAGGTTAACCCTCTTTGGTGACCACTGGGGTTGACCATCTCTCAATGACCATAAAGGGTTAGGACCGCTAAGATTGAGTGACATTGGCGACCAATGAAGACATCAAACATTGGTGACTGATTAAAATTAAATCCTTCATTATCCTCTAATGGTCCAAAACTCTGGGGCCACATAGCTTAGAACTCAATGACCAATCATGGAGTAAAAACCTCAATGACCGCAAGATGGAATCTTGGCGACCATAGGTGATACAAAGACTTAGTGTCCACTACGGAATGCAAAAACCTCATCAATCACATTGATACCAAATAGGTTGGTTATCATCAAGAATCCAAAAGGTCGTCATGTTTCATCACAATAAAGAAGACTAACTCCAAAACCCTAATTGGAAACCATCATATGAGAGAGTAAAACCATCGTTTGAGAGAACAAACCCAACATTCCCACAAGAATGCAAGGACCAAGACTTCCGTAGACAAAGAAGATTTAGGGGCCAATATTTTGGGTTCATCCAAGAAGAGTTATCTATTCAAGATCACCATGTAAAAGCAAACCCTAGTTAAAGGATATTATCGTTTTACTTAGAACAACATTTTAGGGCAAGATCATATGCAAGTAGGGTAGAAGTAACCAATAACTATGTAGAAAGTTATACAGTTCTCCTTAAATGATGTACAAACTCCAAAAAATAAGGTAGTTTGAAGAAGAAAGGTAAGAACCCTAGCTTGAGAACTCCTCTCGGCCAAGATAGCTCCACCTCCAAGAAAGAGGAAAACCCTAGGTATAAAAGGCAAGGAAGAGATGTACTTCAAGCTCTAACTCATGCACTACCACTGAACATCATGGGTTCAGCCAAGAAGAGAAAGAGAAAGCATAGAATGTCAAGGAAAATTTAGGTAAAGAGGAAGTTATCACTTACTAAGACCAAAAATAAGAGCAAGGTAGCACAAAAATAATCACATGAAGGGTAGATCCAAACCCTAACTCCACATGCAAGGGAGATCAGCCCACCATCTTCAACCTTGAGCTCCTCCTTCACCACCAAGTAAGAGGGGTCGATATCTAAGAGAAAGAAGGGAAAGAAAGAGAAGACTAGGTGTGTAAAGAGGTTATTTGCATGCAAAGAGAGGGGTTTGTATAAATCAGGTTTGGAGAGAGGGAAAGAGGGTTAGATGTCATGCTAAACATGCCATGTGTCCAATAGATCTCGTCCATGACAAAACCTCACTCATACATGCAACAAGGGTGATCACACCAAGAAGAACCATCAACCAATGTGGTCCAAAAAAAGCAAATGACCTTTGAGAATCTTTTGTGACCAACTGATCAGAAAAGCAAATAGTCGCTAACCCTAGATGATGTCAGTGACCAAGATGAATGGGGAACCTCATAGATCACCAACCTAGGTATCACAAGGGAACATCATCGGTCACAAAAAACTAAGGAGAAATGAAAACTTGAATATTGTCAAAAACAAGGTGGTCAACACCCAAGGTCAAACATCAACTTTGGGAATTCATGCAAACCCTAAACTCAACGTGAGATGTCACCACATCAAACCAAGGTGTGACGAGGTGCCCCAAAGTACAACCATATGAAACATGATGCAAAAAAACGTGAGGCACAACATGCATGTGACAAACTACAAGAAAAACCCTAGATGTAGGTATTTTGCAATTAAGTCCAAAAATAACACTTGCATAACTAGCTCAAACAATGTCCAAATTAGACCAAACCTGAAGCATAGGCTTGTCACATGATATCAAGGCACATCACAAGGTTTGATTAAGTTTTTAAGCATCTAATTATGATAAGAAAGCATGCTCAACCAAAAAGCAAGGTCAGGGGTCTTACTCAAACAAATGAAAACCTTGAATATAAGGATAATGTGTGAGATATATATTTTCTAAAAAGAAAATAACATGATAGATATCTTCTCTCATGAGCACTCATGTTGTCACATTACTTTAGATTTGTTAAATGGGGAGAGTGAATGTACTAATCATGGATAGTTTCACCTTAATAGAAAATTGAGGAGTATCATGATCTCATCCTTCTTTACTTTCAAAAAGAGAAAGACGAGTGTATGTCATGGGATTAGATATTACTACTTTGGGATTCATAGGTCTCTATCCTTAGTATTTTGGTTATATTTTTCAAGTGAGATGTTGGTATAAAAGGGTTCTCTCAAGTTTATCACCTCTATGGTGTAGAGACCTAAATGAATGACATGAGTTTTATTTATAGAGGTAGATTGGTGGAATATGATTTGGACAATGTTATGTCACATTATTCATAAATATTAATAAGCCTATTACATAGATGAGAATCCATTTTCTAGACATCCTCTTCAAACTTTAGATTCTCATATTCAATTGGAAGACTTAGTCAAGATAGTTACCTTAAAGATGAAACTTTAAGATAAGGATCACAATGTAAGCATATGGGTTAGGACACAACCCTTTTTAGACAATATTGCTATACATTTTGGATAAAGATGAAACTTTTTGCTAAAGCTAATACCCTTAAGAAAGGACACATATTGATAGGTTCTTCTTTTAGTATATTGCCATGCAAATCAAATATAAGTGGATGAGTGACTATGAATAATTTGAATTCATTGAGTGTTGCACCTTTGATCGTTGCTCGCACTTTCACATGGATTTTTGGGTTTGTTTTGTTAATTTGATTGTCTTTATTGGGTCTTTTAGGTGGAAATGGGTTTGTGACCTAGGGTTAGGATCCTATTCAACCACTAAAACAATTTCAATCTAAGTTGCATTTGTTGCAATGGAGAGTTTATTATTGAGCCATCCATTATATGTAACAATTTATTTTTGCAGTTTCTATGTGAGTTCATGAGCATGATATTGATCATATAATAGGAAAATAAATTGTTATCATATTTCAAAGGATATGAGCTGACCATTATGATTTGGGGGCATTTCCAATGTCTACTCATATCTTTCATACAAATACTTGCATTCAATTTGATTTATGTGTAATGACCAAAATGTATTTTTAGTTCCCAACATCCATTGGGATGAACATTAGAGACTCAAGAGGTTCTTTATGTTTTTCATTATAATGTTGCCTCTACTATTCCTAGACCAGCTTATGGAAGTTAAGCTTTAGAATAGCTCACAACTGAATCTAATTTCATTAAATACATCTTGACTTCTGAATAATTTTATAAAAAATAATTAAATGATTATCAGGTAAAAATTAAGTAGTTAAATTTGTTCCAATCTCAAAATGATGAAACAATTAGATTCTATCAACACAAAAATGTGGTGTCACTATTTGTCCCTATCAAGTCAAGGATCTAGGAATGGTTGGTGAGCACACCCATAACTGGGAGTGCAAGTTTGGGATTGCTTGAAAACCTTATTTGGTTGAATGAGATTATAATTATTGATACTTTTGTTGTGTTGTGGATTATTAAAAAATTCACAAGATGAGTACAATAATTTTAAAACTCAACATATTTCCTACCTCGTTTTGACTAGAAATTGTGCAAACCTGAGTAAGACTTAATGTGGTTCTTAACTTGATCAGGCTTGACGTGATGCCTATCACAATAAGGATTGATGTTGTGCCACTAGTATAGAAAATATCTCTAGCTTTGGTAATAACAACCTTATAACGTCAAGCATAGGCTGACATTTAAGTGGGAGACACTTCAACTACAAGTCTAACATGTTGGTTCTTTGGGGATGGCAAAACCGATGCTAGAGATCCAGCCTCAGTTGTGTGGATTAAAAAAATAAACACAGAAAGGAGTCTGAGGTATCAGTTGCCTTGCAAAAACGGACACCGCAAGAGCCATACCAGGTCACATTTGTAACCGGTGAAGGACCCTACATCATCGGTTTGGTAACAACTGACACCTATTATGATGTACAATGTCAGTTGCAACCCATATAATTGACAATTATGATATACTATGATAGTTTGTCCAACTAAAGCAATGTTATGTCATGCTACCCAGTGCGGTCGTGTTGTACAACACGACCATTTTGGTTTTGTCCTTTAATGTCAGTTATTTTTATGAATTTGATGACTCAAGCTTATAATTTCGGTTTTTTGTTATAAGCGACAACTAAGTTTTTCTAAAATAGTAGGCCTACGGCCTACTGCCTGGCTGGTCATCAGGCTGCAAAACCTACAGTTTAGAACTGGATTTATGAACTACAGGTTAACAACAACCTGTGATTTCAGCTTAACAACATACCACCAAACCTGCAATAAGAAATATAATGTATGCATATAATTTTATTCATTCTCCAATTCCATTTCATCACATGTGCAAACATAAATCTTCACATTCATTCACACACATGATACTTCATTCACATATACACTAGTTCCATTCTCATGACATTTACAAATACAATTAATTCATTCATACACAATACATCTTCACAGTGTCACACATGTATATAGATCATCATTCACGTATGCACCAATTATTTACTCACATCAAATTTAAAGTTGCAAGAAGTCATAATCATCACATGTACATAGATATAATGGCATCAAACTTTAGATAAGTCATTACTTATCCCAACCAAATTTAAAGTTCACTTACTTTTCAAAGGTTGTGCCCATTGTTCTCACCTCATCTAGTTGTTCTATTGTATAGGGAATTTGTATGTCTTCTAGATTTTCTAGCTTATTGAAATCTTTCATTTTAAACACTTGCAAAGATAATGAGGTATATAATTAATAAGTTTTATTTTTCATGTTATCTAATGAGACTATATACTTATGATGATCAATACTATACATATATATATATATATATATATATATATATTACATTTGTATCTCATTGATGTCTAATGCCCCATATCTGAAAATGATGTGCATATACCATAGCATGTAGTATCAGCAAGCCCAACTGTTGTCTTGAATAGAACACTATAATTTTCAACATACAAAACATTAATAAATAAAAGTAAGCATAGTTGGCATAAATGTGCATTGGAGTCAGAAAACTATCACAACATTTTCCCAAACTATCACTTTCTTTTTCTTGTACACCTTTCCTCTTGCTTTTTTGAATTCTTTTATAGTCCTTTACAACAATGTAACACATTGAATTACATTAATAATTAGTCATGTAATATATATGTTAACATATATAAATATAAAAATTTACTCACTTGAGTAATGTTATTTTCAAATTATTTTTCCCACTATCTATTTTGTCACCTTTACGATCTAGATAATACACAGTGAGCATCACGGAGACAATAACCAATAACACCGAATATTGATTCCTGAGTGATAAGAAGGTAAACCAAATGTAACTCAAAATCCACAATGAAATGTTATTTATTAAGTCAAAATTATAAGTGGAGTAAGTATACTTACATTGTATGGAGCTAACATCACACCCTTTTTCTTTTTACCAAAATATTTAAATGTGGTAGAGCAGTATTGGGTAATAGAAGGGTCCTTAATCACATGACTAATCAAGGATGGAACTGGAAATGCCACATGTGGTAGTGAAAATTATGTACAGACCCTATGTAAGTGGCTACAAAATATATATCATGTTTGCATTAATACATTAGAAAATAGATCAACATATAGAAAATGAGGTATATTGTTATATAAAATATAACCATATCCAAAGTTTCATCACAAATTTATTCAACCAAGCATAACCAAACAACTCCAAAACATCTTGCAGAAATATACTAGTATCATGAGATTGACCTACAACATCCTCCTTAATAGAAACAATCATCGAAAACCCTTCTTCATGTTCGCCTATCCATAATGTCATACCCTTGCATTGAGGACCTATTGAGTTGAATAGGTCCTTTGAAATCCAATCAGGTAATCGAGGAGGAGGTGGAGGTGGAGGTGGAGGTGGAGGATAGGTTGTAAGGGGTTTCTTGGGCACTATGTCTTGGACATATAATCTTATATCAATGGTGTTATGTATATAAAGATGAAAACACAATGTAAATTTAACATACATCGCTATAGATAACTCCAGCTTTGGGACATGCGACCATACTGCCTTCTGCTTTACCTATCGTGTCATGCTAGAGGTGCTCAGATGGTTGTGCTGTCTACTTCCAAAGGGGTGTGAACAAGGTTCAACGTCACACAAACCGCATCAGTGAGCAACAGTGCACCATGAATCTTGTCACCTTCAAGGCATGGGTATGACATACCCACAACAATGACATATTCTTGTAATTTAAGACGACATGGCCTCAACCCCTACAAATTTGCATAGAGTGTTACATATATTATACAAATCATTTTGAAAGACTACTATGTCATAAAAATGTTTATAGTAGACGTGCTAGGTGGTGGGTACACAAGATTACTCCCAATCACCTTAGTCATATGAGGGTCCACCTCATATGAAGAGTAGGATGACACATGTATTGCATCAAGAGCTGATTGAGAAGCATGATACTTGCTCATTGCTTTTTTAATTCCCTTTGCAATTAACCCTTGTACCTCCTCTTTTGAGAATACCCCTTTCTGGATAGATTTGCACTTATGTGTAGATGGCCCAAAGAACACTCTTATACCAAAATTACACCTGTAGCCCAAACACGCACAAATGCCTTGGGTTACCTAGACAACTATCAACTCATATTTTGTGCCCTCAAGGATGAAATTTCCTTATTTCCTGTGCTCATAGAGCTCCTGATAATCATCATCAATAGTAATTGGTAAGTAAAACATAACAATCATCAATACTAATTGTTCTGAGAGTTGAATTTTACCACTTTTGTAGCTGCCTCAATAGTTGTGGGTTGGGTATATCTCTAGATTTGTTTTGACTCCCAGCTATCCATATACCATGGCAAAGCAGAGGTTTACTAGTAGTAGAGGACTCAATTGTCCCAAGAGTAGGCCGGTTAGAAGAAGATGCATGCAGTAGCTTTTGGTGAAGATCTGCATAGCCAGCTGGACTCATCGTGTCGTTGTGTACATTATTTGCACGCCTTTCTCTTTGAGCATCACTTGTATCCTGGTTAGTAACAATCATCAATAGTAATTGCTAACTAATACATAGCAATCAAGGTCAAGGTAAAACAATGAATTCATAAGAATGTATTCAAAATGGGGAGTGAAGCTTAATACCATGAATGCATTGGTATTTTTTATAGAAACAAACACCTCCCACGTATATGGGTCAAGATAGTTCCATTGCCCAGTGGCTCACTTCTTCCTATTTTCAGTGCCCCATATGTATAGTCTTGTTAGAGTTGTCCTATAATTACTCAGTACTCTCCCACAATGTTGCAGCACCTTTTTACGATGTAGTTTTTCATCCAGGTCATATATGCTCTACAAAAGTTCATATACTTAATGAAATATTCTTATAAATAGAATTATAAATAGCTTTAAAAACATAATTGCAAATGATAATATATCACATATAGTTCTTTGCATATAAAGTCTTTCTTGCTTTTATCAATTTTATGCCAAGATTCTACTGCTACACTATAGCTACGAGTAAGAACCCCTAGATATGCCACAAAAGAGCTACAATTCTATCTAAAAGGATTTCCTACATGATCAAACTCAATGACCAACTTCAGTCTGTTACCTCCTTTGTGGTATGAACTTGTTCATCATGGTGATGCCCCTTATTTTTTCACGTTGTCTATGCTGCTTATCAATATGAACAAGATCCTCAAGGCGTACATCCTCAATTTAAAATTGACATAAAAAAACAAATATAGGTCATAAAAAGATATAACTTATAAATGTAATTGAACAATATAGAAAAACAACAAGATAGACATATTGTAAAATGCACATCACTGTAATAAAATAATTAATCCTACACCAGTGTCAAGATGCACATCATGATGCTGCTCATCCTCACGGTAATCATCACCATAGGTTCATCATACTCATGGTCAAACGCCATCTGAAAAAATGTCATATAAAAGTAGTCAAGGAATGAAATATAAGTTGTAAAATGCACATATAACATTTAGAAAAATAAAAGCGTGCCTATAATATTGAGATCATTTATTAATTAACATTCCCTCACTGTGATCTCCATGCACATATAAGTCAGCGTCAGTTTCAATATTGGTGTTGGCAAGCCAACTATGAATGGACTAGAGTCATCATACTTGTCATAGTACTCTTCTTCATCTATAGGATCTTCAATGATCTGTCTTTTACCATGAAGAACAACCAACCATTTTTCACTTGCAAGATCATCAATATAAGATACTTGCTTCAGTTGTGATGCCATTATGAATGGTTCAACCTTCTCATCAATCTTTTTAAAAATTCACTAATGTAAAACCCAATTCATCCACTACAACTCCTTTGGTGTTATCAACCCAATTACATTAAAAGTTTAGAATTATGAAATCTCCATAGTCAAACTCCCATATCTCTTCATTGACACAGTAATATGACATTTTAGCTTCATGTGGACTCTTATCCTTTTCACTATAAAAAAACAATGAAGACACTTGAAGGGTGACCCCACTGTTTTGGACGTCGCTCTTAAGACACTTTGTGTAACAAGGAAACCCATTTATGTCAAACCCTTCATAAGATATAACATTCATTTTTGGTATGAAGTTAAGGCCTTTCATATTTTAAGAAACATTATCTGGTGTTTGAGATAATTGACATAAGACTTTATCTTCAAACCACGTAATAGATGTCTTGTTATGCTCTCTAGTAAAATACATTGAATTGGCTTGAGGATATTTTGTCTTTATGAAATTGGTATGTTAAGTGATATAAACACTCACTTCGTCGATATTGTGTAAAATATAAAAGTGAGCTTTTTCCCACATCTCATGACTAATTACTTTTGCTCGTGTTCCTAAAGCCATTTGGCGAATAGTCCTCAATATTCTTGTTATTTACAGGAGCTTCATACAATTCAAAAAGTCATTGCAAAAGTCCATAACCTCCCTGGACACATAATCCTCAACAATACTCCCTTCAGGCTGATAATTCAAACATCAGCTTTAAAAATACTATTGTAACATTCAAAACAATACATCCAATGCAACAAAATGGGTCCCAACATTTTCACTTCCCTAACCAAATGTACAACAAGATATACAATGATATCAAAGAATGAAGGAGGAAAATGTATCTCAAAATGGCATAGGGTAACAACCACTTATCTTTGTAAATTATCGAGATTCACATGATTAATAACTTTGCTTCATAGAGTGTTAAAGAAGAAACAAAGTCTAGTGATTGCAAATCTTACATGCTTCAACATTATAGATTGAATGACCATGTGTAATATTTGTTACATTAGAGTGTGATGATCATGATATTTAAGACCTATCAACTTCAAATCTTTCATTGTTACCGGTCTACGAATATTGGAAGAGTATCCCTATGGTACCTTAACATTAAGCAAGCACTCACAAAAAGTTTTCTTCTCCTTTCTAGACAATGTGTAACAAGTTGGAGGTAATATGCTATTTTATCACTCTTAATTACTACTATTAATTTTTTCCTTATTCCCATTACATGTCGGTCCATTTTGGATTTGATGCCAACTTTAGTCTTACCTGGTATATTCAACAGAGTACCAATGACGCTATCAGAAACATTTTTCTCAACATGCATGACATTGATACAATGCCTAACTGCCAAAGAACTCTAATAAGGAAGATTCTAAAATATTGACATCTTCTTGTATAAAGATTTTTCAATTTGTGTGGGAATGGTACATTGTGATCTCTTATCAAATGCATTGAAAAAGTTTTTCTCTTTCATAAAAAACCTCCCCTGATATATGTTTAGGGGCATTGCATTCCTCATTCGATCCGTTGAACACTTTGCACAACCTTCGATAAGGATGAACTTTTTGATAAACTTTGATGAACAAGATATACAGTCTTGCCACCATATTTTAGTTGTATTGAATTAGTGTTCTCTTCACATATAGGGTATGCTTTGGATCCTTTTACACTATATCCAAACAAATTTTCATATGCTGGAAAGTCATTAATAGTGCAAAACAAGATAGCATGCAAACAAAATGTCTCTCTATGTGAAGCATCATATGTCATCACACCTTCTCCCTAGAGTCTCTTAAAGTCATCAACATATGTTCAAGATAAACATTGATGTCATTTCCAGGTTGCTTAGGGCCCGATATCAAAAATGGTAGCAAGATTTACTTACTTGTCATACATAACCAGGGAGGAAGATTGTATATATCATTCATAACATGCCAAGTACTATGGTAAATTTACATTATGTTTGTATTTGGATATACATGAGAATTGATATGAAATTATATATATGCAGGACATAGGGACTAAGAAACCCCTTAGAGATCATCCTCCTCCATTTCCACCTCCTCCTCAATTACTTAGTTGGCTTGCATAGGGCCTATTCAATTCAATAGGTCCTCAATGCAGGGGTATGGAACTATTTATAGGAGAACATGAAGAATATTTGCCAATGATGGTTTCTATTAAGGAGGGAGTTGTAGGTCGATGTTATGATACTAGCATATTTCTACGAGATGTTTTGGAGTTGTTTTGTTTTGCTTGGTTGAATACATCTATGATAGAACTTTAGATACAGTGAGATCTTTTATAGCTATATACCTCATTTCATAAATGGTGATCTATTTTCTTATATATTAATGCATAAATGATATATGTTTTGCAGCCACGTAAATAGGGTCTGTATAGAATTTTTAATGACCCATGTGGGATTTCTAGTTCCATCCTTGATTATCTGTGTAACTAAAGACTCTACATCTGTTACCCTATACTACTCCATCACATTTAAATATTTTGGTAAAAAGAAAAAGAGAGTGATATTAGCTCCATAAAATGTTAGGTAAGTTTACTTACTTTGCTTATAATTTTGACTTAAGAAATCACTTTTCATTGTGGATTTTGAGTTATATTTTGTTTTGCCTTCTTATCACCCAGGAATAACCATTGGGTCTTATTGGTTGTTGTCCATGTGATGCTAAATGTTTATTATCTAGATCCTAAGGGTGACAAAATAGATGATGGGGGACACAATTTGAAAAAGGTATTATTCACTGAGTAAATTTCTATATTTATATCCATTAACATATATATTATATGACAATTTACTAATGTCAATTCAATATGTTACATTAATGTATAGGGCTATATAATGTTTCAAAAAAGCTGGAGGAAAGGTGGACACGAAAAAGAAAGTGATAGTTTAGGAGAATGTTGAGGTAGTTTTCTGACTCCAATTCATATTTATGCCAACTATGCTTGTTTTTATTTATTAACTATTTGTATTTTGAAATTTATAATGTTTTTTACAAGACAACATTTGGGCATGCGCATACTACATGATGCGGTATATGGACATGATTGTAAGATATGCGACAGTAGACATCGACGAGATACATAATGTAATCCATATATATATATATATATATATATATATTCTTAATCATCATAAGTATATAGGCTCATTAGATAACATGAACATATCAAACCTGTTAATTATACCAGCAGACCACAGACCAAACGATCCACGAATTTTCTGAATTAGCCAATAAATCAATAAAAAGGAGTTTTCTTATAAGAATCATATCTGTTGATAGAAAACTCGGATGAAGAAAGTTAATCATGAAAAATGATCATAAAAATATGAGGAATGCAATAAAAATAGTTTGGAAACCTAAATCAGTATAGTTTTGGAAAAGTATCTAATATGGATAGAAAAGGTATTAATTTGTGGGTATTAACCCTAATTGATGATCGAAAATAGATTTAATCTTGCAATTGCGTAAATTTGAGCATTATTAACTAGTTTAATGATTAAGATAGATTGCAACCTGTTTTGATGGTGGAATTGCAAGGATTAGGGTTTTAAACCTAATATGTTGATGAAAACCCTTAGAAACCCTAAGTGAGGGAAAAAGGGAAGAAAGGATATAATAATCCGAAAATTTGGGTTTTTGTGATCCATATTTGAACTTAAGATCTTAATGGAGAATAAACTGAGATAATTAGGATTTGATGGATAATTTGATAAAATAAAGTAAAAGTGGTAAAAAGGAAGTGAAACCCTAATTATGGTCAAAACCCTGAAAAGGGGCTAGTAGCCCTAGGACGTTTAGGCCTATTAGTTTTGTATACCATGATCCATGATAGAAATTATTGGATGAATATTTTAGGATTGAATTTTGCTTGCTTGATTTACCCTGGATTACTTGATTGTTTGGATTAACTCTGCACTCAAGACAGCTTGACAGGTATGTGGTTAATTATGATTAATCACATTAGTTTCCCGAGGATTTTCTAAATTTTTCCTCACATTGAATGCAATCTAAACAATTTGGATGTTCATACTGCAATTATAAAGTCACTATGGCTATCACAATTATATATATATATATGTGAATTCTCACACCTACATGCCACCCTGATGGAAGATGCCATAAAGATCAGGCCTAGTTGGGTAGACCCATGGGCACCATGAGAGGTGACCCCAGACACCAAGCTCGGGAATGAGAAGGTGGTCTATGATGCATGAATATGGAGCACCATGAGAGGGGACTCCCAGGCACCAAGCTCGGGATTGAGAAGGTGGCCTTAAGTCAATGGCAAAAGAGAAACCCTAGAGGGGTATGCCAGGGTTAGGGCAAAAGCGGTTGAGAATGACACATTGAAAATGTAAATTGTCTTGTTAAATAATTTGATTGTGATTATTAAATTGTTAGTCATATCTGTGAAATTTTGGATGCCCCCACATACCATTATATTCCCGTATACTGATCGATGGTTTGTTTGTCTGCATTTTAGGTACAACCCTGAAATAAACAAATAGTAAAGTGACACATTGTGAAATTAAGAAATAAAGTGCAAGGAGGATTAGATAGATTAATTCAAGATCTAGATAGATAGATTCCAAAGTTTTTCAAAGGTAAGTAAAGTTTTAGTTTTATACCCAATTCCAGTTTAGTTAGTAGAATTTCATAATTATTATTGATTATTTGTCGAACCTTTGATCCAGTTTATTGGGATAACGACTCTGATCTCTTGGTCTCCCTTAAGTGGGGGTTACCGGGAGACAGGGTCATTACAATTGGTATCAGAGCATAGGTTCCTCATCTAATCATTAATAATTATTAAATTTTACAAATTCCATAGAACCAAGGGAGTTATTAGAGGAGTGTTTGAAAGACTGAGGTGTCTAGAAAAGGATCACTTTCGGGGGTTGGCAATATTTTCCTCCGCACCGCTAGTTAGAATATGAGGACTCCCAGATTGTGTGACTTCATGGCCGATGTCTTAGGATATGACTCGAAATAAGATACCTATAGGACTCTCTCCTCTTGTGCATCCCTTCTCAACTTAAATTTCTGTTAAGGATTTCTCAGGATTAGGGTTTTCTCTCTCTTCCTCTCCCTCTTAAGGTATGGGTTAAGGTTGATAAGGTTTAAGGAATCCTCCACCAAATTAATGAAAGGCATGTAAATAAGATGCCATGGACATAATCTTAATAGATTAAGCGTAAAATAAAGAATAGATACATGCTTAGGTCATATGACATGAGTTGTCATTGCCCTCAGGAGAGACCTGAGGCTAGACCTTCTTACCAGGAGGATGACTAGAGGGAGTTTGTCATGGAAGAAGAGATCTCCATTAATAGTAGAGACCTGACACTTCCTCTTAGGATGATGCTAACCCTAAACCCTAAGTGGTAAGATGACATGATTGACCGGCTGTTTGGATGGACATGCCTTTGGAATTCCATATGAGCCATGAGAGGCTGGATGACCTAGCATCTTTGGCAACCCAACCCTGGGAAGGGTCGTGCATGTTAAAGTGAAGGGTAGCTCCTTCATGGATGAAGTTAGAGGAGAACCTATAGAACCCTATGGGCTGTTGCAAGTAGGATATAGCTTGCACCCAAAGTACATCAGTAGTACGAGCAATAAGTTAAAACTGAGGCCAGAAGGACAGGATGGATGGCTTATGAGATAAGCATAAGGGGCTATGGATAAACATAAGTTTAAGCATAGACTTCACCCACGTGGAGGTATGCCTGTGAGCTTGATCCTACATGGAGAAAGGACCTCTATTAGTGAGGCTAGTTGTAAGATTAGCTCTAGAGAGAGAGAGAGAGAAGGACCCCGAGCAAAAAGGTTGGAAGCCTAGACTCCGAGATTTGAGGAACAGTGGGGAGTTGAGGATGATGTGATCTAAGTGGATGATAGTGGTTGCCTCATGCTTGACCCTTAGAGGCTGATGATATCTTGGGTGACATTAGAGGAACCAAACCCTAGAGAGAGGATGATGCTTCTGGTACCTATGTACCTATGGTATAAGTGTTGGTGTGTATGCCCTGAGAGCCAATCATGGGATGATTGGTGGGATACATTAAGATTGATTTGATAAACATCAAAGGCAAGCTTCCAATTCTTTCTGGTTCAGTCATATGGGATAGTGTTAGAAGATAATGAATGTCTAGAGAATGACAGTACTCAATGACGTATGCTTTCAGGTTAAGGACTTGAACGATGAGATCATACGGATGCTAAGAGTTTGTACATTCTTGTTTTGTCCCTAGTCGGATGTCATTGTGGAAGGTAAATAGACAGCAATGACACACAAGACTAGATTGTGGTGTTGGTTGATGATAGAATCTCATTAGTCATGATATAGAGATATCAAACCAAACACATAGGTACTTGCTAGAGAACAAGTGTACCGGGCAGACCCATCGTGAGTTTGACACATGGAACCATGACATGGTAGTCATAGTCAGTACTCACAGTGATGTTGGTGAGTGCGATTCTTTGACCTGAAATCAATACACTCAACACATGTCGTTGGGCATACTTTGACATCATCAAACGCAGTCCTGAAACATGGGTTGTTATAAAGGTGATGATTGGGTGGCTTTGACACATGGGGCTTTTGAGGGGTGAGTGATAGATATGGGATTTGTCCCTCCTGAGGGAGTTTGATATCCAAGGCCACTTGATGAGTAGGATTGAGATAGTCGTACGCACGCATGTGAGAATCAGTATGTGATATTAATGTCATACAAATCTCATTCAATCTACTCTGAGATCAAGAAAGTGAATGAACATTGACAAGATGACTGTTCCATGCCTCGAGTTCATTCGGGATATCAGTGACAAAGGAATTATACATTCAATGTAACACCATTCACGGATTGTAGGATTGAAAGTTGTTCTCCAACTTTCTACTTTCACTTGGGTAGCACTGATGTGTGACTAGGCACCACTCTTTTCTTGTGAAGTCATAAGTGTTATGGACTTTCACTGCCAACGTGAAATGGACCTGCAGGGTCACACACATAGGATTTAACCTGGAAGAGGAGTTTTGTCCACAAACAATGTTTAGATTGATTACTAAAGGAGTTTAGTAGTTCAATTAAACACTCAATCAATTGATAGCTCAATACATATTGTTCAAGGTGTTGGACATATTGATTGGAGTATCAGATTGATTGAAATCGCATTTGACTGATTCTGTAAAACCTGTACTCCAACCGATCGGTTCAAGTGTTGAAACGGTCGGCTGAGGTTGTTGAACCGGTCGACTCAAGTGTTGAACCGATCGGCTCATGTATAGAGTGAAACAAGCGGTTCAAGTGTTGAACCGATCCGCTCAACTGGTGCAACCGAGCAAGTTGGGAAAGTCAGGTCGGTGAGAATTTTCCTTGCGTTTCACTTGCCCAATTTGATTGGAATAAGGATTGGTATTCGATACCAATTAGAAACAAAAGAAGGAAAGTCAATCGGGAACTGATCAGGACCACAAACCGACCGGTTCAGAAGTGAACCGATCGGCTCATGGGTCCCAACCGTCCAGTTCAGATCCCCAACCGACCGTTTCATTTGTGAACTGATCGGTTCAGGTTGCGAGTTGGTTGTTTTGTGGAAAATCTCGAACCCTTCTACTCCTGCTTTAGTCCCGCATTGCCCAGGATGGAGAACCCTGTCCCATGACCCTCCTGTATATATAAGGGTATTGGGGGCTTCTCCAGATACAACTCAGTGCAACCAGTTGCTCTGGAAAGTTGTCGTTCTCTCTGGTTTTGGTAACCGAGAGAGAGCCCGAGCAAGTGCTTCCCACAAAGGGAGGTGCAGCAAGGGAAGGACAACTACAGTTGAAATGGAGGCAGGAGAGTGTGTTGGCGACTAGTACGTCAACAGGAGGGTGTGACTCCTTCCACTTCCTTGTGGGACAAGGAGTGTGGAGTTCCAGGTGGTCTGTGTGGACTACTTCAGAGGCGGGAGGTTTCTACCACTCAGGAGGACAACTGTCAACCCTGACAGTCTGGTGAGAGGAGGAGTCATTCGTCCCGGTGCGACCAGGAGCTGCACAGACACCGTCCAAGACCGGAGGTGAAGACCGCGCAAGGCGCGAGGTATTGTCGCCGAGCAAGCCTCGGGACAAGGTATTATTCCACAAACCATGCTTTCCTATTATATAGACGTTGACGCGTTTCCTCGTGCTGGGTTTGAGGGAGAATGTTTTTTTTCTGCTGCCTTCTCTGCCTCCTTTAAAACCCAACAATAAGTGATTACTTGCTGAGATGAGACAAAGAGTGCCTTAGACCCTGAGGAGGTTTAAGTAACCAGTTGTGAGGCTTTATACCTAGATGGTTATCCTTGAGGAGGACTTAACTCTAAGGTGCTTCTTATATAAAAGGATCATGGAAGTACATGACATACCTTGGACATGCTTGATTCGTGGTTAAGAGATTGAGCATGCAGTTGGACACCCAAAGGTGAACCTATGGTTCCTAGGCCTAAGAGGGGAAGTAGTGTATTCGATGCTCATGATGAGATTTGAGTCTCCATAGTTTCGAGCATGGTACTCCTCATGTGTAGAGGTTAAGGAAATCCGTTAAGTTAAGGGTATGTTTGATGAACCCCTCACAACTAAGTTGATCTAATGTTAAGGATGAGAACAAGTGTGACCTAGCATGGTTTTGTAGATGGTATGCTTGTTCCTGAGTAGCTTGCTAGGGTTAACCATGCTCATGTAGATGTAAAATTTGGACATAAGGGCGTTGGTGACCTTTGTTGTTAAGGCGTAGTTTCCTCCCATCCTGGGAGAGGGATCCTTCGATAGGGTGTATACCAGTTTTGTTTGTTTTAAGGTAACCTTAAGGGTCTCATAGGATCTTGGAGGAGCTAAGTGAAAAGTACATGGTATGAGAATGAACCTATAGACCCATAGATAACCATCTCTATGTGTATATGGATGTGTTACCATGGAGGTAACCGGTATGGGGCCCGACCAAGGTAGGCATGTTGCCATGACCCCTATGAAAAGATGGGAGTCAGCCATGAATACAGAGAGAGAGAGATTATGAGGGCTTGGGTAAGGTTCTAAGATGGACACGTACTATGTTAGAATCCGAACTCTATCCTTGGGCCAGGTAGGGATAAGACCGATGGAAGTAGGAGTTGCCTAATTCCCTAGTTGCACATGACCATAGGGTCGGGAGGTAACAACTATCATTGTCTGAGGGCCATGGGTTAGGAGATTGATCACCTTCATGAACTCGTGGGACCCAAAGGGCAGATGAGTAGGGCACTCTATGGATGCATAAGGGAAAAAGGATTACCCCAAAAGTGTCAGCACCCTATAGACATAGAGGATATGACCAAGGATTGTGTGGTGACCCAAGTAGGTTCGAAACATGTTTTCCATGGAAGTAACCTTGATATCGAGATGATTGTGATGTAGATACATATGTGGCATGTTTCAACTTAGATTTAAAGGTGTACTGGCAAGGTGGGATGTACCATCTCTACTCTTAGAATAGGAAGAACTCTGTATTTGGACTACAGCCAAATGCTTAATTCCTCGTGTTATGGGAGTGAGAGATAGGACAGTACACATGCCTTACACCAAGGATGAAAGATGATCTGAGTTGGAACGTTGCTATGAGGTATGAGGACATAGATGATAACATACCCTTGTGGAGTGAATGATACATGGATGGTTTACAAAAAGCAAGAGGAATAAGGGTGTTTCTAGTAGAAGCTATGTTGAATTTTGCAAATTATGAAAGGTTGAGTTTGATCACCATAAGGATGAACTTAGAGTTTCTTGATGAAGATAAACTTAGAGTTTGAGATGATAAGTAGAATACATGGAGGTGTATGTCTTTGACATTACTTGAACACCTGAGGATGAGCAGTGGTAATGAATGCTTTGGTTGAGATAGAGCTACCTAGTTTAGCTAGAGGCTAGAAGAAGTTGAGGTTGTTAGGCTAACCTTAAGTTGGGAAAAGAGATAAGTTTTGATAACACTCAGATATATCAATGGTGGTTGATCAAGTTAATGGTTGTTTGGATAGCCAGCCTAGCCCTTGATGTAGTGAAAGGATGGTTGTAGAACATCAGATGCACTTTTTTTGGAAAAGAAGGTGAGGAAACCCTGGTTATAGTGGTTTAGGGTTTCTGAGGAATCAACCTTGAAGAATCATGACATACATGAGATCATGATTTTAAGTTCATCATACACCGTGGTACTACGAAGATAGTAAGTGACAATAGTACTTTGGATACCTAAGATGAAGTTACATGTGGTATGTTGCCATGCATGACAAGAGGTGAAGGACGAACACCAATAACCTAGTGCATTGATATGAAGGATAGAGAGAGTTCTTGAGAGGGAATGGGAATTCACCACTATGGATGTTGTGGTAAGCCTTCCCTAGACCAAGGAAGGTCAAGATGCAATATGGGTTATGGTAGATCGCCTTACCTAGATAACATGAGAAAGAAAGAATGTTGTCAAGGGATGTGTAACGACCCCGCCTCCTGATAACCCCCAATTAAGGGAGACCCGAAGGTTAGAGCCATTAATCAATTTACAGGATCAAAGGTTCAACATATAATCAAAAATAATTATATAATTCTACTAACTAAACTGGAATTGGGTACAAAAATTAAAACTTTTACTTACCTTTATAAAACTTGGGAATCTAACTATCCACATCTTGAAATACTCTATCTAATCCTCCTTGCACTTTATTTCTTAATTTCACGATGTGCCACTTTACTGTTTGTGTTTTTCAGGATATTACCTAAAATGCCGACAAACAAAACATCGATAAGCAATTGCTGGTATGTGGAGGCAACCAAAATTTCACAATTAAGTCTAACAATTTAAGTATTGCAATCAAAGTAATTAACAAGTCAATTTACATTTACCATGTGACAATCCCCACCGCTTTTGCCCTAACCCTGGATTTGACTTAAGGCCACCTTCTCAATCCCGAGCTTGGTGCCTGGGAGTCACCTCTCATGGTGCTCCTTATTCTTGCCTCATCGACCACCTTCTCATTCCCGAGCTTGGTGTCTAGGGTCACCTCTCATGGTGCCCATTGGTCTACCCTCCTGGGCCTGACCTTTATGGAATCTTCCATCAGGGTGGCATGTAGGTGCATGATTTACACATTTATATTAAATGGTGATAGTCATAGTCACTTTATAATTGCAATATGAACATCCAAACAACTTAGTTGCATTCAATGCGATTAAACATTCAGAAATCCATTGGGAAACTAAAGCGGTTATTCATAATTAACCACATACCTGATCTAGAGCAACTTTGTGTCCAAGAAATAAGGATAAAGAACAAGCAACCATAAATCAACCATATCCTGAAATTAATGCATGGCATCCAAGTGTTATAGTTTATCTAGAACATTTTAAAGCTAGACTTGGATTCCGTCTTAGGCTTTCTACGCCACTTTTAGGGTTTCCATTGCAATTTGGGTTTCCTTTTATCTTTTACTATTTTAAACCCTAATTTAACACAATTGATCACAAACCCTAATTATTTCCACATCTAATCCTCAATTTCAGATTAAAGGCATAATTAACCATTAATTCAGCTCATTAAGCCTCTTTTTATTAAAGCTACTATTTTTATCTTTTTAATGCATGACAAGATCATTATACGCATTTATCATTTACTCATAGTTCATTATGGTACAAATCCCATATGAACTCGATTTGTTATAATTCCATCTTTTATTCATCAGAAAACCCTAATTACTACATTTAGGGCATTTATCCACAAATTAGGAACTTAATGCTCGAATTAGCTTAGATTCAGCATATTCCAACTTTAATCATGAAATTAATCAATTAAAGCCATTAATAGTCGAATTAGTCAACATTAGGGTTTCCAGGCTTATTAAAACATATTCATGCACATGGACTTTCAATTAAACTAATTACGTGCAAAAATTCATCCTTTTTTGCCTAATGTTCTTTTTTATCATTAACAGGCTAATATAAACTTTAATCATCTATGAAACCCTACTAATCGCTTTAATCATATCAAAATAGGGTTCTTTAAACATTAATGCATTAAAGTTGATATCTTCAATTACTTTTTGAATTTCCTAAGTAATCAGGCTTCAATTATATTTTATTTAGATTCCTCTCAATTTTCTGAGCAAGTTTCATATTTTATGCATACTCATCCGAGCTACCATTAGAGAGATATGAAATTTGCATTAAAAGTAACTTTTTAGCCAATGGCGACTCACCACGTCAGCGGGAAACCAAATTCTTAAGTAGTCGGCTTTGCAAGTGGTAAAGGACCGCCCTGCCCCTCCCTTAGTGCACACGCACCAGGGGCAGTCACGTCTTTTAAGTTTATTATCCCCTGCCTCGTGAAGTAGGGCTCCGTCCATCTGCCGTGACGACGGTCGCGGATCTACCTCCGGCTCAGGTCGTCTTCTCCCTCTCGATTCCCACGCACGGTCTAGAAGGACCGCCTCCTCCTCGCCGGAGTTGAGGAGAGCGTCCGTTTTGCGGTTGGTGGCCAGAGGTGGTTCAGTTCAGGCTTCTACGCCCGCCGATCAGTGCAAAGGAAGGGGGACATTCGGACCCATGGGAAACCCTTCTTCTAGTGCCGCCACCCGTGTTCTAGGTAAAGGAGACATGGAGGAAGATATACGTTGTCATCCCAGGTTCTGGGGTCGAGAGAAAAACCCATGAACGAAATTGGTTCTTTGTGAATGTGAAGGAGCTACGTCCCTATGGAACCTCAGGTTCCGCATGGTTTGCCACCCCAAGAGGGGTTCTGGGTACGATTCACTCCTCCCTCGACGACCCTCATGACCTCTGGCACACTCCTTAAATGTGAGGGAAAGAAACGGCCAACAAGGTCTAGGGTTTATAATGAAGAAGGAGAAGGAGAAGAGAAAAGGTTGCTTGGATTTATTTTAACTCGGCCAAAGGCCCTTCCCCTTATATAGGGGGGAGGTATTTACACCCCAAGACTTCACTTAAGAGGGAAACAAGTCCCTTTCTTAATAGGAAAATAATTCTCCTTAGTTAAGAAACAATCATTACTTTCTCTCTCTCTCTCCATTATCTTTTGGGTAACCATATTTCATGGATAATTAATAATATGAAAATTATCCTTTTTATTATCTCCATCCTTGCCTTATAATCACTTGGCCATGAAAACTATTTCCTTAAAGCAAAAAGCATTATCTTTTTGATATTAACAAAAAGTTGTTGATGAATTATCTTCTTATTTTGCAATTTTGGAATTTTCTCCAGATTTCTTCTTCATTGGGGCTCTTTGGACCCCAAGAAACTTCAAGATTTCGAAATCCTA
The DNA here is from genome assembly GCA_963693085.1 of Alisma plantago-aquatica. NCBI lineage: Eukaryota > Viridiplantae > Streptophyta > Magnoliopsida > Alismatales > Alismataceae > Alisma > Alisma plantago-aquatica. The sequence continues at coordinate 546,234,937 of OY856414.1, forward strand.
TTTCAAGGATACTTATTATCCTTCTAGATGCATCTATATGCATTAAACTTCATTATTTCCCATTATCTTGTTTATTTCTTATTGAAATATCTCTTTTTGAGGATTTCTCTTTATTTCTCTTTTATTTTCCTCATTGGTATTCCTTTTATCATTAGGAATTCTTGGGATACGAAATCCCACTAAAGATAACTCACTTATACCTCTTTTTACTTATTTTCCACATTTCATCAATGTTTTCAATTATTCCTTTACGAATTGAATTTTCTTGTTATTCGGGCCCAATAGCCAATAATGCCCATAAAGCAATCATCAAGGCTATTATAAACAAAATCCATTTATTCAAAATAAATTATATCATTTATTCATTCAAATATCTTTAATATGAGAAATTATATTTCTCAACAAATGAACCCAAAATTGGAGTTGTAACATCCTTCCCCTCTTATAAGAATTTTGCCCTCAAAATTCCATCAAGCAAACAAAAAAATAGGATAAGTCTTATTTTGTCCATCAGGGCTCCCATGTGGCTTCACCCTTTCCATGGTGCTTCCCAAGAACCTTCATTATCTCATATTCTTCCATCTGAGTTCTTTCTTACCTTGGTATATTGTACCCTCATAGGTGACTCAGGACATTTCAGCCTCTCAAAAGCTGAATAGGTTCAGGGCTCAACACATGGCTTGGGTACCTCACATAGTGCTCTATATCGGACTCATGTAACACATTATACATCATGTTATCCTGAGGGGTAAGGCTAAACACAACCTTCTCCACCAACCCATCTCAAATGGACCCATATATCGGGGTCTCAGCTTTCTCAGCCGTAGTTCAGAGGGGTCGGATTTTCACATTATATTCCACCATAGTGAACTGCATGTCAGTTTGCTTTGCATCAGCTCGTGACTCATGTCACCCTTGGGCTCTCTCTCAGCCATTGCTCGATCAAGCGACTTCATCTGCACACACTGTGGTTCTTTTCTGACCTTCGCGAGGCCTCCTTCACCAACATCATCTTAATGAAGTGGTGACCGAAACTACCTCCTTATGGAACATCTTGCATCTCGATAAAGGCTATGGTGGTTAACATCACCTCTTAAGAACTGTCTCTTTGTATCACCTTGAACAAGCACACTTGCTCTCATCAGACCTTCTAGTCTGGGTCATACTACTCATTAGTTAGGAGAGATAAGCATTACTATCATCGAGTATTTCATGTATCCACTTCCACTTCATGGAAGTGAACCTTTAGGTCATACTCAAGAACTTTTGAACTCGCATCATGGTGTAGCTGAACTATCTCTATCTTATAAGTAGTTCAATAGGATCTGTCTCTTGACAATACTCTATCTTTCTCATGTCATCTAGGTAAGGCGATCTACCATAACCCATATTGCATCTTGACCTTCCTAGGTCTAGGGAAGACTTACCACAACACCCATAGTAACGAACTCCCATTCCCTCTCGGGAACTCTTTATACTTTATATCCATGCACTAGGTTAATGGTGTTCGTCCTTCACCTCTTGACTTGCATGGCCACATGCTACATGCAACTTGGATTTAAGCATCCAGAATTCTACCATCACTTACTATCTTTGTAGTACCAAGGTATATCATGTCCTCTTGTATCGTTATGATTCCTCAAGCTCGATACCTCGAAAACCCTAAACCACTCTCAAAAGGGTTTTATTACCTTCCTATCCAAAGAAGTGTATCTGAGGTTCTATCACCATCCTTTCACTACATCAAGGACTAAACTGGCTAACCAAACAACCATTAACTTGTTCAACATATCTTATTACATCCGAGTGTTAGCCAAAACACATCTTCTCTCCAAACATAGGGTTAGTCGAATAACCTCAACTTCTTCTAGCTTCCAGCTAAACTAGGTAGCTATATCTCAACCAGAGCATTCATTACCACTCCTTATCCTTAGGTGTTAGTTAATGTCGAAGACATACTCCTCCATGCATTATACTTATCATCTCATCTCGAACTCTAAGGTTGTCTTCATCAAAGAAATCTGAGCTCATCCTCATGGTGATCAAACTCAACCTTATGATTCCTTGTAACACTTTGCAAAAATCCACTTAGTTCAAGATAAAACATCCTCACAAGATGATCTCCTTAATACTCTTAGTGTTTGCGAACCATCCATGTATCATTCACTTCACTAGGGTATGTTATCATCTCTATCCTCATACCTTGTAGCCACGTTCCAACTTACATCATCTTTATCCTTGGTGTAAGGCATGCATACTATCCTACCTCTCACTCCCATAACAAGAGGAAATAAGCATTTGGCTGTAGTCCAAATACAGAGTTCTTCCTATTCCAAGAGTAGAGATGGCACAACCCACCTTCCCAGTACACTTTCAAATCTAAGTTGAAACGTGGCACCTATGTCTCTATATCACAAACATCATGATATCCACACTACTTCCAGGAAAACTGGTCTCGGAATTACTTGGTCCAAGCATAATCCTAGGTCTTCTCCTCTAGGTCTATAGGGAGCCGACACTTTTGGGGTCATCCCTTTTCCCTTATGCATCATAGAGTGCCCTACTCATCTGCCCTTTGGGTCCCATGAGTTCATGAAGGTGATCAATCTCCTAACCCAAGGCCCTCAGACAATGATAGTTGTTACCTCCCGACCCTATGGTCATGTGCAACTAGGGAATTAGGCAACTCCTTCTTCCATCGGTCTTATCCATACCTGACCCTTGGATAGACTTAGGATTCTAACATAGTACATGTTCAACTTAGAACCTTACCCAATCCTTCATCATCCCTCTCTGCATTCATGACTGACTTTCATCCTTTCTCAGGTATCATGGCGACCTGCCTACCTTGGTTAGGCCCCATACTGGTTACCTTCATGATAGCACATCCATATGCACTTAGAGATGGTTAACTATGGGTCTATAGGTTCAATCTCATTCCATGTACTCTTCACTTAGCTTCTCAAGATCCTATGAAACATCCTTAGGTTATCTTAACTCCAACAAAACTGGTATACTCCCAACTAAAGGGTCCCCCTCCCAGGATGGGAGGAAACTACTACTCTTTATAACAAGGTCACAAGCATCCTTAGGGTTTACATCCATATGAGCATGCCCAACTTAGCAGCTACTATGGCACAAGCAGACCACCTATTAACTATGCTAGTTCATACTTGTTCTCTTTCCTCAACATTGGATCAACTTAGCTGTGAGGGGTTCATCAAACATACCCTTAACTTAAGGGATTTCCTTTACCTCTACACATGGGGAGTACCATGCTTGAAACTATAGAGACTCGAATCTCATCATCAGCATCGGATACACTGCTTCCCCTCTTAGGCCTAGGAACCCTAGGTTCACCCTTGGATATCCAACTACATGCTCATCCTCTTAACCATGAATCAAGCATGTCCAAGGTATGTCATGTACTTCCATGATCTTTCTACTCGAGCAACGCTTTGGAGTTGAGTCTTCTTCCAGGGCAACCAACTAGGTATAAAGCCTCACAACTAGTTACTTAAACCTCCTCAGGGTCTAAAGCACTCTTTATTTCATCCAGCAGGTAACCGCTTATAACCTAGGTATCAGAAGCAACATCCTCCCTCTAAGGTTTGGTTCCTCTAAAGGCAACCAAGATATCATCAGCCTTCATAGGGAAACCACTATCATCCACTTACGTCGCATCATCCTCTACTATCCACTGTTCCTAAGCTTCCAACTTTCCTATTGGGTTCTTGCTTTCTCTCTCTAGAGCTAACCCTACTACTAAAGGTCCCCTCTCCGAGAAGGGTCATGCTCACAAGCATACCCCTATGTGGGTGAAGCCTATGCTCAACTCATGTTTGGATCGAGATTATCCATATGCTTATCTCATAAGCCATCCATCATGTCCTTCTGGCCTTAGTTTTAACCTACAGTTCACATTACTGATGTACTCAGGGTGCAAGCTATATCCTACATGCAACAATCCCTAAGGTTTATATAGGTTCATCTCTAACCTTATCCAGGAAGGAGCTATCCTTTGCTCAAACATGCACGATCCTTCTCAGGGTTGGGGTGCCAAAGGTGCTAGGCCATCTAACCTCTCATAGCTCATATGACAAACCATAGGCATGTCCATCCAAACACCCAATCTCCCATGACACCTAATCTCATCACGTATCTCTCTCTAACCTTCACTTAGGGTTAGGGTTAACATCATCCTCAAAGGATGTGCAAGGTCTCTACCTTCAAGGGAGGTCTCTACCTCCAAGACTAACTCTCTTTACTCATCCTCCTGACAAGGAGGTCTATCCTCAGGTCTCTCCTGAGGGCTATGACAACTCGTGTCATATGACCTAAACATGTATCTATTCCTTTTACGCTTACTCTATTAAGCTTATGTCCATGACATCTTATTTACATGCTTTTTATTAATTTGGTGGAGAATTCCTTAATCCTTATCAACCTTACCCATACCTCAAGAGGGTGAGGAGAAGAGAGGAAACCCTAATCCTTAAGGTCCTTAATAGAATTTGAGTTGAGAGGGGATGAACAAGATGAGATATTCCTAAAGGTATCTTATTTCGATTCATACCCTAAGACTTTGGCCAGGCAGTCACACAATCCAGGAGTCCTCGTATTCCGACTAGCGGTGTGGAGGAAAATCTTGCCAGCCCCCGGAAGTGATCCTTTTCTAGACACCTCAGTCTTTCGGACACTCCTCTAATAACTCCCTCGGTTCTATAGAATTTGTAAAATTTAATAATTATTGATGATTAGATGGAGAACCTATGCTCTGATACCAATTGTTGTAACATCCCAGGATTTGAGTCCTCGGATAAAACACTCTTAAAAGGAATGATTGGACTACCCATATCACCAAGGTGCACCTCCTTTTCCGGGAGCCCATCACTAAAGAACTCCATAGTTAAGTGTGCTCAGCTTGGAGTAGTACTAGGATGGCTGACCAGTCGGGAAGTTGATCCTGGCTTGCGCGTTAGTGTGGAGAAAGTGCACAGTTAAGGCTAGTGGTGGTATGTGGGGCCAGTCGCCATTCCTGAAACTCTACTAGAGCCTTGGGCAGTGGGCCCGGGTGTTACAAATGGTATCAGAGCCATAACCCCTCCAGTAGGTGGGGCCCACATGGGCATGTGGCATGCCAGTCTTGAGCCGTGCGGTCCAGGCAAGTTGGAAAGGGCTATCCATAGAGACGAGATGGAGCCGCCCTTGCACTGGTAGTCGTGGACGGGAGCTGGATGTCCATGGGCCATTGTGGGTCTGCACTGAAATGGGGTCAGATTATGAGGCCATATGGTTGAGCCTTGCTGAGGATGTCAAGAGTCTAAGTGGGGGAGATTGTAACATCCCAGGATTTGAGGCCTCGGATAAAACACTCTTAAAAGGAATGATTGGAATACCCATATCACCAAGGTGCACCTCCTTTTCCGGGAGCCCATCACTAAAGAACTCCATAGTTAAGTGTGCTCAGCTTGGAGTAGTACTAGGATGGGTGACCAGTCGGGAAGTTGATCCTGGCTTGCACGTCAGTGTGGAGAAAGTGCACAGTTAAGGCTAGTGGTGGTCTGTGGGGCCTGTCGCCATTCCTGAAACTCTACTAGAGCCTTGGGCAGTGGGCCCGGGCGTTACAGGATGGATTTAGTTGAAATAATTAAGAGATAGAGAGATGGTTCAACTACATTAGGATGCAAGTTCAAAAGTTCTTGAGAATGACCTAAAGGTTCACTCCCATGAGGTGGAAGTGGATACCTGAAGAACTCGATGTTAGTACAGTTTGGCACCCCATACTAATGGATAGTATGATCCAGACTAGAGGGTCTGATGAGAGCAAGTGTGCTCATTTAGGGTGATACAAAGAGATAGTTCTTAAGATGTGATGTTAACCACCATAGGCATTATCGGGATGCAAGAAGTTCTATAGGGAGGTTGTGTCAGTCACCACTTCATTAAGATGATGTTGGCGAAGGAGGCCTCATGAAGGTCAGAAAAGAACCACAATGTGTGCATATGAAGTCTCTTTGATCGTGCAATGGATGAGAGAGAGCCCAGAGATGAATTGAGTCATGAGCTAATGCAAAGTAGGCAAACATGCAGTTCACTGTAGGAAAGTATGTATTATGAAAATCTGACCCCTCTAAACTATAGCAGAGAACGCTGAGTCCCCGATGTATGGGTCTACTGGAGATGGATTGGTGGATATTGTTAGGTTTAACCTTACCCCTCAGGATAGCATGATGTATTACATGAGTTCCATATGTATGGTCTAGGGCACTATGTGAGGTACCCAAGCCATGTGTTGAGCCATGAACCTATTCAACTTTTTGAGAGGCTGAAATATCATGAGTCACCTATGAGAGTATGATATACTAAGGTAAGAAAGAACTCAGATGGAAGAATATGAGATGATGAAGGTTCTTGGGAAGTACCATGGAAAGGATGGGGCCACATGGGAGCCATGATGGACATATGAAAGGCTTATCCTGTTTGTTTGTTTGATTGCTTGAATTTTGAGGGCAAAATTCCTATAACGAGGGGAGGATGTTATGACCTCAATTTCTTCAAAATGTAGTAAAATGATGTAATTCTCTCTTCAAGAATAAAAGAAATTTATTTCTTTGATTTTTTATGAATTTCGTGTGAAATGGCCTTGATTGATTGATAGTGAGCTTTTTTGGTCATTGGGTCCAATTGAAAAGAAAATAGGAATAAAAAGGAATAGGAATACTAATTATTTTTTATTAATTGGATAAGATAACTTGGGAGAGAAGGAAACATTCTCATCCATTACAAGTTGTTTCCCAAATTTCGTACAAAGCTAGGCAATATTAAGAGGAACCTTCCCTTAAACTTTGAGTTAAAAAGGAGCAAGGGTTTGGGAGATACGAATTTCCTAAGAAATTGCTAAAAATTGGATTTATTCAGAATAAGGAAAAAGATTTTCCTTTTTGATCAAATGCGGATAACACAGACCGTTGGATCTTAATCCAACAGAAGACGGTCATCGTCAAAGTCCCACTGGGATAGGATTATGCGATTTATAGAGGATCTTTCATCTCCAATTTCCTCATGATTCAGGGAAGATGCGAGCTTGCAATGACTCCCATTGCATTCAGGAGAGGAAACCACAAGGATTCATCCCTAGTTCGACTAGGTTTAGTCGTCGTTTTGGGAAACGCCTAACTCGGCAGGTTCTTGCCCCGACCCTATATATAAGGGAGGGTGATCGAAGGCACCATCATCCTTTCTTCTGAGTCCAAACTTTGCGGAAGAGCGCGAGGAACGTTTTTGTGCGTTCAATTGGACAATCCATCCTAACATGCACCCCCGTGTCAACGGTGGACCTCGCTGGAGTCCGGCGAGTAAGGGAGGATCGCGGCGCACCTTTGGCAAGCAATTGCACCCACGAGCAAGTTTGATAGAGGGAGACGAAGCTCCCTATCCAATTAGCTCGTTCGCAGGAGGTCTAGATCCGAGAGTCAACACTCGAGTTAACCATCGTCGGAGTTGCTGGTCGCGAGGTTGAAGAAGGTGTCGACCCGCAAAATTACCATGTTGCCCCTCTGCGTCCACTTTACAGGTAAGGGAAACTTTGTCCATCGGTTCTATTTGGTTGCAAGTGATGTGCGCGATCCTGGTCACTAGATCCTTAGTGGACCAGCGGACCACGAATCAAACGATCCACAAATTTTCTGAATTAGCCAATAAATCAATAAAAAGGAGGTTTCTTATAAAAATCATATTTGTTGATAGAAAAATCAAATGAAGAGAGTTAATTCATGAAAAATGATCAAAAAAATATGAGGAATGCATTAAAAACAGTTTGGAAACCTAAATCAGTATCGTTTTGCAAAAGTATCTAATATGGCTAGAAAATGTATTAATTTGTGGGTATTAACCCTAAATGATGATCGAAAATAGATTTAATCTTACAATTGTGTAAATTCGAGCATTATTAACTGGTTTAATGATTAAGATAGATTGCAACCTGTTTTGATGGTGGAATTGCAAGGATTAGGGTTTTAAACCTAATATGTTGATAAAAACCCTTAGAAACCCTAAGTGAGGGAAAAAGGGAAGAAAGGATATAATAATCCAAAAATTTGGGTTTTTGTGATCCAAATCTGATCTTCAGATCTTAATGGAGAATAAACTGAGATAATTAGGGTTTGATGGATAATTTGATAAAAATAATGTAAAATTGGTAAAAAGGAAGTGAAACCCTAATTATGGTCAAAACCCTGAAAAGGGGCTAGTAGCCCTAGGACGTTTAGGCCTATTAGTTTTGTGTACCATGATCCATGATACAAAATATTGGATGAATATTTCAGGATTGAATTGTGCTTGCTTGATTTACTCTGGATTATTTGATTGTTTGGATTAACTCTGCACTAAAGACAACTTGATAGGTATGTGGTTAATTATGATTAATCACATTAGTTTCCCGAGGATTTTCCAGATGTTTCCTCACATTGAATGCAATCTAAATAGTTTGGATGTTCATACTACAATTATAAAGTCACTATGGCTATCAAAGTTATATATATATGTGAATTCTCACACCTACATTCCACCCTGATGGAAGATGCCATAAAGGCCAGGCCCAGGAGGGTAGACCCATGGGCACCATGAGAGGTGACCCCAGACACCAAGCTCGGGAATGAGAAGGTGGTCTATGATGCATGACTATGGAGCACCATGAGAGGTGACTCATAGGCACCAATCTCGGGATTGAGAAGGTGGCCTTAAGTCAATGGAAAAAGAGAAACCCTAGAGGGGTATGCCAGGGTTTGGGAAAAAGGGGTGGAGAATGACACATTGAAAATGTAAATTGTCTTGTTAAATAATTTGATTGTGATTATTAAATTGTTAGTTGTATCTGTGAAATTTTGGATGCCCCCACATGCCAATATATTCCCGTATACTGATCGATGTTTTGTTTGTCGGCATTTTAGGTACAACCCTGAAATAAACAAACAGTAAAGTGACACATTGTGAAATTAAGAAATAACGTGCAAGGAGGATTAGATAGATTAATTCAAGCTCTGGATAGATAGATTTCCAAAGTTTTTCAAAGGTAAGTAAAGTTTTAATTTTATACCCAATTCCAGTTTAGTTAGTAGAATTTCATAATTATTATTGATTATTTGTCGAACATTTGATCTGGTTTATTGGGATAACGGCTCTGATCTCTTGGTCTCCCTTAAGTGTTGGTTACCGGGAGATGGGGTTGTTACATGAGCTTTGAATTTAATTGAGATGAAGAAGATGAACAAGAACTTTGAATTCTATTATACATGTGGTGCTTATGACTTCTTGAAACTCTAAATTTGATGCATGCATATGTGAATAATGATCTATATATACATGTGTGTGAATGTGAATATAAATGATGAATGCTTCTACATGTCATGAGAATGAAATTGGTATATATGTAAATGAAGTAACATGAGTGTGAATAAATGTGAAGATGAATGAATCATGATTGCACATGTGATGAAATGGAATTGGAGAATGAATAAAATTATGTGCATATATATTATGTTTGTTATTGCAGGTTTGGTTTCCTATTGTTAAGTTGAACTCACATGATGTTTTTAACCTATAGTTCAGAACTAAACTATAGGTTCTACATCCTACTGACCAGCTAGGCAGCAAGCTGCATGCCTTCCCTTTAAGAAAAAAAAACAAAACTTAGTCATCGATTGTATCAAAAAAATTGACACAATAGGCATAAGTTGTCAATTTTAGTTAAATAACGGATATTAAATGACAAAATCAAACTGGTCATGCTAGACTACACAGACTTTCTAGGTAGCATGTCATAGTCATTGGTTTGTTAGATATAACTGTCACTTTATATCAAAATCATTAGTTATTTGGGCTGTAAATAATATTGTACATCATGATAGGTGTTGATTTATTATGAACCGATGATGTAGGATCCTTTACTAGTTAAAAATTTGACATGGTATCACTCTTTCAATGTCATTTTTTGGCATACAACTGACACCTAGAACCCCTATTTGTGTTGGTTTATTTAATCCATACAACTGACACTGAATCTCTGGCATGAATTTTGCTTTCCCCAAAGAACTGATGTCTTAGACATGTGTCTATAGTGTTTCCCACTTAGGTGTTGTCTGTAACCGATGTTATAGGATTGTTTTAACTGATGCCAAAGATGGTTTTTGTACTAGAGGTAACTCAAGAAAATGTTGGAGTTAATAATGGATGTAATTTCAGTACTATAAATATTTAAAATGTTTCCATACATTGCATGAGCATTAAGAGGGCCTTGTGAAAAGAAATGTAGGCTTGTTATTTCTTTAGTACTTGATCATTTATGATATATCTATGATGTAATATTCAATAATGATATCTACAATGTAATAATCTCCTTTTGTTACCTCTTACATATCTTATAGACATGTTATACTTTTACATGATATGCCTTACTTAAAAGTGATAAATGATGTGAAATTTTGAGTTTGAGAAAATGGTATTGTCTTGTTTTTCCTTGGATGAGTTCCAGAATATTAAACATGGATCGATTAGTATAGTTATGATGTTTTTCATGTCTAAGGTTTGCTATTAGTGGCATAGAGGGGCATATGGATCAAACAATCATCATTAGGGGAAGATTTAAATAAGATTTATGTTGATTAAAGGCAAGTGTCCTATTCGTTAAGAGTTTAATTAAATCATAAATTACATCAGATATCATTTCCATCACATGTGAATATATATACTACATGTTTAAGTTATTTAATTGTTAGTCTTGCTATATTCTTCAAATTATGTCTATATAATATGATAAGCACAAGATATTGAATTGAGACAAACTCAACAAGATTATTCTTTTAGTAAAATGCACCTAAAAGATGAATACCTAGACTAAGTAACAAGTGAAACCAAATTCATGTAGCATATTCTATTTACACTGTAGAGATTCCCCAATGTTTGAAACTTAGGGAATGGGAATGAGTATTCTTGTAGGAATCCAATATCATGATAAGGGAGTTTTGATTAGTTTATTGTTGGATACATGGATTTCAAGAATACATACACAATATGGTACCCCTTTGTGCCTAGAATCACATGTTATATGACTATGGTCGAGGCCTTATTTCCAATTGGTTTATAAGATTTCAGCCAATGTGATTGATGGGATTGATATTTCATATGTTTATATGGTAGTATTGATAATGTAATCGTGATAGATTCTATGTACCCAAGGCATACTTGATGTTTATGTAGGTCAAGATGATGATCCCTCTTTTTTTCATGCTTAAAATGACTACAAAGAGGGATCATAGTGAGACTTGATGATGCGAAGATCATTTACAACAAACTAGGGACTTCCTAATCATAAGCTTGTTTGAGGCAATTGATATGTTGAGTTAATCATTATCGAACAATGGTATTTCTCTAAATTAAGGGATAAGATTCCTTGCCTCTCTGTATATTATTGATTCTATTTGGTATTAAGTAGAACATGCATTCATTTTCAATTTAGATGAATTTGCATAACTTGTTACCAATATATATTTATCTATCTTCATAAAAGCTATCCTCTTTCCTGGACTCATTATGAGTCTTAGATTGTTGTTCCATGTGTTTTTATGTCTAAGATAATTATTTGAAAAATCTAAGATGATAAATACTTAATAATAAACAACATAGACCAGTTTAGTACATCCACATACTCTCACTTTTCTGAGTCTTCTTTGGGTAGTTGATACAATTTCGTGGTTGATGCCTTTTCTGTTGTCTTGTTCTTGTAAAGTATGAATTGGTTCAAAAGTGGACAATTTTATAGCTTCTTGTATATGTTTCTCTTTGAAACCTACTTGTTATGATCAATAAATAGAACTTTACTTCTTGCAATGTCTTAATATATAAGTAATTTGCATTTTTGTCCTTAATATTACTCATGATCATCATAAACATTATTCTATTGGTTTGGTGAGCTTTAGATAATGACCTGGGGTCTTAGATTCTACAATGCAAGTCTATTCATGATTTGACTAGTGATACACTCATGTATATCTATGTGGTTGATAGTATCTTTTGACACAAACTAAGTACTTCTTTTCAAATATAAACCTTTTACTTGCATTTTTTATTCTCTCCTTATCCAGTTTTTGTTGTGTGCTGGTTTTAGATGGATTTTCTTTAAGGATTCATCCTAGTAATCATTTTAGGGCTTTGATCATAGGGGTGGTCCTCATAGCTTTAGTAAGTGGATTTTGTGTACCCACTTAATATCTTGAACATACAATCGCTGGTTCTAAAAGAATCTCTCTAGCTAATACCAGATTACCTAGAAATAATCTTTAAGAAAGCCTAAATTCATGTGACTAATTTTGGCATGCAAACCATCTCAGATCAGCTATTATAGTGCCAATGCTATATGATGTTCTTGATGTCATTCAATAGTGTGGTATAGAATGTGGTTATAAATAAATACTAATAAAACTAATGTAGATATTGTTTGAATAAACTCCATCCATTATGTATATATATGTAGAGGGTGAATCTATTAATGAATATTTCTTAACCATGATATAATAATGTTCTTATCTCATTATGAATGTTCCCTTGGTAACATATTTGATTTGTATATAATTATATCATAACATAAATCTATCTTAGATAAAAGTATGATCATAAAGATTAACAATCATTGATAACACATGATTATCTTTATGGTGATCTTATTTAGTTGTCTATTGACAATACATAAGCAAATCTATCCATATTACTTATCGATAATTGAGTTGCAACACCCCATGGTAAAGTAATTGGTTGACTGAAATATTTTACCTATGACTGTTTATGCGAATTCATGTAGTTTATTCTCATGTTCTTTAAATTTTTGGTTCCATCACTACTACAGAAACGGCCTTTGGCGTCGGTCGTTTAACCCCATTTGGCGTCGGTTTCCGACCGACGCCTATGTGGGCGCCGCTAAAGGTGGAACACTTCGGCGTCGGTTTTTTAACCGACGCCTATTTAACCTATAGGCGTCGGTCGTTTAGTAGATAACCGACGCCAAAAGGGTTCGCGCCACAGAAAACGGCATCATCTAGGGCACTTTCTGCGTCGGTTGTTTAGTAAATAACCGACGCCTCTATGGAATATAGCGTCGGTCTTTTAGTAGATAACTGACGCATAAAGTGCCCTAGATGACGCCATTTTTTGTGGCGCGAACACTTTTGGCGTCGGTTATAAACCAAAAGACCGACGCCTATAGTTAAATAGGCGTCGGTTTGATATGAATATCCGACGCCATTTCCAGGACTGCTTTGGCCACATCAGGCGTCGGTTTATTGAAAAAACCGACGTTGTAGGTCTTTCCCGACGGTTTTCTATAAATAACCGACGCCTATTTATATTTTTTTTTTTTCATATCAGTTTGCAGGCCTGCTGTGGCTGGTCAGCAGGATGAGAACCTGCAGTTCAGTTTTCTGAACTGCAGGTTTACGACATCCATTGATATCAGCCTACAAACAGGCCGCAAACCTGCAAAAGTCACAAGCAAAATTCTACACAAGTACATACATTCAGACATCAATTCAATTCTCACATTCACACACATATAGAAACATTCAAATACATGTATTAACATTCAGAAATATTCATTTACATAGTATCATTCATTATCGCTATCAACATCCCAATTATATCTTACAGTTGCCACTGCTTGTATGGCTTTTGCCCATTCTTCTCTTACTTCATTTAATGCTTCCATCGTATATGGAGCATGTATATTTTTTAAACGTTTACCTGTAGTGTTGTCAGTTTTAAACACCTGCAAAGAGAATGATGTATATATATAAGTAATAATATAAAAATAATATAAGATTGATATATTGCATACTAACTAATGAGACTATATATAATACCTCATGTATGGTATCGATGTCCAATGCGGCATATTTGATAATCATCTGCATAAATCGCATCACATAGTATGTGCATGCCCATCCATTGTCTTGTGTAGCACACTATAAATTGAAACATACAAAATAATACAACTAAGCACAATTCACATCAATAATATATATATTTGAGTCGGGAACTTACTTGTACGTTCTGCCAATTTATTGGCTGGTTCTTTTTCCTTGGGACCGTTCCTCCAGCCTTTTTGAATGCATCTAAACCCCTACATGTTAATATAACACAATAAATTGCATAAGTAAATAGTAATGTAATAAAAGATGTTAACGGATATAAAAATGAAATATTTCTCACCAGAATAATGGCATTCTCATTACGTGTCCAATTTTAGTGTTCAATGTACTCCCCGCAGGATCTAGATAATAAACAGTGAATGTCCCGGGGACAATAACTAGTAACTCCCAATGTCTACCGCTAGAAGTAAGAAGTTAACAATTAATAACTCAAAATGCAAAATAAAAATGGAATTTTCTTAAGTCCAAATTATAAATAAAGTAAACTTACTTGACATTGAATGGAGCTATTATTATCGTCTTCTTTTGCTGACCAAAAATTGTAAAAGCATCTATACAGTATTGTTGAACATTATCAGGGTCTTTAGCTACCAAACTAATCAATGATGGAATCAAAAATCCCACATGATCAAATGCTAATTGTTTGCAATGATCTTCGACTAGGTAGCTGCAAAACATATAGGCGTATGCATTAATATATAAGAAACCAGATCACCGGATCTTACACAAGGTATATGGATGTATAAACAAGATCTCACCTTATCCATGTCTCTATCATTGATGTATTCAGCCAATCATACATAAACAGCTCAATAATATCTTGTATAAATAAAGAGCTATCGTATGATTGACCTGCATAATCTGCATCTAAAGAAATAATTATAGGGCAATGTACATTATGTGCCCGTAGCCAACATGCCATTCCCCTACAAGCAGGACCTAACGGGTATGTTAGGTCAGTTGGAACCCAATCGGGTAATGCGGGAAGTGGAAGTGGAGGCCTAGGTGCTCCTGGTGTCTTCTTTTTAACCTGTACATATAATTTCAGATCAGTTGACATCATATATACACATTAACAGTCTAAATCAATGTAAATTTATCTTACAATTTCAGTCGTGTAGACGACATCTGCTTTGGGCCACAATATCACCCCGCCTTCTGCATCAGCAAGTCTATCAATATCCGGGTGGGGATATGGCAATGTAGCTTCTCTCCAATCAGGTAAAATATACAAGTGAGCTTGTTCCAACTGCTCACGGCTGATTACTTTCACCCGTGATCCCAAAATTTCTTTGCCCTCCTCAATATTCTTGTCATTATCAGGAGTGTCATTACCACTGAGAAAGTCATTGCAAAAATCCATAACCTCTCTCGCTACATAACCTTCAATAATACTCCCTTCAGGCCGATAACGGTTTCGAACATCACCTTTAAAAACGCTCATGTATCGTTCAAAGGGATACATCCAATGCAAGAAAACTGGTCCCAACATTTTCACTTCCCTAGTCAAGTGGACAACAAGATGTACCATGATATCAAAGAACGAAGGAGGGAAATACATCTCAAGCTGACATAGGGTAACAACCACTTCTCTTTGCAAATTATCGAGAGTATCAGGGTCAATAACTTTGCTGCATAGACTGTTGAAAAAGAAACAAAGTCTGGTAATTGCAAACCTTACATGCTTCGGCAATATAGATCGAATTGCCACGGGCAATATTTGTTGCATTAGAGTGTGACAATCATGAGATTTAAGACCTACCAATTTCAGATCTTTCATTGATACCAATCTACGGATGTTGGATGAGTAACCATGTGGCACCTTAACATTTACCAAGCATTCACAAAAAGTTTTCTTCTCCTTTCTAGACAACGTGTAACAAGCGGGAGGTAAGTATGTTCTTTTATTACCCATTTCACGTAATTCTGTTAATTCTGACCTTATTCCCATTTCACGTAGGTCCAGTCTGGATTTTATCCCATCTTTAGTCTTACCTGGTATATTTAATAGAGTACCAATGATGCTATCACATACATTTTTCTCAACGTGCATTACATCGATACAATGCCTGACTGTCAAAGAACTCCAATAAGGAAGATCCCAAAATATTGACTTCTTCTTGAATGAAGAATTGTCACTCCGTGTGGCCATACTACATTGTGATTTCTTACCAAATTCATTGACAATGTCTTTTACTCTTTCATAAACAACATCCCCTGGTATAGGTTTAGGTGCACTTCGTTCATCATTCCATCCATTGAATGCTTTGCGCTTCCTACGATACAGATGGAATTTTGAAAGAAACCTTCGATGACCAAGATATACAGTCTTGCCGCCATGTTTTAGTCTTATTGAATCAGTGTTTTCTTCACATATAGGACACGCTTTAGCTCCTTTGACACTATATCCAGACAAATTCCCATATGCTGGAAAGTCATTAATAGTGCAAAACAACATAGCGTGCAAACGAAATGTCTCTCTTGCTGAAGCATCATAGGTCATCACACCTTCAGCCCAAAGTTTCTTTAAGTCATCAATCAAAGGTTCAAGATAAACATCGATATCATTTCCGGGTTGTTTAGGACCCGATATCAACAATGACAACATAACGTACTTATTTTTCATACACATCCAGGGAGGAAGATTGTATATAACAAGCATGACTGGCCAAGTGCTATGTTGGCTGCTCAATGTCCCGTACGGATTCATCCCATCTGTACAAAGCCCAAGTCTTAGATTCCTATCTTCTTCACCAAATTTAGGGTACAATAGATCAATCTTCTTCCACTGTGGGGAATCAGACGCATGTCGTAGGATCCCATCATTATTTTTCTTAACATCTGCATGCCACCTCAAATTCTTCGCATCTTTCGGATTTGCAAACAAGCGTTGAAACCGTGATATTATAGGTAGATACCACAACACCTTGGCAGGAGAACAAGTTTTGGACTCCCCCGAAGTCGTCAATTTATACCGTGACGCACCACATTTTGGACAATCTTTCAAATCTACATAGTCCTTTTGAAATAATACACAATCATTCGGGCATGCGTGTATCTTCTTGGCCTCCATTCCCATTGGGCACAACATTTTCTTTACCTGGTATGTTGAGATTGGAAGCTCGTTTCCTTCAGGAAGCATTTCTTTCAACAAAGTCAACAATGAAGTGAAGCTTTTGTCGCTCCATCTATTGTTAGCTTTCAACTTATACAATCTCAAGACAGCGCTAAGCTTCGTAAACTTAGCACAACCTGTGTATAACGGTATCTCAGCATCATGCACAATGTTTGTAAAGATAGGAGGTGGATCGGTGTGCTCTACCCTACAACTATCCAGCATCGCATCAACGATGTCTGCTGGAACTGGTTCGTTCACATTTACGTCATCAGAGGCAATTTCTTCTTCCACCCAAGCACTGCTATCGACATCTACTGGTTTCGATTTTGAAATCTCTCCATGCCAGTGCCATTCTGTATAGCCTTGTACAATCCCGTTGCACATGACATGACTTTTGATTTCCTCACCAGTGTTGACTTTCAAGTTGTTACCGCAATGCCTACATGGACAGTAGAACCTATCTGTAGGTTTTTTCCTATGTTCCTCGGCAAATCTAATAAACTGATCAAGACCAGATATAAACTCTGGGGTGCAACGATTACGAATGGACATCCATGATCTATCCATTCTATGATCAGAGAAAACAAGTATATATTAGGAAACAAGTATATATTAGGAAAAGATTAGGCAACATTTCCCTAGTATATAATAAATGTGTACCACCTATCCCATCCTTGAACACCTAATCTCACTAGTAAGTGTATAATGTGTATTGGGTTTTCGAGAAAATTTCGGCAGCATTTCCCCGCTGTTCTCTAAGTACATATGTACTTAGAGAACAAACGGGGAAATGCTACCAAAATTTTCTCGAAAACCCAATACACATTATACACTTACATCCTAAGTGAGATTAGGTGTTCAAGAACAGTCCCAAACCGGGGACTATCCAAGATTTACTCCTAATGAGTCAATCTTGGATGGGTTTCTAGGCCAACAATAATAGATATCTACAATGAAGCCGGATTCCATACAAATAGTATATAATTTAGTGATTGTTCATTCTAATTTATACCAATGTACAAGTAATATAAAAAACAATGATTGTTCACATTCTAGGCCAACAAACACATGTGATGTCATTCTTATATATAATAAATGTGTACCACCTATCCCATCCTTGAACACCTAATCTCACTAGTAAGTGTATAATGTGTATTGGGTTTTCGAGAAAATTTCGGCAGCATTTCCCCGCTGTTCTCTAAGTACATATGTACTTAGAGAACAAACGGGGAAATGCTACCAAAATTTTCTCGAAAACCCAATACACATTATACACTTACATCCTAAGTGAGATTAGGTGTTCAAGAACAGTCCCAAACCGGGGACTATCCAAGATTTACTCCTAATGAGTCAATCTTGGACGGGTTTCTAGGCCAACAAACACATTTGATGTCATTCTTATATATAATAAATGTGTACCACCTATCCCATCCTTGAACACCTAATCTCACTAGTAAGTGTATAATGCGTAATTGGTTTTCAAGAAAATTTCGGCAGCATTTCCCCGCTGTTCTCTAAGTACATATGTACTTAGAGAACAAACAGGGAAATGCTACTGAAAGTTTCTCAAAAACCCAATACACATTATACACTTACATCCTAAGTGAGATTAGGTGTTCAAGAACAGTCCCAAACCGGGGACTATCCAAGATTTACTCCTAATGAGTAAATCTTGGACGGGTTTCTAGGCCAACAAACACAATAATAGATATGACAAATATATGCAAGCAAAAGATTTGTTCATATATGCAAGCACAGATGTATGACAAATATATGCACAAATTAGAAAACTGGTCCATCATAACCATCCATCTTAGGATGATGAAGGTCCATCTTTGCAGTCCTTGGCTACCATATGAGCCAATGAACAAGGAAGTTGGTCATTTGTCCCAGGATTAACATTGTGAAATTTGAGTTGAAGAACATGAACAAATTTGAGTTGAAGGTCTATCTTTGAGGTCGGTCATCTAGGTTCACCCACAATACAACTTATCAGAAGAACATGAACAACTTTCAGGGCAAGGTCAAAGCAAAAATTAGAATTAGAATCAGAACCAAATCCAAATCTACTAGGATTTATTGTACAAACCGTTCTCCTTTGAAAAATTACAAGCAAATATAAATGACAAAATGAACCAAATTGCAATAAAAAACAACAACATGATGAATATGATTGAAGCAAAAATGAGCTGTGTAACTAGGTATAAAAACTCATAACCAAATGATTGACCAACAACTCATAAACCAATCTGACCTTATAAAGAACACACATTGAAGGATCCTATAACAGAGTAAAATCGTACCTGTAAGTAGCGAGCTCGTGGAGGAAGAAGAGGAGTAGCTCTGTCGGTAGCGAGCTCCGTTAAGGAAGAAGAGCAGTGGAGGCGGCGACGTTGAGAAGTGGAGGCGGCGATGTAGGCAGTGGAGGCGGCAGCGGCGTAGGGCAGTGGCAGCAGCGGCGGAGACGCGGGGGTCGTCAGGCGGAGATGCGGCAGAGGAGAGGCAGTGGGCGGCGGTGACACCGGCGAGCTCCAGGACCACCTGCACAAGTCAGGCAGGCGGCGGCGGGTAGGAAGGCGGCGGAGAAGGAGCAGGCAGGCGGTGGCGACACCGGCAGCAGAAGGAGCAGGAAGCGGCGGCGGCGCACAAGCAACAGCAGCAGCGGAGGGTCGGGCGACGGTAGCGGAGGGTGGCGGGCAGCGGCGTCGGTGAGCAGTAGCAAGCGCGGGCGATGAAGACAATGAAACAGAAAAGGGGACCTAAAGTCGATCGATCATGCGTCTAATAAGTTCGTAAAGGGCGTCGGGTATCTAACAAAGCCGACGCCTAAGGTCTTCAGCGTCGGTTCCTATTACAAAACCGACGTCCAATTAGATAAAATTTGCCCTAAATAAATTGGCGGGAACCACTATCGGCGTCGGTTATCTAAGGATAACCGACACCTAAGCTGTAAATTTTCGCGCAAATTTTCATCTTATATAGGCGTCGGGTTTTAGGTAAATAACCGATGCCGTATGTGACATATTTTTTTTGCTCGAAAATTGGATTTCGCGGCAGTTTTAGGCGTCGGTTTTTTACCAAAAAAACCGACGCTTAATACAAGCGGTACCCGTGTCTTGGCTACAGACGTCGGATGACCTAGATGACCGACGTTGAATGTTATAGGCGTCGGTTTTCCTAAATAACCGACGCCCAGAAAAGCGACACTGAATGTTGTTTCTGTAGTAGTGCATACTATATGGAGATTATGAAATTGTGATACAAAGGTACGTATATTTCAAATTTAATCTCTCTTGGTGATGTTACTTTTGGAAATTCCTCATGAAATACATAGTTTTATTTAAGTCACCGGTACAACATTAATCTTACTGTTCTCAACATTGGTATTCACTAAATGACCATGATACATAGGACAACCCTCTCTGTTCAATTTCCCATCCACTAATGCTGACAAAACATATGCGGGTAGAATTTCCTCATCTTCCTATAACACCAAAGGAAAATTTGTCTCTATGAGTTGTTCTTTATAAATAAATAATCCATCTTCAACTTGTATTTCTCCATAACACCCATAATCAACATAACTTGAAAATCATGCATCTCATGTGGGAAAGATTTGCTTGGATTAGAGTCTACTATAAATTACCATATGATCATAAAATTTTTGAAAAGAATTTAAAAACATATGGTTTTGAAAAGTTCCATCTAATTTGTTATGACCCTTTATGATCCACCTCCTTGTTGTGGGGTCAAAATATAGACACATCATATTGCTAATGAATGTCCCTTACCATGACAATTCCTGGCTAGAGATGATGCAATTTCTTGTGAAGTTTGTCCTTACCTTGATATGATGACTAGAAAATCGTACCTTCTTTTCTCTACTATAGTTGTAGATAAATCCTCCTTTGGACACCCATGAATTGATTGAAATAGATGATGAGGTAATAAATGAAACCATGCCTATAGATAAAGTATAAGTGGCCTATCTAGGTAAATATATTATTTGTTAACATGCACATTCTCTGTGGACTAGATCATAAATAAATGGCAAGTAAGTTCAACTCTAGAAACTATAAATATATAGTTATAAGAGTTGTTAGAAGGGCTTATATAGACATAAAATCCTTAATTTTCTCCTCTACCATTTATAAATACTATATGTTGTTTAAGAGCAAGTTAGTTGGAAACCAACTAATAAAATTCAAATTCCAACTTCTTATAAGGACTAGTTCAAACTTAGTAATCTAACCAAATTTGTGTTTGCTGGATTTCTTCTAGGGAAATTTATAGTAGTGTGTAAATGCATATTCCTTGAAAAATTAATAAATGTAGATATACTTAATATAAATTAATATTCTAAAGATATTATCTACAGACAAGATTACTCATATTCTTCATAGAAAATAATATTTTGTGTATATATTATTGTAAAACTCTTATATAATAATGATATGACAACCATACAAAATCCAAAGGGTGACAAAATTAATTTTCAATATGATACAAGTCGCCTCTTTATATTCTAACACACACAACCACCCATCCTTTAAGGAAGAGTTCACCTCCAACCCCTTCTCCAATCTTGTCTCCTCAATTCTATTAGTGGCAGGCAACAATACCTCTGCATTCCTCCTCATAAACTATTGCACCGTGCCTTCACCATTTCCAACATTTGTAATCATGTTTAGATCATCCTAGATTCCAACAAAATTATCTAATCTCCATGGTTTTCTCTTTTCAAACTTCTTGTTGATGCATACAAAGGTAAGAATATTTCAATAGTTCTTCTCCTACTAAAGGAGTCGATGTGGATATGCAGAAGCAACTAAATGACCATGTTCTATAATAGATTTATTCATCGATCTTGGATGACATTGTGCTTAAAATCCTTGAACTGGATTTCACAATCCATGTTGTATGGACTCATCTCACAAATAAATTCCTCACTAAAGTAGGAGCCCAAGTTGTTCAACTTGAAAATGAATTATCCAACCTCAAGCTCACTAAGTGTCCACCCCTTTACGATTATTATAAATAATTAAAGCTTATTACATACCAACACCATGATTTCAATATCATTGCCAACAAGATATATCTAGTATTACAACTTATTAATGTTCTCTTTGCTGAATTTGACATTATAGAATAAATCATTCAGTCAAGCATACCACTCCTGTTACAACCCCATTTTTTGGGTTCATTTGGTGAGAAATGTAATTTCTCATAATAAAGATAAATGAACAAATAATGATGTCTTTTGATTGAATGCATGAATTTTGTTTAAAATAGCCTTGTTGATTTATTTGTGGGCTTTATTGGCTATAGGGCACAATAAAAAGGAAAAGACAAAAGAAACTCCTTTATTAATAACAAAATGGAGAAAAGAAAAATGTAGAAACCTATAGAGGCAAAAGAGTGTAATCCAAAGGTGGATTTCGTGGCTCTTGGGTTCTTTGGGTCCCAAGTAGTCCAAAATTGCAAATATAAAGCAATAAGAAAAGAAAAGATCAATTAGATATTTCTTTATTAAGAAAGAAATTGAAAACAATGATAAAATGTGAAAAATAAGTGAAAAGAGTTACAATTGAGTTATCCTTGGTGTATTTTCATATCCAAAGGATTCCTAATGTTAAAAGGAATGCCAATGAGGAAAATAAAAAGAAAGATAAAGGGAAATCCTTGAAAAGAGATATTTTACTAAAGAAATGAATAAGAAGTGAAATAGAAATAGATAAGAGAATAAAGGCAAGTAAATATTCTCTAATATGGGAGTTTGTGCCTTTAGGTTGTCTTGAGGTCCAAGGGACCCAAAATAACAAAATAATAGCAAAGGGAAAAGAAATACCAATTAATTTTGGATTAATTAAGGGATAACATTGGAGAGAAGGAAGCTTACTCATCCATTGTAATTTTTTTCCCAAATTTCTTACATAGATAATTTAAAGACCAACATTCTCTTAAAATTTGAGACAAAAAGGAATTATGGTTTGGGAGATATCAATTTCTCAAGTTATCTCCAAAATAAGGCATTAATTTGGCAATAGGAAAATATATTTCCCTTTTTGGATGATCGCATGCATTGAGGACCGTTGGATCTCGATCCAACGTTGATCGCTCATCGTCTAGGTCCCGCGTGGACTAGGACTTTGCAGGTTATAGGAGGAATCTTCCATCTTGGATTTCTCGCAATCCAGTGGATGTGCAAAGCTATTGTTGCTTTCTTTGAACTCGGGAGAGGAAACCACAGGGAATCATCCATGTTTTGATGAGGGTTGGCCACCTATTGGAAAAGTTCCCAAATCTAGCGAGCCTGTTTCCCACCCTATGTATAGGGGAGGTGCTCCGTGGTACCAGTGCTCCCACATACCATACTCATGAGTTCAGACCCCTGAGACGAGTTCTCCAGTGCGTCTGATTTGTCCTAAAGCCTTAACCTTCTCCCTCATCAAGCTGTTGATGTTGCCGGAGTAGTAGAGACTTCTAGGCAACGAAGGATCGATGCAAAGAAAGAATTGATCCCCTAGAAAAGTCTGCAAGGGACAGGAAGAGCTCCTAGATCGATCATAGCATTCACAGATGCACAGATGGCCGGAGTCAACCCTTGCATTGACTCGGCTGGGCTGCTCGCGAGCCAGCCTGAGGAAGAAGATGACCAAGGGGTAAAAGACCCTTTTGCCCTCCTTGTTCCTTCTATTCAGGTAAGGATAAAGTGGACTTTTTGTTCTTTTTAATCTCAAGATCAGGCACGTGCATCCCTGGCCACTGGATCCTGAGTGGACCAGCGAACCACAGATTAAACGATCTTGGTTTTTCCCAAAATTAGCAAAGAAATCAATATAAAGGGGTTTTCTTGATAAAATCATAACTCTTGAAAGAAAACTCATATGGGAAAAGTATATACATGAAAAGTGATCAGAAAAATATGAGTAATAAATCAAAAATGGTTTGGAAGCCTAAATCAGTATACTTTTGTAAAAGTGTATATTTTGATGGAAAAAGGTGTTAATTGGTGGTTAGAAACCCTAATTAATGATTAAGGGTAGTTTTGATGTAGCAAAAAGGTTGATTCGATAATTATTAACTTGTTTAGTTATAAAAATGAATCTTGATCTGTTTTGAAGATGAAATTGCAAAAATTAGGGTTTTCAACCTAATATTGTAATTAATACCCTTAGAAACCCTAAGTGAGGGAAAAGGGAAGAAAAGATATAATTAATTCGAAAATTAGGGTTTTGTGGTCCAAACCTGATCTTAGGATCTTAATGGAAAATAAGATGACATAATTAGGATTTGAAGGATATTTTGATAAAAATAAAGTAAAAGTGGTAAGATGGAAGTGAAACCCTAATTATGGTCAAAACCCTAAAAAGGGCTAGTAACCCTAGGGCACGATTAGGCCTATTAGACTTGGATACCATGATCCATGGTAGAAAATATTGGATGTATATTTTAGGGACAAATTGTGTGCTTGCTTTCTTGATTCTGGATTACTTGCTTGTTTGGATTAATTCTGCATCCAAGACAGCTTGACAGGTATGTGGTTAATTACGATTAATCGCATTAGTTTTCCTGAAGGTTTTCCAGATGGTTAATCACATTGAATGCAACTTAACTGTTTGGATGTTCATACTTGCAAATCATAAAGTCACTATGGTTATGACAAATATAAATAGATGTGTATTCTCGCACCTACATGCCACCCTGATGGAAGATGCCATAAAGGTCAGGACCAAGAGGGTAGACCAATGGGCACCATGAGAGGTGACCCCAAACACCAAGCTCGGGAATGAGAAGGTGGTCTATGTTACATGACTATGGGGCACCATGAGAGGTGACCCCCAGGCACCAAGCTCGGGATTGAGAAGGTGGCCTTAAGTCAATGGCAAAAGAGGAACCCTACAGGGGTATTTTAGGGTTAGGGAAAAGCGGTGGAGAATGACACATTGAAAATATAATTTGGTTTGTTAATTACCCTGATGGTGATAGTTAAATTGTTAGCCATATTTGTGAAATTTTGTTTGTTGCCACATACCATCATAGTCTTATATGCTGACCGACGTTTTATTTGTCAGCATTTTAGGTACCACAATTGAAAGAACAAACAGTAAAGTGACACATTGTGGAAATAAGAACTGAAGTGTAAGGAGGATTAGATAGAATGAATCCAGGCTGTGGATAGAGTAGCTTACCAAAGTTTTAAAAAGGTATGCAAGATTTTATTTTATACCAGAATTCAGTTTAGTTAGTAGAATTTCATAATTATTATTGATTATTTGTCAAACCTTTGATCCAGTTTATTGGGCTAACGGCTATGATCTCTTGGTCTCCCTTAAGTGGGGGTTATTGGGAGACGGGGTCATTACAATTGGTATCAGAGCATAGGTTCCTCATTTAATATGTAATAATTATTAAATTTTACAAACTCTATAGAACCCAAGGGAGTTATTAGAGGAATTTTCGAAAGCCAGGGGTGTCTAAAAAAAGATCATGCCTGGGGGCTGGCAAGATTTTCCTCCGCACCACTAGTCGGAATATGAGGACTCCCAGATCCATGTGACTTACTGGCCAAAGTCTCAGGATTTGACTTGAAATAAGATACCTTTAGGACTATCTCATCTTGTCCATCCCTTCTCAACTCAAATTTTGTTAAGGACCTTAAGTATTAGGGTTTTCTCTATTCTCCTCACCCTCTTGAGGTATGAGTAAGGTTGATAAGGTTTAAGGAATCCTCCACCAAATTAATAAAAGGCATGTAAATAATATGTCATGGACATAAGCTTAATAGATTAAGCGTAAAAGAATAGATACATGCTTAGGTCGTATGACATAAGTTGTCATGTCCTCAGGAGAGACATGAGGCTAGACCTTCTTGTCAGGAGGATAAGTAAAGAGAGTTAGTCTTGGAGGTAGAGATCTCCATTTCAAGTAGAGACATGGTACATCCTCTGAGGATGATGTTAACCCTAACCCTAAGTGAAGGTTAGAGAAAGAGATGACATGATAAGTTAGGTGTCATGGTGGACCAGGTGTTTGGATGGATATGCTTTTGGATTCCCGTATGAGCCATGAGAGGTTGGATGACCTAGTGCCTTTGGCGACCCAACCCTGGAAAGGGTCGTGCATGATAGAGTGAAAGATATCTCCTTCAATGATGAGGTTAGTGAAGGATCTATAGAAACCCTATGGGCTTATGCAAGTAGGGCATAGTATGCACCCAGAGTACGTCAGTAGTTCTGACATTAGGCTAAAAAACATGGCCAGGAGAATGTGATGGATATCTTACGAGATGAGCATAGAGGGTTATGGATAACCTTGAGCAAACATAAGATTGAACGTAAGCTTCACCATGTAAGGGTATGCGTGTGAGATGGATCCACCTTCATGGAAAGAGGACCTCTATTAGTGGGCCTGGTTGTAGGGTTAGCTCTAGAGAGAGAGAGCAGGACCCCAAGAAAGAAGGTTGAAAGCCTAGACTCTAAGATATGAGGAACAGTGGGGAGTTGAGGATGATGCAACCTAAGTGGATGATAGTGGTTGCCTCATGCTTGATCCCTGGAGGCTGGTGGTATCTTGGTTTCCTTTAGAGGAACCAAACCCTAGAGAGAGGATGAGGCTTCTGGTACCTATGTGCCTATGGTATAGGTGTTTACCTTCTGAGATAGGAGGAAGAGTTCTTTAGACTTGGAGAGGTTTAGTAATAGGTTGTGAGGCCTTGTACCTTATTGGTTGTCCTTGAGGAGGACTCAACTCTGAAGTGTTGCTCGAGTAGAAGGATGAAGGGAAGTGCAAGTCATGCCTTATACATGCTTGATTCATGGTTAAGAGGTTGAGCATGCACTTCTACACCCAAAAGTGAACCTAGGGTTCCTAGGCCTAAGAGGGGAAGTGGTGTACCTAATACTCTTGATGAGATTTGAGTTTCTATAGATGTGATCATGGTACTTCTCATGGTTAGAGGAAAAGGGAAACCCCTTAAGTTTAAGGTATGTTTGATGAACCCATCACAACTAAGTTGATGACATGGGAAGTTATGATCTTGAGCCAACATTGAGGAAAAAGAACAAGTATGACCTAGCATGGTTTAGTAGGTGGTCTGCTTGTGCCTTAGTAGCAGCCGGGTTAAGCATGCTCATGTGAATTTAAACCCTAAGGATGTTTGTGACCTTGTTGTCAAGAGTTGTAGTTTCCTCCCATCCTGGGAGCGGGACCCTTTGGTAGGGTGTAGACTAGTTTTGTGGGTTTTGAGGAAACCTAAAGAGGTCTCATAAGATCTTGAGAAGACTAAGTGAAGAGTACATGGTACGAGAATGAACCCATAGATAACCATCTCTAAGTGGATGTGGATGTGTTACCATGGAGGTAATCGGTATGGGGCCTGACCAAGGTAGGCAGGTTGCCAAGGCCCCTATGAAAGGATGAAAGACAACCCATGAATGCAGAGAGAGATGATGAAGGCTTGGGTAAGGTTCTAAGTTGTACGTGTACTATAATGGAATCCTAAGTCTATCCTAGGGTCTGGTAGGGATAAGACCAATGGAAGTAGGAGTTGCCTAATTCCCTAGTTGCACATGACCATAGGGTCAGGAGGTAACAACTATCATTGTCTGAGGGCCATGGGTTAGGAGATTGATCACCTTCATGAACTCATGGGACCCAAAGAGAAGATGAGTAGGGCACTCTCTGAATGCATAAGGGAAGAAGGATGACCCCAAAAGTGTTGGCACCCTATAGACCTAGAGGATATGACCAAGGAGTGTGTGGTGACCCAAGTAGATTTGAGACCAGTTTTCCATGGAAGTAACTTTGATATTGAGATGTTTGTGATGTAGAGACACAAGTTGCATGTTTCAACTTAGATTTGAAGGTGTACTGGCAAGGTGGGATGTACCATCTCTACTATTGGAATAGGAAGAACTTTGTATATGGACTGCAACTAAATGCTTATTTCCTCTTGTTATGGGAGTGAGAGATAGGACAATACACATGCCATACACCAAGGATAAAAGATGATGCGAGTTGGAACATTGCTATGAGGTATAAGGATAGAGATGATAACATAACCTGGTAGAGTGAATGATACATGGATGATTTACAAAAACTATGAGAAATAAGGTAGTCATCATATGAGGATGTTTTATCATGAGCTCAGAGTTTTCTTGATAAAGATAGACTTAGAGTCTGAGGTGAGATGATAAGTGGAATACATGGAGGTGTATGTCTTCAATGTTACCTAACACCTAAGAATGTGGAGTGGTTGAGAAGCAGCTTCCTAGTTTAGATAGAGGCTAGAAGAGTTTGTTAGGTTAACCCTAAGTTTGAAATAAAAAAAGGGAGATATGTTTGGCTAACACTCCAATGTAACGAGATCTGTTAAAATAAGTTAATAGTTGTTTGGTTAGCCAGTCTAGACCTTGATGCAATAAAAGGATGGTGGTAGAGCCTTAGATACACTCCTCTGGAAAAGGAGGCAATGAAATCCTGATTAGAGTGGTTTAGGGTTTCTGAGGAATCGATCTTGAGGAATCATGACATATAGGAGGTCATGATTTAAGATCACCATACACCATGGTACTACAAAGTTAGTAAGTGATAGTAGAACTTTGGATGCTTGATATGAAGTTGCATGTGGCCATGCAAGCTGAGGGTGAAGGACGAACACCAGTAACCCCGTGCTTTGACATAGAGGATAAAGAGTCCCCGAGAGGGAATGGGAGTTCATCACTATGAATGTTGTGGTAAATCTCCCCTAAGACCAAGGAGGGTCAAGACGCAATATGGGTTATGGTAGATCACCTTACCTAGATGACATGAGAAAGAAAGGAAACTATCAAGGGACGGATTCAGTTGAACTACATATGAGAGAGAGATGGTTCAACTACACCATGATGTGAGTTTAAAAGTTCTTGAGTATGATCTAAAGGTTTACTTCCATGCGGTGGAAGTAGGCACATGAAGAACTCGATATTAGTACCACTTATCACCCCTAACTGATGGTTAGAAAGATCCAAACTAGAGGGTCTGATGGGAGCATGTGTGCTCATTCATGGTGATACATGGACATAGTTCTTAAGATGTGATGATAACCACCATAACCTTTATCAGGATGCAAGAAGCTCAACAAGGAGGTTGTGTCGGTCACCACTTCATTAAGATGATGTTGGTCAAGGAGGCCTCACGAATGTCAGAAAAGAACCACAGTGTGTGCAGATGAAGTCGCTTTGATCGTACAATGGTTGAGAGGGAGCAAGAAGTGACATGAGTCATGAATTGATACAAAGTAGACTGACATGCAGTTCACTATGGGAGAGTATGTGATGTGAAAATCTGACCCCTCTAAGCTACAGTTGAGAAAGTTAAGTCCCCGATATATGGGTCCATTTGATATGGATTGGTGGAGATGGTTGTGTTTATCCTTACCCCTCAGGATAACATGATGTGTAATACGTTCCATGAGTCCGATCTAGAGCACCATGTACCCAAGCCATGTGCTGAGCCCTGAACCTATTCAGCTTTTGAGAGGCTGAAATTTCCTGAGTCACCTATGAGGGTACGATATACCAAGGTAAGAAAGAACTCAGATGGAAGAATATGAGATGATGAAGGTTCTTGGCAAGCATCATGGAAAGGGTGAAGCCGCATGGGAGCCCTGATGGACATAAGAAAGGCTTATACTAAATTGTTTGTTTGCTTGATGGAATTTTGAGGACAAAATTCTTATAAGAGGGGAAGGATGTTACAACCCCAATTTTTGGGTTCATTTGGTGAGAAATGTAATTTCTCATAATAAAGATAAATGAACAAATAATGATGTCTTTCGATTGAATGCATGAATGTCATTTAAAATAGCCTTGTTGATTTATTTGTGGGCTTTATTGGCTATTGGGCCCAATAACAAGGAAAAGACAAAAGAAACTCCATTATTAATAAGAAATGGAGAAAAATAAAATGTAGAAACCTCTAGAAGGAAAAAGAGTATAATCCAAAGGTATATTTCATGCCTCTTGGGTTCCTTGGGTCCCAAGGAGTCCAAAATTGCAAATATAAAGCAATAAGAAAGAAAAGACCAATTAGATATTTCTTTATTAAGAAAGAAATTGAAAACAATGATAAAATGTGGAAAATAAGTGAAAAGAGGTACAATTGGGTTATCCTTAGTGGATTTTCATATCCAAAGGATTCCTAATGTTAAAAGGAATGCCAATGAGGAAAATAAAAAGAAAGATAAAGGGAAATCCTTGAAAAGAGATATTTTACTAAAGAAATGAATAAGAAGTGAAATATAAATAGATAAGAGAATAAAGGCAAGTAAATATTCTCCAATATGCGAGTTCATGCCTTTGGGTTGTCTTGAGGTCCAAGGGACCCAAAATAACAAAATAATAGCAAAGGGAAAAGAAATACCAGTTAATTTTGGATTAATTAAGGGATAACTTTGGAGAGAAGGAAGCTTACTCATCCATTGTGATTTGTTTCCCAAATTTCTTACATAGCTAGATAATTTAAAGACAAACATTTCCTTAAAATTTGAGACAAAAAAGGAATTATGGTTTGGGAGGTATCAATTTCACAAGCTATCCCCAAAATAAGGCATTAATTTGGCAATAGGAAAATATGTTTCCCTTTTTGGATGATCGCGTGCATTGAGGACCGTTGGATCTCGATCAAACATTGATCGCTCATCGTCTAAGTCCCGCATGGACTAGGACTTTATAGGTTACATGAAGAACCTTCCATCTCGGATTTCTCGCAATCTAGTGGATGTGCAAAGCTGTCGTTGCTTTCTTTGAACTCGGGAGAGGAAACCGTAGGGAATCATCCCTGGTTTGATGAGGGTTGGCCACCTATTGGGAAAGTTCCAAAATCTAGCGAGCCTACTTCCCACCCTATATATAGTGGAGGTTCTCTGTGGTACCATTGCTCCCACAGACCATACTTGTGAGTTCGGACCCTTGAGATGAGTTCTCTAGTGCGTCTGATTTGTCCTAAAGCCTCAACCTTCTCCCTCATCAAGTTGTTGCTATCGCCAGAGTAGTAGAGACTACTCGGCGATGAAGGATCAGTGCAAAGTAGGAATTGATCCCCCAGTAAAGTCCGCAAGGGAAAAGCGGAGCTCCTGGACCGATCATAGCATTTGAAGATGCACGGATGGCCGAAGTCAACCCTTGCGTTGACTCGGCTGGGCTGCTCGCGAGCCAACCTGAGGAAGAAGATGACCAAGGGGTAAAACACCCCTTTTCCCTCCTCGTTCCTTCTATTCAGGTAAGGATAAAGTGGTGTTTTTGTTCTTTTTAATCTCAAGATCAGGCACATGCATCCCTGGCCGCTGGATCCTGAGTGGACCACGGATCAAACGATCCTGGTTTTCCCAAAATTAGCAAATAAATCAATATAATGGGGTTTTCTTGATAAAATCATAACTCTTGCTAGAAAACTCAGATGGGAAAAGTATACACATGAAAAGTGATCATAAAAATATTAGGAATAAATTAAAAATGGTTTGGAAGCCTAAATAAGTATACTTTTGTAAAAGTGTATATTTTGATGGAAAAAGTGTTAATTGGTGGTTAGTAACCCTAATTAATGATTAAGGGTAGTTTTGATGTAGCAAAAAGGTTGATTCGATCATTATTAACTTGTATAGTGATAAAAATGAATCTTGATCTATTTTGAAGATGAAATTGCAAAAATTAGGGTTTTCAACCTAATATTGTAATTAATACCCTTAGAAACCCTAAGTGAGGGAAAAGGGAAGAAAAGATATAATTAATTAGAAAATTTGGGTTTTGTGGTCCAAACCTGATCTTAGGATCCTAATGAAAAATAAGATGAGATAATTATGATTTGAAGGATACTTTGATAAAAATAAAGTAAAAGTGGTAAGAAGGAAGTGAAACCCTAATTATGGTCAAAACCCTAAAAAGGGCTAGTTACCCTAGGGCACAATTAGGCCTATTAGACTTGGATACCATGATCCATGATAGAAAATATTGGATGTATATTTCAAGGCCAAATTGTGTGCTTGCTTTCTTGATTCTGGATTATTTGCTTGTTTGGATTAATTTTGCATTCAAGACAACTTGACAGGTATGTGGTTAATTACGATTAATTGCATTAGTTTTCCAGAAGGTTTTTCGGATGGTTAATCACATTGAATGCAACGTAACTATTTGGATGTTCATATTTGCAAATCATAAAGTCACTATGGTTATCACAAATATAAATACATGTGTATTCTCGCACCTACATGCCACCCCGATGGAAAATGCCATAAAGGTCAGGCCCAAGAGGGTAGACCAATGGGCACCATGAGAGGTGACCCCAGACACCAAGCTCGGGAATGAGAAGGTGGTCTATGTTACATGACTATGGGGCACCATGAGAGGTGACCCTCATGCACCATGCTTGGGAATGAGAAGGTGGCCTTAAGTCAATGGCAAAAGAGAAACCCTAGAGGGGTATTCCAGGGTTAGGGCAAAAGCAGTGGAGAATGACTCATTGAAAATGTAATTTGGTTTGCTAATTTCCCTAATGGTGATAGTTAAATTGTTAGCCTTATTTGTGAAATTTTTGTTGTTCCCACATACCAACATAGTCCTATATGCTGACCGACATTTTGTTTGTCGGTGTTTTAGGTACCACAATTGAAAGAACAAACAATAAAGTGACACATTGTAGAAATAAGAAATGAAGTGCAAGGAGGATTAGATAGAATGAATCTAGGTTGTGGATAGAGTAGCTTACCAAAGTTTTAAAAAGGTATGCAAGGTTATATTTTATACCAGAATTCAATTTAGTTAGTATAATTTCATAATTATTATTGATTATTTGCCGAACCTTTGATCTGATTTATTGGGCTAACAACTCTGATCTCTTGGTCTCCCTTAAGTGGGGGTTACCTGGAGATGGGGTCATTACAAATCCCAACTTATTCCATTGCAAAATCCATGTTGCAGCTTGAACAACAACGTCATGCCGACACTGCTATCACAACTTCCTCTACTATTTTACTTGCATCTCAATGAGGTCAACCAATTTTGTCTCCCCCATCAGTCCATCCAACAATGATAGACTCTTAGAAATCTTTTTGGTGTGGTATATCTCTAGAACACAACCATCACAATATTTCTTGCGACAGTTGTGGCGGCCATAAAAATCATTAGGTGCTCAACCCAATGATCGACCATGATACCCACAACAATTAGAGTTTGGCACACATTGGTAAATCCATCCCTTCCCCTATGTATCAACTCCATGGACTACAGATCCAATACATGCTCATCCTATGTCAGTTATATTATACTCCTCTCCACGACCAATGGTAGCACAAGTGTTTCTTGTTCCAACCTTGCAGTTATTACAATCATATAACATTAAAAGTACTTTTAGCACTATGACTCTTTACAAACCTAATTCAAATTGGAAATTGGACACTAGTTCCATCTCTCACTTGAGTGAATTAACGTACAATCAATACATTAATTAATTCTCAAACTCCTTGTCATATTTTAGTAAAAATGATACCCACATTTAAATTTTAGCAACTAACTCCTAGAAAATACGAATAATTATTTTACCTCTAAAACATCCTACTTGTCCATGAAATAATTACAAATCTCATTTCTATGTGGAAATTTACCATTGACAATAATGTTTTTAAGGAATTTAACTCAATAGGTTTTCCCATGAAGGAAATTGTTATGAGGATGTATATTATGATATGTGTATTATGTGCCTACCACTTCTACCACCATGCTTTTTTTACTGTTCCATCCTCCAGTTGGGAGAATTATCTTCTCCATTCTAGTGGACATGTCATAGATATCCTTACATATGACAACCATATTTTTTTTGTAATAATGAACATCAATCATATGCACGTCACTAATATGAACTTGGCAAACATGTAAAGCATTCCCTTTCATGATTCTCACACTGTTAAAATTAATCAAAATGTTTCGTGGACCACCCCTATTAAAAGTGAATCTATTTATAAGTATTACCTTGTATTTTAGATGATTACACTCATATTATATAATTTTTCCCTTAAAATATAAATCTAAAGTTTTCTCTATGTTTCTTCACTTTCATTCCTTTATTGTTACCAATTTTGATGCGAGATAAAATCCTTTCAATGTGAGATGATGTGAATTTGATAGTAGTCAGTTTTAGAACTTCATGGCTACTCATGGCCTTATTTTTAACTTCTCTTGATATCAAACATATCGACAAAATGGAAAGTTTGGATGTCAAATTCACAATGTCAACAATATGTCAATACACTTCTTTTCCATTCCTCTCTCTCCCACCTACTTGGTTGAGGCCCTTTACATGTCTTGTTACCTCAACAACATTCTTCCTTCCAATGTTTGATCCTTTCATACACTCACCTTTACTTTTTATCTCAAGAATCCAAATTATGATCACATTCATGTATTCAGTTGTCTTTACTATACTAACATTAGTGCTTTGACTAATCACATCTTGGCTACTCTCTCTACTCGATGTGTCTTTATTCGTTACCCAACCAACCGTCACGGATAGCACTTCTTGGAATTACCTAGAAGAAAACTTATCATCTTGTGCCATGTAACACTTGAAGAGAACACCTTTCCCTTCACTTATCCTACCTCATCCATCCTCTCAACATATAATTTCCTTTCTTCACATGTACACCCATTCTCCACCACTTGTTCCAGCCACCAATCTCACCAAATCCCCCAACCACTAAAGTCACAATCCCACCCAACCAACCTGCTTTCCACCATTTGATCCACTCTTTCCAACCAACACCACAACCCTCCCCTCTTCAGCCCAAGCTCCCCCATGCATGCTATGAAAATACAGTACACGAGATTTACATACCCCATGCTACTACGAACTTTCACACCAAAACCACCCCACTTACCATGACCTCTCCTATACCAATATTGCCTACTATTTCTCTTTTTGATCCCAACTAGAACGTGAATTTTCTTGAAGAGTATCTTGCATTATTACAGAATAATATGTGAACCTTTATTTCTCATCCTCATGATATTTATATTATTTGATACATCTATCTTTCTCAGCACAAGTTTAGTTTTTTATAATTCTCTTCAATTTTATAAAGCATGTTTGGTTGCAAACAAAAATCTAATTAGGTAGGGGTGGATTGTGATGAAAATTTATCTCTGTTGTTATGCATTTTATCATCCAAACTATCTTATGTATTATTGTTTCTCATTCTTTCCTCACTCATCATCTTGATGTCAAGAATGCATTCCTACATGGTTACTTAAATGAGCATGTGTAGTCACATGGGTTTACAAATTCATCTGATCCTTGACATGTTTGTTTATTATGCAAATCACTATATGGTCTACATCAAGAATCTAGTGCATGGTATCAATGATTTTCTACCTATATTATGTGTTTGGGGTTTCCAACTAGTACTACGGATTCATCGCTCTTTATTTATTGGTAGGGTGAAACTACAACTTAGTTACCATTATATATGGATGACATTTTTTACCTGCTTCTTCAAACATCATCTTGTGGTCATACTATATATATTCTTTCACATGACTTTGCCGTGATAGATCTGGATACTCTACATTAATTTTTCGGTATTTATATTATTCCCGATGCTCGTAGTCTTCTTCTATCTCAGAGGAGTTATGCCCAAAATATTTTGCCACATGCTTGCTTGTCCTCTTGTAATCTTGTTGCTACTCCTATGGATACCAATTCCAAGCCTAGTGTCATGTCTAGATTGTCTGTAACTAATCCTACTTTATATGAGTGTCTAATAGGTGTTTCTAGTATCTTACCATTACTACAATATTTCTTTGACTGTCCAACAAACATGCATTTTTATGCACAATCCAGACTACCTGTTTTACGTATGATTTGTGTGATTCTGACATAATGCTCCTAAGTATATTCTGCACTACCTTGAGAGCATCTTAGATCATGGCATGTGTCTCTTTGCTACTCCCATAAATAGTCCAACTGCTTATTCTGATGTCGATCGGGGAGGTTGTCCCGATTCTCACCTCTCTACTTCTGATTATTATGTCTTTCTAGACGATAATCTAGCCTCTTGGTCCTCTTAATTCTAGGCAAATGTTTCCCATTCTAGCACTATATTTTGAGTACCTTGGTGTTTCTAATGTTGTTTTTGAGTCATGTTGGCTCACAATCTTCTAATCGAGGTTGAAATCTCTTTACGTCATGCCACTATGGTTTGTTATGATAAAATTAGTGATGTTTATTATTAGGTGGCCCGATAAAAGATTAACACACCAAGCATGTTGAGCTTGACATTTACTTTGTTTCGAGAAAATGTAGATTGGTCACTTTTGTATGTTGTGTGTGCCTGATGAATTTCTATGTGCTGATATTTTTATGAAAGGGTTGCCTCACATATTGTTTCTACATTTTCAATCCAGATTGAGCATTGGTCCTCCTCCCACCTCCTCCCACTCCGACTGAGGGGGCATATAAGAGTGTGTAAAGCCATATTCCTTGTAGTTATAATAAATATAAATTTTCTTTGTTGAAAAGAATATTTTAGAGATATCCCTTGCAGATAGAAATACTTTAGAGATATTCTATGTAAAAAGAATATTTTGTCCTCTATAGAGAAAAATATGCATCAGCACACTCTTATAATAATATTGATATGATAACTGCCCAAAGAATATTCTATATATTTTAGTTTCTTATAGACCATCCGATTTAATACACATTTCAAACCGGATGGCATTCCTTAGGATAAAATGTGGTTGACATTGGATGCTACTATACACTAGGATGGTTAGACTATTAAAATAGACCCCTAGAGATAGTATTTTCTACTTTAGAGCGAGTTAGTTGGAAAGCAACATATAAAATTGAAATTGCAACCACTTCCAAGACTCACTAATATGACCAACAACTTTGTTGCTCTGTCAGATTTCCTCTAGAGGAATCTTTCCTATTTAGTACATATTTCAAACTAGATGAAATGGTTGGCTGAATTCTTCTGGACAATATCAAGTTGTTACTAGATGCTACTATTATACTACGATTGATTAGATTGTCCAAATAGACTCTAGAAAAAGCTCATGCACGGAAGTAGACAGATATGTCTTCATGAGATTGAACAAAGATCACACTAACTATATCTAGTTTCTTGATGCTTTCTAAATGTCAATTAAGATCTTATTATATATTATATTGTTGTATTTCTTATCCAACTGTATTATTTTTGATGCGGCGCCCTTAGAGAGATTAACCTATGTAGGTGTGCATTCTTGGACGTCGTTAGAACACTTGTCAGTTTGCCCTCCGAGTGTAAACCGGTATGCCTGGGCAGGCTGGGAAGTTGTAGGTCGCTAGGCCGATACTTGGTTGGAGCATTTCGGAGGGGATTCTTGACCTGTTTAGATGACATGCGGTTGTATATTCGTAATGGATACTCCTCTCGAGGGCATTGAATAAATATCATCTTTTTTCTTGGACGTCCAGTCTCTTTGGGAATATATT
This sequence comes from Alisma plantago-aquatica, assembly GCA_963693085.1. Taxonomy (NCBI): domain Eukaryota; kingdom Viridiplantae; phylum Streptophyta; class Magnoliopsida; order Alismatales; family Alismataceae; genus Alisma; species Alisma plantago-aquatica. The sequence continues at coordinate 546,272,542 of OY856414.1, forward strand.
TGGATAACAAAATCCAATTGGTGTAAATCGCCATATCTGGATATTAGAAGTCTAGGGTTGTTTGGAACTTCGGTCTATTGTAAATACAGACCTAGTTGTTGAGTATGATCCATATGCAATACCATTCAAAATTACAACCAATTTACTACGAATTAGACAAACCTAAATCGCAAACTAAATCACCGGGAAAATATAAGCATGCATAAAAAGTAATCGTCGGAACCAGAGAAGCGAGAAGTCAATTTTGTGGGCGGTACACTATATTCATTATCTACTTATCAGTTCCCGCCGCAAACAGCGGTGCCAGTAGGTGGGGATGTAGCACGAATCGTGACAAACTCCACTGTTCGTTGACGCTAAGGTATCCTATCCTATCGAACGTGTGGTAGTTATGGTACCTCCACCCAATTATTGGCCGCGTATCCGATTCGATCGAATCATTTCTGGTATGACCACAAAATGGGAAACGATCCCTAGTAATGTTCGTGGGAACAAAGGAAACCGGTGACATAAGCCAGCTAATCAGTCAGATGTTTGTTTGTCCCCATGACTCAGTTAGGGAACCGGCCTGGACTTAACACAAAGTGCGGCTTAACGTGCTTTCTCTTCTAGAAAGCAGGTTAAACGTACCAAACGCAAGTGTGCAAAGGGGTTTTGGCGGGAGGGGGAACAGGAGAGATGACGAGGATGATGTTGATGAATTATCAAGTCAGTGTCGCCGCCATCCACCGTTTGGTTGACAGTGAGCGTCATGGGGGATAAACAACTAACAGAGTTGCTCATCTGGCACTCAAGAAGTCGCAGTTGCTTGTCAGCTGTCAGGTTAGCTGGAAGTGGATCACCAGCAATATTGCAGATTAGCACTACAGTTAAGTAGTGGAAAACGGTAGTCTACCAGAAACCGGACAATGATTTAGGATAAATTGTAACCAAAGGGTGTGTGATATGGAGTTGCACTGCAAAATCAGGACCATTCTAGTTCTCTAGCAATGAAAACAGCAGCAAAACAAGACAAAGAGTAGCCCAAGTAGAAACTAAGAAAGCGATACGTGCATCATCTATATTGCTAGAACTGCAGAGCATAATCCGGTAATCTGCAGCTGCAACGCACCTTTCCGGGTCCGGTAAGTGGAATGCCACTAGACCATGTTCGTGAGTGCTTGGTGATGTGGGTATTCGACGGACTGAGTCATACACTCAAAGCTGGTGTGGTGGGAGAGCACCAAACACCCAACGGCACAACAATATCAACATCTCTTAAACCTCTAAGGCCCCAGGCCGGCTTCTAGTGGCGGAAAGGAAAACAGCTCCTAATCTATTCGATTCATGCGACCCTACACTACTACCACAACGCGTCGTTTCTCCTCGCGTACGCTACTACACGAATTGCCACTCCCATGTGGACTGAACTTTCGTAGGCCTTATCCGTCTGCATGGATCGTCGGGTTCGCATCGCATGAACGACTCCACTGGTCGGGGTCTCATAAATCCAAGTCTCATTCGCATTCGCTACACATGTGTATATTCCCTCTCCATGCATGCAAGAGTGTCGCGTCTGAAGCTGATCGCTAAACCACCAAGTCATGACGGAAGCCGGTATTCATGCCCCACAGTCATATGCCCCGCTTGGTTTATTCCTGGAAACACTGCGGGGAAATTCAATGCACCGATAGTGCCGTCCCGACGCCTATTACCAATCTTGAAGGAAGATCGATCTCGTCAATCAAACCGTAAGGCGCTTAAGAAAGAAGTTTCATCGTCATTGGGATTTCTTGCCTTTTGTCTACCACATGCAAATACGCATTGTATATGCAGTAACGCTGCCTAAGCCTTCCTTCACATGGGAGCGTCAACCCACTCGTTAGGAGATGGAATTATTGTTGATGTGGCAGAAAGCCCACTTAGATAGTAAAGGAGATATAAAAAGAGAAAAATGAAGAGAAAGAAAATTATTATAGTCATATTTTTCAATCTGGATTGAATTTTTTGCCGAATAAAAATTATTAGCTTCATTATAAATATATTTTCTAACAAAATTAATGTTAATATGTTTCTATATTTTGGGCACAATATCTGTTTTTTGGGTACACTACATCAACAATAAACCATTCGTGTTGTACCCCCAAAACGGAAGGAATGTACTTCAAAACATGGATATTGTACACCAGAGCATAAAACATTATTTTGGGGTATCATTCTGTATTTTGGATACAATACTTATATTTTTATATGCATGACTCTCGTGTTATGGGACATAATACCCGTATTTTGGAGGTACAATACCTATTATTTGGGGTATGATATTAGTGTTTTGGGTACATCACTCTCATTTTGGAGGTATCATTCGAGTGTTATTTGTTGATTATTGTACCCAAAAATATGTGTATTATACTTATAACACATGTATTATATTTTTCTTATAAAAGTATGTCAACATTAGTCTTATGATAAAGTATTTTTATACAAATTCTAATTCTTATATTATAATAAAAAATTCGTTATAAATTAAAAGTTATGAGGAAAATAATTTCATGCTCGACTCGTTTCTTTTTTTTTGTAAAACTATAGAGATTAGCTTTCCTTCATCCTGCTCTCTATTGCAGGCCAAATTTCAAAAATGCATACATTTAAATCTATACTAAGCGAGAAGGCTGATTTGAAGAAAAAGAAAAAGGACTAGAGGAGTTTTTGGAGAACCGAGCTATGCCATCGGCAATCCTATTAAAATTTCTAGGTACATGTGAAAAGAAAGGTTTTCCCACATCTTCACAAAGCATCCTGAGACGCCTCATGTGGGGACGGAGCATGGTTGTTGCAGGATCGATCTCAGTAGCGATACGAACCACATTGAGAGCATCTGACAGGATGGCAGGGGAGCGCCACCCCGTAGATTTGCAGAGCTCCAAGGCACACAGAATGCTTTGGATTTCTGCCTCCAACGCCGAACCGGCGTAGGTGGGCGAGCCATAGACCATTATGTGTCTGCCATTATCATCCACGACATGAATACCCATACCAGCAGCAGCAGACGGTGAAGAATAGGAGGCATCAACAAATATCAAAATGTTGTGTGTAGCAGGCTGTCTGATAACATCCGTTGATGTTGTAGGAGCGTTGATCACCGTGGCAGGGATGCTCAAAATAGCACGAACCTTGTTATTGATGAAAGCAACACGATGAGCCGTCGTGAGTGATTGTTGATTATGGATAAAACCATTGCGATGCAGCCAGATGGCCCAAACGACCACTATGGGAATCATGGACTCCTCATCGGTGCATTTACAGGAGAGGATTTCAAGAAGGTAGGAATCTTCTGTCAACTGGAAGAAAGCCAGAGGGGTGCTCAAGGAGAGCCATACATTCCTACTTGGTGGGCAGTCCCGGAGACAGTGCAGAAGGGTGTCGGCATCATTGTTGCATACGGGGCAGGTAGCATCCGTGGGGATATGGCGTCGATCTTTCTCCATGTTTGTAAGCAGTGCCTTGTGCTGAAGTAGCCAGAGGAAAGTCCTGAAGCGGGCAGGGAGTTGAAGTTTCCAGATGGAGCTCCACCTTCCGTCGCTGCCGGCATGCGAGCTGCTATGAAGCCATGTGTAGATAGATTTTGTAGTGAAAGCTCCGGAAGGAGTGAGCGGCCAGTACCACTCATCGTCACCTGCAGCCATGGCCGGAAGATGGGTGTGACGGATGTGGTGCCAAGCGCTCTCGGGTAGGTACTCGTGGATGAAAGCCCAATCCCAGTCACCATTGTCTAGTGTCATGGAATTTACAGAAAGATCTTCAAGCCCTTGGGGCGGCAGGAGGTTAGGTTCCAGGTCTCGTGAAGAGAGGCCATGCAACCACTTTGTAGTCCAGACATTTGTGGAGGTGCCACTATTAATGCTGACACCAGAGGCACGCTGGATGTCAGGTAGATTTTTTTGAATGAACGCCCACGCCGAGGAACTGGCCTTCTTAATAGGTGTCCCATTCTTAATGTATTTATCCTTCATCACCCCTACCCAAAGGGCTTACGGATTTATAATAAAGAGCCAGACATTTTTAAGCATAAGTGCTTTGTTTTGGATACGTGCATCCTTGATTCCAAGCCCACCTTCGTCTTTGGACAGAGTGAGAACTTTCCAGGAGACAAGAGAAAGGTTGTGATGTGTCCTACCACCGGACCAAATGAAATTCTTGATGTGCTTGTTGATATCATCACAAAGCGATGGAGAAAGTTGAACAGACTGCATGGCATAGCTTGGGATAGCTTGAAGGGTGGCCTTTGCAAGATTGATCCTTCCGGCAAGCGATAAGTAGCGGGCTGAGCAACTAGACATACGATCTTTGATGGAGTCTGTGATCGCAGAGTGTGTTGCTTTATTTATCCGATGGTGCAAGATGGGGACACCCAAATATCTCCCCAAATCTGAGGTACTTTGGATACCCAAACGACGACTAAAGGAGGCAATGGTACTGCGTGGAGTATTAGGAGAAAAAAAACATCTTGATTTTGTCTTGGAGATCACCTGGCCGGATGCTTTAGAGAAGGTGGTAAGAACTTTATTGATTACTTTAGCTTGTGTCGTGGATGCTTCTGCCATCAAAAGGATATCATCCGCAAAAAGAACGTGTGACAGAGGTGGCCCATGGCGGGACAAACGAATTGGCCTCCACTCACCAGATTCCACTACAAGTGAGATAGCCTGACTAAGCCTATCCATACAGAGAATGAAGATATAAGGACTAATAGGATCACCCTGGCGAACACCTTGGGAGGTTTTAAAAGGTTCAAGTGGGACACCTTCCCAAAGGATGGACATACTACCCTTGGTCACAATTTGCATGATGATGTTGATAATTTTCTCAGGAAGTCCGGTGCATTACTGAGTATCAAGGATAAAGGGCCAGCCCATTTTGTCAAAAGCTTTTGCCAAATCAATTTTGATGCATGCCATCATTTTCCCACTGTGTTTGTTGTGCATGGTATGGATGACTTCTTGAACGAGGAGGATATTATATGTGATTCTTCTGCCCGGAATGAAGCTGGATTGCGTTTCAGAGACCCAATTGTGGAGAAAGGGTTTGATGCGTTCCACAATTATTTTGGAGATGAGCTTAAAGCATGTGTTGTTCAGAGAGATGGGCCACAGATCGCCGCAAGACTGAGGCTGGGTACATTTAGGAATCAGGACAGTGAAAGAGTCTGCAAGATGATCATCTATAACACTAGTGTGGAAGGCAGCTTGCACTGTGTGGGTAACTGAAGGCCCCACCCAAGTCCAATTCTTCTGGAAGAAAGAGTTGTAAACCCCATCAGGCCCGGGGGCCTTGTTTGGTGCCATAGAGAACATGATTTTCTTAACTTCTGCAGTAGTAGGAGTTTGATGGAGGAGAGTGCATTCATCAGCACTAGGATGTAAGAAGGAACCAGGGAAGGCCTTCACTAACATTCCAGTCCTAGGAGTTGCAGTGGGCGCCGTCATCAGGTTGAGGAAGAAGGTGCGCACCATGTCTTTCACGCAAGTCGGGCTCTCTACCCAGCTGCCATTAGGATCTTTAAGGCGGGAAATTTTGTTGTGACGTCGCCAAGCTTTGACGTAAGTATTAAAGAACTTTGTATTATCGTCCCCCAAACTAAGCCAATTAATATTAGCGCGTTGTCGCCAGTCAGCCTCCTCCTGGAGAAGAATGTTGTTGTACGCATCTTGCAAACGATCCATGGTGAGAGTAAAAGAAGACGAATTAGAGTGTTCAGTTGAAACTTGATGCTTGTTGATTTTACAAAGAATGCTATTCTTCATCTTGTTGTTAGAATGACGGTGGGTATTATCCCATTTCATAGCAGCCGTGCGAAAAGCAGGGAGAGCATCGTTGAAGCTCTTATAGGGATCCCACGTGTTGTGGAGTACCTATTTGAACTCGGGCAAGAGGGACCAGCTGTCCTTGGTACGGAAAGGATGATGTCTTCTACTGTTAGGCGGGCTTGCATGGATAAGGAGCGGGTTGTGGTCGCTGTAGAGACGGGGAAGTACAACAATAGAGGCGGCAGTAGCCTGAGTCATCCAAAGCTCATTGGCTATGACCCTATCTAGTCGTTCAAGAAGTTGGAGACGTTTGAAAGTAAAGAAAGGTCCGTTTGTTTTCACTTCAGCGAGACCTGTTTGAAGAAGGGTGGAGTTGAACTTCCGACTAGAATGACGATCAAAGGAATGTCCATTCAGCTTTTCAGATGTTTCCAACATTGTGTTGAAATCGCCAAGTACTGCCCAGGCACCGTGGACAGTGGTAGCAATCGCACACAGTCTGTTCCAGAGAAAATCCCTCTTGGAGGGGTTTGGGCTCCCATACACCACAGTCAAGTGCCAGGAGTTGTTGACGAAACAGTGAATGAATTGACGGTGGTTTTGAACAACCTCAATCGAGCAGCGGGCGTCGTCCCAGAGGAGCCAGATACCGCCAAAGAAGCCGATGGATTCTACACGATGTGAAGAAGAAAAACCAAGTTTCCGAATAACATTTTCAGCTTTGGTGTCACTTATACGTGGCTCAACAATAGCAAGCAAATGAAGTTTGTATCTCCTTTTGTAGTCTTTGAGAAGCTGAATTTTCTTTTTGTGACAAGCACCTTGTATATTCCAGCAGAGGATATTAATCATTAAGGGGGTAAGGGGACGAGGTGCAACCATTAAACAATGGCTGCGCACAAGCCGATGGAAGCATCATCACCAGCCATCTCATCATCTTGAACTACAACTGTTTCATTGCTGAAATCAATTGCCTGCTTAGTCGTTGGTCCTTGATTCATATTACCCACATATTGTGCAAGCTTTTCTTTTTTTCTCTCCCGTCCTGGACTGTCAGTTTGGTACACAACCACTCGTTTCTTTTTAATTACTCTAAGGTTATATTTTTTTTAAATAAGTCAACATTGGTCTTATTTTGGAAATATCTTTTGGAAAAAAAATCTAATACGTTTAAGTTTGTCAAAAAAAAATTTATGGAAGTTATGAGAAAAAGAATTTTGTCTACATTTCATTTCTGTTACCTCCTCCCTCCTCATTATTGCGTAGCAGACAAGTGTATAGCATCGCTCCTACTCCGAGATGTGGGTGGGTTGTGTAAGCTGCAAGAAGTTTTCTTGCATATGAAGATAACAATAAGCTTGGCAATGGTACCGAGTTTGCACTCCCAGATACCATACTAGCTCTGTCCATTATCAAACGGGCAACACCACTTCCCATTCTTTCGGGTGTCGTGGTATATTTGAAGTGGGCATCGATCGCTGAAGGAAATCATGTGTACAGTACAATGCATGCCAACCGTTGGTTGGGCTGTCGAAAACTTAATTAATCAAACTGTTAGCCGGTAGCTGCACTGTTCCATATTAACCTCACGTGCTACTAGATTTAAGGAATAATTTTTTCAAAACATTTTGACACATGCAATGCAAAAATTATAAAAAGATTAGTTCAAAAGTAAACTTTACATATCAGTAAGATGGAATTTGACAAGCCCATCGTTCATGTCCATTCAATGACATATTCCACTTGCACAAAAGAATGTCAACACACCCCACAAATTACTGAATATTCTTTTACATTCTTCATGCGTAAGAACACATAATCTTGAATAAAAATTTATCTAGGATAACATCATTTAAGATCACAAAACTCCGGCATAAAAGAACAACGTTCAGCTAGACAAGTTTGTAGGACATCTGAAGCAGCTGTCTGACTTCATTCAACACTCTTAACACGCTTAATCCATAGTTTAAGGTGCAATAACAACCTCATACGCACATGTACATGGCCCAGTGTTTAGAGAGGTCATGATCAAGTTTTCTATCACTGGAACGAGCACATGAGAATGCAAAGGATGGTCTCCAAGAATCAAGGCACAACTAAAGCAAAAATAAACACCAATAGGAGGCCAAAGTAAGTACAAAAATGAAGAAAAACTCTTGGAGGGTGTGTCTACTGGTATTAGAATCCAATGAGGATGTTCTCCTTGTCCAAGTACAAGGTTCATATTACAAAGATTCCTCATGCCCAAATAAGCAAGTACAAGATTCTGCTAATTTAGGGATTCCCCCTGTCCAAATTCTCAATAATTAATACTTAAGCTCATGATGAATGCAAAATAGAAGGAACTGATAAGAAGAACCTCATCCAAGATTCTACCTGATTTGGTTGTTCAAAAGTTGTTGGCCAACTACATTTTACCCAAAATCTTAATTATATGCCATCAACAAAAGCAAAACCTCAATTATTCAGAAGTTCCTAGACTCTCCTATGTCCATAAGATGCTCAAAGAATAGACACTAATCATGATCATTCACAATTTAGGAAACAAAAACATGCTACTTGGCATGCAAGGGATTAGTAACTAGTCAAGATGATAAATGAATATATATATACATATATATATATGTATATATATATATATATATATATATATATTACTTAACTAATAAGCCCCATGTTCCCTTCCTATTCATAAAGGATTAGTATGTCTGCATGGTATAAAATTTGTTAGATGTTACATGAATATATATTGCTTAAGTATTTATCTCAAGACACTTAAAAATAACCCCGTAGTTGTCAAGTATCACTGACGTCCCATTCTATGTTTTCCACAAATAAAATAGCCATAAGTATGTTAATAAAAAAACATAAAAGATAAATAAAGCAAAAGTAGATCTTGAGTTTTACCATTAGCTTCATTGAATTTATCTTTTAGCATATTATTGAAAGAGCTTGATCCAGTTGCTTTATCTATATAGTGGGATATTTTATTTTTTCAATAGAATATATAATTTTAGATATAAGATAAACACCATAACCATATACGTCTTTTTAGTCCAATGTCTTTCAGACAACTTTGTGAACACATCAACGTTTAAATTGTAGTATGGCAAAGTCTATCATGGTCTGGATCGACCACCTTGCCTAATATGCTAAAGGCTAACTTTGAAGCCATAATAGACATTGGAATTGCTAAAACATTCATAGTAATTGCTTTTAGATTAGGGTAAGACCCACAATTTCTTTTCCACCATAATAAAAACATCAAAATTTGAAGCTTGTGGTGCAGTATAAGAGTTCAAGTATTTGTTTAATTCTATTCCAGAATGACTTGATTATCTCTTCAAGTCCTTCATAAAATCATCAATGATAGGCACACCATCATCATCGTCATCTTGAGAAGATAAAATTACTAGAAAACAAATTATATATGTCATCTACTTGATTGGGTGCATTACTTCTTGCCTTATATTTGTCGAGAAGATCTATACATGCATCACATTCTTCTTTCATATGAGCTGTAGATTTATCTCCATAATATTATCAAAATAGAAATTTACAATATGCATCTTATACCTCAGAGCTAATATGATCTCCACTTCAATTGTAATATATATATATATATATATATATATATATATATATATATATCATCCCAATACTTTATAAATTTCTTTAACATTTCATCATCCTTTTTTTAATTATTTCATTTGCAATTTTACCCCCATTGGCGAAAGCATCACTAGTTTGACACATATTGGGAAAACACAAATTGATAGTTGGATAATTTGTCCCTGAAAATAGTTCTACAACTCTAAATAACACCTTCAACTTTCCACTTACTCCAAAACAAAATTTGTAATCAGATCCAGTTACCAAAATCTTGCAGTTCTGGTCCCATTGTTTTAATACATTAAATATGCCTTTATACATCATCGTAGTACAAAAAATTATACATGTATAATTACACGATGTAGGACAATCAACAGATATTTTCTTAGAAAACACCAATCGATAGTTTCCTAATGGTATCCTCAAACCTCTCCACCCTTTTTTTGAGTAGCAGTCCAATATGACATACTATCATGTGTCTTCTCAACTCTTCCTTAATGAAAACCAAGCCATCTTTAACTATGAATGTAGAATATGAGGTACACACCTCATGTTCAGAAATCAACCAAATTATATTCTAGAGCTTGTATGCAACTTCTCCTTCACTAGTCTTATCATGGTGTCATTTGTCTTGCGATTTTCATCAACAATGCATGAAAGTTTCATATCTATGTTCCACTAGATCAAACAAGACATCAATACTTCACATAAGACCTTACTCATATGAGGACAAGGAACATACAAAAACATCAATAAATGACTCACTAAGGACCACTAGGGGTCGACATAGTGTACAATGATTACCATGTAACCTCTCATATGATGGTTTGCTATCAACATGTCTGTGATCACACTAACCTGAGAATCATACTTATCCAAATAAGTAGTCACCTTTTTCTTCTCATTGGCATAGACTTTCATTGTATCTGATTTGATGGTATTTCTTGTTGGATAGATAAAGAGGGGTTGAATAATAGTAAATAAATTTCTAAATCCAGAGTGATCTACAATATTTAGTGCATGATCATGCATAAAGACCAAATTCAATAAAGCTCATCTCCCAAATTCTTGCCTAAATGGAACTTGTGGGTCTGCCCTAGGAGTTTTCCTCATCCCTTTACCATTCAATACCTAATATTTTCTATTTTTATGTTCATATAGATGAGTTGTACATATTTGAATTTAACTCCTAATTTTTTTGCAATCTACATATTCAGTAGTATGAATACCACCAATTACTTTCAATTCATAGTGATTCCAAATATTATCCATATGACTACCTCTCCATGATGATGACTATATTCATCAGGTATAGAAATGAGATAGATTGGATTTGAACTAATATATGTTAACATATATACTTGCTGGAGACAATTCATATCTACCATAATCAAAATATATTTATGGAATGATTGTTAAATTTTAGTTGACTAACAAAAAGATCATACAAAAATAGTAGCAATATAATTGAAATCATGGGCTATTATTTTTATATCATTTATATTAGTGAATAAATCCATATGAATCAATCAAGAAGCTTCTATGTTAGAATATAAAGAATATAAAAAGAACAAAATTTACAGGACATACATTTTATCAAACATATAAACAACTGATACATATGCTAATTGAATCGTAGGATCTCAATGTAACATATGCTAGTTGATAGGAAAACACATCAACCAAAAGAAATGGCACAGTGAGAAGGAGATACTTAAATTATGGAAAGCCCAAAAAGATATGAATCCCTTGAGGATAGATCGGTTTGTAAAGGAACTATAGTTAATAATTTTAAGGAGCCCAAATAAGTATAGCATTAAATCAAGAATATTAGGCACAAGTACAAAAGTGCCAATTTATACTTGGACTTGATTGAAACAAGGAGGAAGTGGAGCTATTGATGGAGGGAGGGGAATGGTGGGAACAAACAACAATCTTCATATGAACAAATAATCACAATCCACCAATTTTGTTTATTTGCATTTTCAATTCATCAAGTAATGTTCGCCATATTGTCTGTGTGCACATAGAATTCAAGGGATTCTATTACTAGTTTGCAAACAAGGATTTGCAACTTCCAATTGGTTGGCACTATCAAAGTGTTCATTCTCATAAGCTTCTTGCACAACGAGGATCGGAAGAGAAGGATTCAATTCTCATAAGTACCATTTCTTAATTCAATAGAGTACATGGAGATGCTCATGAAAGAGCAAGTCAAGGGACACAACAAGTTATCTATAGATTTTTGTTAGTGTTTTTATTTTTATCATCAAACGAGAACAAAAACTATTTAAAGTAGCAAGAGACTAAAAGCAAAAACAACAACATATACTTAACATTAATACGAACCCAATGCCCAACCCCTAGACTTGATAGATAATGCAGTACAACAACAACATCATCAAGTAAGGTGAAATAGGAGGCACTAAAGCAATGCTAGATGCTAATAACCATTGGAATAGCATAGGTTAGAGAGACCAACAAACGATTAATCGAGGTTAGGAAAGAGAGGATGAACACCAATAATGTAGGAGAAGTAACACAATTAGACCTTATAGCAAAAGAAATCAACATGGCTCTTTTAGCCGTCTAATAGGCAAATCAGAAGTAAGCAAATTGGTACCAAAATAATGCCAACTCAGAACCATGATGCCCCAAATCATGGTGTGGCAAGAACGTATAGAACCCTAGAGAATCATCTTGATTAGGGATTCTAAGATTTTAAAAAGGAAGCAATATCCCCTATCATAAAAAATAGAAAAAAATTACAATAGGAATGTGGGACTGTTTCCCTATTATTTTGAGTACTTCCTTCATTCAGTTATTACCTAGCATAAGTAGGTCATTAGAAAGAGGCCAATAAATATAATAAACATGAGGAGTACTACAAGGAGGAAGGAGGAAGGAGGGAGATACAGAGGTTGCTAATGCAATGATGACATCTTCCGGCTACATATACAATACTAACAATTTTAACAAATTGAAGAATGACAACAAAATAGGGGAAGGTGGTCTATGAGAAAAAGGGACAAGGTAGTCAATGATGCATTGGATGAGACAAGGTGGAAAGATGGTAGAGAATGCCTACTATTCAATGATTCCCTAGATGATTCAAGGTAGTTCAGGTAGTCAAGGAAGTCGAGGTAGCTACTTGTGATGAGGTGGAAAGCATGTGGTAGTGAGGCTAGAAGCAAGATGCGATGAGGTTTGAAGGTTGGTAAGATGTGCTATTGGCTAGGGTTTTAGTCACTATGGGAATGAATGTGATTTTGGAATGGGAAAGGTCTGTGAGTGTGTTGGAGAGAGGACTAAGACCAAGTGTCAGGTTTCCAAATACCACCCCTCTTAGCATCTGGTATTTTCTCTGATCTAGCAACCATTCTGCACAACACATACCCACAAATATGGGAGTGATGTGGTTTGGTTGGATAGAAGTTTTTATAGCCGATACCAAATACAAATAATCTTATCCATTAGATCCCGAACTATACATGTTATTTCTAGGCCATTCTAATGATACCTCCTGACCTATTACTCTATTTGGATAATCATTTTCCTCAACTTGGATGTAGTGTGGAGAGGGTTTTTTTTTATGATGCCATGATCTGAACTTGATCTGAATAGTACAATCACATTTAATTTGCAATTTTGAATATATCATTTAGATATATGAATGGGTGCTTTGATAACATGTATAGTTCTAGCATACCAAAAAATATAGAGTATATGGGTGCTATTTATAAGTATCTAGTTTTTCCATATCAATAAAGTTTAGAGGTAATTGTTTTAGTCTTTCAATTAAGAGCTCATAGGTTTGAATACCTTAGGATGAAATTGAGAGAATCATCTTTTTAGAGAAAGTATAATATCTTTATAATATTTTTGTTAGTATCTTGTGTATACGAAAAAATTGGTCATTTATATTATAATATTCATGGTTTAAGAATTTTATATTAGTAGATCATTGAGTGGGGAAAGGCTGGAACAAATTTTGGTAGTAAAATATTTGTTACTATACAAGCTATCTAACTTTGACCATATGATACTAAGAGTAAACCTGAGATTATGTAATTTAATCATTCAAACCTAATTAGATATCAATCATCTACATAATCAAGTTAGTAATTAATCAAATTTAAACCAGTTGGGGTTTATTTCACTAGGAGGATAATGTGGGGAAGAAATTACAAAAAATATCTATATAAACTATAAAATCCAACTATTATTATCTGATCCACTTATTCGTCATCCACTTATTCCACTAGATGCTACACATGTTGAGTAGTGGTAGAAAAATGAACTATGCATGGGTGGCACACCTTTTTGACCTACTTGAGACATGGGAAACCATATATTTTCTTATCAACCATATGTTAAAAAAGGGTGTACATTCTCTAACATACATATGCATTGGGAAAGAAGTAATGAGTCTAGTTTTTATTACACCACTCTCAGCCATATTTTTGAGGAAATTTTATGATTTCTTCACTATAGATTTAAAGATTAATATGGAATGTATTATACCCAACTTTATTGCCAATACTTAGTGTCAAGGATGACCCACATTAGGTAAGTCTTACAGTCATTACCCTTCTCCAGCAACAACCAGTGACACAAAAAGATCCAATTTTTGCATACTAGAGAGGGTAAGAGATAAAAAAATTACACCATAGTAATTTACTATTCAAAAGCATTCAAAGAAAGATCACAATTGAAATTTTACATTTTATTATTTCTTGACAAACTTATTTTTGATTGAATTTAATATATTGATGTGTATATTGACAATAATTACACTGAGGTACAAGGTTATTTAAACTATATTTTGATGTAACATAAGTCACATAGTTAGTTATGTGAAGTGCCATAGATCTGACTTTTTTAGCCCTTGGATGCATTGACTAGAAGACAACGAATTATTCTTTTTCCTTGAGATTACAATTGACATAGAATGATGACTCCTCAATGAAGTTTTTCTTGAATTCATGTGTGGACTATAGTTTTTATCCAAGAATTTGAGAATGTCTCATCGATAAGCTTAGAATAATGCTTAACTTAAGGTTAGATAAGAGATGAGAGAGAACATGTTTGCACTTCCTCTCCCTTGTCCATTGAAGTGTGTAGAATAGAAGATGGATAAGATGAAGAAAAAGAGTGTATAGGATTTAGAAGTAAGAGAAGTAAGGGTGGTGATATTGGAATACTATTTTGGTGTTATCATGCCCCACCAAAGTGATTCATGTGTTCATCCAACCATAATTGATTAAAATATGAAGATGATATCTGAGGAGGCACTTAAATGACTTCCTTTGAGTCTTGGTAGAACTATTAAGTTCCTAGAGATAGGATGATTCTTCCTAGAGACGAGACTAGAGAACTATGGTTGAAAGGCCTTGCACCTCTTTTCAACTGTTGCATTATTTACTTTCGGAAAAATGATCATGGAGGAAAAGAACTAGAGTTGTTGATGGATTCAAAAGAATATACAAACAACCATCAAGACTACATAATGATTATGATGGTTCTAGATGCCTCATGGAAGGAACAAAATGAGATGTATTTCTCACAAATTTTTAGGTCACAATGAATTTTCAATGAGATTGAGAACAAGGAAATGTAGAGGTGATTATGCACAACAAACACAATGTGATTTTACATAAAAGAGTTGGAAAGAGAGGAATTGGGCCTATCCAACAAACTAGATGGCCCAACTTCATTCAAGAAAGAACCAAATTCTAGCTAGATGAACTAGCAACTACCACATCATCCAACACACACCCAAGAAAGGTGAATCCTTTGTTAAAATCAAGTAATTGTCTTGATTTTTTAATCTAATTATTTAGTTCAATTGAACAAAAATTGTGAACTAGATATATATATATTCAAATAGAAGTAAAATGGTAAAATGTACAAGACCATACAAATAGAGTAGTGATGGATAAAATATGATGACAAGATGTACAGTATATATTGTCCACTTCATGATCATTAAAAAACAATTTATGAGAAAAAATCCTGAAGCCTATTAGGATCTCCATAATACATACAAATATGATGTTTTATATAATATATTGATCCATGAAATCATTTCATTTTCTTATAAAATTTGGCAATTAAAAATAATAAAAGTTTAACTCCATCACGTGAGCAACTGATAACCATCCTAAGCCTTGTTGTATACACCCGCTACCATAGGGAATTCATTGCAAAAATTATTTGAGCCAATTTCTAAAATTTATGAGTTTTTAGGTTGGGTAGGCATGCATTCAAATTGTAATTTGAGAGAACACATTGCACTTGAAATTCTATTTTAATAGGATGATTCTCAATTGAATTACATTGCATTCTCTTTATAATTTTAGTTAGTGTGTGGGTTGTTTTTTAACCCCACTACTTATCTTGTAACAATTGTTTGGCTCTAAACTCACCCTAAATACTCTCAACATTCAACTAGACTATTCCTTGGTGTCTTATACATAGTACATAAAAATGTAGAACCAGAGTAAAATTGGGAAATAAAAATACCTTTTATCAAATTAAGCTTAGAACTAAGTTTATAATTCCCAATTGCTTCCAAGTAAGCCTATGTCTAGTATAGCTAAAGTTGAACACTTCATTTTGTGTAGCCTTACCTAAATCATGTACATTTTGGGGTACTTTTTGTGAGAAGGTTGCATCCAAGGGTGAAAATAGATTGTGATCTTTTTCAATAGGATGATTGTTGGACATTTAATAAAGAAGGTGAGAATTATCCTAGCCATAAGAAAATGATGTTGATCGAGATCCACATACATCACAATTAAATGTAACTTGTATTGACATATAAATGATAATGAAGTTACATGTTAAAAAATCCTTACCAACGATAGCTACACAGTAGCGATATAACATTAAAAGTTGGAACCCGCTCTAAACCTTTATATCTTTTCTATTGTTTGTCAATTACTTACTTTGTATTTCTATTTCACATCTTTCTTTAAGCAAGTTTCATTTCACATCTTTCCCTTTTACTTTTCATAAAGTGGAGTGACCTCTATTCACTCCCTCATGATATTTTGTTTTGGAATAATATCTTCCTATACTTTGGCATCAACATGTTTATTATATGCTACTAAGTATTATTTGGTCATATTAGTTATGTTATAGATAATTAAGGTAAACAAAGGTCTTAATTAGAAAAACTATGTCTGATTTACAAGAAGTTAGGGAAAATTAAGCAAAGTCATGTCTGGTTGATTTATACTATGTATAATTATGAGTTGGGCCTAATTGGGTCTACTATATTCTTCATTAGGTTGAGACTAGGTCAACATTATTCATGTCTCATCTTTTATCATCCTTATTAGTCATGTCACATTTCCTCAATTTATACTCATCTTATCTCCTACCATCTTGTTACATGTCCTTACTAGTCAAATTAGGTCAAATTAGATATAATCAATCTCAACTTATATCAAGTCAGGTGTAATTTCGGCTAAATTAGGGTGAAGAACCTACCTATAATATATAACATATTAGATATATTTTGGTTTGAGTTGCTAGTCATATTGTCTCATCTCTTTTGTAGTAGTCACTTAATAGAATTAGTTTCTTATGGGATGAGCATTTTTCAACCAAACATCATTTAAATTAAAAAGATATCAATGTTCACTTCATAGATAATGATCTTAAGTACATGCATTTACCTTTTCTTACTTTGTTTAGTATGTGCAAGCATGACTGCACAGATAGTTCTTCTCTTATCTAGCTAAATGTTTTCTATTTTAGTATCCTTCTACACTTCTACCTCCTTATACTTGGTTTTCTTATTGTATTTTTTTTCTCTATTTTTTGGTATTTGACACGATGAATGCTAACATTTGGTGGCGCATATGATCAATGTAAAGAACTTATAATCGAAATTGTATGGGTATTTGGTTCTTATTGAAAATAATATAAATATGTATTTATATTTAATGCAAATAAACATCACATCTTCATATTTTCAACAACAAATTTCAACTATACTTATTTCTTAAAACTAGAATGATATTATCTGTAAGAGCCACCACACAGATATGACTGTAAGACACGTAACCTAGGTTAATGCTTAATTGACATTAATTTGTATAATGAGATGATTAAACCTTAATATAGTTTTTTGAGATGTCTAAATATCATATGACAGGCTTGCATTTTCATTTTGGTCCAATTTGATTGATGTTTGAGCTACCTTGTAATATATATGCTTATTTTGGACTAGTATGCAAATTACCAAATGAGAGGGTTACCTTGCAAATTGTCATGTGTATAGAGTGTTTCTTTTGCTTTTGCATCACAAGAGATAAGATAATCCAATGAAGTGCCTTGTCTAAATCATAATTGGTGATACAACAACTTATTATGATTCTAGGGTTTCTAGGGTTTCCTTAGTTGATATGGTGATTAAGCTCAGGTTTGATGTTATGACCCCTACACCACTTTTGGGAGAGTGTAGCGACCGAGAGGAATTCCCTAGGTAGTGTTGACTCAACTGAGATAACCTAGGGATTGGATGGTCGAGACAGTTGTCTTTTAGTGGAGTGTCTCGACCATGCTATGGTGTTTTAGGGTTTGGGTCGAGACAAGGGAGAGCTTGAGAGTGTCTCAACTGAAACAAAGGAGTAACCAGCCTTAGAGGACATGACACATTGCTGGATAAACATGGACATTCTATTTTTTCATGTAAATGGAGGAAATATTATTTTATCGATGAACATGTGTCCTTTGATGATCTAATATGTTGACACCTCAAAGATCTCTACTTCTCTCCTCCTTTGGGTATATAACCCATCCTCTTTACGAGTAAGTAACCTTTTCGGCCCCACAACTCTTTCTTCTACCTTGAGATCGTCCTTGAACCTTATGGAGCAAGAGAGGTCATATCTTGAAGCTTGGGTGGTCGATCCTTTGTGCATGTCGATGATCTTGTGTTAGAAGAAACCCTTGCTAGTGAATCTTTTCTTGGTAAGTGATCTTCGTCTTTAGATCACATTACTTTTATTAAACTTCTTCATCTTCTTCCTCCTCATCCACGAGGCTGTGGATCATCCATGGTGGTTTCTTTAGGATATCTTTCCTTCACAATGATCATAGATCATGTGTTGACATGAGAGTACCCAAGTGAGAAGAAGACCACATATTTCTTCTTTCTCCTTTGGTTCATCCTAGGTCTATTTTTCTTGTTTCTTGAACTTCCTTTTGATAGTGGTTTCTTTCTTCTTCTTGTAGGTGATTCCTTCGTCGGAGTTTGAAGCTTGGTTGAGGGTTCTTGGATCTTGAGATCTTGAGAGTTGTTTCTCTTCAAAATAGACGGGTTTTATAACTTTTTCTACCTCAATTATGTGCATCTTTAACTTGATCTTATACTATTTTCTATATGGTTCATTATACTTGAACACCAGAAAGTTTTGATATTTTATATGTGCACAAGAATCTTAGTTTCCTCTCTCTAAGTATATCTCTTTTGATGATCTTCCATCATAATGTTTAGGGTTGAAGAATGCTATAAAATAGGGTGTTATTCACCCTGTTGACGGTTGGTTTACCCTGTTGTTACCCATTTGTTGTAATCTTGGTTATATCTACTATGCTATTGAGAAGGTGGTCGAGACTGACCTTTGGCCTTCCATTATGGTCGACATCATTGATGAAGGATGTTTTCAGTCGTGACACCCCCTAACCCTAATATGGTCGCTACCTATCAGTATGGTCATGATGTATCATTGCTTCTTAGATGGCTAACGTTGCAGTAGGATGGTTAAGTGTAGGTCATAACACTTGTCTATGTATTGGTAGTGGTCGAACATGGTTGTGCTTGGGTCAAAACACTTGGTTGTCAAAGTGGTAACTTCATGTTGAATGACTTGGTCATGTTGTTGTGTTTAGTTTATCTTGTTCGTGACACCCCTTGGGAGGTTTCGGTCACAAAGAACCTAGTGTAGTAGTCGTGACATTCCGTTATCTATCCCAGGAGTGACGGGCACAATGCCATGTTGGTGTTTCCTTGTATCGCGGTCGCAATGTTGTGCTTAGATGGTGTCTCAGTTGTAACAAAATATAGATGGCGGTCGAGACGTTGGGATGTAGGTTGGAGGTTGTGACATCTTGTTGCTGAATAGGTTTTGACACCCATGTGTTATGATGGTTGAGATCAAGTTAATGTGTATCGGTCGAGACACTCATATGAGAATGGTCAAGACCATGGGGTGTGTCTCGGTCGAGACACATGTGTTGCATCTCTATCGCAACACCCTATTGTTGGTCACGTCGACACCCATGTGCTGGGAGGTCGAGACATTTGTTTTATGAGTGGTTGAGTCATATGTGTTGTGAATAGTTGAGACACCTATACATGAGTATGTACATGATCAATAATGGTGTAATGACCTACTTAAGGTGTTGTAATTAGGAATGGATAATCATTAATAGAAACACTTAACACTTATACTCTCCAAAAATATGGGAGGTGATGGATTAGGATTTGGTGATGGGTAATGTTATGGAAACCTAATTGTCTTTTCATGTATCCTAACCCTAATCTAATGGTAACGCGATAAGTGTGATCACTATAATGGGAGATCGTTATTATTTGATTATGTGTTCTCTCTCCTACTTGTGTAAAACTAACTTGTAGGTGAGATGAATGTCATATCTCTAAGAATGCTATGTCGATTCCTATGAAATACATGGTGGTGATCATGAGTTATGTTGAAGCATATTGAGACAATTGAATGTGCAGGAGTATATGAATTGGTATAATGACGTAGTAAGTGTTTTATACATAAATTGAGGTATTGTTATTCCATAGTGATGTGATCATGAGACAACTTCTCACTTAATATGTTTTATATCTTATGAAGTTGTATCTTACCCTTAATTTTTTAGAGCTTGTTTAAGGTTAATATGTTGTAACTTGATTGATGCATTAAAATAAACCCAATTGGAATATCTAATCAAGTCAAACCCTAATCATGTAGTTTCCTTGTACGATAGATCCATCTTCAATGTCTGTATCTAGCTGGAAGGTGAAACCAGTAACTCCTACGGGAAACTCGGAGCGCATATTATTGAATGTGCGACGTATAATTTCAAGTAACTCCCTATATCCTTAAATTGTGGTCCTAGTGGTATACTATTTTTTTATAGAACTACCAAGTGTGGGTCTATTCTCTAGTGATGTGCTATGTACCAAGGAAGACTAGTTTATTTATAGGATCATAGCTTTGACTATGAGTTGTTGTCTCTACAAGACTATATCTATGACTATAAGTTTCTATT
The DNA here is from genome assembly GCA_963693085.1 of Alisma plantago-aquatica. Lineage (NCBI taxonomy): Eukaryota > Viridiplantae > Streptophyta > Magnoliopsida > Alismatales > Alismataceae > Alisma > Alisma plantago-aquatica. Next base: position 546,293,238 of record OY856414.1, read on the forward strand.
TAGAAGTGAAACTATTAAGAAACTGCATTGTAGACTCGAACTGACCGAGTAGTGCTGGTGACGATCGAGTTCTCCTCTTCCAATGAACTTATATGGTACTGATTTTGACTTGGTAGAGGTCGGTTGGATTTGAGTGGTATTCCTCAAATCCTCAAGGGATAATGATTAAGGTGATAATACAGTCGTGTAGAATATTTGCTTAGGGTCAATACAAATCACATTGGATGACCCCATGCCTTATTTCTTGTACCGTTTAGTTTATGACAATTATACATGTTATACATATTTCTTCTAAAGGTATAAGATGTTATACAACTAGTTGCAAATGCTTAAACTGCATAATCTGTATTTACTACTTTAATTAACTACTCCATTATCTTACCATGCTTATAATAGATGTCCGCGAAGAGTTAAATCTCTAGCAAGGACATTTGGCCGCATCCATGGGTTCCACAACTTTTTAGGTGGTCTTGATCATGGAGGTCAAGGTCGTAGTGTAGGTGTAAATCAGTAAGGAGAGCAGTGACTACTAGAGGTTGGATTTGTTGCTAGAGTTTTATTGTAGTGTCTTATGTGTCATCCCTCTACTCTTTGGTATTTGGGGAGGTTTTGTAGTTTTGTATATCGATACATAGATTTTGTCTTTATGCCATGAGTCTATGGAAATGGCATGTACATATAAACCAGTTGTGATAGTAGCAATGGTGACTTGATATCCTTTGAACAAAGATATTTATCATCTTTTAGCATATATGAAATACAAATGGCCTGAGTTAAAAGCTTATTTATAAAATACTTCTGCTTGAGATATTGAATTGCAAAATGTTTTAATTTTACCTTGTTTGTGGTAATATTGTTGTTAATGGTAATTTCACACTTTGTTTTGAGTAATCTCACATTGTGTGGAGATGTTCGTCACAATGACCATATGGACCTCCACATTCACAGGAATTAATGAAAAAATATGTTTAATAAGAACAAAGATACTTATAGATAGTGCATGGCTGGTTGAAAACAATAAGGTCATTTGGTTCTTGTTGTAAGTAGTATGTAAAGGGAATGATGCTTGTTACAATGAGAATCGTCTGATCACACATATTAGGAACAAGATCAAGTGTTCATGTTACGTACAATAAGCATTATACTTGTTGGAAAAATTTTATGTTTATTTAGGATCTATACATTCAGATTTAAAGCATTAGTAAAAATGTTTAATTAACTAGAATATCTTTGCATATACTATGTGGTATGCTCCAAAAATTTTGTGTAAGACCCCTAACTTGTATTAATGCATAATAATGCTTTATCATCTTAAATAGGTGCTTATATTCCTAATTAAACTTTGTCTTATGCTTAAATATCAGTTAATTAAACTATGTTACAAATTTGGTCCAGTTTGGACATTGTTTGAGCAAGTTATACAATTTTGTGCACATATTGGACTTTTAGGCAATTTACCCACATATGATGTTTTTCTTGCAATTTTTCACGTGCTTGTTGTGCCTCACATGTTTTTATATCATTATGGAGTTATTTTTGACATGGTATGCCTAGTTTCATCTTGGTTTTGTGCATGACATCTACTTAGGATTTTCCTATCATATACAAGCTACCTTGAGTGTATAAACAATGAGTTTATTGTGAGTGGGGCCAACAACTATTTTGGGAGCCAAGTTTCGGTGGGCCACCTGACCCCCAATGCTCTGGATCTGCTGGGTTGCATGGTATGGATGCCCTTGACCATGAACACTTGGCATGTTTTGCTAGAAACCTTGCACATTCTTCTCTCTCCCTTTTAACTTTTTATACCCCTTTCTTTACATGTAAAGGATCCTTTTACGCACTTTCTTCACCCGCTTCATCCCCTCTTGCTTTTGGATCTCTTCCCTCTCACTTGATTAAGGAAAGAAGCTCAATAAAGGAAGAGCTTGAAGCAATCTACTTGCATATGATCATGGGATTCAGCTTTAGTCTTCTTTCAAGATTTCAAAGCTTCCTTAGTTGTTCTTGACCCAAGCAAGTAAGATCTTCTCTCTAAGATTTCTTTCCTTTCTTATCCTTCCCTCCTTTCTCTTCTTCTTGTCCAGATCCCTGGTCCCCATGTTCGAGTTTGTGCTAGAAACATGAAAGACACTCTTCTTCATTCTCCTTCGATCTAGGGTTTCTTATTCTTGGAGATGGAACTAGTTTGGATGAATGGAGAAGCTCAAAGTTAGGATTTTCTTCCTTCTTCCTTGAGTTTCATGCAGTTTAGAGATGCAACATTGTTCTAGAGACAAGTTATATAACTTGCTCCATGTTTATTTCTTACCATTCAACTTGACATGCTAAATCTTGTTCTAAAACCTAGTAACAAGTAGTAAATTTGAATCCTTAGGTATGTTGTGTATATATATGATGATGTTTTAGTAAATAACTATCTGGTTTATTTCCTTAGTCTTGTTCACATTCTTTGTGTTGGTATATTAGTTTTATACCTTTCTTGTCCACGAATTGATGGAGTTGTTGTGGTGAAAAATTGATTTTTGTCCTTAACCTAATTGAGCTGATTTCTACCTTGCCTAATGATCTGATGACTAGTCTTTTGTGTAGAACTATGGTGGTTTTTGCTACTATTTTGATGACCTCATTATATTCCTAAGAACCCATGGTTGTAATATTCTTATATCTGGTTGGTTGACGACTTCCATAACCGTAATGATCTATGGTGTTTGAATGGTTGAAACTAGCTATGATTTATTTGGTGCCTTGAAAATGTTTTTCTACTTGTTGGGTGACCCAAAGGGTTGGCCTATAGGATGGAATGATTTTGTAACTTTAGTTACTATTTTGATGACTTTAGTGAGCTCAAGAAATGATTATTTTATTGTCTTTATCACTGTATTCTTGATGATTCTCTTATACGTCATGAATGTCGGTTCTTCCTATGGTTTTGAGCAACTTTTCTCCCTCCTATTTCAATCTGATAGTTGGTTTTGATGTTGTATTGTTCGACTATTTTGTTCCAATTAATTGTTTGGATTTATCTTCTATTTTGGTCTCTCTTATGTTTGAGAAACTAATGTCACGATGGTCTCCCAACTGGTTCAAGTCAATGGTCTTATTTCTCTCTCAAATGATGGTTTCTCTCTAAATACTTTGAGTTTATTTTCTCTTACTTCCATAACTCAATGGTTGGGCTTCTTGTGCCAACTGATGAAGGTTACTTAGTTTCTATTTTGGGTCTTCTTTTGTTCTTTGAAAAGAAGGCTTTGTTTTCTATCGGAATGGATGGTTTTGATGCTCTCTCAATGGCTAATTCCATGGTCTTACTAAATTCACAATCGATGGCTATCCTAATTGCTGATTTGTAGATTTCTCCAACTATTAGATGGAAGGTACTCTTTAGGTTCACAACTGATGGTCATCCTAAGAGGTCATGTACAATCTTCTCTAAAGTATTAGATTGAAGTTTCACTTATTTTCTCAATTCATGGTTTGCTTGGCTAAGACAAATGATGGCTTTACTAATATCTAATTTGATGGGTTTTCTTGCTCATGAAACTGATGGCCAGTTTAGGCTCACATCTGATGGTGATACATGGTTTTTCTAAGTCATAACTCTATGGTTCCCAGATGAATGTCTCAAGGTTTTACATATTTGTCATCCAATGGTTATGTTTATTGCGACCATGATTCAATGGTGGTGACTCATATATGTGAGACAATGGTTTTAATTGCCTTGAATCTGATGGTCTGATGTGTGGTCTATGATACGATAGGTTGTGCTTATTGCACCTAATGTTGGGGATTCAATGAGTTAGGATTAATGGATTTGAGCACCATGAGTTTGTAGTCTTACCTTTGCCCTCAAATTAATATAAACCTAAGATTGTTGTAAAGTGTTGATTCACAATGTTAAGCCAACTTGCATTGTTAACTCTAATCCTAGTACAACCAAATGATGGTGGTAAATTATACCTATTTCCCTTACATATTGTTCTAACAAAGGAATGAGTTAGGATTTTCTCTTGTTTCCATGACTCGATGGTTGGTCTTCTTGAGCCAACTAATGAAGGTTACTTAGTTGTTGTTTTAGATCTTCTTTTTTTCTTAGAAATGATGGCTCTGTTTTCCTTCACAAAAAATGACTTTGATGCTCTCTCAATGGCTAATTCGATGGTCCCACTAGATTCACATTCGATGGTTATTGTAATTTCTAATACTCTGATTTGTTTTCTCTCACAAGTTGTGGTTTTGATGTTTTCTCAATGGCTAATTTGATGGTCTCACTAGATTCATAATTGATGGCTATGTTTATTGCTGATTTTCTAACTTCTCCAAGTGTTAGATTCATGAAAATCATTAGGTTCACGACTGATGGCCATCCTAAAAGGTCATGGACTATTTTCTCTTAAGTATTAGATCAAAGGTTCGCTTAGTAGCTCAATCGATAATTTTCTTCGCTAAGAAAAATGATAGTTTCACTAATATAGAATTTGATGTGTTTTCTTGCTCATGAAACCGATGGAGAGTTTGGGCTCACACACGATGGTGATACATGGTTTTTCAAATTCATAACTTTATGGTTTTCCTAGATGAATGTCACAAGTTTTTACATGTTTTGCATTCGATGATTATGTTTATTACAATCGTAATTCAATGGTGGTGACTCATACACACGAGGCAGTCATTTTAATTGCCTTGAATCTGATGGTCTGATGTGTGGTCTATGATTAGATAGGTTGTGTTTATTGCACCTGATGTTGGGGATTTATCAGTTAGGATTAATGGTTTTGAGCCCCATGAGTTGGTAGTATTACCTTTTCCCTCAAATGAATATAAACCTAAAATTGTCGTAAAGTGTTGATTCACAATTTTAAGCCAACTTTTGTTGTTAACTCAAATCATAATACAACTAAATGATGGTGGTAAATTATACCTAGTTCCCTTTCATATTGTTATAATAAAGGAATGCCCTTAGTTCTAAGATGTGTTGAAAATAATAAGAACTAGTGATTACATACAAGTGCTATTTTGCAAACCCTAAATTGGTTAAGTTGTTGAACCTTAATCCTAATCAAAGATTACAAAGATTCTTCTTATTTTTCTTGTGCATTTAATATAATGATGGAGAAATTTCTCTCTCTACATTGTTGTAACTCTAATTTGTTATTATGTGGAATTTTAAGTCGACCATTATATGTTACATATATGTGATGGTGGTTGAGCCTTGATGAGGAATGGAAAGATAATGATGTTCTTGCAAGAGATAATGTGATGGTCTTAATGGCCTTTGGGCATAGTTGATCCCTAATGGAGGTGTGATCCTCTTCATTATGTGATAAGGGTTGGTACCCTAGGATACTATGAAAAGGATTTATATCCTATTTCGGTGTGATGATGAGTAGAGTCATGAATAGAAATGAAATTGTATCATGCGGTGTTGCAATAAGGAACATGTCTTATATGTTTTATAACTTTTGGAGTTTTCATATATAAAATGCTTGCCAAAAATGAATTAGGATTTGTGTATCTACTTGTTTTTTTTTTTGAAAAAAATCTCAATATCATTAAAAGTAAGCCATAAGACATCTACATGATAGACATCTCAGAACAAATAACCAAGCAGCAACTCCTATTGCAGAAAGACATAGCATAAGGCTCAGATTGGGATGTGAAAGGTACACTTCTGCTCCGTCCACCTCTTGTAGTGGCTGTCTCAAATAGCTATCTGGGATGGAATTCGTCAATCTACAAGAGCCTATGATTACATCGAGATAGGAGTTTGTATAGCTGTTGGAAGAGATAACCATCATGAAGAAAATGAATGGTCACCTGAAAATGATCTTGACCACCAAGAACCAACACAAAGACAACACCCCACAAACTGGACAAGAGACACAACTACCTACTAAGAAAACAAAAGGAAAAACAAGCACATGACAAACGTCGAGCACTAGGAGTGCACCAACGAGGAGACCTGAGAAGGAGGCCAAACCCCAAATGTGCATATACAAAGGAAGGATGGCTCATGCAGGTACAACAATGGGGGGTAGAGGGTGTCAGGAACCCCACCACCACTCCCGACCACCACTACGAGCAGGGACCGGAAGACTCGCACGGAGCACAAAACCCAGCTTCCTCCTCCTCTGCCTAAAGCAGTAAGGGGCTCCCGCTCCCTGTCCGCCCCCGAAGGAACCCGAGGCACGATGACACAGGACACCAACAACCTAGTGTATCTACTTGTTTGATTCAGCATTAATTCATTCAAACCACTTAACTATCAAAATAAAACCTTAATCATGTAGTTTCCATGGCCATAGATCCATTCTAGTGTCTGTACTCACTGGATGGTGACACGAGTATTCCTAAGGGAAACTCAGAGTGCATACTATTGAGTATGCAAGGTGCAAGTGATTGTGTGTCCTCGACATCTTGATCCCAAGTGTTTTGATAGTAGTCGTGGTCATGTCTTAGTGATTATATGTGTGTGATGTGATTGGAGGACAATTGTGGTTGTACCTTGGTGATTGGGTATCTATACCCTAGTTTCTAGCTCCATGACGTATACCAAGGACGGCTAGGTGTTTTTAGCTTGACTATATGTCGTTGGTGGCAGTTTGACTAATATGTCACTTTGCAGACTCGTATTGACTGACTAGTGCAGGAGATGATCTTGGAGTCTAACTCTTCTTAGAATTTATATGGCACCAATTTTGACTTAGCAGTAGTGAGTTGGATTTGGGTGGTATGGCTCAAATCCTCAGGTCATCAATAAAAGACATAAACAACCATGTAGCATATCTATTAGGATCATATAAAACACTTCACATTGGATTATAACCCTTGTTTTCCCATATCACATATAAATGATGTATGGTGCATTAATAGAAGATAAATATGCTTATGTTGTAGACATGCTTATACTGTTGTCTATGCTTATGTTATTAGAATTGCTTATAGTGATGCCTATGTAGTTATCTATGACCATACTACTAATCATGCTCAAGACAAAAATTTTGCTTATGTTGTTAGATCTACTTATGATGTAAGTATGCTTATGTATTATATTGTTGGTAATGATTATATTATTACAAATGCTTATTCAATTAGAGATGCTTATATTGTCAGCAGTGCTATGTTATTAGACATGCCTTACACTATTAGACATGTTTTTTGTTAGACTTGATCATCCTATTGGATATGCCTATGTTGTTAGATGTGGCATACTATTATATATGCTTATGTTGTTAGTTTTGTTTGTGATTGTAGACATATTATATTTTTAGACTTGCTACTATTTTTCAAATATGCACATGTGTCTATACATATTTATGATGCTAGTAAGGCTCATGATAATGGATATGTTCATGATAATATCTACATCTGGTAATTTAGAATTGTGCTATTTTTTAAGACTCTGATTAGAATTTCTTTTAATAAAGCCAATATGTTTGATAATTCCAATTTGTTGCTTAATCTATCTACAAACTTAATATTCTTAATCTAGTTAACCTGCTTAATACCATAACCTGTTGTAATCAATAAGCATTGGTGTGAGTTATATCTCTGGCTGGGACATAGGTCTCACCTGTGGGTCACCATAGGTGATCGTCAGTAGTGGTAGCGGACCCCTGACGGTGAGGAGGTGTTGATGTGATGGATCATAGATGGACTATTGTTTAGTATGTCCTCGAGTCGTCCCAGTACTCTCGGGTCCGAGAGGAAATGTTTTGATTGTAGTGTTATATTGACTCGATCTTTCTTAGTATTTTGATGTTGTACATATGGATGCTATCTCTTGTGTATATGCTGTGGGGGAGGACATAAAGAATTTTCAAGAGATTTTTGGTATGATTTATGAGATAATCTAATATTTTGGGCTTTTATACTAATGTTGTTAAGAAAAATTATGAAAATTTAGTCAGTTTTAATTAACACTTTTTTTAGTGATGTGGTTTATTAGTGGTTGATCATGTTTAGGTTTTGAGAAATCTCATTTTGTGTGATGGGTTGTCACATTTGGTGGTATTAGGGCTCTAGGTTTGCTAAGTCTATAGAGACACTAGGACTAAGGACTAGGACGATAGTTAAGTAATGAAATTAACATGAACATAAAGCATACTTCATGTATATGGTACTTGGATGCCCTGTCCAGGTATTCATTTACTGAAGGAAAGGCAAGTATGGAACTCTTTGATTGTTATCTTTCTGATTACCCTACTCAAATACTCAGTTGGAAATCATCCAAAGAGCATAATAATTAAGAAATCATGGTGAACATATCTTAATCATACCTAAGATAATGTGAAAATAATATTGTAAATCATTAAAATCCAGAAAGTTTGATGATTAAAGAAAGATATATGACACCAAGAATCTTAAATATGAATGAAAATAAGCTAAGAAGGAGTTCCTAAAACTATGATTATGGAAAATAAAGGAATAAAATAAAAATGAATATGTGTTAGTGTAATAACCTGAGGTGTAAAATTCATATAAGAATATGAGAACTCCAATGACAATTGTGATATGAGATAATAAAAGTGGATAAAGATGGATGAACAAAGAGGAACCTGAGTTAATATAAGACTCACCCCTGTGTGCAAAAAGATACTAATGTAAAATTATCATGATATATAAAATAAATTAAAGGGAATGATCCTTGTTGAATGTATAAGAATGAGGAATGTGACAAACTAACCCCTAAAAAGTGAAAAAGAAACATGATAGATGAGAAGATACAAATGAGTATAATAAATGACTAACATGAAAGAGTAACGAGGTACGATAATCATGATATTTACAATGTAGTTGTCAAGGAATCCAAGTGAAAAAGAAAATAAAGCATAACAAGTTGTAACATGTTTGCTAACGGTAGGATCGATAACCCCATTGTAGAAACTTTTGGGATGGATCACTGTGTTGTGAGAGGTATACCTTTCCCCTTGTTCTCTTTCTTCTCAGGTTTCTACATTCAAGTAGATATCATGCCACTTATTATGTGAGGATTTGATGTAATCGTAGGGATGTATATCTTGGTGTAACAAGTGGCTATTTTGGACTCTAGTTCTAGGATTGTGATGTTTGATATAGGGACACCTTTTGAGTTTTCCAGGAAGTTAAGAAGATCCTTCCAACATGTGGGGTGTTGGATGTGATGGTAGTGAAGATGATAAGATAAGGATTTGAGGTTTTCTTGACACATGTAGCGGATACCAAGGTTATGATTTCTAGTATCCGGTGTGTATCAGTGGTATGTGAGTTGGAGATGTTTAGATAAGTTCTTCATGTTTCTTTCCCATAGAGAGAGTTATATCTTGAGGTGCTCTAGTGACTTTTACAAAAGAAGAAAAATTAGGCTATAATAATATAGCTAATGATAGTGGGACAAGGTGTATAGATAGGTGACGTCATGATGTGGGGGCATCAGATCACAATGGCATAATAGAAGTGTGGTGAGATCATAACCCATAGGTTGAGAAGGAAGCTCATAACTTTAGTGGATATTTTGTGACATAACCATGAGATGGAAGAACCTTGGGGTAGTTAGAATATGAGATGCATGGGAGTTAACCATCCTTGTTTGCTTTGGATTTTGGGGGCAAAATCCCTATTAGGGGTTTATGGTTATAAGACCCCTGACCTGGATTAATGACTAATCATACTTGATAATATTACATAGGTTCTTAGATACATAATTAAACTTTTTCTTATGCTTTGATATCAATTAATTAAGCAATGTTTCATGTTTGGTCCAGGTTGGACACTATTTGAGCAAGTTATGTAGTTTTGTGCACATTTTGGACTTTTATGCAATTTACCCACATTTGATGTTTTTCTTCAAATTTTTCACATACTTGTTGTGCCTCCAATGTTTTTATATCATTTTGGAGTTAGTTGTGATATGGGGCGCCCAGTTGCACATTGGTTTTGTCCATGACATCTACTTAGGATTGTCCTCTCATTGATGGGCTGCCTTGAGTGCATAAACGATGGGTTTATTGTGAGTGGGGCCAACAACTATTTTGAGAGCCAAGTTTGGGTGAGACACCTGACCCCCACTACCATGGAAATTCTGGATTGCATGGGATGGATGCCCTTGATCTCGAACACTTGGCATGTTTTGCTAGACACCTTGCTTCTTTCTTCTCTCTAGCTCCCTTTTAGCTTTTTACACCCCTTTATTTACATGCAAGATCCTTTAACACACTTCTTTCACCCCCTTCATCCCCTCTTTCTTCTGGAGGTCGTCCCTCTCTCTTGATGAGGGAAAGTAGCTCAAGAAAGGAAGATCTTGGAGCAATCTACTTGCATATGATCATGGTATTTAGATTTAGTTTTCTTTCAAGATTTCGAAGTTTCCTTTGTTGTTCTTGAACCATGCAATTAATCTCTTCTTCTTATCTTTGTTTCCTTGCTTATCCTACCCTCCTTTCTATTCTTCTTGGCTGGATCCATGGTCCTCATGCTTGAGTTTGTGCTAGAAAAATGAAAGACACTCTTCTTCTTGCTCCTTCGATCTAGGGTTTCTCATTCTAGGAAATGGAACTAGTTTGAACCAATGGAGAAGATCAAAGCTAGGATTCTTCCTTCTTCCTCATATTTCTTGATTTTTGGAGCTGCAACTTCGATCTAGATGCATGTTATATAACTTCTCCACGTTTATTGCCTACCATTCAACTTGCCTTGCTAAATTTTGCTCTAAAACCTAGTAATGAGTAGCAATTTCAAATCCTTAGATAACTTGTGTATATATATATGATGATTTTTTAGTAGATAACTCTTTGGTTTCTTTTCTTAATCGTGTTCACGTTCTTTATGTTTGGACATTATCTTTATACCTTTCTTGTCCATGAATTGATGGAGTTATTGTGGTGGAAATTAATGGTTGTCCTTGACCTAATTGAGTTGAATTCTACCTTGCCTCATGATCCAATGACTAGTCTTTTGTATAGAACTATGGTGGTGTGTTGCTATTATTTTGATGACCTTATTAGATGTCTAAGAACCGATCGTTGTAATATTCACTACTATAGAAATGGCTTATAACGTCAGATTTATAGACGTCGGTTGTATACAAGAAACCGATGCCTAAATCATAAAGCGTCGGTTATATATATAAACTGACATATATCTGTGATGAACAACTAGACATGGGTATTGCTTTCTATTTAGCGTTGGTTTCTTAGTAAACAATCGACGCCTAAAACTGACCGCCAAATCCAAATTTTCCAGTGAAAAACATTACCTCCAAAATTTAACATACAACTTCGGTTTTTAAAATAGAAACTGACGACTAAAGATTTTCTGCGAGACAAAAATTTGGCCAATTGTTATCGTCGGTTATCATACAAAAACTGATGCCGATGTGTTTTTGCGTGCTTAACCGTGAAAATTTTCACCTCCATGTGGCGTCGGTTTTTCAATGAAAACTAACAACTATGGTCATAATTCGAGAACATTTATTTTTGTCGGCATATATACATAGACGTCGGTTTTTCTATTTAGAATAGATGACTATCAGTGAACATAGTGTCAGTTTGTTGTTGGTAACTGACGCTTAAAGTTTTAAGAATCGATTTAGGGTAATAACCGACGCCTATTGTAAACTTAATAGCACCCGCGCGAGCCAAACTCTTCCCCTTTCTCTATTTCATTGTCAATTTCACTAGGGTCTGGCGATTAGTGATTCCTCCACCGTCTGCTGCTCTTCCACCTTCCCCGCCGTCGGTCTACCTTCCCCGTTGTTGCCGCTCCTACCTACCACTCATGTCGCTGCTGCTGCTATCGCCTCCTGCTGCTCTACATCCTCTTGCTTCTGCAACATCCGCCTCTTCTTCCTACTTTTGCCGCCGCCTACTTTTCTTCCTGTTGTTGCCACTGCCGCATCTGCCTCTTCTTCCTCCTGCTTCTACCGCCGCCACAAGGCTCTGCCTCTTCTTCATGCTGTGCCACTGCCGCCACCATCACTGCCCACCTGCCGATCTCTGACAGGTACCAACAACTAACCAAATAGTGTGTAGAGTGTGTAGTGTTACTCGTTTTTGATTCACGAACATGAGCACCCACTTAGTTTTATTTGTCGTCGTGGTCAATAAGGTACCACTTACTTTTCAAACTGAAGGATACTTGTTCGCTCGCCAGAATTGAGATCTTCTGCCTAAACTTACACAAGTAGATCAGAGTACAGAGTGTAACGACCCCGCCTCTGGGTAACCCCCAATTAAGGGAGACCCGAAGGTCAGAGCCATTATTCAAATAACATGATCAAAGGTTCGACAAATAAGCAATAATATTTATGAAATTCTACTAACTAATTGGAATTTGGTATAAAATTAAAACTTTACTTACCTTTGAAAACTTTGGAAATCTATCTATCCAGAGCTTGAATTATCCTACCTAATCCTCCTTGTACTTTACTTTTATAAAATATCCATCAAACCCTAATTATCCTGTCTTATTTTCCATTAAGGTCCTAAAGATCAGGTTTGGACCACGGAAACCCTAATTTTCATATTACTATATCTTTTCTTTTCTTTTTCTCTAATTTAGGGTTTCTAAGCATCTTAACCATTATATTAAGTTTAAAACCCTAAACTTTTCAATTCTATTATCCAAAACAGGTTAAAAACCATCTTAATCATTAATCAAGTTAAACATGCTTGAATTAACCTAACTGCAAGATTAAACATATCTTTTATCAACTATTAAGGTTCCTAACCACAACTTAATCCCTTTTCTATTAAAAAAAGCACTTTTGCAAAACGAGATAGATTTAGGCTTCCAAACCATTTTTAATGCATTCCTCATATTTTTCTGATCATTTTTCATGTATTGACTTTTTGCATCCGAGTTTTCTATCACTAGATATGATTTTATCAAGATAATTCCTTTTTTTTAGATTTATATACCATTTTCTAGAAAAAGCCAGGGCCACCCGATCCATGGTCCGCAAATCCACTGAGGATCTGACCTTGTCATGACTGAAGGGAGCAAGGGGCAAGTTGGTAATTTAGCGGGAAGTCTTCTTCAACCTCGCGCGCCTCCCTGTTGCGCTCCGATGGTCAACCTCAAGGTTGACTTGGAGCTTCCGGCCACCAGTGGGCTTGCCAATTTGCAGGGAGCTCCACCTCCCTTAGCCGAACTCGTCTACACCTTCAATCGCCCACCCCAGACACTCCAGGGTCATCCTCTACTCACCGGACTCCGGCGATGGTCTCCGAGATACTGCGGGTGCAAGTCAAGACGAACACGGTAATTGCTCTCACCAACACACTCCTTGCTTCCTTCTGCAGCGCTTGGGCTAGAGTTTTGGGATGCTGGTTCCCTCCATAGCCCTCCCCTATTTATAGGTTCGGAGCAAGGTCCTACCCAGTTGGGCGTTTCCTGGATTGACAACCAAACCCCATCGAACCAGGGATGAATCCCTTCGGGTTCAACTCCTGGATTTAATGGGAATATCAGCAAGCTTTCCAACCCAGTGGATCGCGAGGAATCCAAGAGGGAAAGTCCCTCTGTATCTCATGGAATCACAGTCCCAGTGGGACTTGGATGATGACTGTTGGCTGTTAGATTAAAATCCAACATATCTCCTGATCAAAATAAAGGGAAAGCCTTTTTCTTTTAATTCAGAAATGATTTCCAATTTGCAAATAACTTGCAAAAACGATTTCTACCAAACCATAACTCCTTTATAGCTCAAATTTTAATGGAAGGTTCCTCTTAATATTTCCTAGCTATTTACGAAATTTGGGAAACAACTTGCAATGGATGAGAAGGTTTTCTTCTCTCCCAAGTTATCTTATCCTATTAATCATAATTATTTTATATTCCTCTTTCCTTTGTAATTATCTTGTTATTTTGGGTCCCTTGGACCTTAGAAAATTCCAAAGGAACAGATTCCCATATTGGGGAAAATCTATTTGCCTTTATCTTATTTTTAAAGTCAATTTCTCATATTCCCCTTTTATTCATCAATTTCTTTTCCTTTTTAATTCTCTTTTTAAGGATTTCTCTTTATCTCTCCTCTATATTCCTATTGGAATTAATTTTAGCATTAGGAATTCTTGGAATACGAAAATCCACCAAGGATAACTCAATTATACCTCTTTTCACTTATTTTCCACATTTTATCATCATTTCCAATTTCTTTCTTAATAAGGAAATACTTAATTGGTCTTTTCTTTTCTTATTGCATTCTCTATGCAACGTTGGACTCCTTGGGACCCAAGGAACCCAAGAGGCACGAAATACAACTTTGGATAGTATTATTTTGCCTTCTGGAGGTTTCCACACATTTCTTTTCTCAAAAACTTAATTATTCATTTACTAATTGAATTTCCTTATTATTGGGCCGAATAGCCAATAAAGCCCACAAAGCAATCATCAAGGCTATTGTAATGAAATTCATGCATTCAATAAAAAGACATCATTATTTGTTCATTTATCTTTAATATGAGAAATTACATTTCTCAGCTAATGAACCCAAAACTGGGGTTGTAACATCCTTCCCCTCTTATAAGAATGTTGTCCTCAAAATTCAACCAAGCAAACAAACAATTCAGGATAAGACTTTTCCATGTCCATCAGGGCTCCCATATGGCTTCACCCTTTCCATGGTGCTTCCCAAGAACCTTCATCATCTCATATCCTTCCATCTGAGTTCTTTCTTACCTCGGTATAACATACCCTCGTAGGTGACTCAGGACGTTTCAGCCTCTCAAAGGTGAATAGGTTCAGGGTGCAACACATGACTTGGGTACCTCACATAGTGCTCTAGATCGGACTCATGAAACACATCATGTTATCATGAGAGGTAAGGCTAAACACAACCATCTCCACCAATCCATCTCAAATGGACCCATATATCAGGAACTCAGCTTTCTCAATTGTAGCTTAGAGGGGTCGAATTTTCACATCACATATTCTCCCACAGTGAACTGCATGTCAGTCTTCTTTGCATCAGCTCGTGACCCATGTCACCACTGGGCTCTCTCTCAGCCTTTGCACGATCAAAGTGACTTCATCTGCACACACTATGGTTCTTTTCTGACCTTTGTGAGGCATCGTAATGAAGAGGTGGCCGACACAACCTCCTTCTAGAACTTCTTTCATCCCAATAAAGGCTAAGGTGGTTATCATCACATCTTAAGAACTATCTCTTGGTATCACCCTGAACAAGCACACTTGCTCTCATCAAACCCTCTAGTCTGGATCATACTAACCACTAGTTAGGGGTGGTAAGCGGTACTAAAAACGAGTTCTTCATGTACCTACTTCCACCATATGGAAGTAAACCTTCTAATCATGCTCAAGAACTTTTGAACTCGCATCATGGTGTAGTTGAACCATTTCTCTCTCTTAAGTAGTTCAACTGAATCTGTCCTTTGACAACATTCTTTCTTTCTCATGTCATCTATGTAAGGTGATCTACCATAACCCACATTGCGTCATTACTTTCTTTGGTCAAGGGGAGACTGTCCACATCATCCACAGTGATGAACTCCCATTCCCTTTCAGGGACTTTTTGATCCTCTATATCTATACACTGGGTTACTGGTGTTCATCCTTCACGTCCTGACTTGCAAGGCCACATGATACATGCAACTTCACATCAAGCAACCAAAGTGCTACTATCACTTACTATCTTTGTAGTATCTCGGTGTTTGGTGATCTTAAAACCATGATTTCTGGTATGTCATTATTCCTCAAGATCGATACTGTGGAAACCCTAAACTACTTTTATCAGGGTTTCATTACTTTCCTTTCCAAAGAAGCACATCTGAGGTTCTACAACCATTCTTTCATTATATCACGGACTAGGCTGGCTAAACAAACAATCATTTACTTGATTAACCACTATTGATACATTAGGGTGTTAGCCAAACTTATCTCTTTAAGTTAGCCTAACATCCTCAACTTCTTCTAGTTTCCAGCTAAACTAGGCAGCTATATTTCAACCAAAACATTCATTACCACTTCTTATCCTTAGGTGTTAGGTAATATTGAGGACATACACCTCCATGTATTCTACTTATCATCTCATCTCTAAGTTTGTCTTCATCAAGAAACTCTGATCTCCTCTTCATGATGATCAAACTCAACCTTGCATAACTTGCAAATTCCAGATAGGTCATGGTATCACATCCTCACAAGATGATCTCCTTAATACTCTTAGTGTTTGTAACCCATCCACGTATCATCCACTCCACCAAGGTATGTTATCATCTCTGTCCTCATACCTTGTAGCAACGTTCCAACTCGCATCATCTTTTATCCTTGGTGTAAAGCATGCGTACTGTCCTATCTCTCACTCCCATAATAAGAGGAAATAAGCATTTGGATGCAGTCCAAATACAAAGTTCTTCCTATTCCATGAGTAGAGATGGTACAACCCACCTTGCCAGTACACTTTCAAATCTAAGTTGAAACGTGCCACATATGTCCCTACTTCACGGACATCTCTACAACAAAGTTACTTCTATGGAAAACTGGTCTTGAACTTACTTGGTCCAAGCACAATCCTTGGTCATCTCCTCTAGGTCTATAGGGTGTCGGCACTTTGGGGTCATCCTTCTTCCCTTATGCATCTAGAGAGTGCCATACTCATCCGCCCTTTGGGTCCCATAAGTTCATGAAGGTGATCAATCTCCTAACCCATGGCCCTCATACGATGATAGTTGTTACCTCCCGACCCTATGGTCATGTGCAACTAGGGAATTAGGCAACTCCTACTTCCATCGGTCTTATCCCTACCTGACCCTAGGATAGACTTTGGATTTTAACATGGTACATGTCCAACTTAGAACCTTACCCAAGCCTTCATCATCTCTCTGTATTCATGGGATGACTTTCATCCCTTCATTGGGGTCATGGCAACATGCCTACCTTGGTCAGGTCCCATACCGGTTACCTCCATGGTAACACATCCATATGCACTTAGAGATGGTTATCTATGGGTCTATAGGTTCATTCTCATTCCATGTACTTTTCACTTAGCTTCACAAGATCCTATGAAACTTCTTTAGGTTTCCACAAACCCACAAACTGGTACACACCTTACCAAAGGGTCCCACTCCTAGGATGGGAGAAAGCTAAAACTCTTGACAACAAGGTCACAACCATCCTTAGGGTTTACATTCATATGAGCATGCTTAATCTAGCAACTACTAAGGCACAAGCGTACCTACTAAACCATGCTAGGTCACACTTGTTCTCATCCTCAACATTAGACCAACTTAGTTGTGAGGGGTTCATCACACATACCTTTAACTTAAGGGGTTTCTTTTCCCTCTACACATGCTCGAAGCTATAGAGACTCAAATCTTATCATGAGCATCGGGTACACTGCTTCCCCTCTTAAGCCTAGATTCCCTAGGTTCACCTTTGGGTGTCCAACTGCATGCGCAATCTCCTTACCACAAATCAAGCATGTCTAAGGTATGTCTTGTACTTCGATGATCCTTCTACTCAAGAAACACTTTGGACTTGAGTCCCCCTCAAGGACATTTAACTAGGTATAAAACCTCACAACAGGTTACATAAACCTCCTCAGGGTCTAAGGCACTCTTTATCTCATCCAGCAGGTAGTTACTTATACCATAGGTACCAGAAGCATCATCCTCTCTCCAAAGTTCGTTTCCTCTAAAGATAACCCAGATATCATCAGCCTCCAGGGATCACGCATAAGGCAACCGCTACCATCCACTTAGGTCGCATCATCATCCACTCCCCACTATTCCTCATATCTCGGGGTTTTAGGCTTCCAACCTCCTTGCTAGGTTCCTGCTTTCACTCTCTAGAGCTAACTCCACATCCAGCCATACTTACAAGAGACCTTCACTCCATGAAGGATCAAGCTCACAAACATACCCCTGCGTGGGTGAAGCCTATGCTCAAACTTTTGTTTGCTGAAGATCATCCATAGCCCTTTATGCTTACTTCATAGGCCGTCCATCATGATCTCTTGATTAGGGTTTCATCCTACTGTCAGCACTACTGACGCACTCTGGGTTCAAGCTATATCCTACTTGCAACATGCCATAAGGTTTCTATAGGTTCTTCTCTAACCTCATCCATGAAGGAGCTATCCTTCGCTCAAACATGCACAACCCTTCTCTGGGTTGGGTTGCCAAAGGTACTTGCTTATCAACTTCTCATGGCTCATATGTCTATCCAAACACCTGGTCTACCATGACATCTAACTCATCATGTCGTCTCCCTCTCTAACCTTCACTTAGGGTTACGTTTAACATCATCCTCAAAGGATGTGCTAGGTCTCTACTTCTAATGGAGGCCTCTGCCTCCACGACTAACTCTCTCAATTCATACTCCTGCCAAGGAGTTCTATCCTCAGGCCTCTCCTGAGGGCAATGACAACTCGTGTCATACGACCTAAGCATGTATCTATTCCTTTTTCTCTTACTCTATTAAGCGTATGTCCATGACATCTTATTTACATGCTTTTCATTAATTTGATGGAGGATTCCTTAGACCTTATGAACCTTACCCATACCTCAAGAGGGTGAGGAGAAGAGAGAAAACCCTAATCCTTAAGGTCCTTAATAGAATTTGAGTTGAGAAGGGATGAACAAGATGAGAGAATCCTAAAGGTATCTTATTTCGAGTCATATCCTAAGACATCGGCCAGTCAGTCACACAATCCAGGAGTACTCATATTCCGACTAGCGGTGCGGAGGAAAATATTGCCAGCCCCCAGACGTGATCCTTTTCTAGACACCTCAGTCTTTCAGACAATCCTCTAATAACTCCCTTGGTTCTATGGAATTTGTAAAATTTAATAATTATTAAAGATTAAATGAGGAATCTATGCTCTGATACCAATTGTAACGACCCCACCTCCTGGTAACCCCCAATTAAGGGAGACCCGTAGGTCAGAGCCATTATTCAAATAATAGGATCAAAGGTTCGACAAATAAGCAATAATAATTATGAAATTCTACTAACTAACTGGAATTTGGTATAAAATTAAAACTTTACTTACCTTTGAAAACATTGGAAATCTATCTATCTAGAGCTTGAATTATCCTACCTAATCCTCCTTACACTTTACTTTTATCAAATATCCATCAAACCCTAATTATCCTGTCTTATTTTCCATTAAGGTCCTAAAGATCAGGTTTGGACCACGGAAACCGTAATTTTCAGATTACTATATCTTTTCTTTTCTTTTTCTCTAATTTAGGGTTTCTAAGCCTCTTAACCATTCTATTAAGTTTAAACCCCTAAACTTTGCAATTCTATTATCCAAAATAGGTTAAAAACCATCTTAATCATTAATCAAGTTAAACATGCTCGAATTAACCTAACTGCAAGATTAAACATATCTTTTATCAACTATTAAGGTTCCTAACCACAAATTAATCCATTTTCTATTAAAAAAAGCACTTTTGCAAAAATAGATAGATTAAGGCTTCGAAACCATTTTTAATGCATTCCTCATATTTTTCTGATCATTTTTTATGTATTGACTTTTAGCATCCGAGTTTTCTGTCACGAGATATGATTTTATCAAGATAATTCCTTTTTTTTAGATTTATATACCATTTTCTAGAAAAAGCCAGGGCCACCCGATCCATGGTCCGCAGATCCACTGAGGATTTGACGGTCGTGGATGCGCGCGCCTGGACTAGCAATTAAAATGGATGAAAGATGATTCTGACCTTGTCGTGACTGAAGGGAGTGAGGGGAAAGTTGGTAATTTAGCAGGAAGTCTTCTTCAACCTCGCGCGCCTCCCTGTTGCGCTCCAATGGTCAACCTCAAGGTTGACTTGGAGCTTCTGGCCACCAGCGGGCTTGCCAATTTGCAGGGAGCTCCGCCTCCCTTAGCCGAACTCGTCTACTCCTTCAATCACCCACCCAGACACTTCAGGGTCGTCCTTTACTCGCCGGACTCCGGAGATGGTATCCGAGATACTACGGGTGCAGGTCAAGACGAACAGGGCAATTGCTCTCACCAACGCACTCCTTGCTTCCTTCCGCAGCGCTTGGGCTAGAGTTTTGGGATGCTGGTTCCCTCCATAGCCCTCCCCTATTTATAGGGTCGGGGCAAGGTCCTACCCAGTTGGGCGTTTCCTGGATTGGCAACCAAACCCCGTCGAACCAGGGATGAATCCCTTCGGGTTCAACTCCTAGATTTAATGGGAATATGAGCAAGCTTTCCAACCCAGTGGATCGCGAGAAATCCAAGAGGGAAAGTCCCTCTGTATCTCACAGAATCACAGTCCCAGTGGGACTTGGATGATGATTGTTGGTCGTTAGATTAAAATCCAACAACTCTCCAGCTCGCGATCAAAACAAAGGGAAAGCCTTTTTCTTTTAATCCAGAAATGATTTCAAATTTGCAAATAACTTTCAAAAACGATTTCTCCCAAGCCATAACACCTTTATAGCTCAAATTTTAAGGGAAGGTTCCTCTTAATATTTCCTAGCATTGTACGAAATTTGGGAAACAACTTGCAATGGATGAGAAGGTTTTCTTCTCTCCCAAGTTATCTTATCTTATTAATCAAAATTAATTTATATTCCTCTTTCCTTTGTAATTATCTTGTTATTTTGGGTCCCTTGGACCTTAGGAAATTCCAAAGGCACGTATTCCCATATTGGGGAAAATCTATTTGCCTTTATCTTCTTTTGAAAGTCAATTTCTCATATTCCCCTTTTATTAATCAATTTCTTTTCCTTTTTAATTCTCTTTTTAAGGATTTCTCTTTATCTCTCCTCTATATTCCTATAGGAATTACTTTTAGCATTAGGAATCCTTGTAATACGAAAATCCACCAAGGATAACTCAATTATACCTCTTTTCACTTATTTTCCACATTTTAACATCATTTCCAATTTCTTTCTTAATAAGGAAATACTTAATTGTCCTTTTCTTTTCTTATTGCATTCTCTATGCAACTTTGGACTCCTTGGGACCCAAGGAACCCAAGAGGCACGAAATCCAACTTTGGATTGTATTCTTTTGCCTTCTGGAGGTTTCCACACCTTTCTTTTCTCAAAAACATAATTATTCATTTACTAATTGAATTTCCTTGTTATTGGGCCCAATAGCCAATAAAGCCCACAAAGCAATCATCAAGGCTATTGTAATGAAAATCATGCATTCAATCAAAAGACATCATTATTTGTTCATTTATCTTTAATATGAGAAATTACATTTCTCAGCTAATGAACCCAAAACTGGGGTTGTAACACAGAGCATATAGATGCCACTCTTAAATATCATATACTTATATACTCATTCGTTCATCTAATGATTTTGTATTCATCACATTATTTAAATTTAGGGCTTTGTATTTGTTCATATACTTTTTAAAACTATTTAATCATCTACTGATTTATATTTGTTTATCAACTGAGTTGTACTTTTTTATCTATTGCTTTCTATTTTTTTATCTATTGATTATATTTATATATCTAATGCTTTGAGTTTACTTATTTAGATGTTGCTATTGTAAATCAACCTAGGATATGAAAAAATCTTGTGCTTGCATATATTTGTGCTTCTAATCCTCATGCTTGACCTAATTCAGTAACATTTTATGCATGTTGAAATAAGATTTAAACTTGTCCATTCTAGCATCCTAATTTGATTTGATTATGTGCTTTGAACCTTGAAACATGCATGTTAAAGATACATTGATGTCTCAAACTTAACTCACATGTATTTGTTGGCCTAGAAACCCATCCAAGATTCACTCATCAGGAGTAAATCTTGGATATTCCCCAGTTTGGGACTGTTCTTGAAACCTAATCTCACTTAGGATGTAAGTGTATAATGTGTATTGGGTTTTCAAGAAAATTTCAGCATAATTTCCTTGTTTGGTCTCTAAGTACATATGTACTTGGAGAACAATGGGGAAATGCTACCGAAATTTTCTTGAAAACCCAATACACATTATACACTTACTAGTGAGATTAGGTGTTCAAGAATGGGATAGGTGGTACACATTTATTATATATAAGAATGACAACACATGTATTTGTTGGCCTAGAAACTCGTCCAAGATTTACTCAATAGGAGTAAATCTTGGATAGTCTCCAGTTTGGGACTGTTCTTGAACACCTAATCTCACTTAGGATGTAAGTGTATAATGTGTCTTGGGTTTTCAAGAAAATTTCGACAGCATTTCCCCATTTGTTCTCTAAGTACATATGTACTTGGAGAACAACAAGGAAATGCTGCCGAAATTTTCTTGAAAACCCAACACACATTATACACTTACTAGTGGGATTAGGTGTTCAAGAATGGGATAGGTGGTACACATTTATTATATATAAGAATGACAACACATGTATTTTTTGGCCTAGAAACTCGTCTAAGATTTACTCAATAGGAGTAAATCTTAGATAGTCCCTGGTTTGGGACTGTTCTTGAACACCTAATCTCACTTAGGATGTTTTAACCATTAATTATATGTAAGACCTTAAACCCTAAAGTTTTAACCATGCTTAAACTCTAATCTGTTAACCCTAGACCCTAATCTTGTTGTAATATATACTTGTTTTCTCTTTGATCATAGAATGGATAGATCATGGATGTCCATTCGCAATCGTTGCACCCTAGAGTTTATTTCTGGTCTTGATCAGTTTATTAGTTTTGCTGAGGAACATAGGAAACAACCTAGAGATAGGTTCTACTGTCCATGTAGGCATTGCGGTAAAAACTTGAAAGTCAGCACTGGTGATGAAATCAAAAGTCATGTCATGTACAACATGATTGTATAAGACTATACAGAATGGCACTGGCATGGAGATTTCAAACCTGAAACCAGTGGATGTCGATAGCAGTGCTTGTGTGGAAGAAGTTATTGCCTCTGATGACGTAGATGTGAACGAACTAGTCTCAGTAGACCTCGTTGATGCGATGCTGGATAGTTGTGGGGTAGAGCACACCGAAACCGATCCACCTCCCATGTTTAGAAATATTGTGCATGATGTTGAGACACTGTTATATGCAGGTTGTACTAAGTTTATGAAGTTTATGGCTGTGTTGAGATTGTATAAGATGAAAGCTAACAATAGATGGAGCGACAAAAGCTTCACGTCATTGTTGTCTTTGTTGAAAGAAATGCTTCCTGAAGGAAATGAGCTGCCAATCTCAACATACCAGGTAAAGAAATTGTTGTGCTCAATGGGAATGGAGGCCAAGAAGATACATGCATGCCCAAATGATTGTGTATTATTTCAAAAGGACTATGTGGATTTAAAAGATTGTCCTAAATGTGGTGTGTCACTGTATATATTGTGACTTCGGGGGAGTCCAAAACTGGTTCTCCTGTTAAGGTGATGTGGTATCTACCTATAATATCATGGTTTCAACGCTTGTTTGCCAATCTGATAAATGCGAAGAATTTGAGGTGGCATGCAGATGTTAAGAAAAATAATGATAGGATCCTACGACATGCGTCTGATTCCCCACAGTGGAAGAAGATTGATCTATTGTACCCTAAATTTGGTGAAGAAGTCAGGAATCTAAGACTTGGTCTTTGTACAGATGGGATGAATCCGTACGGGACATTGAGCAGCCAACATAACACTTTGCCAGTCATGCTTGTTATATACAATCTTCCTCCCTGGCTATGTATGAAAAATAAGTATGTTATGTTGTCTTTGTTGATATCGGGCCCTAAACAACCTGGAAATGATATCGATGTTTATCTTGAACCTTTGATTGATGACTTAAAGAAACTCTAGGGTGAAGGTGTGATGACCTATGATGCTTCATGAAGAGAGACATTTCGTTTGCAGGCTATGTTATTTTGCACTATTAATGACTTTCCAGCATATGGGAATTTGTCTGGATATAGTGTCAAAGGAGCTAAAGTGTGTCCTATATGTGAAGAGAACACTGATTCAACAAGACTATAACATGAAGGCAAGACTGTATATCTTGGTCGCCAAAGGTTTCTTCTAAAATTCCATCTGTATTCTAGGAAGCACAAAGAATTCAATGGATGGAATGAGGAACGGAGTGCACCTAAATTAACCTATACCAGGGGAGGTTGTTTATGAAAGAGTAAAAGACTTTGTCAATGAATTTGGTAAGAGATCACAATGTACTATGGCCACATGGAGTGACAAATCTTTATTCAAGAAGAAGTCAATATTTTGGGATCTTCCTTATTGGAGTTCTTTGACAGTCAGGCATTGTATCAATGTCATGCACGTTGAGAAAAATGTCTGTGATAGCGTCATTGGTACTATGTTGAATATACCATGTATGACTAAAGATGGGATAAAATCTAGACTGGACCTATGTGAAATGGGATTAACGTCAGAATTAACATAATTACATGAAATGGGAAATCAGAGAACATACTTACCTCCCGCTTGTTACATGTTGTCTAGAAAGGCGAAGAAAGCTTTTTGTGAATGCTTGGTAACTGTTAAGGTGCCACAGGGTTACTCAACCAACATCCTTATATTGGTATCAATGAAAGATTTGAAGTTGATAGGTTTTAAATCTCATGATTGTCACACTCTAATATAACAAATATTGCTCATGGCAATTTGATCTATATTGCCGAAACATGTAAGGTTTGCAATCACCAGACTTTGTTTCTTTTTCAATAGTCTCTGCAGCAAAGTTATTGACCCTGATACTCTCAATACTTTACAAAGAGAAGTGGTTGTTATCCTATGTCAGCTTGAGATGTATTTCCCTCCTTCATTCTTTGATATCATGGTATATCTTATTGTCCACTTGACTAGGGAAGTGAAAATGTTGGGACCAATTTTCTTGCATTGGATGTATCCATTTGAACGATACATGAGCATTTTTAAAAGTGATGTTCGAAACCGTTATCAGCTTGAAGGGAGTATTATTGAGGGTTATGTGGCGAGAGAGGTTATGGATTTTTGCAATGACATTCTGAGTGGTAATGACACTCCTAGTAATGACAGGAATATTGAGGAGCAATTTGGCAAAGGAATTTTGGGAACACGGGTGAAAGTAATTAGCCGTGAGCAGTTGGAACAAGGTCACTTGTATATTTTACACAACATGGATGAAGTGATTTTTTATATCGAGGAACATACCAATTTCATCAAGAGACAATATCCTCGAGCCAATTCAATGTGGCTTGCTAGATCGCATAACAAGACATTTATTAAGTGGCTTGAAGATAAAGTCTTACATCAACTATATCAAACACCAGATGATATTACTGAAACTATCAAATGCCTCTCCTTTAAACAAAAATTAAATGTTATGTCTTATGAAGGGTTTGACATTAATGGATTCACATATTACACAAAGTTCCAAGATGATAAGAGTGTCGTCCAAAACAGTGGGGTCACCCTTCAAGCGTCGACTATGTTTTTTGCAAGTGCAAAGGATAGAAGTCCACGTGAATCTAAAATGTCATATTACAGTGTCATTGAAGACATGGGAGTTTGACTACATAGATTTCAAAATTCTACTCTTCAAATGTAATTGGGTTGATAAGACCAAAGGAGTTATAGTGGATGAATTGGGTTTCACTTTAGTGAACTTTGAAAAGATTGGCGAGAAGGGTGAACCATTCATATTGGCATCACAGGAGAAACAAGTATTTTATATCGATGATCCTGCAAATGATAAATGGTCGATTGTTCTTCATGGTAAAAGATAGTTCATTGGAGATCATATAGATGAAGAAGAATACTATGATATGTATGATGACTCCAGTACATTCTCAGTTTGGTTGCAAACACCACAAAATATTGAAGCTAATGATGACTTGTATGTGCGTAGAGATCACAATGAAGAATTTTTAATTGATAAATGATCACAATATTAGAGGCATGCATGTTTATATTTTTTATATGTTTCATTTTTCAATGTTTCATTTGTATATGTGAACTATACAATGTTTCATTTTTCAATGTTTCATTAACTTCTAGTTATGCCAAATGCTAAATGTTTGATTTTTAATGAAATTTTTAGATGGCTGAGAATGGGCATGTTGACCATGATGTCCATGATGAGCATGGTGAGGATACCAATGCACCGCCTCACAATGAAAGTTTTAAAAATATATCATTTATTTCTATCTATATGTCCATTTATAGTTATATCCTTTAAGTGTGTTTATTTTGTCAAATTTTAGGTTGATGATACACATGTACCTTCTGAAGCACTTGGAGGCACTTGATGAGCAGTACCAAAAAGTTGACAACAGAAGGGGCATCACTATGATGAAGAAGTTAACAACGCTAAGGGGCAATGGACCCAAATTGGTTGTGGATTTTGATAATGCAGGAAATGCAATTGGAGTGAACCGCAATTTGTTTGTTTCATATCTTGGGTTTGTTACTCATAGCCACTGTGGTTGTAAGATATATTCTTGGCAGAAAGTTCCTAAGGGGAAGAACCACTTAATATGGAAGTATTTATGCATGATTTATTATTATTTGCAATTCGATTTTGTAGATTACTAATTTTTTGGAGACTAGTTAATAGCAATTCTATTTTACAGAGTATATTTGCGTTGGATGAAAAGCTACATCCTAAATGTGTGATGCAACACTGTGGGAGGGTCCTAAGGTACTATAGGACAAATCTCACCCGAGAAAACATAAAAGATGGTGAGAAGAGGAAGAATTCAACCACTGAACAATGGAACTTCCTGGGCCCAGAAGAATGGGACGCGTTTGTTGCATCATGAAAAATTGATGAATTCAAGGTATTAGGTGTTACTCCCTATTTAATTAATATACGTTGTATTCACCTATTCAAGATTAAACTTTAGTGTTACTAACCAAATCAATGTGCATACTAACTAGGCTATCAGTGAGGTGCAAAGAGCAAGGCGTGCACTGAATGTGCATGACCACACAATGGGTCCAAAGGGATATGTAGGCATTCACCAAAGACTATAGGTTGAGTGTACTGCTCACTCTACTGCTATTCAAGAGTCCTCTACTATAGGTACCGCACCTCTACCTCGCCATGATGTCTAGATAGCTGGGAGGAAAAACAAGAAGGGAGAAATAAAGAAGCCCACAACTGTTGAGGCAGCTGTAAAAATGGTAAAATACAACTCTTAGAGCAATCGTTTGAATATTGATTATTTGTGGTGTTTACTTACTTACCAATTTCTATTGATGGCGATTAGCGAGAGCTACACGAGCTGAGGAAATAAGGCAAGTTCATCTCTGAGGGCACAAGGGATGAATTGACAGTTGCTCTGGGTAATCCAGAGCATTCTGGATGTGTTAGGGGTGCAGGTACTAGTGTGGGCATCAAAGTGTTCTTTGGGCCATCCTAGAGCAAACATGTCCCAAAAGAGGGAATTTTACAAGAAGAGGTAACCTATTCTTTTTTTAGAATGTTACTGTAAAAGAGAATTCAATAATAAGAAGCTAACATTTCTTTTATCCATGTTTAGGTAGATAAGATAGTTGATAGGAGAGTAGATGAAGTAGTTGATAAGAGAGTCAAGGAAGCAGTTGATAAGACACTCCATGAAGCAATGAGCAAGTGGTAGGCATCTCTGACTGCCACTCAGACAGTACCTATGGCATCCCACTCTACTCCTACTATAGAGGTTGAGAGTAATCCTGTAGACCCACCACCTAGCACATCCGCTGTAAATATTTTTATGACATAATAGCTAGTCTTTTCAAGATGATATGTTTTCAAGATGATTTGTATATATGTATAATATTCTTTACATAAATTTGTAGGAGTTGAAGTAATGTTGTCTAAAAAGTAAAGAATATGTCGTTGCAGAGGCGTCGGTTTACCCATCCCTTCTAGGGGAAATATTTCATGGCTCTCCATTACCAGATGGTTGGGTTCGTGTAAACCAGCTACATATATTCCCCAATTGGATGGATTTTCCATTGCCATATGCCCACCCAAATTCTGAAATGCTTCATGAGATAGAAGGCAGAGTGATATTTTGGCTGAAAGTGGATGTCATCTATACTAAAACTATATGGTAAATTTACATTATGTTAAATTTTTAGTGCGTATATATGAGGTCAATTGATATGAAATTATATATACATGTTAAAACGAAGACACCCAGAGCATCTAGGCCTCCACCTCCACCTCCTACATTACCAAGTTGGGTTCCACAGGACCTACCTGCACTTTAGGTCCTAATTGTAGGGGTATGGCAACATGGTTAGGCGAACATGATATAAAATTCCCTATAACTGTTTGTATAGATGCGAATGCTGGAGGTCAATCATACGAAACAAACTATTTATACAAGATATTTTGGAGTTGTTTGGCTATGATTGGCTGATACATCTATGATAGAGCTATGGATAAGGTGAGATCTTATTTATACATCCATATACCTTGTGTAGGATCCGGTGATCTGGTTTCTTATATATTAATGTATACGTAATACATGTTTTGCAGCTACTTAGATAAGATATGTGCAGATTTTTCATTTGAACATGTAGGATTTTTTATTCCATCTTTGATTAGTCTAGTAGCTAAAGACCCTTCGTCAGTTCAAAAATACAACTATGATGATTTTACAAATTTTGGTCAAAATAAGAAGACGGTGATAATAGCTCCATTCAATGTGGAGTAAGTTTGCTTATAATTTGGACTTAAGAAAATTACATTTTTATTGTGGATTTTGAGTTATTAATTTTAACTTTTTACCTCTAGGGGTACGCATTGGGAGTTACTTGTTATTGTCCCCGGGATGTTCACTGTCTATTATCTAGATCCTAAGGGGACTAAATTGAATCCAACATATGGACACATAATGAAAATGACATTATTCTGGTGAGAAATATTTCATTTTTATATCTATTAACATATGTTATTACATTACTATTTAATTATGAAATTTATTGTGTTACATTAACATGTCGGGGTTTACATGAGTTCAAAAAGGCTGGAGGAAAGGTCTCCAGGAAAAAGAACCAGCCAATAATTTGGGAGAATGTGGAAATATGTTCCCGACTCCAATGTATATATTATTTATCTAAACTGTGCTTAGTTGTATTTTTTAATATTTTGTATGTTTCAATTTATAGTGTGATACATAAGACAACGACTAGGCATGTGCATACTACATGATGTCATTTATGCACATGATTATCAAACATGCCGCAGTGGATGTCGATACCATACATGAGGTATTATCTATAGTCTCATTAGATAATATGAAATATATCATTCTTAGTTATATATTATTAATTATATATATACATCATTCTCTTTCCAGGTGTTTAAAACTGACCCCACTATAGGTAAGGCCTTATCAGATGTACATTCTCCCTATACGACGAAAGAATTAAACGATGTAAGAGAAGAATGGGTAAAAGCCATACAAGTAGTGGGGGTTTTAAAATATAATTGGGATGTTGATAGCGATAATGACTAAAGAATGTTTATACATGTGTGAATGTAAAAATGAATGGAACTGCAAGTTGCTACATGAATGTTTCTACATGTGTCTGAATGTTTCTACATGTGTGAATGTGAAAATGAAAGGAACTACAGGTTGCTACATGAATGTT
This sequence comes from Alisma plantago-aquatica, assembly GCA_963693085.1. Taxonomy (NCBI): domain Eukaryota; kingdom Viridiplantae; phylum Streptophyta; class Magnoliopsida; order Alismatales; family Alismataceae; genus Alisma; species Alisma plantago-aquatica. The sequence goes on from OY856414.1 coordinate 546,322,725, forward strand.
TCTACATGTGTGAATGTGAAATTTGAATGGAACTGTAGGTTGCTAAATGTGTGAAAATGAATCTTGTTAATTTTGTAGGTTTGTGGCCTATTGTTGGTTGATATCAATAGATGTCGTAAACCTATAGTTTAGAACTGAACTATAGGTTTGTGCATCCTATTGACCAGCCACGGCAGGTCTGCAAACTGATAAGAAAAAAAAAATCAAAACATAGGTGTCGGTTATTAGTCAAAAACTGACCACAAACGCTTACATCGTCGGTTAATAGAAAAAAACTGCCGCCTAATTTGGCCAGACAACACGGTGATATGGTGTCAGTTATTACTAAGAAACCGACGCCTATGGTGTCCTAGATGGCGACCTTTTTGTGGAATGAAGGGTTTGGGCATCGATTTCCCTACTAATAACCAACGCCTATAGTGCCCATGTTGGCACCCTTTTTGTGTTACGAACGGTTCTGTGGTCAGTTTCCCCACTAATAACTGATGCCTATAGTGCCCCTGCTGGTGCGTTTTGGGTGGAGTGAAGGGTTCTGGCGTCGGTTTTCAAACTGACACCTAAGGGTTCACCTTTTAGCGTCGCCCACATATGTCTTTCTTTTTAACTGTCACCAAAGGCCTTAAATAACTGACACCAAAGGTCGGTTCTGTACTAGTGATTCTTAGCTTTGGTTGGTCGACAACTTCCATAACCATAATAATCTATGGTATTTGAATGATTGAAACTAGCTATGATTTAGTTGGTCCCTTGAAAATGTTTTACTACTTGATGGGTGACCCGATGGGTTGGCCTATAGGAAGGAACAATTATGGTATTTTAGTTACTGTAATGATGAATTTAGTGAGATCAATAAATGATGATTATATTGTCTTCATTGTTATATGATCAATGATTATCTTAAGCCTCATGAATGATGATTCTTCCTAGGGTTTTGAGCAAATTTACTCCCTCCTTTTGTTTCAAACTTATAGTTGGTTTTGACGTTGTATGGTTCGACCATTTTGTGCCAATTAAAGGTTTCAATTTATCTTCTGTTTTGGATACTCTTATGTTTGAGAAACAAATTTCATGATGCTTTCCCAAGTGGTTAAAGCCAGAGGTCTTATTTCTCTCTCAAATGATGGTTTCTCTCTAAATGCTTTGAGTTGATAGCTTGTTTCCATAACTTGATGGTTGGGATTCTTGTTCCAACCAATGAAGGTTACTTTGTTTCTATTTTGGATCTTCTTTTGTTCTTAGAAATTATGACTTGGTTTTCTCTCACAAGGGATGGTTTTGATGCTCTCTCAATGGCTAATTTGATGGTCTCACTAGATTCACAATCATTGTCTATCCTAATTATTGGTTTGCTAATTTATCCAAATGTTAGATCTATGGTACTCTTTAGGTTCACGTATTATGGTCATCCTAAGAGGTCATGGAATGTTTCTCTTAAGTATTAGATCAAAGGTTCACTAGTTGCTCAATTGATGGTTTTCTTGGCTAAGACAAACAATGGTTTCACTAATATCTAATTTGATGGGTTTTCTTGCACATGAAACTGACGGTGAGTTTAGGGCTCATACTCGATGGTGATACATGGTTTTTACAAGTCATAACTTGATGGTTTTCCTAGATGATTTTCTCAAGGTTTTACATGTTTTGCATTCGATGGTCATGTTTATTGCAATCGTGATTCAATCGTGGTGACTGATATACGTGAGGAAATGCTTTTAATTGCCTTCAATATGATGGTCTGATGTGTGGTTTATGATTCAATAGGTTGTGTTTATTGCACCTGATGTTGGGGATTTAATGAGTTAGGATTAATGGTTTTGAGCCCCATGAGTTAGTAGTTTTACCTTTTCCCTCGAATGAATATAAACCTAAGATTGTTATAAAGTGTTGACTAACAATGATAAGCTAACTTGGGTTGTTAACTCTAATCCTAGTAAAACTAAATGATGGTGGTAAATTATACCTAGTTCCATTTCATATTGTTATATAAATAAATGCCCTTACTTCCAAGACTTGTTGTAAATAATGAGAACTATGGATTACATACAAGTGCTATATATTTTGGAAACCCTAAATTGGTTAAGTTGTTGAACCTTAATCCTAATTCAGGAACACAAAGATGTTGCTTAGTTTCCTTGTGCATTTAATATAACATGGAGTACTTTATTTCTCAAAATTGTTGTAACTCTAAATCTCCTTTTATGTCCAATGTTAAGACAAACATTATATGTTACATTAATGTGATGGTGGTTGAGCCTTGATGAGGCATGGAAAGATAATGATATTCTTACAAGAGATAATGTGATGGTCTTAGTGACCTTTTGTCATAGTTAAGTCCTAATGGAGGTGTGATCCTATTCATGGTGTGGTAAGGGCTGGTACCATGGGATAATGTGATAAAGATTGTTATCATGTGTTGGTGTGATGACGAGTAGAATCATGAATGTCAATGAAATAGTATCATGTGGTATTGTAATAAGGAACATCTCTTATACATTTTATATCTTCTGGTGTTGTTATATATCAAATGCTTGTTAGAAATGAATTAGGATTTGTGTGTTCACTTCTTTGATTAAGCCTTAATTCACTCAATCCACTTAACTATAAAAGTGAAACCTTAATCATGTAGTTACCGTGGACATAAATCCATGCCAATCTCAGTACTTGTTGGATGGTGAAATGAGTATTCCTAAGGGAAATTCAGAGTTCATACCATTGAGTATGTGAGGTACAAGTGATTGTGTGTCCTTGACATCTTGATCCCAAGTGTTTTGGAACAGTTGTGTTCATGTCTCAGTGATTATATATGTGTGATGTGATTGCAAGACAATTGTAGTTGTACCTTGGTGATTGGGTATGTATACCCTGGTTTCTAGCACTGTGACCTGTACCAATGTGAGATAGGTGTTTTTTGCTTGACTCTATGTCGCTGGTGGCAGTTTGACTAATATGTCACTGCAATGTAGACTTGTACTGACCGAGTAGTGCATGAGAAGATCTTGAAGTCTGACTCTTCCTTGATCTTGTATGGCACTTATTTTGGCTTAGAAGTGGTCAGTTGGATTTGGTTGGTACAACTCAAATCCTCAAGGCATTAACAAAACATGTAAAAAAATGTGTAACATATGTATTAGGATCATATACAACATGTCACATTGGATGATAACCCTTGTTTTCCCATCTCACATATAGATGATGTATGGTGCATTAATAGAAGATAGATATGTGTATGTTGTAGACATGCTTATAGTGTTAGATATGCTTATGTTATTAGAATTGTCTATAGTCATCCCTATGTAGTTAGCTATGACCATACTACTAATCATGATCATGTCAATAGTTATTCTTATGTTTCTATATCTACTTATGATGTAGCTATTCTTGCATGTTATATTGCTAGAGATGCTTATATTGTTAGAAATGTTTATATTGTTACAAATATTGATATTGTTAGAGGTGCTTATTTTGTCAACAGTGCTATGCCATTTGACATGCCTAACATATTAGACATGCTTTTATGGTTAGCTTTGATTATCCTATTGGATTTAGCTATGCTTATGTTATTAGAATTGTCTATAGTCATCCCTATGTAGTTAGCTATCACCATACTACTAATCATGATCATGTTAATAGTTATTTTTATGTTTCTATATCTACTTATGATGTAGTTATTCTTGCATGTTATATTACTAGATATGCTTATATTGTTAGAAATGTTTATATTATTACAAATGTTGATATTGTTAGAGGTGCTTATTCTGTCAGCAGTGCTATGCCATTAGACATGCCTAACACTATTAGACATGCTTTTGTGGTCAGCTTTGATTATCCTATTCGATATGCCTATGTTGTTAGATGTGGCATACTGTTAGATATGCTTATGTTATTAGTTTTGTTTGTGAATGTAGACATGCCATATTGTTAGACATGCCCCTACTTATCAATATTTATGATGCTAGTAAGGCTCATTATAATGGGTATGATCATGATAATATCTACATCTTGTAGTTTAGAATTGTGCTAGCTTCTAAGATTCTCATTAGAATTTCTTTTTATAAAGGTATTCTATTTGATAATTCCAGTATGTTTCTTAATCCATCTATATGCTTAAGATGCTTAGTCTAATTAACATGTTCAATACCATAACATGTTGCAATCAATAAGCGTTGTTGTGAGTTATATATCTTGCTTGGACATGGGTCTCACCTGTGGGTCACCACAATCTTTTTAGGTGATCGTCAGTAGTAATAGAGGGCCCCAGATAGTGAGGAGTTCATATGATGGATCATAGATGGATAGTTGTTTTGATGTCTAGTATGTCCTAGAGTCGTCCATGTACTCTTAGGTTCGGGTAGGAATGTTTTGAATATAGTGTTTTATTGACTCGAGCTTTCTTAGTATTCTGATATTGCATATATGGATGGTATGTCTTGTGTATATGTTGTGGCTGAGGACACAGAGCCTTTATTAGAGATTTTTGGTATGATTTATGAGATAATCCGAGATGTTGGGATTTTATGCTAATTTTTAAGAAAAATTGTTAAAATTTAATTAGTTTTAATAAACTCTCTTTTTAGTGATGTGGTTTCTTAGTGGTTAATCGTGTTTAGGTTTTGAGGAATCTCGCTTTGTGTGACGGGTTGTCACAGTATGGGTATGTAGCACCTGTTGTAAATATTCTGAAGAAGAAATGTTGTATTTTTTATATAATTGTGAAGGCTTAACATGGTTGAAACAATAATATTTTCACATTCATCCAATTATCTAAACCTCCATATTTAGTGCATCATGTAAGATATGTTGATCAAATCAGTGTGAAGATTCATGGATATGTTATTTCAAATGGTATGTGTATATAGTGTTTGTTTAAAGTACTCTAAAGAGATAATTATGTCTATTTCAAATATGTACCAGCTCTTTAACTGCTCCCATTAAGCATCAAGAGATCATAGGCATTGAAAAAGCATCTAACTACTTGCAAAAATGATCATACAAATCTAATCATCAGGACCCACATATTAAAAAATATCAAGTGTAAAATAATGATCTAGCGATTTCTTACATATAGAATTTGGGTTTTTAAAAATAATATGTATATTTGATTCTTTTTGCAAGTAGTTTATTGATGAGATATTTCTTGTTACAAATAAGAATTACCACTTGAAAATGTTTGGACAAGAATCAAGTGTTCATACAACCTGCAATAAATGTCAATACCATTTTTTGTGATCTTGATGACAATTTAAATATATAAACCTCAAAACCGAAACCACCAAGTATGAATAGTTAATATGATCATTGTTAGGATTCTTGCATATTTTATGTGGTGTTTTAGAAATAGTATGGGTACTTTGTGCTTGTTGCAAGTAGTCTGAAGAGTAATGATGCTTGTTATTAGAATTAATGACATATTCACTTTGCTTGAAACAAGCATGGGGTATTCAAACTACCCTCGCATTCACAATTTTATCTGTAAAAACCATCAACATTATCTGATCATTTGAGCTTTGGCATTAAAAGAATCAACAATGGTTAGATCATTTATTCAACATGAAGACCCTTGCACTTAGTACTCATGTTGTCACATATAGTATTGGTATCTGGTTCATGTTGAAAGTATCTAAATCACAAATAATCCTTGTTTCAAAGAAGCATCACCTCTTGTTATGGCTTAAAATAACCATTAAAGTGTTCACAGTATTTGCAAACAACCATATTTTCTTAAATGATTTGATCACTATGAAGATTATTGTACTTAATATTTGGTTTTTATCTAATTATATGGGTATATGATATATGTTACAAGTAAAGTAAAGACAGAGTGATGCTTGTTATGAAATTCATCACCACTTTACACTGATTTCAACAAGCCACAAAATATCATACTTTTTACTATAAGCATTATATAATGTATAACAATCGTCAACCTGATTTAATTTTATGAACCTACAAATACAAAGCATTATGTATATTTGATATGATAACATAATTATTCTTGATAGTATATGTATTTGGTACTTGTTACAAGTATATTGATGAAGGAATGATGTTTGTTGCAAAGAAGCATCACCTTTTCATATTTCTTTCTACAAAAGGCAAGTTTTCAGACTACTTGGAACAAGCATCATACAATTTCCAAAAAATATTACATTAATTCTATTATGTAAACATCCACACTCATGTCATCATGTGTATAATAATGATTTGGCCAACATAAAGGTTTTTAATGATTGTATGTCAATTGATACATGTATTTGAAGCTTTCGGAAGTACCATAAAAATAAATTTATTCTTGTTGCAAAATAAGCATCTTCATGATGCTTGTGACATGCATCATGTGTTCACACTATTTGCACCAAGCAGCATGCTATACAAATCAAACATCATGTGTGTGGATTTTACATGACTAGTTGCAAATATTATGGGTGTTTGGTGTGTGTAGAACTTATTATAAAGATGGAATAATGCTCATTGAAAATCACCTCTTCATACAACTTGAGATACTCACCATGTATTCCATCAATCATCATGTTGAACCAGTCATGTATTTGAGAATAGAATCATATTATTTTCATAAATCATTATGTTGATCCCTCATCTAAGCTTTAACATTCAAAGCATCAAGTATGAACATATGATCTTATAGTTTGAATATTCTCGTATATACTTTGTGGTTATTGAAATAATTATATACTTTTTTGTTGCAGTAGTTTATAGAGGAAACGATGCTTTTTCCAAATAATCATCACCTCTTCATACTAAATGGGTTATAAATATTGCATTCATGCTACTTGTAAGAAGCATCGTAATGTTTATAAATTTTATTGTATTGAATTGATCATTTATCACTCTTGACTCAAACCATAAAGGTGAATAGATGACCAGATCAACATGAGAACTCTTACAAATAGTATATGGTTTGTTGTAAATAGTATAGGTATTTGGTGCTTTTTGCAAGTTTTTGAAAAAGTCAATGATGCTTGTTGCAAATAAGCATCACTTCTTCACACTATTTATAACAATTACCAACTATTCAACTTGCAAAAAGCACCATGCTTTTGAGTCAGTCTTTAGGTTGATAGAATAATTGCAACCTCCATTTTCAAAGCATCAAGTATGGGTATGTACTCTTATTAGAATGAAGTTTATTGCAAATAGTATGTGATTTTAGGCAAATGGAACATGTACATGGTGCTTGTTGCAAGTTATCTAAATATGAAATGATGCTTGTTCAAAACAAGCACCACTTCTTTGTATTACATGTGGAAAGAATTAAGTGTTCGTACTACTTGAAACTAATGTAATACTTTATGAAACAATTATCATGTTGATTTGATCATTTGTAAGTCCACAATAGATTCTTGGTAAGTATCCATTATTTCTTTTTCTTCATTGTATTTCAGAATATGTTTTGAATTATTATCCAATCATCATTTGAAATTATGAAACAATCAACCCAATAATTCTTGGTATTTATATTCTTTATTACATATTTATTGTTGAGTCATAGTGCATATTCCATATATAAGATTACAACTTCATTATAATCCTATTTTCCATGTCTAATGTGCATTGTCAATGGGTTAAAATTAAAAGAGTCATTAAATTTTTGTTTGTGTAGAATTGATTTATATATCAGAATGCATGTGGTGGGATGGAATATAGAGTAAAAATGTGGATTTAGAATTTCATTATAGGATTGTAATTCAATTAAACAATGGGTTGGGGAAATGAATTGGATTCTATGAGTGTTTTCTTGGTACATCTTATGCATCAACCTTTTGGGAAGAAATTCCATCTTAAACTTATAGAAGCAACCATGCCCACAAGCTTTTTCTTTCACACTGACACCTTGTCATTGGTTTGATTCAACATGCAGTTCTTTATTATGCCTAATGTCCTTCAATAGTGCTAGTCTGTTAAATTACAACTTAAGATTATATATCATGCCAATTATCTAGTATTCGTGATTTTTTAATCATTTACAGTAATAAACATGTAAGCAACCATTGTTAGAGATAGATTGATTTTGTTAGATAGGTTATTACAAAAATTAAGTAGAAGCTTGAGAAATAAGTACATGTAGAAATTTTATGGGCACATAGTACATGCAATGGTGTCACATCAAATACGACCAAGCGTAATTATGTGCTTATACTCTAGTAAAACACTGATTATGTAACACACATACCCACTGCACAATGGTCTAGTAGAGTTTCAGGAATGATGTTGGTCCCACATATCATCACTAGTCTTAACTGCTCAGTTTGTCCTCACTCATGTGCAAGCTAGGATAAACTTCTCGATTGGTCATCCTTCTTAGTACTATTGTGGGATGAGAATGCTTAACCACATAGTTCTTTAGTGATGGGCTCCCCAAAAAAGAGGTGCACCTTGGTGATATGGGTAGTACGATCATTCCTTTTAAGATAATTTTGTCTGAGTTCCTAAATACTGGGATATTACAATCTCCCCCATATAGACTCTTGACGTCCTCATCAAGGATCAACTATACGGCCTCATAATACTTCCTATTTCATTTTAGACCCAGAATGGCCCAGGGACACCTAACTCCTGATCATAGAATACTAGCGCAAGGATGGCTACATCACCATGGATAACCCTTCCCAACATGCACAGACCGTACGACTCAATATTGACATGCCAAATGTCCATGTGGACCCCACCCATCGGAGGGGTTATGACTCTTATACCATTTGTAACACATGAGCCCACTACCCAATGATCTAGTAGAGTTTTAGGAATGATTATTAGTCCCATAGATCACCACTAGCCTTAACTGCGCACTTTGTCCTCACTCACGCACAAGCCAGGATAAACTTCTCGACTACTCACCCATCCTAGTAGTACTCTCGGTTGAGCACGCTTAACCATAGAGTTATTTAGTGATGGGCTCCCTAAAAAGGAGGTGCACCTTGATGATATGGGTAGTACAATCATTACTTTCAAGATCATTTTATCCAAGGCCTCAAATCTTGGGACGTTATAGATTATTAGAAACCAAAAATAGCATCTTAGAAGGGAATATCGATGTTGAATACATGCATTAAAAAATACATAAATGTATATTATTGGAAATATTCGAAAACACATTTTCTTTATCTTTCAAACCTTTATAACGATGATAGATTATTTATATGACATCTACAAAAGGACATGTTGCTCTTGAGAATAATTTATTAACAGACTGAATTTCCAAACTTTCTTCAAGGACCAGTTAAATGGTGAACACAAGATCACTATTATTGTTCATTTTAGTATGTGTCATTACATGCATAAGAATCAATTACAATACATTAACAGTTTTTGGCCAGATATGTTGGTAAGGTCTGTCCGTAGAGCAAACCATATGATGATTGATATGACATAATTACTTATAAGTATTTGATTAAACACATATATAAAGGTAAGCTTCCAATTCATGTGTTTCACTCAATTATGAGATAATGATGATACAAAGTGAATGTCTAGAGAATTATACTACTCAATGACGTATGTTATAGTTCATATCCTTGTGATGAGATTATATAGATGTTAAGAGTACATATTCATATTCTCATTATGTCCATGATTGGTTGTTATTGTGGAAGGTTGATAGACAACAATAACACATAAGATCAGAGTGTGAGTTGGTTGATGACTAAATCTCATTAGTCATGATATGGAAATATCAAACCAAGCATATAGATACATGTTAGAGAACAATGTATCAGGCAGACCCACCTTGAGAGTGACATAAGGTTTTGTGGTCACAGTCATCTCTCATAGTGAAGGTGGTGATTGTGATTCTTAGACCTGAAATCACTGCACTCATCACATGTCGTTGGGTATGCTTTGACATCATCAAACGCAGTCCTGAAATATGGTTTGTTATAACAGTGATGATTGGGTGACATTGACACACGGGGATAGACTGTGAGTGATAGATATGGGATTTGTCCCTCCTACTAGAGTATGATATTCTAGCCACTTTATTAGTAAGAGTGAGAAATTCATGTGCATGCACATGTGAATCAATATATGATATTGAGGTCACATTAGCTCAGATAGTCCACTCTTGGTTCAAGGAATAATATTGAACCATGAGAGGATGACCTTCCATGCCTCGAGTTCAACCTGGATATCAGAGACAAAGGAATTATACAAACATTGCAAAACCTTACACAAATTTTAAGTTAAAATTGTTCTCTAACTTTCCATTTAACTTGGGTAGCACGAATGTGAGACTAGGCACCACTCTTTGCTTGTGATGTCATAAGCTAGTTATGGACATTCACTGCCAACATGACATGGGACCTATAGGGATACACACATAGGAACTCATCCAGAAGAGGATTTTGATCTTGAATGAAAATTAGATTGATTACTAAAGTATTTGGGTATTCAATTGACACAGTTGATTGTTTGATTGGCTGACTAGGTCTGCCAAACGACCATCTCACTATGTGAAACAGCCATTTTGGCAGCCAGACAGGTATCTCAAGTAGTTGAGACGGCCTTTTGGGTGCCAGGATGATCAGAGATCGATTTGTCTTAGTTCTGACCTTAAATTGATGTGTTGAATGTGATTGAATTGATCAGCTCAAGTCAACTCACTAGACAACCATCTGGGCACATGAGACAGGCGTCTCTCTTGGGTGAGATGGCCCGGTTGGGTCAAAAAAATGTTCGGGATGTTTCTCGAATTGTTTTGATTGTTCTTTAGTTGAGGAACAAGGAAATTAATATGAGATATTAATTGAATTCGAAATTGCCAAATTCATTTCTGATTGGGCACTATCAAACGACCATTTGGCAGTTCAAGATGACCATTTCACACACCAGACAACCGTATGGTTGTGTGAAATGACTATTTCTATTGTTGCATGTTGCGAAAATTCAAAATCTTCCAGTTCTTTCCACTCCCGCATCTTTATCTCGTATCATATAGCAACTACAAACCTTAACTCTGGCCTCTTCTATATAGAGAGGGGTATTGGGGGCATCCTAGAACATAACACAACACAACACAACACAACACAACACAACACAACACAGAAAACTGAGAATCAGTTTCTCTGACAACTATTGTCCTCTCTGGTAGTGGTAACCAAGAGAGCTCGTGCAAGTCCTGCTTGAAAAGGAGGGATAGGCAATGGGAGAGAACAACTGAGAAGTTGTCATTGTGGGGGAGTAGATGGGTGACTAGTACACCAATAGGGAGGACAACTCCTTCCTGTCTATTCTTGGAAAACGACAAGAGTTATAGATGGTTCGTGTGGACTACTCTTGAGGCAAGAGTCCTTTGGCTACCAATCGGAGAGCAAAGTCAACCTGCAGTTTGTGGTGAGACCACAGGAGTCGTTGCAGAGGTTTCATAGACATTGTTCATGGTGTAAACCAGGAGCTGCACAACCACCGTCCAAGAGAAACTTATCAGTAGCTACAAAGATGCGAGTTTTTTCAATGGACTTGCTCTAGGACCAGGTATAACTCGCTAAAACTATCCTTCCTATTTCATAGTAGTTGATGCGGTCTTGTTGTTATGGTATTACAAATAGATAAATTTTTTGATTCTGTTGCTATACTATGTGTTAGTATTTCCCAACAAGATCTTGATATAAGCATGCAGAACAAACAATATAAGCAGATAGAAATAAATCATAGGTAGAGTCTCAGACCAGATCGCCTATTAAAAAATAAAAGGGATACTTAAAGAAATCAGTGGATCACAATCTATAAAGATGAGTGTCCTTCTTCTAGTCGACTCAGTCACAAACCTGTAATAAATAGTCATTTTGCTCATGTTTGATGATGATCATCATATAGTATCAGTACATCCCAGCGATCACAGGTACCACCACCTGAACATATCACACATTTTGGGAGATGAAGGAATAACTTTCTTTTCATAGGAGAAAAATATCCAGAAGAATATCAGGAGTGAAGACATCAGAGAAATAAGTCTCGAATTGAATTTCTCACACATAATGGTTGACTAAGGCATGTTTTGAAGTTCTTTTTAACCCTAATGACCAGATATTTACCATATCCCTTTCACACCCCATGTCCTATTTCGAGTAAGATACAATCACTCAATCTCTCTTATACATATAAAAAGGAATACAAAGAGTCTCTTTCCAATAAGGAAAATAAGGAGTTCATTTCCAATTGAGGAGAAAAATGTCTCTTTTCAATTAATAAGGAGAATGCCACTTTCTAATTAATAAGAAAAACACCTCGTTCCAATCAATAAAAAAAAAATTCTTTCCACTTAATTAAGAAAACGTCTTTTTTTGGATAAGGTAAAATACCACTAATCAACAAAAAAATGTATAAGGGAGATCACAAAGTCTCAAATAATAAACAAGATCTACAAGAGATCCCATCTCTTAGCTATATGAGTATTAATCCCCCTCAAGAGATCTGGTTTGGCCCTAACCTTCCAACTCAGCCTATTTCAACAACTCATGAATCCTCCTAACAGTAGCTTCCCAGGCCAATCTCTAGGATCCTTGATGTTCAGACCTCCACAATAATACGGCTGCGCAATCATTTTCCACGCTATAGCATGTGTATTTATGCTCCAGAAAAACCCAGCAATGACACTTCTAAACTTCTCCATGATGAAATCTGGCATTTCAGCAACTCGACACCAATATCTAATTTTGCTAATCAACATGACATTGATCAACACCGCTCTACCAGCCATAGAGATGCGGATACTAGACCATTTATCAACCACATTACGCAAGCTATCAACACAACTCTTGTAATTTGCTCCTTTCCCCACGCCACTAGATATAGGAACACCTAGATATCTAGTAGGAAAGCTGCCTTCAGAAACCCCAATAGCATCTTTAAGTCTGCCTCTCCTAGTATCACAGGACTTAGAGAAGAAAATTTGGGATTTGTTGTTGCTGATGTAGAGTCTAGTGATCTTCCTGAAGTCTAAGAGAATCCTTCTAAGACCCCTAAGGTACTGAGCATGTCCCAATATGAAAAAGAGGACATCATCTGCAAAGATCATGTGATTAAGGACCTTAGTTCCCTACACTTTGAAAGCTCTCACTAATCCAACATCCTCCGCAGCATCGGTTAGAGAGGATAAATTCTCCATAATAATAGCAAACAAGAGGGGGGATAGTGGATCACCCTGTCTCAAGCCATTAGAAGCCTGGAACATCCCTTTAGGAACTCCATTGATTAGAATAGAGAAGGAAGTAGTCTCAACACATTGTTTGATTATCTCAATGAACTTCTTATCAAACCCCATCGCCTTCATAGTGATCCACAACCCAGGCCAGCTGACATGGTCATAGGCCTTAGAAATGTCAACCTTAATACAAGTCTTTTTGGACCGGTTTTTAACTTGAAAGTCCAACAGAAACTCCAAATCCAGAAGCACATTGTCAGCTATTGACCTACCTTTGATGAACGCAGACTGGTTCACAGACACAATAGCCGACAATAATGGTTTCAATCTACCCGCAATGACCTTGGCCACAATTTTGTAAATGACCGAGCAACACGCTATTGGGCGAAAATCATTCATACTGGAGGCCGCCTTGTGTTTAGGAATGAGCCTGATGAAGGTGTGATTAGCCTACCTGACCATTCTTCCACCCACAAGAAACCAACGAACCGTGCGATAGACGTCTTCACTCACAATATCCCAACAGGCATGGAAAAAATTTGCATTGAAACCATCCGGTCCTGGTGCTTTAGAAGAACCAATCGAGAAGGTAGCAATTTTGATCTTTTCATCTGAAGTGAATTTCAAAAACTCTCTATTCACCGCATTAGACACTCTATGCAGTAGGTAACATGTGATATCCTCCACACGGGTGTCCTGATTGTACAGGCTTTTGAAGAAATCCACCGCCAAATAGCCAATCTTAGTCTCTTCGTCCACCAAAATCCCATCTGAGTCAATGAGATTGTGGACTTGATCTTTCATATTGTTTTTCTTCACTGTAGCATGGTAGACCTTGGAGTTGCAATCACCATCATGAATCCACTTCATTCTGCTTCTCTACCAAAAATTGACCTCTTCGGCTTTTTCTAATTAAAGAACCTGCATACCGACCTTCTCTTCAGCTAACATTAGAACCTCCGACATCAGGTCATATCTGAGGTTGGCAGCAGCAACCTCAAAGCTTGCTCTCGCATCTTTGATCAAATTTGGGAGGTCCGTCAAGCCTTTTAACCAAGCATTCAAAGCGAGTTTGACAATCGTCAATTTACTGATGATTCTGAACATTTGGTTTCCTTCCATCTCCTTCCCCCACGCTTTCTTCACCACACCCTCAAAACTCGGCCAAGAAAGCCAATGATTGAGGAACTGGAACGGATTCAGTAGCCGGCACAGCCTCATTTGCTACCGCCTTCTCAGCTGTCTTCCTCCCCAGACTCACCCTAGCCCTGCTGGCCCTACCTTCTTTCCGCCTACCAGGCCTCCTGCTCGGTTCACAGCCCTGGGTCACTGGGGGTGTGGGGTGAGAGGATCTAGCCCCGGGACAGTCCCTAGGGAAGTGCCCGAACACCCTGCAGGCGTGGCATTGTTGTGGGAGGGCGTCGTAGACCACTTTGAAAGCCAGTTCCTTACCGTCTGGCATCTCCACCATAACCTCATCAGGAGGCTTCTTGTCCGCTTTGATCTCAACACACACATGGGCAATACCAATGTATCTTCCTTCAGAGTGAAAATCGATTACCTTGGGCTCGCCAACACCACAGGAGATGATGGTGATGGCTCTTCTGCTCCAATGGTGCCTAACCTCAGGGAAGGTAATCCACACCGGTGCCGAAGAAAGAGCCTCTCTCCTTATGTCGGCCTCGGGAGACCACCTCCTGACGATCACCAACTTATTATCGAAGAACCAAGGCCCTTTGTCCAGGGCGGTTCTCAGATCCTCATCGCTCACAAACTGGGCAAGGAACAACCCCCAAACCAAGGACAAACACTACAACTCTCCTTACAACCTCCAGGTCCTGAGAATCCACCCGAAAAGCTGGTTGGTGATGCACTTCGCTCCCACGATCAAGGAGAACTGATGAAAAACATCCATCTAAGCCACCACCGGCTCTGACATCTTCATCCAAGGCCGCTCGTCGTCCGTCTGAAAGGTCGGACCTTTGGGGTCGCCTAGGGCTGCGACAGGGGCGAGGCTGCTGTGGACCGCCAGAGGTCGGGAGACGGCATCTGCCCACACTCGGCCAATAGTGACATCGATAACAGTGTTAGACCAAGCACTCAAGGTAGGGGCGGTGGGGAGCGAGGCGGAGGAGCCTGCCCTGCCCGTGGCGGCAATCGCCATTGAGTGCACTCGTAAGAGAGATGTTCGAGCCCACCTTGTCGACTACCCTCTTTAGAGAGAAATTTTAGTGTCTCTTTCTATTTAATAAAGAAGACATCTCTCTCAAATTAATAAAGAAAATAAGGAGTCTGTTTCTTGTTTGAAAAGCATTAACTAAGCATTCATTTAATTAATTAAGAAGCTATCTCTTTGTGTAAATAAAAAGGAGATGGAGAAAGGGAAGGTAATATCCTAGTCCAATTCCTAGTCTGTACAAAAAATAAACTATTTTTTTCTCAACCCTCCTTATGTATTGGATGCACTTACATTGGGCTTAACTCATGTTATATAAATGGTTGTATCTACCATACATATTTAACAATCTCCCACAAAGTTCAATGTGTAGTGTGCTCTTTATTCAATTCACATATTGTGAAACAGATACCTTTCGGTTTGAATTTACATGAGTTATCTAACTTTGACCCCCATAGGAAGTAGGTGAAAAAGACTTGAACTTGAACTTTGGATGTAGGTGTATCGGATGGTAACCACACAATAAAGACATGGTAGGAAAGAAAAATGATGAATTAAGGACATGCATCCAAAAATATGTCATGAGTGATATTAGGGAACAATCCAATGCCCCTGTTGTGGCCTACACAACATCAATAATTTAGTTAGAGTCTCCAAGGATGTACTGCTAATATCATGTCCTAAAACTTGACACCATTCAAAGACTAATCTATTACTAACGTGCAGTCATTACACTAACAAGTTTCCCAGGGGACTAAATCACAGATCCAAGAAGCATCAATGAAAAGCATAGTGTCATTCGATTCACATGAGATCTTGTTATTACCACAATGAACCCAATTTGTATGATTCCCACTCTTTTAGGTTGGGTTGGTACTGGCTATGAATCTGAAAGGGTTTTACTCCCATCCCTAACCTAGATTTCTCCACTAAGGCCATGTTAAAACCTTTACTAAATGGATCAGATGTATTACCTTTGGTGCCTACGTAGTCCACAACCAAAGTCTGACTTGGATGTGTCTACGCTATTTTTATTATACTTGGGCCTCTTTATGTTAGAAATAGTTGTAATGTTATCACAGTGAACATAAGTAGCATGAATTGGCTTCTTTACTATTGGTAAACTGTACATAAGTCCATGAAACCATTAAACTTCAGATCTAGTTTCATCTAATGCACAAAATTTTGCCTCAAATGTAGACTGAGACAAAATGGTCTATGTCTGAGACCTCTAGGAAACAACCACCACTCTCCAACAGGAATGCATATCTAGATACACTATGATTCCCTATGTTCATGGTGATCCAACTTGCATCACTATATCCTTTGACAACAAAAGGGTAATTTTCATAATGTAGCTCAAAGGACCAAGTTCCCTTGATATACCTTAAAACTCTATCAAGAGTTTCCCAATGGGTCTTGTTAGGAAAATCGGTGTATCTACTTAACTTACTCATTACAAACACAGTGTCTGGTCGCATGTAGTTCATAAGATACATCAAACTTTTGATAATTTGAGAGTATCACAATTGAGACACTAGAACTCCAATATCATTCTTGAATGAGGTCTTGGATGAATCATATGGATTCTTAATAGGTTTAAGTGATTTGTACTCAAACCAACCTAGTATCTTCTGAGAGAGAGTTAAACCATTAGTAGAGCTTATGATTTTAAGCCCTAAAATCACATCAGTGATACCCATATCCTATTAGATCTAGGACTCTAGAGGGGGGGTGAATAGAGCTACAAAATTTCTAACAAGATAGATTAGACCTTCAAATTATATCAAATTAAAACCAATAGTTTATGTGTAATTTGAAGTCCTAACTAACAAGTATATCAAGGATGAGAGGAATTCATAGCAAGCACTAGACAAGGTGATGTAGAGTGGTTCCACACTCCAAACTAGGAGAGAGTGAGTCCACTACCTAGAGAGGTCAACCTCTAGGACTTTGCAAGTACTTTCTCGATATTATCACCAATAAGAATTACAATGCATGACCACCAAAGGACATGCCCATCCAAGAACCAAGAGTACTCCACCGTACCAAGGACTTACCCACTTTTCCAAGAGTCTTCATCCTTCTCTAAGATCTTACCCACTCTAGCACAAGTCTTCTGCCTTCAAGAACTTTTCTACTCTTCTTGGATCTTTGTCCTTTGACTTCTCCTTCTCCTGGAGAATCTCTTCACCTCTTCTTCAAACTTGAAGAAGACCAGCAACAGCTCCACCTTCACTCAAAGTAGATTGCTTCACCTTTTCTTCATGGAGGAAAGGGGTAGGGAAGATGAAGAAGATGAGAGCTTTACATGCAAAAGGGAGTAGCTCTCTTACAACATGCCTATCTCACTCATAATCACAAAATAAAGTGTAAACTAGAGAGAGAAAGGGGCTCAAGGAGTTGCAACACACAAAACTATAACAAGGACTTAGAATAGCATGAATGATAAAACTTGGAATGAACTCCAAGGGGTCCTATTTATAGATGGGGGTGTTCACTTGAGTTGGGGATCACTTAGGGTCAAAATATAGCCATTTTCCTTAAATCAACAAATCTATTTTCACCCAAAACAACTCACCAATAGTTATAATCACTTTTTATGTATTTTTCATACAATACATTTGGTCGTGTTTCAATAAAGGTAACTCGACCGATCAACTAAAAGACAAAGCCAATTTTCAAACTATCGATCATGTTTGTTCTGGTAAGCTCGACCGATGAGCTAAAATTAGATTTGCTCAATGAGTCGGCCGGTCAAGTTCTGTGAGTGTACAACTTGAACAAATGGTCTTCTTCCAAAAATCCATCACAGCATCAGTCGAGTTTCCAATTCGACCGAAGAACAGCATGTGAAAAATTTTCTAAGTTGACTTTTGAGTGATTTAACCTTGGTATTTTGTGTCCCTCTTATTTTTCTCATCTTATTTACAAGTCATATCATCAATACAAGTGATTACAAAATTCTTTTAAGGTCGTTTGGAGTGAGTTCTCAAAATGTGCACTTGCATTGCTTTTGACTTGAACTTGAACAAGCTAGGGCTTGTGTAATTTGATCATTTTCATGTACCTAAAGCCTAAAATCAATCTTGAACAAACATATTAGATACATAGGAATGGAATGATTAGTTCATTATCAAAATATGGGCAATGTATAACTCTTAAGTCAGCATACCCTTCCTCTCAATTTTTATACACAAGAATGACTTTGTCTCACTTACTACTTTCATATCGGAACAAAAACACATGATATCATCAACATATAAACATAACATAATGAATCCATCATTGACAATTTTATAGTAGAGACACTTATCAATATTATCAGACACACATACAAATGATGATATTATATAATAAAACTTCTCATGCCATTTCTTAGGGGTTTGTGTCTAGCTATAAATGACTTAACACGTTTACACCCTTTGGACTCATTCCCATGACCCACAAATCCCTCAAGTTTCTTCATGTATATCTCCTCATGAAGATAACTATATAAGAACACGGTCTTCACATTCATCAGATGGATAGAGAGATTATAAGTGGATGCCAATGCTATAAACACTCGAATTGTAGTCATATGGGAAACAGGGGAATAGGTATCAAAATAATCTATTCCTTCCTTCTGTGTGTAATCCTTAGCAACTAACCTAGAATTATATAGTTGATTGTCTCTTCTGCATTGAGTTTCTTCTTAAATATCCATTTACATCCAACTACAGAGCAACCACGAGGTAAATCTACTAATTCCCAAGTTCCATTCAAGAGAATTGATTGGATTTCATCGTTAACAACGTCTTTCCAAAACATATCTTCTAGATAATCCATATCTTGTTTGAAAGATATAATATTTTCCTCAATATTGTAAGTGAGAAACTCACTTTTGAAATCTTTGGATGTCCTAGGTTGCTTACTTCTCCTTGGTTCAATCATTTCTTTAGAATAATGAAAATAAAAATAGCTTGTTCTGAGATACCCCCCACAGTTGTAATTCTTTTTATGTTCTTGCGAATGGAACATGTGGTGAATGAATCCTCTTGAGATGCTTATTTGGGCACACCAGAGTTCATGGGAAACACTTCCTTGAAGAATGTTGTATCACGTAGTTTGACAATTGTATTGACATCAATGCCTGATATATCAAATTTTACAATCAAGAATCTATAGGCATAACTTATCTCTACATAATCCAAGAAGATGAAATCAATCATTGTTGGTCTAATATCTTCCTTCTATGTTCTGGGACAAGTACCTTTACAAGGAACCCTCTCAGTCGAAGTTATTTGAGACTTGATTTTGTCTCTCTCCATAGCTCTAACAGACTACTTTCTTTATATTTATTATGAACTCTATTTAGAATATGGCAAGTTGTATTCAAAGCTTCCCCCTCATAAAGTTAGGTAGAACTTAGGTTTGGCGTAAGGTATTAACCATATCTATTATGGTTCAGTTGTTACATTCTACAATGCTTTAGATTGTAGTGAATAAGGAATAGTAACCTCATGAATTACACCATAAAATTGATAAAATTACAAGAAAAAGTGTGCGGCGTTATCTCCTTCTATGTCAGACCTTAAATTTGAAGTACTTTACTAGTTGGAGTTTCAAATTCTTTATCATATGTTTTAAATTTATCCAATGCACCGTGTTTACTCTTAAATAAATAGACATTACAAAATCATCCATAAAAGTTACTAAGTAATGTTTTTTTATCTCTAGTTGCAGTCCCATTGAAATCACAGATATCAGTATGCACTAAATCAAGTATTTATGAATTCCTATCCATGGAATGAAAAGGCTTCTTAGGAAGTTTAGCTTGGACTCAGATTTCACATATATTAACATTAATGTCAAATCTAGGAATTAATTCTAGATCCATCATTTATTTCATTGAGTTAAAATAAATATTTCCAAACGACTATACCATACATCAAAAGATACAAGATTCACACAAATAGAACTAATATCATTCAAATTTAAAACTAAATTTAAACAAGTTCTAAAAGAATCATGTAAATACCCCTTTCTAAAAAATACAAAGTCATGAAGGCGTGTAATAATAGATGTATTATGTTTGCAGTCTATTCTAAAACCATCCCTAACAAGAATTACAGAACTAAGGATATTATGCTGAATGGATGGGGTATATCAGATTCTGTAAAGTGTTAGAACTTTTCACGAAGGAAATTTTAAGTCTACCCATCCTTCGCCTTTAACTTCTATAGAGTTGGAGTTCCCAGAGTCACATACCAACCTCTAGAGGTTTGATAAGATAAAAAGGGGACTTGTTAACACAAACATGTAGATTAACCTCAGTGTCAATTATCTAGTAAAGAAGTTTACATATTGAAAGCATTTTAAGTTTTATAGACACATACTTATCATTGAGGTTCAAGGATGCAGTCATAATATTGACTACAACCCCCTCAATAGTAGATGCAACACCTTTCTTTTCCTTCTTTGAAGGACAATTCTTTTTCCAGTGACCGACCTATCCACAAGTCTAATAAGATCTATTCTTTACTTTATTCTAAATTTTAGAATTAGGTTTATACATATTCTTTGATTTCTTATCTTTACTTTTAGCAATAATAAAATTGACAGTAAGGTTTACATCATTAAGTAACTTGACATTCTTTCTCTTCTCGTATGTTAATGTCTGTCATGAGATCGTTCATAGTCCAGTCTCCTTTGTGACGCTTAAGAGTCGTGTCAAATGACTCCCAACACTTAGGAAATTTCTCAATTATGGACATAACTACAAACTTGTCCAACAATACAAACCTTGCATCTGAGAGCTCGTGAAATAAGAGTTGAAAGTCATGAGTTTGATCAGAAATAGATTTATCCTTAACCATTTAAAACTACAAAAATTTATAAATATTGTACTTTTCCACACCTTGATTTTTTGTATTATATTTATTTTCCTGCGCTCTCATAAAAGTATGAATCATACAGTTTGTTATTTCAAACAAACAAGAATAATCCTAAGCACATCTTAGCATCCTCTTCCAAGTTGCAATCAATTTATCATTATCAGTGAGAATTTTTCAGCTTTATATTCGTCCTCTTCTAAGAACTGATCATAACACATCATATTCAACTAAATTTACATCCTACTTTGCCAACGGATAAAATTAGTACTAGTAAATTTTTGAAATATATTTGTTGTGTCAATTTTATTCTAAAAAGGAGACGGAATAAACGGAAGATAATTTCCTACTCCAATTTCTAGTTTGCACAAAAAATAAACTACTTTTTCCATCCACCCTCCATGTACTGGCTGCACTTATATTAAGCTTAATTCATATTAAATAAATAGTTGTAGCAGTTATATATATCTACGAAGTACAAATCTAATACTAGGAGCAAGAGACTAAAAGTACCAACAAACTGGAAATCTATGGTTGATGCTTGACCAGTTGATGTATCAAGCTTAGATGCTCTCGCACTCACTTTCAGTTAGATCGCCGTGTCCCAATGCAAACTGTTACGATTTGCTGTATTTTCTTCTTTACTTACACACGTGCGTATTAATTCATTGCTGTTGCAAGTTACAAACTCAAACATTGATACGCTGTTGCAAGTTACAAACTCAAACATTGATACTGCAGGATCTCATATCGATTTACTGTATTTTCTTCTTTACTTACACAAGTGCGTATTAATTCATTGCTAACATTTATATTGCACGTTAAAAACTCAAACATTGATACTCCAGGATCTCGTATCAACTTGCATACCAGTTACATGGTATTAGATAATTTAGGTGTAAACGTCGTTACATGTAACAACAATCAGTTGCAAATAATTCACAATTACATACAGATCAAGATAAGATATACAAGAATATCTTATTGTAGGAGAACATAAATAAAAGAAAAAGAAAATCCTGACCGGATCGTCTTGTTGAGAAACAAGACATGTATATTTGTATATACATATGTATACTTAAAGAAATCATTGCCTTGCAATTCTTCGGATAAGTGATGTTCTTCCAGTCCATCCAGTCATTAAGAATGCAGTAAAGTCTATATCCTTGGCTCGTCTTGCTAACACATGACGCCAAGTCGCTCCACATGTCTGCTTGTGTTTAATGTCGCTCTTCCGGCACGTCAAATTGACGCCGAAATATTTACACCACCAGTGCAGCCCAGCAATCGCAGGTACCACCATCCGGACAGATCGTGTCAAAGGAATAGAAGGACGACATTGTTCGTATCATTTAGGAGAAGGATCTCCATGAGACAACTTTTCGGAATACTCGCTTCGTTCTGAAGACAAATCTCTACAAAGAAACAATTCAGATGGGAGAAGGAAAAGAAGAGAAACACTCCGTCAAAGGGACACATCTCTCGTTTCTTGCAAGCGGCGGCTGGCGGTTGTGCGTTTTGCGTAGAGAGACTGAATTCGTTGTGTGTACAACTCTATTGACATGTTTCCCTTTTTATAACTCTTTCACGCCCCACGTCCTAATCCTAGATGGATACGATCACTCGATCACTCTTGTACACGAAACATACATGACTTTTCCGTTAAGGAAAGGAGACCATTAATTATATATAAATAATTAACTTCATCTCTTATTCACATAACGGAAAGTTATTGAACTGTTTCAGATTTGTACACGAAACATACATATCTTAATCGTTAAGGAAAGGAGACTATTAATTATATAAATAATTAACTTCATCTCTTATTCACATAACATAAAGATGCTAAAACGTTTCGGAAAGATACAATTAATTAAATCAATAATTAATAACGTGATTATCCTTTTATACAAAAGGGGTAACTTACGTTGCTTTCCATTACGTACTGGCTGTGCTACATTGGGCTTAACCCATACTAAATAATACGTGTAAAAGCTATATATCTAACAATCCCCCACAAAGTCCAATGTGTAGTGTCCTGTCAAACAGTCATCCATACTATGCTTTCAGTAGATACCTTTTAGTTTGAATCTACTTTTGTTATCCAACGTAGACTCCCACAGGAACTAAGTGAACTAAAGTCTTGAACTTGAACCTTGGTTGTAAGAGTATCGGTTGGTAACAACATAATAAAGACATGGCAGTAAAGAAGTAAAACGATGCATTAAAGGTCATGCATCCCAATCAGGGAATCATGATTGATATAGGAAACAACCATATTCCTTGTTGCGGCCCACACAACATCAATCATTTAGTTGAAGTCTCCAAGGATGTAGTGCTAGCATCCTGTCTTAGGACTTGACTCCATTCAGAGACTAATCTCTTACTAACTTGCATCTTATGATACTAAACAGGTTTTCAGGGGAGAGACACACAGATGCATGAAGCATCAAACATAAATTTACATAGTGTCATCAATTCAACCGACTGTTTTTTATTACCACATTGAACCCAATTCGTGGGATCTCCACTCTTTTGGGTTGGGTTGCTACTACCTATGAATAAGAAGGGGTTTCAGTCCCATCCCCAACCTGAATTTCTCAACTAATGTCATATTAAGACAAATAGTCAAATGATTGGCTTTATAAGAAAAAAAGGTACCTACATAGTCAAGCCTTGACCCCACAAGACACTAACTCCATTACAGACATAAGTCTGACTTGGATGTGTCAATGTTGTTTTAATTATACTTATGAATCTTTATATCTTCTATAGTTGTATTGTTATTAATATGAAATGAAATTGCAAGAATAATATTTATTTTCAATAGCTAACTTAGATTAAAATCTATACAACCATTCAACTTCCAATTCAATTTCATATATAAAACACCCAACTAAGCTTCAGAAGAAGACCAAGACAATCCATAAAACAACACATTTTCTTATTAGGAAAATGCATCACAAGACATCGTTACTCCTAGAGTTCATGACAAACAAGCATGCATTATTATATCCTTCTACTACCAAAGGATATTTGTCATAATGAAGTCAAGGTAACGCGTTCCCTTTACATACCTCAATACTCTATCATGAGATTTCTAAATGGGTCTTAGCATGATCATTGGTGTATCTACTCAACTTGCACATAACAAACCTAATGTTTGTACATGTGTGGTTCTTAAGATACATCAAACTTCCAATATCCAAAAAGTATCATAATAAATTCATCAGAACTTCAGTCACATTCTTATACAAGACATTTTGATGAGTTCATATAGAGTATTAATATGGTTGCATGATGTGTACTCAAACTTCTCTAGTATCCTCTCAACATAATGAGACTTTTAGACAGTTATACCATCGGTAAATCTCATGATTTTAGGCCTTAAAAATTAAAATCATGTAAACGACTCTCATGTATATTTCATCTAAAACTTGTTACATAAGAACGATAGTCTAATTTATTACTTTTATATTGGAAACAAAAAATCATCTATGTATAACAACATGAATCAACCATTGGCGATTGTTATAAAGTAGATACATTTATCAAAATTATTAGAAATGAAGCATTTCATTGATAGTACTCTATCAAACATCTCATATCATTTCTTAGGAGCTTGTTTCAAGCCATGCAATATCATCCATATATTTACACACTTTTATTATCATTCCTACAATGCACAAATCCATCAGGTTGTTCCATATATATCTATCTTCTCGTGGATATAATTGTGTAAGAATACATAATTCTCATGCATTTATTGAATATGAGATTATATGTGACAACAAATGCCTTAAGCATTTAGATTGTGTTCATGTAGGAAACATAGAATATGTATCAAAATACTTTATTCCTTCAGAGTGTAAAACCCTTAGCAACTAGTCTAGCAAAGCACGTTATTGATTATCCAGTCTGAATTTAGTTTCATCTTAAGGATCCATTTACTAACAATTTTAGAACAACTAGAAGACAAATCTATAAATTCCCACAATTGATTTGAGAGAATTCATAAGATTTCTTTGTTAACAAAATCTTACCAAAACTAAGCTTCTGGAGAATCCATAGCATGTTTTGAAAGGAACAAGATCATCTTCGATATTATAAGTGAGAAACTCACTTCTATCATCCTTGAAAATCTTAGTACGTTAACTTCATCTTTGTCCAACCATTTCATCAGAATCAATAAATTCAGAAATAGCAAATTCTAAGTTGCCCCCACATTTCTCATCCTTTCTACGTACTCGAGGAAAGACCATGTGTATAATGAATCTTTTATGAGATATTTCTTTAGATACACCCGTTTTTCATGGGAAACACATTATCACAGAATGTCGTATGTAATATCACAATTGTATAGACCTTATAGCTTAAGATTTCAGATTTTACAATCATAAATCTAAAAGTGTAACTTGTCTTTATATGACCCAATAAAATGGCATCAACTATTTTTCTAATTTCGTTTATTTTGTGTTCAGAGACATATACCTTAGTAAAAATGCCCCCACATATATGAAGATATTAGAGGAACATTTTTTTCTCAATCAATAACTCAATCAGTTTACTCTTATTATGTCTACGGAAAACTTTATTTAAAAATTGGCAAGCCATAGTCAAAGTTTCTTCCACATATGTATGAGTAAACTTGAGGTCTGGAGAAAGTTATTAGCCATTTAAATAAGGAATTAGATTGTACGTTCTACAATCCCAATAAACCACGGTGTATAAGGAGAAACAACCTTCACGAACTACACAGTGGAGTTGTTAAAAATTCCAACAAACAAGTTCAAAGTATGTTCTTCTCCCCATCATACCTTAATCATTCAAGTACCTTACTAGTTTGAGTTTTAGCTTCCATCTAAAATATTTTAAATTGTCTAATGTCTCAATTTTACTTTTAAGTAAAATGACATAACAATATCTACACAAATCATCCACATATTATTAAATAACAATTTCCAGTTCCTATAAGTAACTTCACTAAATTCACATATGTTATGGTGAACTAAATCTAGAATTTTTGAATTCTTATTATCAAAAGAAATTCTTCTAGGCAATTTAGTTTACATATATATTTTACATCTTTTAGAATTAATGTCAGATTTTGGAATCAATTCTTGATTCATCATTTGTTTCATTGAGACAACAAAATATGTCTCAAACAATAATGTTATATATTAGATCAAACAAGATTCATGCATACAGAACTATATTCATTCAAATATTAATTTGAAATATGTTCAACAAGAATCTTAAACTAGTTCTCCATGTTACACAAATATCACTTGCTAAAGAACATAGTATCACGAAGATATGTAATAATAATTTATTACATTTTACAGTCTATTACAAAATCATCTCATTAATAATCGAGATTTCAAGTTTTAAAGAC
This sequence comes from Alisma plantago-aquatica, assembly GCA_963693085.1. NCBI lineage: Eukaryota > Viridiplantae > Streptophyta > Magnoliopsida > Alismatales > Alismataceae > Alisma > Alisma plantago-aquatica. The sequence continues at coordinate 546,349,322 of OY856414.1, forward strand.
ACATACCCATCATTAAGGTTCAAGAAAATAATTATCTAATTATAATCTCCTTTATTTCAGATGTGGCAACATTCTATCCTTTGTATATAAAGGACATACTTTGTTCTTAGCCAAAGATATATGTACTATCTTTAATTTCTTATCTTTGATCTTAGCACTAAAATTAACTGCCGGGTAAGAACTAACATGTAAGTTGACATTTGTATCTTCTAGGTGTACGTCTTGTTTATTAATGTCTAACATGAGACCGCGCATTGACATTCTTCTTTATATTTGAGATATATGTCAAACGACTTCCTAAAAATTTAAGAATATCTCAACTATAGACATAATAATAAAATTTCCAAGTGTACATCTTGTTTATTAATGTCTAACATGAGACCGCTCATTGACATTCTCCTTTATATTTGAGATATATGTCAAACGACTTCCTAAAATATTAGGAATATCTCAACTATAGATATAACAACAAAAATTTCAAGTATTTAATGCATGCATCCAAAATTTTGTACACCAAGAATTAAAACATTAATTACTTGTTCTAAATAGATTTACCTCTACTAAATAAAACGTTTAGAAATATTATAAACTTTGAAACGCAGTACTAATTAGTACCCTTATTCTCAGTTTTATATTTTATTTCTACCATCCCTATACAATGTCATGGAAATAATCAATAGTTGCTAACAGTATAAATTATACAGTTTGTATTTTAACACAAACAAAATTAACTCTTGGTACCTCGTATCATCATTTTTCCAACTAAAATAATATTCACATTGTTGGGATCAGTTTTATTTAGTTCCGGTTGTTTCTATTCTTCAAACCCATATATTATGCCAATAATATATTCAACATTGCTAATATACAACGTGTAAAATAATAAATTTTTAGGCATATGTTTATTGTTAATTTTAGCGCATGTACCATGATCTCCATTGTTAATTAACGAAAAAGAATGATTTCTTTAAGATTGTTAGATAATTTAGGTGTAAACGTCATTACATGCAACAACAATCAGTTGCAAATAATTAACAATTGCAGATAGATCAAGATAAGATATACAAGAATATCTTATTGTAGGAGAACATAAATAAAAGAGTAAGAAACTCCTGACCGGATCGTCTCGTTGAGAAACAAGACATGTATATTTGTATATACATATGTATACTTAAAGAAATCATTACCTTGCAATCCTTCGGATAAGCGATGTTCTTCCAGTCTATGTAGTCATTAAGAATGCAGCAAAGTCTATATCATTAGCTCGTCTTGCTAACACTTGACGCCAAGTCGCTCCGCATGTCTGCTTGCGTTTAATGTCGCTCTTCCGGCACGTCAAATTGACGCCGAAATATTTGCACCACTAGTGCAACCCAGCGATCGCAGATACCACCACCCAGACAGATCGTGTCAAACGAATAGAAGGACGGCATTGTTAGTCTCATTCAGGAGAAGAATCTCCATGTGACAACTTTTCCGAATACTCACTTTGTTCTGAAGACAAGTCTCCACAAAGCAGCAATTCAAATGTGAGAAGGAAAAGAAGAGAAACACTCTATCAAAGGGACACATCTCCCGTCTCTTGCAAGCGGTGGCTGACGGCTGTGCGTTTTGCGTAGAGAGGCTGAATTCGTTGTGTGTACAACTCTATTGACATGTTTCCCTTCTTATAACTTTTTCACGCCCCACGACCTAATCCTAGATGGACACGATCACTCGATCACTCTTGTATATAAAATATACATGTATTTTTCATTAAGGAAAGGAGACCATTAATTATATATAAATAATTAACTTCATCTCTTATTCACATAATGGAAAGTTGTTGAACCGTTTCAGATTTGTACACGAAATGTACATATCTTAATCATTAAGGAAAGGAGACCATTAATTACATAAATAATTAACTTCATCTCTTATTCACATAACCGAAAGATGCTAAAATGTTTCGGAAAGATACAATTAATTAAATCAATAATTAATAACGTGATTATCCTTTTATACAAAAGGGGTAACTTACGTTCCTTTCCATTATGTACTGGTTGTGCTACATTGGGCTTAACTCATGCTAAATAATAACTGTAAAAGCTATATATCTAACCCATGGAACTTTTGCTTTGACCCTACAATGGTTACGATGGTTGATAATATAGGATTTTATAGGCTGTCTTCGCCTTCCAGAAGCTAACTAGGGCCGCGACGTTGAAAATTATAACGTGAAGCCTTGGGTTATCCCATGCTCATCTTGAGTTGATCATAAACTTTTTTCACGATTATTCATTTATCGGTGGCAACTTACTCCACGAGTTTGAATGTAAGTCCCACATTCTGGAAAAAATCAATTTAACATACTCTTACAAAAAATATTTACCAACATAGCATGTTTTGCAAAATATTTTCCAAAATAGCACATTTTGGTCAAAAAATACCACTTTATATGGAGCTTTTTGTATCCAGACAGAAAAGCACCACAATTTTTGGCGTGTTTGTTTTAAAATAAAAAAATCTAGAAAAAAAATAAAAAAGTCAGAACCCCACAAAAAATAGTGTTTTCAACTTGACATTTAAATCTTAGGTGAAGTTAAAAGCACTACTTTAAGTGGCATTTTTTACTTCCTTTTATTTTTCTTTCAATTTTCTTAATTTTAAATTAACACGCCAATATTTCAAACTCAGATGTAAAAAATGCCACTTTGAGTTGCGGGTTCTACATAAAATGTGTTATTTTGAAAAATATTTACGAAGTGTGCTATGTTGATAATTTTTTTATAAAAATGTGTTAAACTGGGTTTTTTTTCCAAACATAATCTCATTATCGTACGCCATAACAGTCCATCTTTGTACTTCATTTAATATTCTGCGTTTGAGATTGATAGCCAAACCACCATGTCGTAATGGCTGCCACTATTGCGCGACAAGCGTCTGCCCGCATAGTTATTCCTGGATAAAACATCATTCCATTGACGTGCCGTACCGATGCAATTCTTGAAAGCAACCTGAGTCCAACCAAATTGTAGGCCCTTAAAAAAGTAGTCCTCCAGATTTCTTGTTTTCTATCCGCCAAATCTAAACACAACGTTGCTTAGAAAGATGTCACAAATTCAATCTGTTTCGTCTTTATGTTCGTGCTGGCTTAGCTGCTCTAATTCTTCCTCGTTCACCAGTGTGTATTTTCAAACACCATTTTTATCAGTAGCGTCTTCGTTTGAGTATGTATTTATTCCTCCGCTCTATCAAGTTATATTCTTCATTATAACATCACGTAATTTACCCTTCACTTTTATATTTCCGTTGGACCCTACTTTAGGGTTTAGCCGTGGAAGAATTCACTATTTTATTAGGTTTATATGCATGTCTCAGTGATCGGAATCGCTTCATACATTGTGTGACATCGTTGAATAGTAGATCGGGTTGACTATTTCTCCTGTTATGGTTGTACATGCTAGGAATGGCAGGGAATTCTATAAAGGTACTCGACTACTAAAACCATGTAAAGGGCACCCTAGAACCAGTTTTCGACTTATGAAAACAATTGCTAACATTACCGTGTCATCTACTTGCTGGAATTATGCATCCCACTTCAAAATCAACTAGTTCGGTATTCATACCCTTCCTTTGATCAGATTTGGAAGAACAAGTAAGCCCTGAACTGAAATATAATTTACAGAATGATTAACTTCTGTATATGTTACAATACTTGTCGTGTTTCAGAAACAGTTCATAAAATTTGTTAACGTTACTTGGACTTCTTATTCACCACATTGTGAATTGTAAGTTAAATATTATAAATTAGTTATAAGGACCCAGGACGTAGTACTAGAATTACCCAAACAAGAAACAAGACATATAATCACTTGTAGTGAAACCGAAACAGAAAAGCAATACTTCCGCAACCGAGAATAAAAATCCAACGAAATTGTGTAAGACAATACAAGTTTCTTCCTCCAGAGACGGTTGACTGGGGGAGGGGGATTTGGCCGTCGCAAAGCGGTGTCCCGCTCTTCGTCGGCCTCTTCTCGCCCGTCTTCAGTAGGGTCTCTTCTTCAGGAGGCGTGTGGGTGTGTCGTCTTTGGAGGCAGCAGCCTTCTTCCTCCCTGTCGTGGAGCCTGACTGCGACGAGCAGGGACGGAACCAGAAATCAAACATTGGGGGGGGGGGGGGGGGGCAATTAACAAAGAACAAAAACAATCGGAAAAATCACTTAATCAACTATAATAGATTATCTAACTTGTTCTACGTAAAATAATATAAAAAAGTAATTGTCTGGGTACAATGGATTATTTGAGCTGTGCTTTACGATTCTCACCGAAACAAAAACAGAACTCCCGTCCGAACCTTCCCAGTAAAAGTTTTCTTATAAAAAACTTTATGGTATGTGCGTCGTCAACAATCAGTTTTGCGGCGATCAGAAAGGAGACAACAATTGTGCAGCGGCGGTAGCTTTGTCTCAAGAGAACGATCGAGAAGGAGGCAACTTTGTCTCAAGAGAACGATCGGGAAGGAGACAACAATTGTTCAGCGGCGGCGTCTTTGACTTGCGCCATGATTGCTGCTATATGCACTGACTCCAGTTTTAATAAACAACTGACGAAAATATTAGTTACGGTCTTCTTTGGATTAACGATGCCATTTTTTTTGAGTCGTTGGTTGTACGACCGAGTAAACGAAGAGTCTTAACTTTTACGGAAGTTTTGTTTTAAAAAAAATGACTCTTAACTTTTACGGAAGTTTTGATTCCGAAAAAAACGTCTGATAGGTGGGCAATAAATAAGTTACGACCGAGTAAACGAAGAGTCTTTACTTTTACGGAAGTTTGTTTAAAAAAAACGACTCTTAACTTTTACGGAAGTTTTACTTCCGAAAAAAACGTCTGATAGGTGGGCAATAAATAAGTTACAAATAATTTAGCATATGTAATTAGAAAAATATCATAGATTTGGGGGGGCATGGCCCCAGTCCCCCCCCCCCCGTTCTTCTGTCACTGGCGACGAGTTTTCTACCTCCTTTCTCTTTTATTTACTTCCTATTTAGACTAGGTTGTTCTCTTATTTTGTCTCTCTCGTTGTAATGAGTGTTTCTTTCTCTTCTCGTAGTAGATTTCTCTTTCTCGGTCAATTTTGTTGTGGTGTTGTATGGCAGCAAGTGCGGGAGAAATATCCTTTTGGAACACCGATTTGGTATAGGTACTCTACCACATATACATACTCTGGTTGAAGGTATTCTTCATAGAAAGTTATGTTAGCTAGCGAAGGAGAAGAGGGATCTATAAATCATTGTTCATATCAAATTCCGATATGAGTTTGTGTGGTGGTTTGTATGTGTTCTAGATCTGTGTGTGGTCTTTTAGTTTGTTTTTCTCCTCATGTAGATGTTGTATGGCTCCTCCGTAATTTGTCTCTTTAACTTCAAAAAAAAAAAAGACAAACCAAACTGGGTTGGACCTCTTTGGTTTGCGTTATTATAGATATGATAGGATTCTGATCCTACAAGGAAATTGGATACCATATTTGGCTGCAGAAATGCAATGTCAGGATTTCATTCTAACGACAATATTGTTGGAATTAAATTTTCCATTGTGAGCAATTGCAAACAATTGTAGAGATTGAATAGCAGATTTATAGACAAATTTAAAATTTAAATAACAACCAATACAATAAACACAACATGAGAACAAATATCAGAGTTAGATAACTCAAACTGGATCGCTCACAAGTTGATGATGCAAGTTGTACTAAGAGAAATCAGCGCTCTACTAAAAATAGGAGGTCGAATGGTCCCCGATAAGAAGAAGTCATGAACCCATCGCACATTCATATTTAGCACATGCGAAGACCACGTCGAGTAGCTATACAAGTTTGACTTAAAGAACATTAGGTACCACCAATTAACACTTTGCGCCTTCGGAAAATGAGTAGAGAGAGAAAGCGAAGATGTTGCACTTGTACAGGGGATGGTATCTCTGCAAGCAGTAGAAACAATAGGGAAGATGGGTGTAGAAGCAAGACACATTGGGGCAACGAATGAGCAACTATTATTTCTAAGTGTTTGTTAACCCTAATCACCCAAGCTATATTAATAGCACCTTGATGTTGGTAGTATGTCGTGAGAGTAAATCATATGATGATTGTACTAACACGCTATGTAATTGATTTAATTAGCAGTAAAGTGCAATAACTATTATATTTGTTTGATTATGAGATAATGAATAAATATAATTATATTCTACGAGAGAATGACACAATGGCATATGGTTTGGTTGAGGACATAAACTTGAGATTGTATGTATATTTTAGAGTATTCATTCTTGTTATGTCACTACTTAATTATTTTTGTGGATATTACATGACAATAATAATATATAAGACAAGTATCTATGCAAAGCGATGACTATGTATCTTTAGTCATGTATTGGATATCAACTCAAACACATAGGTACTTGTTAGAGATGAAATTGTACTAGGAAAACCTCTTTTGGATATGATACATGGAAGCCATATATGGCAACAAGAATCCTAACCTATGCGACAGTTGTGATTTTGGTGCTTTGACCTGAAGTCACTATGATCACATGTTGTTTGATGAAGTTGAACACGACTCAACCTGACCTAGAATAGGGGTTTCCATATAAGTAGTGTTTGGGTACACTATGACACATGTGGATTATTAGAGTGACGTAGATGAATTTATCCCTCCTATCAGAGTGATGTCCATGACCACTTATGAGTGAGAGTATAAATACATGACCATTCACATATGAGTCAACATTTGATGTTGATATCACATGTATCGTAGAGGTTCTACTCCGGATCAAGAATCAAAAAGTGAAATTTGAGAGAATGATTTGGGAAAGTGTGTTGTGCGCTCAATAGAGTTAGTAGTTAAGTGAAAAACCAGATGACGTCGGGCAAGTAAGAGATCCAAAAGACTTCCACCATACTTTTCATTAGGATGAGATTCTTTAGTAGTGTGTTTGTGAAGGCATTTTTGATTCAAAAAAAAAAGTTGGATCACATATATGAATATACCCTAAAAAACATCCTGACTTAGAAAGCTAAGGTTTCACACTAAATGAGGAATGTATCTCTAATTCGAACTTTGTTGAGTGTTTTCATGCCTTGTATTAAATCCAGATATCAGAGAAAAAGCCATCATACAATCACTATAACACTAGTCATAATATTAGGTTGAAGTTGTTATCCATCTTCTCAAATTGCGTGGGTGGGAATGAAATCCTCCTACATACTGATCATTGTCCAAGAAGTCATAATATGATTGTGGACATCATTGTCCATGTAATTGTAACATCCCAATATTTTAAAGAATAATTTAAACCTTAAAATGTGGTTTTTCTTAAATAGAAATAGTTGAGGATCTATGTGCAAAAAGACCATGAAATGAAATATCTTAAGAGATAATGAAGTGATAAGAGTACAAAAATAGGACTCAAAGTACTTTTTCTTTTTCATATGTACATTATGTGTTACAAGTAACTCGAAGATATAAATGTTGGTTTCTTTTCTCTCCAAAGAAGTTACTCAAAAAGACACAAAAGGAAGATGAAATATCTTTTGAGCCGACAGTAAGTTATTATCTCGACATTTGACTCAAGGGATCACAAAGGGAAGTATTTCTAAAATTATCTAATGTATTAACTCATTACATTATAGTCAAATGACTAATAAGGAATCGTGTGGATATTTATAGAAAGGGTAGGTTGAGAGTAACCAATGGGTATAATTCGACCCTAACTTGCACCCAAGAGAAATTTACACTTAAATAGGATTCCTTGCCAATTTTGGATGGAAAAAGATGTAACTTAATGTATTGAATAAATAAAATATGTCTTTTGGCTTAAGGGTCAAGAAAAGGATGCTTAACTTTTGTATTTTGGCCCAAAATCTTTCCCACACTTAGATTATTTCATTAAGAACCTTCCTTCAACATTTGGGGTTAAAATGGCTAATAGAGTGAGAGATATGGATTTCTCTAAAAATCCTAAAGTGAATGGATTATGGGAAATATATATTAAATGTCACAAATCCTTTTCATACTAGAACTTTAACCAGACCCTTTTGATGTGCCATACATGAGGCAACCATCGGATCAGGAACTCATGGCCTAGATTGTGTCTCCCGCCTCCAGTATGAAAAGGAAACTAAGGCACATTAGAACCTTTCTTATTTCTCTTTTCTCTCTCTATATGGGCCGTGAGCAAACTTAGAAACCCCTCCAATGAATTTGGAAGTCAGTTCCAAAGAGTAAGATCCTAGGTTTTTTTGCCTTTGGTGAGGTATTTAGCTTTTACCCAATCTGTGAGCTAGGGAGGAGCCATGTCCTCCATAACTGAGGCTATAAAATAAGGTGTCCACCCTCTGTAAGACCCCCAATCTTTGTGCGAGATAGCTCCGGGCTTGAAAACTTAATTGTAGATGCCAATTTCCTCTCTCACCCTCATTCTCGACCCCACTGTCTCCCTAGACTCCACTAGAGATCCGTCATGTGGATCTCATTATTCCGGCCTACTCCCGATCCAATTGAAGTCGCCAACGAGTCTGGCGGGGCGTGACAGATGCAGAGGTACCTTCTTTGGCTGCTCGAAGGCCCTAGATCTCGAAGTCAACTGATGTGTTGACTGCCTAGGAAACTTGCTCGTGAGGTAGCATCAGACCAATGTAGAAGATGAAGACTGGTAAATTACCAGCCTGCCCTCAACTTGTACACTGGAGATTAAGGGTGTTTTTTTCTTTTGGTCCTTATAACAAGAACCGCCCATGTGGACAACCTAGTTGATGTTGTTGCGAGCTATTGGCTGTGTTGAGCCTGCGTGGCCCAGTAAGGTAATTGATCTTTTTCTGATGTAACCTATTCTCATTGGTCAATTAATGATAATTTTATGAAAATTATAGTAATTACTAGGATAATCAGATTAAGATGAGTTATATATGAAAATATATCAGAAGACTGCAAGGAATTCAATAAAAAGAGTTTGAAGACCTAATACTACTTCTAATTCTAAAAGTACCTAAAGTTACCACTTTAATGTGCTAAATGTATAGAAACCCTAATTCCTTAGTTTAGTTATCATGATATGTTTAAATGATCCTAATAATCAAAAGTCTAACCTATTTGGATAAAAAGATCATATTCGGTCTTATTCAAGATTAATAATGCATATGTTATCAAGATTAGGATTTTAGTGATGAATGGAATATAGATTTATGTGTTGAATGTTATGAACCGGGTGTTTAGGGTTTTCAAACCTCAAGGACATGATTGGGGTTTATTAAAACTAGAAAGGAAGATCAGATCTCACCTAAGTTAAAGGTAAGTGGTGTATTCTAATTGAACATAAGTAATGTTTGCTTTTATGAATGTATGTATGCAACGAATGTTATGAATGTTTTATCTGATTCAATTTCTTAAAGTTAATGAATTTAAGATGAATTGAATGTAATGTTTTACTGTCCATATTATGGTATCATCTTCATGCAGATTAAGAGTGAAGCCCATATTAAGATTTAAGAGAAATTTAAGAGAAAGTTATGAGTTTTAAAAGAAAGATAATGTTATAAAATAACTTATATAAGATCTTCATTAAGAGGCTCCTTAGAGAAAAACTAAGAGGCACTTTGGTGCATAAGAGAAGAGGCACTTTGGTACAAAACCCGAGGATTCTTATAAAAGTCAAGATAAAAGATATAATTTAAAAGCAATTGTGTCCCTTTTTCAATGTTTCAATGTTCAAAGTTTATTTTCAGTTTACACACTTACTTTAAATTATAATATGTTCAATTCCACTTACCATTGGTTTTATGCATGGCTGGGCACACGAGGCCCACATGTAAGAAGAAATCTTACGAGGATGAACCTTTTGATATGCAAGGAATAAATCAAGCAGTCTCCAAGAAGAAAAGTCCTAATGGTGTGCCTTTTACCAAGCCGATCCAACGTTTAGATATCTTTGACACTATGTATAATCTTGTTAGGAAAGTAGATTAGATGAACTTGATGTAGTTTTCCTTTTGCTAAAACTATGTATGAATCTATTTTAAATCAATGCAAAATGTTTCACTTACTTTAAATTTCAAAGAATAACATCTTGTGACCCCCCCTTGAGTAATGTGCTTCCTCTCAGTGATTTATATATGTGATGTAAAGTGGGGTGTTACATTACGGTATCAAAGTAATATGGTAAATTGTTACTAGGCAAGTATGATTCACATAGTCACCCTAGAATGAAGATATGAGATTATGGTATACGAAAGGACTCAAAGAGAGAGTATCAAACATTAAGATAACAATAGTTTTCACCCAAGAGTAGAAATATATATTAGGGATAGGTATATATCTAGTTTAGATCCTAGGTAATGACATAATATTAGCTAGTGGCATATCCTCTCTTATCTCATTGGTTGGTGCACACCATGTGAGGATTGTAGAGGGATGCCATAAGCATTTTACTTATTCTATATCTTTCCCCTTCATAATAGTATGTGTGGTATGGGACATGTGTACTATTGAGTTGGTGAAAGGTAGCATAACTAGATCTCTCATAATTGGGGATTTCCCTGATCATTAAATGAAGAGGTAAGAAAAACCCTAAGGTGGGTAGTATCCTAAGGAAAATTTTGTGGACATAATTTACTTAAGGTAGGTAGAATTGTAACATACCAAAATTTCAAAGAATAATTTAAACCTTAGAATGTTATTTTTCTTAAATAGAAATAGTTGAGGGTTTATATTGAAAAAGACCATGAAATGAAATTTCTTAAGAGATAAGGAAGTGAGAAGAGTAAAAAATAGGTCTCAAATACTTTTTCTCTTTCATATGTACATTATGTGTTACAATTAACTCAAAGATATAAATAATGGTTTCTTTTCTCTCTCCTCTAAAGAAGTTACTCAAAAAGGCACAAAAGGAAGATGAAATAACTTTTGAGTGGATGACAAGTTATTATCTCAAAACTTGACTCAAGGGATCATAAAGGGAAGTATTTCCCAAATTATCTAATGTATTATTACATTACATTAAAGTTAAATGACTAATAAGGAATAGTGTGGAGATTTCTAGAAAGGGTAGGTTGAGAGTAACCAATGGGCATAATTCAGCCCTAACTTGCACCCACGAGAAATTTACACTTAAATAGGATTCCTTGCTAATTTTGGATGGAAAAGGGAGTAACGTAATTTGTTGAATACATTGAATATGTCTTTTGGCTTAAGGTCAAGAAAACGATACTTAACTTTCTTATTTTGGCCCCAAATCTTTCCCACACTTAGATAATGTCATTAAGAACCTTCCTTCAAAATGTGGGGTTAAAAGGACAAATAGAGTGGGAGATACATATTTTTCTAGAAATCCTAAAGTGAATGGATTATGAGAAATATACGTTAAATGTTACAAATCCTTTTCATACTAGAACTTTACACGAACCCTTTTGAAGTGTCACGTGTGAGGCAACCGTTGGATCAGAAACTCATGGCCTAGATTACGTATCCAACCTCCCATCTAAAAAGGAAACTAAGGCACAATAGCACCTTTCTGATTTCTCTTTTCTCTCTCTATCTGAGCCACGAGCCATCTTCGAAACCCTATCCAATGAATTCAGGAGGCAATTCTGAACAGGAAGATCCCAGGTTTTGTTGCCTTTGGTGGGGTATTCAATTTTTACCCAAGTGAGATAGAGAGGAGCCATGTCCTCTATAGTCGATTCTATAAAAGAAGGTGTCCACCCTCTACAAGACCCCCAATCTCTGTGTGAGATATCTCTGGGCTTGAAAAAATAATTGCAGATGCCAATTTCCCCTCTCACCCTCATTCCCAACCACGTTGTCTCCCTAGACTCTGTCAGAGATCTGTCTTGTAGATCTTGTTGTTCTGGCCTACTCCCAATCCAATTGAAGATGCCAACGAGTCTGGAGGGGCGTGGCAGATGCATCGGTACCTTCTCTGGCTGCTCGAAGGCCTTACATGTTCAAGTCAACCGATGTGTTGACCGCCTAGGTAGGTTGTTGGTGAGGAAGCGTCAGACCAAGGCAGAAGATGAAGATCGGTACAATTACCATCCTGCCCTCAACTTATACACTACAGATTAAGGGCGCTTTCATCTTTTGGGCCTTATAAAAAGAGTCGCCCGCGTGCATAGCCTAGTTGATACAGCTATGAGCTATTGGCTGTGCCAAGCCCGCGTGGCCCAGTAAGGATTCTTATGTGGCCTATTTTCATTTGCCAATTAATGATAATCTTTCAAAAAAATTATAGTAATTACTAGGATAATCAGATTAAGATGAGTTATCTATAAACTTTGATCAGAGGAATGCAAGGAATTTCATAAAAATAGTTCCAATACCTAATTCTACTTATAAATCTAAAAGTACCTAAAGTTACCAACTTTAATGTGCTAATTGTATAAAAAAAACTAATTCCTTATATTTAATGATCATGATATGTCTAAATGATCCTAATAGTCAAAAATTTAAACTATTTGGATAAAAAAATCATCTTTAATGTAATTCAAGATTAATAATTCATATGCTATCAAAATTAGGGTTATAGGTGATGTTACAACCCCAATTTTGGGTTGATCTGATGAGAAATGTAAACTCTCATATGGGACAAATAATGATGTAATCTCATTTACAATAGCCTTGATGATTGTATTGTGGGCTTTATTGGCTATTGGGCTCAATAACAAGGAAATTCAATTAACTAAGAAATTGAGAAAAGAAAGATGTGGAAACCTCTAGAAGGTAAAGAACTTAATCCAAAGATGGATTTCATGCCACATGGGTTCCTTGGGTTCCAAGGAGTCCAATGTTGCATAAAGAGTGCAATATGAAAGGAAAGATCAATTAAATATTTCTTTGTTAAGAAAGAAATTGAAAATAATGGTGAAATGTGGAAAACAAGTGAAAAGAGGTATAATTGAGTTATCCTTGGTGGAATTTCGTATCCCAAGGATTTCTAAGGATTAAATGGAATACCAATGAGGAAAATAAAAGATAAATAAAGAGAAATCCTCAAAAAGGGATATTTTAATAAGAAATCAACATAATAATGAGAAATAATGCATTTAGATGCATCTAGAAGGATAATGAGTATCCAATAAAAAGGATTTCGAAATAATAGAGTTTCTTGGGGTCCAAGGAGTCCCAAATAGAAACATAATGGTTTGAGGAAAGAGAAAAATAATCATTAAATGAATTTTATTAATGGGTAACTTGGATTTGAAGAAATAGTCCTTTTCTTTTGGAGTTTGGGACTCACACTTGACATGCAAGTAGATAAAGGCAAGAAAGAGAAACCGTTAAAATTTGGTTGGAAAAGATTGAACGGTTTTTGAGTTATGTAGTTTACAAAATTACCTAAAGTTAGGTTGTTAATTGCCTAAGGTTTTGATGTCACAATGAAATTGTTTTTTTTTTTTTGGAAATTTGGATTGATTGAGGACCATTGATCAGGAATCAGAGGGATGGGACTAAGTCCCAGTCACAACAGGCTATGGAGCTGGGGAAGGAAATTTCGTTTCCCACTTTGGTTGAGTTTGAGAGGATGTGCGTCGATGGAAAGTATCCCATTGAGATCGGGAGGTCTTTCCGAGTCTGATCATCCTGGGTTTCCATAGGTTTCGTAGTGAAACCAGAGAAACCCCAAATCCCATGTAGCCATGGACGAGTCCTATATATATATATATATTTATTTATATATATATATATATAGGGGAGGGTGCTCCACGACACCAACATCCCCACCAATTGTTCTTGCACGATCGGACCCCTGAGACAAGATCTTCGGTGTATCCAATTTGGCCAGAACCATCGACCTTCCCCATCGTCGAGCTGTTGTTGCCACCGGAGGGACCAAGGGCCCTTGGCGAAGAAGGAACGGTGCAGGAGGGAGATTGAGGGTGCCCCTGAGTTCGCATGGGGTTGGCGAAGATGTCGGGCCCCTCAATTCATGTGCAGGTGGTCGAGAGCATGGACTCAACAAACGAGTTGACTCGCGAGTTGTTGCTGGTCGAGACTCAAGGTTGAAGATGACTTCCTGAAGAAAGTTACCAATTTGCCCTCCCTCCTCTAGTGTTCAGGTATGGGCATATTTTCCTTTTAGGTTGCTTTTGATCGTAAGTAGGCACGCACATATGGGGCGTTGGATCCTAAGTGGACCAACGGTCCATGAATCAGACGATCCGTGATTTTTCTGAAATAGCCAATAAATCAATAAAAAGGGGATTTCTTGGTAAAATCATATCTTGAGCTAGGAAACTCGGATGGGAAAAGTTAATCCATGAATTTTTCTCAAAAAATGAGTGGAATCCATTAAAAATATAATTGAAGCATGATTCCTTTTGAAATTCGAAAAGTAATGGAAGATATCAACTTTAATGTATTAATGTTTAAAGAACCCTATTTTGATATGATTAATGTGATTAGTAGGATTTAAATGATGATTAAAGTTGATATTAACCTGTTAATGATAAAAGGGAACATTAGGAACAAAAAGGATAAATTCTGCACGTAATTGATTTAACTTAGAGTTTCATGTGCATGAAAAAGCTTTAATGGGCCTTGAAACCCTAATATTAGTGAATGAGATTATTAATGGCTTTAATTGATTAATTTCATGGTTAAAGTTGGAATATACTGAATCTAAGTTGTTTCAAGCATTAAAGTTCCTAATTGTGGTTAAATACTCTTAATGTAGAAATTAGGGTTTTCTAATGGATAAAAATGGTAGCTTTAATGGAAAAGAGGCTTAATGAACTTAATTGATGGTTAATTGTGCTTTAATCCGAAATTAAGATTTAATGTGTTAAAGGATAACCTTAATCATCTTTTGTGAAGGATAGATGAGAAAATTACGGTTTAAAAGAGTAAGATGAAATAAAACCCTAATTGCAAAGTAAACCCTAAAAAGAAGAAGAAACCTTAAAAAGGAATAGAACCATAAGTAGCAAGATGATTTGGATAGATTTTGATAAAAAAGAAATTGAATGTAATTTTAGGATTCTTTCACTTGCTTGATTGGATGACTTGGTTGATTAGATTATTTCTGTCTCACATCAAATTGACAGGTATGTGGTTACACCTATAAATATCTCGAAATAGTTTCTCGAGGATTTTTGAGGTTTTATCGATGACTTGAATTAAACTGTTGGTTGCATTTAATTCATGCAAATTATAATGTGAATATGACTATCACATAATAGATGTGCCTACTAGCTCAGATCCTAGTCCCCTCTATAGCTTTATAGATTGACCTAGTAAATGGCTACTAATGGGGTAGGTCCATCAGGTCATTAAATGACTTAATAAATGGCTACCAATGGGGTAGGACCATCAAGTCATCATGAGTCAGGGATTGGGCTACCTTTGGGTAAGGCCATGCAACTACATAACCCTAGGTATTGGCTACTTGTATGGTAGGGCCATGGGGGTAAGGATGTACCATATGAGAGAGGTAGTATCTATGTCCACTGTAGGGACAACATAGAGATAGGGGATAGGCAAGGATTGAGTAGTACTGCTTAAAATGTAATTTTGGAGGTTAAATGATATTTGGATGACTACATTGTTAATATAGTTGCATAATTATTGTTTCCACCACATACCAGCTTCTTGCTGACCGACGTTTTGTTTGTCGGCGTTTTAGGTACAAATGAAAAGAACCAACAGTAAAGTGGCATATGTGGAACTAAGTGAGAAATAACTTACACAGGAGGATTAGTTAGATTAGTATCTTCATGGATAGAAGTTTAGAAATCCCAGCTTTTAAAAGGTAGGTAAAGTTTTATTTTATACCAGTTTTTAGTTTAGTTGGTAATGTTTATTAATTGTTATTGATTATTTGTCGAACCTTTGATCCTGTTAATTAAATAACGGCTCTGACCTTCAGGTCTACCTTAATTGGGGGTTACCGGGAGGCGAGGTCGTTACAGGTGATGAATGGAATATAGATTGATATGTTGAATATTATAAATAAGGTGTTTAGGGTTTTCAAACCCCTAGGACATGATTAGGGTTTAGTGAACCTAGGAAGGAAGATCAAATCTCCTATAAGTGGAAGGTAAGTGGTCTATGGTAATTGAACATAAGCAATGTTTGCTTTTATGAATGTATGTATACAATGAATGTTATGAATGTGTTATCTATTTCAATCTAAAGTCAATGAATTTATGATGAATTGAATGTAATATTTTACTATCCATATTATGGTATCATCTTCATGCACATTAATAGTAAAGTCCATATTAAGATTTAACAAAAATCTAAGAGAAAGTTAAGAGTTTTAAGAGAAAGATAATGTTAAAAGATACCTTTATAAGATCCTCATCAAGAGGTTCCTCAGAGAAAAACTAAGAGGTACTTTGGTGCATAAGAGAAGAGGCACTTCGTCGCAAAACTCGAGGATTCTTATATAAGTCAAGATAAAAGATATAATTTAAAAGCAATTGTGTCCTTTTTTAATGTTTAAATGTTTAAAGTTTATTTCCAATTTTCATGATTCCTTTAAATTAGAATACGTTTAATTCCACCTACCAATGGTTTTATGCATGGCTGGGGGCATGATGCCCACAAGTAAGGAGCAATCTTAGGAGGAAGAAGCTTTTGATATGAAAGGAATAGACAAAGGAATCTCCAAAAACAAAAGGCCTAGTGGGGTGCCTTTTACCAAGCTGATCTAAAGTTTAGAATCTTTGACACTATTTATAATCTTATTATGAAAGTAGATTAGATGAACTTGATGTAGTTTTCCTTTTTCCAAAACTATGTATCAATCTATTATCAATTGATGAAATGTTTTTCATTTACTTTATATTGCAAAGAATAGCATCTTCGTACACCCCCCGAGTAAATTGCTTCTGCTCAGTGATTTATACATGTAATGAAAAGTGAGGTGTTTTAGTAATCTAGAGCCTATAGGTCATACACATAGGTTTATATGGAATATGATTATAACCATATGCATGTAATTGGTTATTAAAAGATTTACGTAATCAATTACATAATTGATGGATTGAATGCAAGAGAAGTTGCCTGACTGGACTGGCTCCAATTACTCAACTAGACAAGCTACAATTGCCTAAATGAAATTCCGCCGATCATCTAATTGGACTACCTCCAGTTTCCTGATTGAATAGTTCATGGGCAAGCTGCTTAAAAGTGGTTACTGCCTTCTCATTTCCTAGGGTTTATTAGAAATCCTACTTTCCTATATTTTCTATAAATAAGGGCATGACGTCCAGGGTATTATATGACATACAAAGACACCTTTTGAGAGGTCTTTGACCATCTGTAATTAGCCATAAAGGAAGAAGGAGAGAGATATATGTTGTGTAATGCTAGCATGCTGCCAATGGAAAGGCTACCCCTACTGAGCCCTTAGAGTGTAATGTTGAGTTTGTAATTATCCACATTGACTATATAGAGACATGGATGTGTTGGTGGCTACATTGGGAGATCATGTTTGACAACATCTTCCCCCTTCATTCTTGTGAGCTTTATTGTTGAATCTACTTCATGACAAAGTAATCTCACAAACCTTCCTTCTGGTTATGTTGTTATTGATGAGATATGGTTGTAGATACATGAGGATTAAAAGAATTTATTGTTTCTTTTGCTATTCCTCCCGCTCTCTCCATCAATTGATAAATTTGTATAGAGCCACATCTGTTTATGATATCTGATTTTACAATTGATATGACTGGATTTTTTATACCAATTTATTTGTTACATGTAATGTGAATGATCAACTGTTAATATGCATATGCTATAAATCCCACATTCGTGCAACATAGATTTTTGATATGACAACTGCAGTTGACTAAAGATAAGTGTAATCTTTTCTTAGTGTGTAAAGTAGAACTCCATATACCTTTGTGAGCATTTCAAAATATGAAATTATAAATGTCCCTATGAAAAGGACGCAATATTTAACATATTTATATGTTTGTATATATATAAGATATTATATTCTATAAATGATACACATCACATAGAATTTTTTATGTTTGGTGGATCTATGTATGGTTGTGTCTAAAGACCCCCCCTATTTGTGTATACATGAAGTGGATGTCAATGGATCACTCTTTTTAATTGACAAATGTTCAAATTTCATGTTGAGACTCATCCTTTAATTTGACATGTAATGATTTCTCTTCTTATTTCCCCAAAATGTAACTTAAGATTTGTACATATCATGTAAATATTACATTGGAAAAGAATAGATTTTCAGGACTTGGTGCGACGAGGAAACTATGAAGATCCAAGGAATGTCCATGGAGTCATTGATCATTTTTCTACACAAATGCAGGTTCACAGTCATATGATGTAACATACCTTAGGTGGATAGTAATCCTTTGTGACTCTAAAGGATTACATTAGTATGGATGTAATGATGTTGTAATATTTTGGTTTGTCATTACGAATTGTTAATGTAATGTGTATATGATACCTATTATAAGTATGTGGTGCGTAGATATGTATGGGTATATATATATAAACCCTCAAATAAAATATTAAGTCTTAGATTCCTTTTGATGTGAAATACACATTAAAAAATTGATCGTAAAAGTATGGGCACGCCAAGGTGTGGTACATTGTCTATCTCATTGAAGTGTGAGAATAGATATCTGGGTCTGGCAAATCAAGGTGCATGTTATATTGCATTGGCCTTTGGGTAAGACTTAACTAGGTAGCCTTTATAGGATTAAGAACCTAGAGGCATAAAGTTGGTTTTGAGAGAGATTTTTGCCTTGATTTATCAAGAGTTGCATTAGATGCAATTGGAAAAGATTGTGTACCAAAATAGTCAAGTTATAGGCAACCAACCAAGTTCACCCATGATTTGATGAAATAAGGATCATGTCTCATTAGAAGATTGTATCCTTCAAATCCAATAAATTAATAGTATGGGCTATTAATGTGAAGTAAAATAATGGAGTGACATTTAGTAAATAATCAATTTAAGAAATAAAACATTTCTAAATCAAATAGGAGCTCATGCAAATACTTCTTGTAGATAAAACAAAAAACAAAAACAACAACCCTTTTTCACTACGCTTGGTTCCTAAGAGATAAAAATTAAGTGGGCATAAATTCAACAAATGGTTCCAAAAATAGAAATTTTTTCTCACACATGATGTAAGCTCTATGTCCTGGATGAATCAGTACCAAATGAACCAGCTCTGAATGTGACTAGGGAAGAAAGGAAAGCTCATAAGAAGCATTTTGATGATGCCATAGACATTAAGTACCTTATTTTATGTTCCACAAATCATGAGTATCAAAAGAACATGAGAATGTGGATGCTATTGAGATGATAACACATCTTAAAAATATGTACCCAGAACAAGAAAGGTAAGAGAGGTATGATGTCTCTAAGGTATTGTTTAAGTACAAGATGACAAAAGGTGATCCTATTTGAATCCATATACTCAAGTTAATTACATATATGGAAATTCTAGATAGATAGGGAATTACTTTAGGCTATAGAGTTGGCCACATATGTGATTTTTCAATCTTTTCTAAATTCATACAAACAATTTTTATGAATTGCAACATGAACATTTGTTAAACCACATAAAAATCTACTTGGTTGAGAATATCTGAGGGGCAAATGATACACAAGACCAAATATGAGTTGATGATCGAAAAAGGAAAAGAAAATATTAAGGGAAAAGACATAGAGAAGAAAGGTTCTAAGTCTATCTAGAATTATCCTACACTTATGGAAAATAGATAAGTGGATAAGGGAGGAAAATGTCACTATTGTCGCTAGGCTAGAAATTGGAAGAGAAATTGTGCTCTCTACATATAGTTGAATAATATGAAACAATGAATAGAGATCTCAAGTTTTGGAATATATGTTGTAGACATAAATTTATCTACTTCTTCAACATCGGTATTAGATATCAGATGTGGATCTATCATATTTTCAAACATACATGTTATATAAATAAGTAGACCTTTGAGTAATGGAACTATGTGTTGCATATGGACTATGAGTTGCTGGCACTATTTTAGGCACCTACTATTTATCTATGAATGTGGGATAGTAGTAAAGTTCAAGAACTACTATTATGTATCTTCAATAAATAGGAACATTATTCTTGTTTCATCTTTAGATCAAAATGGTTTTCAATTTCATATCAAGAATGGTCGATATTCTATTTCCAAAGATGAGATCTTTTATGACATTGCCCCTATATCTTGTGAACTATATTTGTTAGATCTTGAGACTAATAACCATAACATAAATACTAAGAAGCATAACATTGATGAGACAAACACAATTTATTCGTGTTATTTTTGTTTAGGCCACATAACTGAGAATTGCATTCCTAGACTCCATAAAGAAGAATATCTAGATTTGTTTGATATTGAATCAATTGAAACATGTGAATGTTTTTTATTAGGGAAGATGACAACAACATCCTTTACTAGTAGTAGTGAAAGGGCAAGTGACTTTTAAGAAATCATGCATAGTGATCTATGTTGACCTTTTAGCACAAATGCTAGAGGTGGGTATCAATACTTCATCACATTTATTGATGACCTCAGTAGAGTTTGGTTATGTGTATCTGATGCGATGATTTTAAGTCGCATTTATAGACTTGTTTGATAGGTGTTTTATGCATTTATTAGTCATTTTCATGGTTAATGTTGCATAATTCATTCATTTTGGTCTATGCTACTTCTTTATGTCAAATTCCCTTTATTTAAGCATTTTGAGTATTAATTATCGAAAGAATATATTTTGTGTGGATTTATGTGGTTCCTTGTGTTATTTTCAAGAAAAACAAGTATCTGCTGTCGTCGATACCATCGACGGGACAACAGGTTGCCAGCCGCAAGGACCAGAAGAAAGTCGATACTATCGACAGGGATGTTGATGGTATTGAGATACCATCAGGTTGCTGGCGAGAAGTGTGTCGATACTGTCGACTGGTGGAGCTACAGCGACACAAAACAACCAAACTGTCGCTACAGGTTCGTCGATACCATCGACCTGCGTCGATGGTATCGAGATGACATCAGGCGCACAGACGAAAGAAAAGAAGGATTGCCACTATCATGCTAGGTCGATACCATCGACCCGCGTCGATGGTATCGACACTGTCAGATATGAGTTTGTTTCAGATTAATCTTAATCGGACGGCCGTGGTTAATTGGCGACCTAATTCGGGATATATACCTAATGATGACGCCCTTGACAAAGGGGACGACGTCATTAGTTGCTGCATACATCCAGGAGAGCAAGGAGAGAAGAAAGGAGCACGAGAGCACGCCCCAGCCGATCCGGACGCTGAAGAAGATGAATTCCATCACTGAAAGGAGGGAGAATGTGGATTCCACACCAAGGATCGATTGGACCTTCTCCGTTCAGGGGTTTAATCACTCAATCATGTTTTCCTTCATGTTTCCCTTTTTCTTCTCCACCTTGTACTCTGAGATGAATATGCGGGGCTAATCCCCTTTGTCTTTAGGACTGGGAGTAGCCTGGGGATTCATTGTATGATGATTTTATAATAGTAATTCATATCTTATCTCTTAAATCTGTGGTATAATTTCCTTTTCTCCAATATATTATTATGCTTGATCACCATAATAATAACCTAATGCCCTTAATTGCTTTGAAAGAAGAATTAATGGTTGAAAAGAGACGGAATTTACATTAATTGTCAAATCCCTTGAACAAGGTGGTGTAAGATTAATGGTGGATACCAAGAGGTCGTTCCTAATGCACCAAGTTTAGGGTATAGGTTACTACGACGGTGGAACCGACCTAGACATAGGTAGTGAATTGTACCACGACAGTGGGCAATTCTGATTTCAGGCCACTACCCGAATAGAGAGATAAAATTGAGTAGCTATATATGATTTAATACAATGAAAACCCACGGTGAAACCGCAACCCTAAAGATCTTCTTTGAATTGATTAAACGAACATTTAATCGATTGATTGTTTTGTTTTATTTTTATTTTCTTTTAATTTTAACACCAACTCTCAACTATTTAATCGGCTTAGCTGATCACGAGTAGTTAGTAGGAGTCCCCGATGATTTCACATATCCCTGAGTTCGACACGGGCCTCACAAAGGCATGTACTACTTCAACGCGTTCACTTGCATTTCTGCGCACGGTAAATCGTCGTCATGTTTTTGGCGCCGTTGCCGGGGATACAATAGTTAGTCAGCACTTTGAGTGCTATGAGCTTCCACTCTAGGCCACATTTTTATTTGTTTTTATCATTCCAAAAATTATAATCTATTTTCTAAATATTTGCAATCGTCAAGCATTGTACTGAAATTAAATTTCTCTATTTGTAGGTACTGTGCATGGTGCAGACGCGTAGCACAGATTACACACAGCACGCACCAGAGGTTCCGCTGCCGGGATTGAAAGACGAAGGCGAGTATAATCAAGACCATCTGGAGGATATACTTTCTGAACCTGAACAAGAAAAGATGGACGAGCCACAGACAATATGGGAGAAGATCAAGGCTTCTTCCTCATCCAATTCCAAGGGGCCGATCAAGAAGCAAGCGGTTAATATTCCGACATACAAGATTGATCCAGCTTTAATCAACTTTGTGAAGTCGAATGCTTTCCATGGGCTCAAAAATGAAGACCCCGTCGCGCACATAAGTCAATTTGTGGAGAATTGTGATATGATAAAAATTGACAGATTTCCACAAGATGTGCTCTACTTGAAGATCTTCCCAAGTTCTCTAGCGGGAATTGCGCGTGAATGGCTACATAACTTGGACGATGAATATGTGGAGTCTTGAGACCACATGGTGGAAGTCTTTTTCGAGAGGTTCTTTCTACCCGAGAAGACCAATGATATGATCAGAAAGATCCACAACTTCACCTAACAAGCAGGAGAGACCTATTCTGAGACCTGGGAAAGGTTTCAAATCATGCTCAGGTGATGCCCGCATCACGGGCTTGATAAGGAGACCCAAGTCAAGATCTTCTATTTTTCTCTCTCCGAGCATGATAGAAGCAACCTCGATTCAGCCGGTTCTGGATTCTTCTTGAATAACACGGACACGAGATGTTGGGAAATTTCAAAGAACATGGCCAAGAAATAATCATGGGGCGAAAGAGGCGTTGTGGAGTAGGTTCGAGTAGTAGGTGAATCTAAAGCAATAAAGGAGCTGAATGAGAAGATGGATCTTCTCGCAAAGAAATTTCTTGCAAAGGAGGATACTGAGTCTGAGGACGAGGCTCAAGTGAAATTCATGAGGCAGCAGCAAGGCTACAGGAACAATGACTATTCATGTAGGAAAGATAAGAAGTTCTCCTGGAAGGATACAAATAACTTCTTGCAGGATCCGGATGCTAAACCCCAGCCAGTAGTGGAGGATAAGAGCACAGGGCTACTCAATCAAGTGATAAAGCAAAACCAAGAACTCATGGCTACTTTCGTCCAGCAAATAAAGCAACAAGGGGATTTAATGAACCAATTCAGGAAGACACTACAGAGCCATGGGGCTCAAATGAGGACAATAGTGGCATCTATGGCACAGATGGCTGTGGAGATAGCCATTTTGAAGAAGTTGGCACATCTAGGTTTCCCGGGAAATACTAATTTTCCAGGAGGAAACCAACAAGCAAAGGCCATCTTGCTAAGAAGTGGCAAGAAATTGTTAAATCCCAGGGCTGATGAAGCAAGCAAACCCCAAGCTGAAATTGAAGTTAAAGCCACTAAGGAGCTCCTTGTACCTGTCACAGAACCAGTTGAAGACATAGCAGTGGATGCTACTGAAGACCCGATTGCAGAGGAGGAAGAGCCTAAGAAACAGACACCCTATGTGCCACCGCATCAAAGGGCACAGGCTGTATCGGTCCCTTATCTGAACAGTGCTAAGGCAAGGAAGGTAGACGCCCAATTCAAAAAGTTTTTAGAGAATTTTAGAAAGATTTCAGTCAACATCCCTCTATTGGAATCTATTGAGCAAATTCCGTCTTATGGGAAATTTCTGAAGGACATCATCACCAAGAAGAGAAAAATCCCAGACACTGAAGTAGTTGTGCTTAAGGAGCAGGTGAGTGCCTTTATCATGGGCACATTGCCACCAAAGAGGCAAGATCCGGGTTGTTTCAACATTTCATGCTATATCGGGAAAGTCAAATTTGGTGAAGCATTATGTGATTCAGGATCAAGCATCAATTTAATGCCCCTTTCTACATTCAAGAAGTTGGGATTAAAGGAGTCATGGAAAAGCAACATGACAATTCAATTGGCGGATAACTCTGTGGTGAAACCGTATAGAATTTGTGAAGATGTGCTTGTGAAAGTGGATAGATTTGTATTTCCCACAGATTTTGTCGTCATGGAGATGCAAGATGAACAAGGCAATGAGCTACTACTCGGAAGACCATTCCAAGCTACAGCTGACATGATACTCGAGATGGGGAGAGGTCGGTTGACCTTGGGTATAGCCGATGACTGATTTGAGATGGTCATGCCTTCCAGTGCCACTTCACCTAAATCCAAGGAGCAATGCCACATGGTAAAACATTTTGATAATACCATCTCATTTTGTCTAGGGAAGGCATTTCTGGATATGGCTCATGTAATGACCAAGGTGGACAAAGGGACTTTGGCTGTAGACATCATGGAGCAGACCAAAGTAGTATCCCTTTGCAAGGTTGTCGGGTTCTTGAATGATGAGAATGAGGACATTCCTCCCTCTACAGAGGATGATGCTATAGAAAATTCAGTTTTTGATGCATATCCGGAATTACCATTGGAGGCATGTTTAGTCAACATCACTCATGATTGGATGAGAAGCAAATCACTCAAGGAGTGTGCCAAGATGCTTCAGATGCTTCCATGCTTCTATGCAAGGTATTATGAAGATTTAGGTGAACTTCCCCCTCCGTTTCAATCATCCGTGATCAGCCCGCCGGAGTTAGAGTTAAAGCCACTGCCACCACATCTTTTGTACGCCTTTCTAGTGGAGGAAGAAAAGTTACATGTGATCATTTCTGCATATCTGAGTGCGGAAGAGGAAGACCAATTGTTGATAGTGCTGAAGAACCACCGGGGAGCATTTGGGTGGTCTGTTGCAGATATCAAGGGGATTTCCCCTACTTTGTGTCAGCATAAGATTCGGCTCGAGCAGGGAGCCAAGCTGTTAATCCAACCACAACGTCGACTGAATCCGAGCATGATGGAGGTGGTGAAGAAAGAGGTGATTAAGCTTCTCTCCACAGGTATCATTTATGCGATTTCAGACTCGAAATGGGTAAGTCCCACTCAGGTAGTCCCTAAAAAGGGGGGTATTACTGTCACTCAAAATATTTTAAACGAACCTGTCACCACCTGTTTGGTAACTGGGTGGCGAGTATGTATTGATTACCGACGTCTTAATGCCGCTACGCTGAAGGATCATTTTCCTCTCCCATTTATTTATCAAATTCTAGAGCGTTTAGCCAGCCGATCTCATTTCTATTTTCTGGACGGGTATTCGGGATATAATCAGATTTCAATTGACCCTAAGGACCAAGAGAAATCTACTTTCACTTGTCCTTATGGAACTTTTGCCTATCTCCGCATGCCCTTTGGATTATGCAATGCACTAGCGACTTTTCAGCGTTGTATGCTCGCCATTTTTTTCTGATACGGTAGAACGCTGTATTGAAATCTTTATGGATGATTTTTCAATTTATGGTGCTTCGTTTGATGAATGCCTTTATAATTTGGATAAGGTGTTGCAGAGATGTGAGGACACACATTTGGTCCTCAACTGGGAGAAATGTCATATGATGGTAAGTGAAGGGATAGTGCTAGGACATAAAGTGTCTAGCAAAGGTTTGGAGGTAGATCCGGTTAAAATTGAAGTAATTTCTAAATTGCCCCCACCAAATTCGGTAAAAGGGGTAAGGAGTTTCTTAGGACACGCCAGATTTTATCGTCGGTTCATAAAAGATTTTTCTAAAATCGCCAAACCTCTATCCGAGCTTCTCGAGAAAGATGTTGTTTTTTATTTCAATGACAAATGCTTACACGCGTTCAACGTGCTGAAGGAGAAATTGATTTCCGCACTGGTTGTTCAAACACCAGATTGGACTAAGCTGTTCGAACTCATGTGTGACGCATTGGATTTTGTTGTAGGAGTTGTGTTGTGACAGAGGGTGGACAATAAACCCGTCGTAATTTTTTATGCTTCCAAGACTTTGAATGATGCTCAATTAAATTACACAACTACTGAAAAAGAATTGGTTGTCGTTGTTTTCACT
The DNA here is from genome assembly GCA_963693085.1 of Alisma plantago-aquatica. Taxonomy (NCBI): domain Eukaryota; kingdom Viridiplantae; phylum Streptophyta; class Magnoliopsida; order Alismatales; family Alismataceae; genus Alisma; species Alisma plantago-aquatica. The sequence goes on from OY856414.1 coordinate 546,375,578, forward strand.
TTTGAAAAATTCTGGCAATATTTAGTTGGATCGAAAGTAGTTGTTTGGACTGATCACGTCGCTATTAAATATTTGATGGAGAAAAAAGATGCCAAACCTAGATTGATTAGGTGGATCTTTCTACTACAAGAATTTGATATCGAAATTAAAGACAAGGCAGGGATTGAAAATGTCATGGCAGATCATTTGTCTAGATTAGAGAGGGTGGATGAAAAAGATTTACACATACCCATAACCGAGACATTTCCGGATGAACAATTGTTGAAAGTGAATTCTAAAGATCCTTGGTTTTCCTATATTGTGAATTATCTTGCTTGCAGAATCATCCCGGATGATTGGACATATCAAGAGAAGAAGAAAATTTTCCATTCTCAACGTTATTATTTTTGGGATGACCCCATTCTTTTGAAGCAATGCAGGGATGGTGTTCTACGCAAGTGTGTACCTGAGGAGGAATACGAGAGTGTTCTTCATCACTGCCACACTCTTCCTACAGGCGGACACCACGCGAGCTCTCGTACGGCGGCCAAAGTGTTGGAAAGTGGCCTATATTGGCCTACCTTGTTCCGAGACACCTATGAGTTCGTGAGACAATGTGATTCCTGCCAAAGGGCGGGTAACATTTCAAAGAGACAAGAGATGCCCCTAAATGTCTTCCAAGAGGTTGAGGTATTTGACCTATGGGGTATAGATTTCATGGGACCCTTTGTGTCCTCAAATTCGAATTTATATATCCTCTTAGTTGTTGATTATGTGTCGAAGTGGGTAGAAGCAATACCCATAAGGACTAATGATTCTACTGTAATGTGCATATTCGTTAAGGAACATATCTTCTGCAGGTTTGGAGTGCCCCGAATGATCATCAGTGATGGGGGTACGCACTTTAGGAATCAAAAGTTCTCGGCATTGTTGAAGAAATACGGGGTCAAACATAAGATAGGTACCTCGTATCACCCGCAAACTCAAGGACAGGTGGAGGTCTCCAATCGCGAAATTAAGAAAATCTTAGAGTGTACGGTGGCTTCCACGAGGAAGAACTAGAGTGCTTTACTGCCAGATGCATTGTGGGCATATAGGACGGCATACAAGACACCTATAGGAACCACACCTTTTAGGTTGGCGTACGACCGGGCTTGTCACCTACCGGTGGAGTTATAGCACAAAGCACATTGGGCGCTGAGAAAGCTCAACTTGAGTTATGATGAGGCAGGGAAGAAGAGATTGCTTGAATTAAATGAATTGGATGAGTTGCGCATGACTGCATATGAGAACTCTTAGATATACAAGGAGCGCACTAAGTTGATCCACGATCGCCACATTCAGATGCGCACCTTCAAGAAGGGAGATCGTGTGTTGTTGTTCAATTCAAGGCTGAAGTTGCATCTTGGGAAGCTAAAATCCCGATGGAGTGGGCCATTCACGGTGGAAGAGGTCAAACCACATGGCGCAATCTTGGTGTGCGATGGTGAGATGACATTTTTGGTGAATGGACAGAGGTTGAAGCTATATTTTGGCGAAGATTACACGAGGAAGGTGAATGAGGTCGAACTCATTTCACTTTAGGATGCATGATGTGATTCAAGTCGTCGAGCCTAAGACGTTAAATAAGGGCGCTTTTTGGGAGGCAACCCAACCATTGGTACCTTAGTTTAGTTCATTTACATTCATACTTTAATTTGTTTTCACTTAGTTTGTAGTGTAAAAAAGATATCGTGATCATTTGTTACATGTGCAGGGCTGAGGCAGAGTCGATACCATCGACCCTTGTGTCGATGGTATCGACCATGGTACAGGTTGGCGACTGTAGGAAACTAACTGTGTCGATACCATCGACGGCCTCGTCGATGGTATCGACATGCAACAGGAAGATCGCAAGAAGAAGTCGATGGTATCGACATGGGTGTCGATACTATCGAGATCTCTGAAGATTTTCAAAACAAATCGTCTTAGGAAAGTCGATACCATCGACGGGCATGTCGATGGTATCGACACATTCATGCAAAGAAGGCGGCAGCCGGGCCTCGCGAGGGTTTTCCCTAATCAAAAAGTCGATACTATCGACTCGCGTCGATAGTATCGACGCACCATGTCAACAATCCGTGAGGGAAGATCAACAGCGATCGCAGCAGCCAAGAAGTTGATCCGGGGGATGGGTCGATACTATCGACCCGCGTCGATAGTATCAACACATCAGCAATCTGGGCCCCGCGGATCCAGCCATCGACAACTGTCGATACTTGCAAAGGTACAGATCATGCTACCCGAGTCGATACCATCGAATCGCATCGATGGTATCGACGGGCGGACAGTAGCACCGGCCACGGCTATATATGAGAAGTAGTTGCGTCAGATGACATCAAACCTTCAGTGCAATCTTCCTTCACTTGTGCCGAGCGTGTTCTAGAGCTGTCTAAGCCTGACGACGAGCAACACCGAGCTAGTTCTTCATCGAGCGGAGATTCGCTTCTCCGATCTTCACCGAGCTCCCTTTCGATTCCTCCTTCTCTCGCAATCATGGTGCACGTAGTTGGTGCGTCTTCTTCACGCACGAATCCGATGGACATCCCCGAGTTCATGCCACCTCCGACAGCATCAGTTGCACACCCGCGGCTGATTCGTCCATCTGCGGAGGTGAAGAAGATATACGAGGAGATTCTGAAGAGGAATATAGAGCCGACCCGTTATGTTGAACGGGACATGATCCGAAACCTCGGGTTCGAAGTGAACCTTGCCTACGTGCTGAAAGGACAGGCCTGACACACGGAAAGACGACCTGATGAGCTGGAGTATCATGTTGATGGCCAGCCATTCTTCGGCGAGTGGCCCACGTACAAGGAATTGGTGGCTGAGTTCATGGCGTCACTAGACATCTGCATCGTGCCCAACAACGTCATAGCCACCGACCGCGAGTGGATTAAGGGTCGGGTGTCGTTCTGATTGTACAACAACGACTACACCCTTACACTCCGACAGTTCAACGCGATCTTCAACTGGAACCACTCGTGGTCTGACTACTGGCGCCCGGACAACCGCACTGACTACGACGCCATCTTCGCCGAGCTGGTTACGGTGCTGCTGGGCAAGTCAGTAAGCTACCATAATGTTGTGGTAGCTGATTTCGAGCACCCTTTCGTCTAGATTCTGCACCGGATGCTCAGTTCGACATTGTTTGCTTGGGGTGATTTGGCCCTCAGCAAGTTTTAGGAGACAGACTTATTTATTTTCTATAAGCTCCTGAAGCGTCAAGAATGCAATTGGGGTGCCTTCTTTCTACAGAGAGTTTTGGCGGTGAAGAAGAGTACGAGGAAAGCGCCGATTCACTTCGGCGGGCTCATCACCAAGCTGGCCTTCTACCTTTGGCTTAATTTCCAGATGCTCACTCCTATATCCAATAGGAGCAAGGTGAACTTGCAACATTTGCACCGGTCCAATTTCATTCTTCTTCGAGATGGTTTGGTGTATGTGCACTGCCACGTCAACCATGCCTACCAGGAATGCTCACTTCCCGATCCGGTCTTCAACATCGAAGGGGTGCAACACTTCCGATGGCCAATCATAGCCATCGCCGACTCCGATGAAGAAAGCAGTGACGACAGAAATGACGACGAGGCTGAGGAGGAAGAGGAGGCATTTACACCTCTTTGAGCACGAGTGGCACCACGGAAGCGTCCTCGGATGCATCCAGGTGCATCTTCATCATCACAGCCTACGCCGCCACCACCACCACCCTCGCAACCAAGCGAGGAAGCCTATTCTATGCAGGGTATGTATACTATGATGCAGGACATACAGCAGACGCAGCAGCATCACATGGCAATGTACACCGGTATTCAAGACACTACAAACTGGTTGCTGGACAATCAAAGGGCAATGTTTGAGAACGAGCGTCTTCTCCTGGACAACCAACAACAAATCCATGATCGGTTGCAATGGATGGAGATGCAACAGGAGCCCTTTTATGACCACTATTGGAGCCAAAATTACTTTGGAGGCTATCCACAACCTCCACCTAGGGCCCAGTTTGATCCAAGCTTCCAGGGGGAGTATCCTTCCTGGGACCCTACGGCGCCGCAGTACCCGCCTCCAACTGAAGGGTAAAAGTGGTATCTCTGTTCCAACCTTTAAGATTATTTTTGACTATGAGGCCATAGTCGAATTCAAGCTTGGGGGGGGTATTGGAACAGTTCTATCTTTCATTTTCTCTATTTTTAGTTTTATTTCTTTTGTTTCCTGTCATTTGTTTTCTGCAATCTTAGTTTGTTTTAGGATCCACATTCTATCTAGTGTAATCGTGGATGTCTTTAATGTTGAGTCATCTCAGTTGCATGTGCATGGGGAATTGAGGGAAACTAAAAAATTTTGTGTGTTCACAAGCTTGAGTGTTGCTTAACCTTGATCACTTAACTTAGAAAATGATTGGTTTTGTCAACTTTAAAACAGAAAATCACGACTATATATTCCTAATGATTCATGAAAGTGGACGGAATTAGTTGTTTGGGCCTAAACTGACCAAATGATAATGACACTTTAATTTGAAGTAAGAGAGAAAAAAAAAACCTCTTAGCTACTACACAGGTCAGTAAGGAGGGACACATAATATTTGTCTAAGGTTCAGTCAATTAGTCTTGTGATATGTCCACCTCGTTGTTTTCACAATCCACCCAAGATTTGGAAGTAAAGTACAATTTTAACCTTTTTGATTGCATGGCATGTAGATAGGACTTGCATTGCATCCACCTTCATATGTTTGCATGAAAAATAAGAAAAAATTTAGAATAGGTATACATGCACATTACCCTTAGGTGCATGTCATGTAGTTGCATTCATAACTTTTATGCATAAAGTGTGTCATGTACTTCATTTATTCTTTAATGGTGAGTTAAATTGTTCCATACCTTCCAAATAGTACAAATATTCGAGCTATGCAGAAAATTTAAGCCCAATAAGTATTCGTTGTCAATCATGGATATAAGGGTTTGTAATGAAAAAAAGGAAGAAGAAAGAAAAAAAATCTGAAAAAAAGTTATTCACAAGCAATAAGAATAAGAAGGAGAAAGGAACATAATCTCACATGTATTTCAAGATAAGTTGGTACATGATGTAGTTTAATTAGATATCCATCTCATTTTGAGACGGATGGTTAGGGCATGCATCATTCCACCTAATTTTAGGCATGAGGGCATTTTTCATGTGCATTTGCATCATTTAGGGCATTTTTTTTGTATGCATGATGAAACTGTATAATGCTTCCACTTCTTCCATGAGCCACCTATTTCATCCACCCGTTGTTCGGATTGGTAGGCCACCGTGAATTTCTCCTCACTAGTGAATATCAGGAGAACTACTTCCATGTAGATGGTAGCTAGGGCGAGCAACGTAGTTTAGAAGATCACAAGATGCACTAAGTCTGGACCGGCAAATTGTATTATGTTAACTGCCTTATGTGATAGTGTTCATCAGTTTGAGGTTAATATCTGTTATGGATGATTACTGTCAGCTTTAGGGTAATTATCATTCTGTGGTTAGTGAGGGCCGGTATGCGAATGTCCGGTGGGAGTCATGTGGGATGTCTATTGTGATGCTTTGTTCTTTAGTTGACTATGGCAATTCTATTCTAATGTTTAGTTGCTCGAGGGGGAGCAATGTTCAAGCTTAGGGGAGTTTGATGCGATGATTTTGAGTCACATTTATAGACTTGTTTGATAGGTGTTTTATGCATTTATTAGTCATTTTCATGGTTAATATTGCATAATTAATTCATTTTGGTCTATGCTACTTATTTATATCAAATTCCCTTTATTTAAGCATTTTGAGTATTAATTATCAAAAGAATATATTTTGTGTGGATTTATGTGGTTCCGTGTGTTAATTTTAGGAAAAACAAGTATTTGCTGCCGTCGATACCATCGACCGGAAAACAGGTTGCCAGCCGCAAGGACCATAAGAAAGTCGATACTATCAACAGGGATGTCGATGGTATCGAGATACCATCAGGTTGTTGGCGAGACGTGTGTCGATACTATCGACCAAAATGTCGATACTATTGACTGGTGGAGCTACAACGACACAAAGTGACAAAACCGTCGCTACAGGTTCGTCGATACCATCGACCCGCGTTGATGGTATCGAGATGACATCAGGCGCACAGATGAAAGAAAAGAAGGATTGCTGCTATCATGCTAGGTCGATACCATCGACCCGCGTCGATGGTATTGACACCGTCAAATATGAGTTTGTTGCAGATTAATCTTAATCGTACGGTCGTGGTTAATTGGCGACCTAGTTCGGGAGATATACCTAATGACGACGCCCTTGACTAAGGGGACGACGTCATTAGTTGCTGCACACATCCCGGAGAGAAAGGAGAGAAGAACAGAGCACGAGAGCACGACCCAGCCGATCCGGATGCTGAAGAAGATGAATTCCACCACCGAAAGGCGGGAGAACGTGGATTCCACGCCAAGGATTGATTGGACCTTCTCCGTTCAGGGGTTTAATCACTCAATCACGTTTTCCTTCATGTTTCCCTTTTTCTTCTCCACCTTGTACTCTGAGATGAACATGCAGGGCTAATCCCCTTTGTCTTTAGGACCGGGAGTAGCCCGGGGATTCATTGTATGATGATTTTATAATAGTAATTCATATCTTATCTCTTAAATCCGTGGTATAATTTCGTTTTCTCCGATATAGTGTTATGCTTGATCACCATAATAATAACGTAATGCCCTTAATTGCTTTGAAAGATGAATTAACGGTTGAAAAGAGACGGAATTTACATTAATTGACAAATCCCTTGAACAAGGTGGTGTATGATTAATGGTGGATACCGAGAGGTCATTCCTAATGCACCTAGTTTAGGGTATAGGTTACTACGACGGTGGAACCGACCTAGACATAGGTAGTGAATTATACCACGACACTGGGTAATTCTGATTTTAGGCCACTACCCGGATAGAGAGATAAAATTGAGTAGCTATATATGATTTAATACAATGAAAACCCGCGGTGAAACCGCAACCCTAAAGATCTTCTTTGAATTGATTAAACCAACATTTAATCGATTGATTGTTTTGTTTTATTTTTATTTTCTTTTAATTTTAACAACAAATCTCAACTATTTAATCGGCTTAGCTGATCGCGTGTAGTTAGTAGGAGTCCCCGACGATTTCATGTATCCCTGAGTTCAACTCGGGCCTCACAAAGGCCTGTACTACTTCGACGCGTTCACTTGCGTTTCTGCGCACGGTAAATCGTCGTCAGTATCACATGAAATACAAGTCAGAATCCATTGAAAAGTTCAAGGAATTCATGAATAAAGTACAAAATCTACATGGAAAAAGAATCAAAGCACTTGGATCACATTGAGGTGGTGAATACTTAAACCATGATTTTGAGACCCTTCTAAGGGATTGTGGAATTGTATCACAATGGATTTCAAAAGGAACACTACAACATAGTGGTGTATCATAAGGAATTGCACCATGTTAGAAATTTTACAATCTGTGATTATTTTTGGTGCTCTTCCAACTATCTTATAATTGCAATTAAGATCTATAGAGATATATCTAGAAGTCTTCTTGGTCTAAGTCAAAGTGCATACTTGGATAAAGTGCTCAAAAGTTTCAGCATGCAAGATTCTATGAGAGGAAACATACCCATATCTCATGAAATAAGTCTCTCTAGATATCCATGTCCCAATTCTTTATAATAAAAGGCACACATGATCAAGATTTCATATGCATCTACAATTGGATCTATCATGTATACAATGTTATGTTCGGGTCCCTAATGTCTCATTTGCATTGAACATAACAAGTAGATATTAGTCAGATCTCAGTGAAGCTCATTGGACTATTGTAAAAGACACTCGTAAGTACTTGAGAAGAACTTAGGATCAATTGCTCAGTTGTGGTGGTGAGGAAGAGCTAGTTGCAAGATGCTACACTGAAACAAGCTTCCAAACTGACAAGGGTGATAATTGATCACAATAAAGTTTTGTGTTTTTCCTCAATGGTGAGTTGTGAGATAGAAAAGTTACAAGAAAGAGAAAATGGTTGATTCCACAATAGAGGCAAAGTACATTGCTACCTCAAAAATAGAAAAGGAAGCTATATCGATCAAGAAGTGCATTGTCGAAGTAGTAGTGGTTCCAACCATTGATAATGTAATAGAGATATACTGCGACAATAATGGAGCTATTACAAAATCTTAGGAACCTAGATCACATCATCATTCAAGAATATACTACAATGATACCATCTCATACAAAGATTGTATAGTAAAGATATGTGAACTTGTGTAGAGTACCACTGAAATCAATGTTGTTGATCCTTTGACTGAAGCACTTTTAGAATAGAAGAATGTTGGTCATGTTAGATCACTTGGACTTAGGTTCATAAGTGATTGGATCTATTACATGTGGGAGACTGTTGGTAATATTCCTTGAGAGTCAATAATACCAGGATTGTGATGTCACACTTTGTAATTAAGAAATGAATGACTCAATGACATATGGTTTATTTTGAGAACCTACACATGAGATTGTATGTATAATTTATAGTTATCATTTTTTTATGTCCTTAGTCAGTTATGGTTATGGATATTATAGGGAAAAATAATACACATGCCTAGTATGTATGATAAATGATGACTATGTCTACTTAGTCATGATATTGGATATTAACTCAAATTCATGCATATTTGTTAGAGAACAAATTTTACTGGATAAACCCACTTTTGTAGTGTTTGGGGAAGTGATTCGATTCATCATTGATCGCTCACCACTTGTGATTCAACACAACAAATTCTCACAGCGAGAAATGAGCGTTCAATAGAGTTTGTCAAACTCTATGGAAAGAGAAAACAAAGTAAAAATGAGAGTGGTGAGAAACGGTGTGTTTAGCAAGACAATTGGAAGTGATTGACCTGCTTCTCATGATTGCCCATTGTTGCTCCACTAATTGTGGCTTCTTTGTCAAATAGAACATTTGATTATAATACATGGGATCCATATATGAAAATCAAAATCATAACACTATGTGACATTGGCGATTGTGTACCATAGACCTAAAGTCACTACAACAATCACATGTTGTTTATTGAACTTTAAAACTACTCAATGTGACCTTGAATAAGGGTTGTCATACATGTACTTCTTGGTTGTAGTGTGCCACATGTGGATTATAATGAGCGATATAGATGGAATTTGCCTCTCCTATTGGAGTAATATCCATGACCACTTGATAAGTGACACTATAAATGCATGGATATGCTAATATGAGTCAACATGTGATGTTGAGATCATATGTATCTCAAATAGTTGAACCTGGAATAAGAAACAAAGATTGAAATGTGAGAGGATGATGTTTTCATGTCTCACATTCAATTTGGATAACATATACTAAGGATTTATATGTTCATTGTAACACTGGTCACAAAACTAGGTTGAGGTAGTTCACCCACTTCTCGAATTACTTGGGTGGCAATGAAGTCATGTTGGATACTAGTCATTGTCTATGTAGTTATAATATGATCAGGGACATCACTGCCAATATAATGTGGATGATATAGGGTCACACACATAGATTGCATAGGGAAGAGGAGTATAATCATGGCATATGATTCATTAGTTTTTAAAAGGTTTAGGTAATCAATTGAATAATTGATGGATTGACTAGAAGCCCAGTCGGCCAATTATATAGGATTCACTCATCTGAATGGATGGCTCTGGTCACCCAACTAGACAATCACCAGTAGCCTAACTTTACTGTTCGTGGGTAGAATGTTGTAAAGTGGTCATTGCCTTTTTATTTCCTAGGGTTTACTAGAAACTTTGCATCCCTGTCTTTCCTATAAGTAGTACATGATATTGAGGTTTTTGTGTGACACACATAATCACCTTTCTTGAGGCTACATAGAGTCACCTTTTGTGTGTCACTATAATGTTGCCAATGGAATGTCTTCTCCTTCCACACCAGCTCCTAGAGTACAATTTGGTGATCGTGATCATCTATATGGATTATATAGAGATAAGGATGCATTGGTGGATACACTGGGAGATGATCTTTGACATTATCTATCTCCTCGATTCTTGTGAGATTTGACATGGGATCTATGCCATGAAAAGGTAATATTGCACAAAGTTATTTTTATTGTATCTTCCGATATGCCTATTCCTCTTTCCATGGATTTCAACAATTGAATTTCCCATGTTCTTGCTAATCCTTTCTAAAAACTATGCAAATACACATTAACTACTATATATGAACAAACTCTTTCCTATATGGTTAGAAACAAAATAGTTAAGAAAGTAATAAAAGTACCTAAAAGGAATGTAGTTATCAAGAAGTTATACATTGTAACAAAAATATACAAAAGACAAAAATTGATTCCCATTACCTAGATTCCCATTACCTAAAATCCATGTGCCCAATCCTGAGCATGTCTTAGACTGACAAGGCAAGGCATGGCATGACAATGACCTACGTACATGTTCATGTGTGTGTGTTGTGGTCACCATACCCACCACAAGGGTGAGCATATCCTCCTTTTAAATTGTTTTGATCCTAGTGTAACATGCACTTCTACATATAAGGTAGTTTACCATCTTATAGATAAGAAGTGTGGAAATAAACCATTCTCCTATTTGCACAAAATACAAGAACTACTTTATATCCCTCTCAAAGGTTCTAGTTGCACCAACATCAGTCTTTACCCATGCTATTACTAATTTGAAATGTTAATAAAGATAATAATACCCAAAAAAGTCGAAATGTAAAGTTCTTTCCTTTCCAATCAATCCTCCATATCATGATTTTAGTGGGTGCCTTTTATCTAGAACAATGCCTAAGTTATTGAATTTTCATTCTGTAGGAACTAGGTGAACATAAATTTTAAACCAAAACCTTGGGTGAAAGAGAACTAGTTGGTAACAATACAAGAAAGACTATGACAACAAAGAAATGTATGCAACAAAGACCACTCATACTCATTAAGATTTATAATTGACACTAGGAACAACACAATTTCACTATTGCAACCTATACAACATCAATCACTTAGTTGAATTCTGCAAGAATGTACTACTAGCAACAAATCCTTGGACTATACACCCTTCAAAATCTAATCTCTTACTAACTTATAGTCATGAAAAAAATAAGTTTCTTTGGACTGATACACATATGCAAGAAGCATCAAGTGAATTTCATAATGTTATCCAATTCACCCAAGAACTTGTCATTACTACATTGAACCCAATTTGTTGGATATTCACTCATGTGCATTGGGTTTCTACTTCTTGCTAATAATAAGGGGTTTTATTCTAATTTCCAAACTGGATTTCTCAAAGAAGGTCAGAGTAAGAAAAAAAGTGAAAGGATTGACTATATTATCTATCAGCCACAACTCCGTTAGACACTACCTCCCTTACAAATATGAGTCTGACTTGGATGTGTCTATGATGTTTCTTATTGTACATTAGGCCTAATATAGTGAGTCAACCCTTAAAGAACCACTTCACTATTCTTTTATATGTTATAAAGCATTTGAATCCTTCTTGAGTAACCATGGTAAGGGCATAGTGTACTAGCCATATATTTATCCATTGTAGACAAATGTAAAGAAGGCATTGTCGAAAGAGTTAGTTCAGTTAGTCTTGAGGATCCATGTTCCTACCTATAGAGTTTTATATAAGTCCTCAAGTCAACTAATAGACCTTTAATCGAGCAGTTCTCACAAAATGGTATCAACGGAAAAAAAATCAAATAGTTAGACTTGCGTAAGACTTATATATGATTGGGTTTATTCTTGACAATTAGTATTTGTAGATATTTGTTTACTTGTTCAAATTTATATCAAATATAGTTTATCTACATACTTAAAATATCTAGAACAAGAACATACCAATTTAATATATTTCATTAATGATTTAGATAGATTTATAATATGTTTTTTAATATTGATTTACTAAGAAATATTAATCAGTGATCCTCAAGATCATAGTGTAAAATGAGAACCTTTTCAGGATAATCATAAAATATACATCGATAACTGCGTTAAGGTACTTTATTTGTAGTAGAAAGATTTGTTAGACATTAGTTTCTTGGGTCTTATGGAGTAAATGGGTGGTGTTTATATATTAACTTTATTTATGTTAATGGTTACTACTTTGACCTATTTAGTAGGATTGTTTATGTATTTATAATTGGTATGGTTAAAATCTAGTGCTTCTAAGAAATGTACACATATTGTTTTTATATTTATAAATGAGAACTGAAAAAAATCTAATACTAATTATAAAATTGATCAATTTTATTGTAACCTCAGTGGCACCCTAATCCAAGGTAATGGAGTTGGGGTATCACATGTTGATTTGTAGGGTTACTAGTAGATTACAAGTAAGTCCCTAAGATACCATTAGGTTTGGATATTATGCTATTTTATATCATAATTTTGCAATCATATAGATCTAAAATACATGTGATATCTATATTGATATCAACAGGAAGTAGGAGAAAATAAGGAGAGCACATATAACCTATAATAGATGCATATTTCTTAAGAAGTTCATAAATATTGGGATACAACCAATGTGCTTTTTATAGTACACATTCATGAGAATATGAAGTATTAGGAATAAGTTTTTGGTTATCCATATGCTATAGAAGATAGTATAAGATTGTACTAGGTTGTTGAACAAGATAATGTACTAGATATAGTAGGTACTATGGATGTGGTTGTGGTAGACAAGTGGTGGTGATAGTTTGAGAAGGTATTTGGCTGAATTAAAATACCTAAATCCAAAAAGATTAACCATGATGTTTGTTGTGGAAGGGTCACATTGCTTTGACCCATAGTGGAGGAGAGGACGTGAAATAATGTGTTTTCCAATAGGGAATTTGTATAGAAATTTCTCATACTACATTATTCTATGACATTCCTTAGTAGTAGTCAGGTAGTTGGGGACCAAATATAGGGGATCACGAGTACAGAAAAATCTAAGGGACATTACACAATATTACTTAATTACTCCATAGTTAATGTAAAATTTAATATAAAAGCACAAGTGTCTTAATGAGGCATTCAATCTAAAGATTAGATATTAACTTTTAGTGATAGGAAAGAGGGGTCAAGTGAAATTGACTTTCATGGTTGAGGCAACTCATATGATTTAGAAGTTTGTGATTACTTATTGATATACTAAAATTAGGAAGCTTTATTTTATTTTAACATAGCTAGTTATAGTAGTTGTTGTTGGTATGTATGCCCTGAGAGCCAATCGTATGATCATTGAATTGGGATACATTAAGATTGATTTGATAAATATCAAAGCAAGCTTCCAATTTATTCTAGTTTCATCAGCTATGAGATAATGATGAGACAGAATGAATGTCTAGATAATGATAGTGATCAATGACGTATGTCTTCGGGTTGAGGAACTGAAGAATGAGATCATATGGATGCTAAGAGTTTGTACATTCTTGTTTTGTCCCTAGTCAGATGTCATTGTGGAAGGTTGATAGACAACAATGACACATCAAGACTAGAGTGTGTGTTGTTTGATGACAGAGTCTCATTAGTCATGATATGTAATATCAAACCAAGCACAGAGATACATGTTAGAGAACAATGTATCAGAAAAACCCACTATGAGAGTGACACAAGGAACCATGACATGGTAGTCACAGCCACCACTCACAGTGATGGTAGTAATTGTGATTCTTAGACCTGAAATTACTACACTCGTCACATGTCGTTGGGTACACTTCGACATCATCAAACGGAGTCATAAAATATGCATTGTTATAAAGGTGATGATTGGGTGACTTTGACACATGGGGTTTTGACTGCGCGTGATAGATATGGGATTTGTCCCTCCTAAGGGAGTATGATGTCCATGTCCACCTGATAAGAGAGATTGAGAAAGGCATGTGCATGCACGTTGGATTCAATATGTGATATTGATGGCACATGTAAAGACCAAGTCTCTACTAAAAATCATGGCAAATAAAAACACCAAATGTGTGGCAGCGGAAGAAATAAAACTTGACTTTATTCAAAATGTATAAAGAGTACATTATAAAAATTTCCATAAAGGAAGTACAACTTTATACAAAACATAGGATCTAGGTAGAGGAAGACTTAGACTAAGCCAATATTGTATCCAAACAAAACAACTTAATACATAAAAGCAACTATGATCATGCAAGCTATATGTTCCTTTTCTTCTTGTCCTATCCTTAGCCTTAGGTTCACCAAGCTTCCGTGCGCACTCTGATCCTAGCCTGGATGGTTGGGGTCATCCAGCAAGAGAAAGATAAAAGTATGTGTTATTCAAAAGAAATAGAACAGTTAAATAATCTAAAGCATTGCAATATAAAAGATTCTCTACAATTAGAGTTTTCAAAAGAAATGAGGCAAGTATATGAATAAGAGAGAGAAAATTCCCATAAACAATCACGACAATAGTAATCACATAGCATGAATATATTAAGACACAAAGTCATATAATGTAGGGTGAGGCACCTATCGGACCTCACCAGTGGCAGGGGGACTAAAACCCCAGTTCCTAAATAAAGTGGCAGGGGGACTAAAACCCCAATGCCTAATATAAGATGGCATGGGGACTAAAACCCCAATGCCCGACAGGAGGACTAAAACCTCAGTGCCCTATGGGTGGTTTGTACTCATGTACACTACATTGTCATTTGGCCTAAAATACAGCATGCTTAAATAGTCACTCGGCAGTATTGAGAAATATAACAAGATTGCAACATCGCATTGGGAATAAAACCCAAGAAATAAAGGAGCCAACATAAGGAACAACAATATACAATGTTTCCAAGTATTTCAAAAAGATGAGCCAACATAGGCAATAGCAAGGTTCACATAATCCAAATGAATGTTTCATAATGGCAACAAAAGCATCAAATAAGTAAAGATCCAAATAAAGGCATTTAGGAGGATATCAAGGTTAGAACATAATGTTTGTAGGGTTTGATAAGATCCCAACTAAAGAGTAGGTTGATTGCACAATATACATTCCACATAGATTTCACATTCATCATAGATGTTCACATAAATATGATTCACATACATAGGGGACACATACTGAAATAGGGCTCACATTCCTATTTTAATTAATTACCATCACATTCACCAATCTGATTGTATCACCATTCCATATTTCCTAATTCTAAATATTACACATGTATCAATATTTATAAGGCTTAAAGCATAGGAAAAACCCTAATTTTACAAAAGTGCATTTTAAGGTTCAAAACCTAGTCCAATATATTAGTCATATTCTCCTGAATAATAAAACATATTTTATTTTATAAATTGGAGTTAAAATGAATTAATTATGCATTTTAGAACATTTAAATCATCAAAAGATTATCTTAGGAAAACTTCAAAAATTCATCCGGAATCAGGCTTCAAAAACCACAAAATTGGATTCTACTCGAAAAATCCTTTCTAACGACTATTTATTTATATTTTTCTGACCATGGATTGATTTACTATGAATTAAGTAAAATCGACCAATTAGAATGCAAGAAAACCATAGCATGTGAGTTATTTAAATCGAAATACAATTCTTTGTAAATAACAAGTGAAATGACCCAAATGCCCTTTTGTATAAAATGAAATTGGTTAAACACCGAGGGTAGTTCTGTCATTCGTATGCAACAAAACCTTGCAAGTGAGAAACATAGCTCCAGGTGCAATTACCAAAATACCCATGGTCAGGTGATACCATCAACTGACCCTGCGAGGGTAATGTGGTCATTTGAACCTCGCAAAAACCTTTGGTGAGAAATCCAAATAGAACATGAAATTACTCTACTGCCCCTGTAGTGCTAATCACTGAAGTAAAGGCACATGGATACAAGGGTCATTCCCTGACCTGTGTTCTTCGTTTGCTTGCCATGGCTAGAGCAGCACCTCAGGTCTCTCTCGACCTTGGCTTGTGCGTGGATTTCGGCTACTGCTTGAGGAACAGATGTGTTGGACACTCTCCTCGCACCGATATGAGACCAGTGACCCTGGTCAAAGGTGGTGATGCAAACCGGAGCTCGCACGACACTACAGGGGAAACGAAAACCAAACAAAAAGCTTCAAAATGAGAAGAACGATTGAAGCTGGGCACTCCATCGAGTTCGCAGAGGAAAAGTGAGTCAAACCCTCCCCTCCGCACGGGTGGAGGTGCACAAGAATGCAAACTAGCAGGTGGCGGCAGAGCTCGACGACGAGCTTACATGACCCGACGTTCGGGGGCATTGTGGGGCGAGGAGGTGCAACGAAAATGAAGAACAGAAGTGGAGGATTCTCACCTAACGTCCAATTGGCCCAAGGTGGTCAGAGCAGGTAGCATTGGTTCACCATTGCTGACTGGGTACTTCGAGTAGGTCAGGGTCATCGGGGCAGGGTGCGAAGAAATTGGGGGAGGAGAAGGAAGGCTCGAAGCCTGAGGGTCGTTTCGCAACCCTTAAACAGGTGTGAGTGTGGCTCTAGAACGCTATGTGAAACCATGGCGGAGAAGAAGAAGGGGTTGTGGTTAGGCATTTTTCGCATAGGGTGAGGGAGGAGATGAGTTGGGGCTAGCTAGGACTGCCATCGAAAGCCAAAGCGAATGTAAGAGGAATCACGCCAAACGGTCAAACAGGGAGGGAGATTGGGTCGAGGGACCCCGATCGCTCAGCTGCATGAACGATCTCGAGGAGGAAGATGACCTCCTGGTCATCGGATCAACACGTGTGCAAATTGGGGCCGTTAGATTGGGGTCAACGGTGGTTCGGTTCGCATGACAAAGCTCTGAATCGAATAATCAATGGACTATAGGCGTTACAAACATTTAAATGATATCGATTCAATATCTAAGGCTACACTATATTAGAAACTTGTAAAAACGTTTTGAGGGGTCAAACCAACTCCAAAAGCCACCAAATTTTAACCACATGCTCATATTAAAGTCTAGAACAATTCCATGCAATTATATTCTCGTTTTATCCATAATATGGCCCTTAATAAATATATTACTCATTAAAGTGTTTATTAATATATTAAAATGAATGAGTTATTTGAAAGGTCTTCTTTTAATGGATTGCATGAGTGAATTTCGAGATATCCATCCATTATTCATTTTAAGAACAAAAACTCATCATTATATTCTATTTATATATATTATTATCATTTTTGAGGAGAGAGAAGGAAATTAGATTAATTACACTCATAATTAATTCAAATACACATTATTACTAATATATTTATCCAAAAAGCTCCAAATTAATATTATCTACTTATATTCTCACATAAAACTCCATTTTCATTATTAGCCCTTAATTATTACCTTAAGTGGGTTATTTGTGCAAACACCCCTCCATTTATATTAATGAGGGAAAAAGGTAATTTAAATCTTGAATTGTGCTCAAATTGCACAAGGAGTCCAAAAAGAATATAAAACAAGGGAAATTTATGAAAAAGGTCCAAATGGACTAGAAGGCAAAGAAAAGCTCAAAAGTGGGTAAATTGTAGGAAAGACCTTGGATTCTAGTATGTTACAACACACCACCCCTTAAAGAGTATTTCGTCCCCGAAATCACAACAAGAGGAAAGAGAGGGTGGGTGTGCAACTTCCCAACCTCAAACACTAGGTTATAACTCTTAATCTAGGGTACAACACAAAATCTACATAAGTCAGGTGTTACTAAGGTTTCCATAAAACCTATAGCCTTTTATCAAACTTAAATTAACATTTTTCCCTTATTAGCATAATCTCCATCATGAAGAGGTATCATATTTATTATACTATCACTTGTGCCACATTTTATTCAAAACAATTATATCTCAATATTCTATCATATGTATTTCTCTCATCAAGTGTTTTAAGCACAATTAGGGTTTATTAAGCCATTCAACATAAATTAATGTATTAGGTCAAAAACCTTAATAACCTGAATTCATTGTCCATTATCCTCTTAAAACTATCATATAGAATTATCACAAATTATTTTGTAGAAAAAATTAATATTATCCAACAAGTTATTAAGCCCATAATAATTCCAAATAATGTTCATATTGCACATTTTCCTATCATATTTCATACTCATATTAATGGAATCATTAATCATTGTCGTCCATTACACTTCATATTTTAAATTATACATGTTTTACATCACATTAGGCATTTATGAATATTTATGTGAATCCAATTATTCGTTATCATGTTTGAGTCATTATATGCATTTTAGTGAATAGGATGTAACACATTAAATATTAATGAATTAATTCATATATCAAGTTATGATGAGGTGTTCATTAGAGAACAAGGTGATATACCTTATATATATATATATATATATATATATATATATATATATATATATATATATATATATATATATATTGATAACTTTGTGATTATAATCCATTTATATGCATTAAGGTATATTATGTGAGGATATATGACACCTAATGTCACTATTGTATCATGAAAGGCATTCAGGGTATATATATGTATATGTTGTCAAGGCTAGATAATTACATATTAGGGTTTGGGTCAACATGATCACTACATGTTAAAGCATCCTTAGGGTGCATTATCCATACACATTTTACCATTAGGGTGGCATAGTCAACATTATGTATATTCACCATTAGTAATAAGTAACTCATTATTATGTGAATCAATAATATGTGAAGGTTCAAGCATATGAACTATCCCTATATGAATTACTACATATTCATGTGTTTATAAACAAACAAGTTGAATTACAAGTATAATGTGTTTGGTAAATTCTTGTTCACATAAGTTATTATGTACATATGTCCACTTAGATAGGGTTTCTAACTCCAAAGGTATTTGATTTTGCTTTTAATTGGGATTCCATCCCCCTAAAAAGGGATTTCGTCCTCGAAATCAGATTTGCAAAACCAAATAGGGTTTTAACACCATTACCCTCACTTCACCCCTTAAAAGGGTTAACTAAGTCAAACTAAGCTAAGGGTAAAAGGTACATAAAACTCAACACTAAGGATTTACTAACCAAGCTTCAGGGTGTAACATAGGGTACACTAAACCCTAAACATAGGAATATAAGGTACTTAAGGATGATTTTTGTGTAAGAGATCAAATCATCACTTATGGTTTTCCTAAGGTATTCAACAATTAGGCAACATGCCCAAAGACAGACTATTTCGAGCTGTCTGTATCAGATCAGGCCAGGCCAGGTCATATGAGCTCAGGAGTCCTCGTTACCAAGCTAGTGGGGTGGAGGAAAATATTGCCAGCCCCCAAGCTCTGACCCTTTCTAGACACCATCACTTCAACTTATTGCTCTAGTAGCTTCTCAATAGACAATTCACCAAAAAGTTGACAAATTTTATATCGAATTATGTAATTATAACTCTAATTCAATGTTGGTCAACTCTAAGGTGAAAACTTTCTAAAGAAGATATATGAGGTGAGAGGTTCTATCTAGGAGACAATTTGAATTAGTCAAGAATCTGACTACCTTGATGCTCTGATACCATGTTGTAAAGACCAAGTCTCTACTAAAAATCATGGCAAATAAAAATAGAAAATGTGTGGCAGCAGAAGAAATAATACTTGACTTTATTCAAAATGTATAAAGAGTACATTATAAAAATTTCCATAAAGGAAGTACAACTTTATACAAAACATAGGATCTAGGTAGAGGAAGACTTAGACTAAGCCAATATTGTCTCCAAACAAAACAACTTAATACATAAAAGAAACTATGATCATGCAAGCTATATGTTCCTTTTCTTCTTGTCCTATCCTTAGCCTTAGGTTCACCAAGCTTCCATGCGCACTCTGATCCTAGCCTGGATGGTTGGGGTCATCCAGCAAGAGAAAGATAAAAGTATGTGTTATTCAAGAGAAATAGGACAATTAAATAATCTAAAGCATTGCAATATAAAAGATTCTCTACAATAAGAGTTTTCAAAAGAAATGAGGCAAGTATATGAATAAGAGAGAGAAAACTGCCATAAACAATCACCACAATAGTAATCACATAGCATGAATATATTAAGACACAAAGTCATCTCAAAGTAGGGTGAGGCACCTACCGGACCTCACCAGTGGCAAGGGGACTAAAACCCCATTGCCTAAATAAAGTGGCAGGGGGACTAAAATCCCAGTGCCTAATATAAAATGGCAGGGGGACTAAAACCCCAGTGCCCGGCAGGAGGAGTAAAACCTCAGTGCCCTATGGGTGGTTTGTACTCATGTACACTACATTGTCATTTGGCCTAAAATACATCATGCTTAAATAGTCACTCGGCAGTATTGAGAAATATAACAAGATTGCAACATCGCATTGGGAATAAAACCCAAGAAATAAAGGAGCCAACATAAGCAACAACAATATACAATGTTTCCAAGTATTTCAAAAAGATGAGCCAACATAGGCAATAACAAGGTTCACATAATCCAAATGAATGTGTCATAATGGAAACAAAAGCATCAAATAAGTAAAGATCCAAATAAAGGCATTTAGGAGGATATCAAGGTTAGAACATAATGTTTGTAGTGTTGGATAAGATCCCAATTGAAGAGTAGGTTGATTGCACAATATACATTCCACATAGATTTGACATTCATCATAGATGTTCACATAAATATGATTCACATACATAGGGGCCACATACTGAAATAGGGCTCACATATCTGTTTTAATTAATTACCATCACATTCACCAATCTGATTGTATCACCATTCCATATTTCCTTATTGTAAACATTACACAGGTATTAGTATTTATAAGGCTTAAAGCATAGGAAAAACTCTAATTTTACAAAACCGTGTTTTAAGGTTCAAAACCTAGTCCAATATATTAGTCATATTCTTCTGAATAATAAAACATATTTTATTTTACAATTGGAGTTAAAATGAATTAATTATGCATTTTAGAACATTTAAATCATCAAAAGAGTATCTTAGGAAAACTTCGAAAATTCATCTGGAATCAGGCTTCAAAAACCACAAAATTGGATTCTACTCGAAAAATCCTTTCCAACGACTATTTATTTATATTTTTCTGACCATGGATTGATTTACTATGAATTAAGTAAAATCGACCAATCAGAATGCAAGAAAACCATAGTGTGACAGTTATTTAAATCGAAATACAATTCATTGTAAATAACAGGTGAAATGACCGAAATGCCCTTGCATATAAAATGAAATTGGTTAAACACCGAGGGTAGTTCTGTCATTCGTATGCAACAAAACCTTGCAAGCGAGAAACATAACTCAAGGTGCAATTACCAAAATAGCCATGGTCGGGTGATACCATCAACTAACCCTGTGAGGGTAATGTGGTCATTTGAACCTCACAAAAACCTTTGGTGAGAAAACCAAATAGAACCTGAAATTACTCTACTGCCCCTGTAGTGCTAATCACTGAAGCAAAGGCACATGGATACAAGGGTCATTCCCTGACCTGTGTTCTTCGTTCGCTAGCCATGGCGAGAGCAGCACCTCAGGTCTCTCTCGACCTTGCCTTGTGTGTGGATTTCGGTTGCTGCTTGAGGAACATATGTGTTGGACACTCTCCTCATGCCAAGACGAGACCAGTGACCCTGGTCGAAGGCGGTGATGCAAACCGGAGCTCGCACGACACTCCATTCGTGGCCGAAAATAGGGGAAACGAAAACCAAACAAAAAGCTTCAAAATGAGAAAACGGTCGAAGTTGGGCACTCCATCGAGTTCACAGAGGAAAAGTGAGTCAAACCCTCCCCTCCACACGGGCGGAGGTGCACAAGAACGCAAACTAGTAGGTGGCCGTGGAGCTCGATGGTGAGCTTACAAGACCCGACGTTCGGGGGCTTTCCGGGGCGAGGAGGTGCAACGGAAATGAAGTACAGAAATGGAGGATGCTCACCTAACGTCCAATTGGCCCAAGGTGGTCGGAGCAGGTAGCATTGGTTCACCATTTCCGGTGGGGTACTTCGAGTAGGTCAGGGTCGTCGGGGCAGGGTGCGAAGAAATTGGGGGAGGAGAAGGAAGGGCCGAAGCCTGAGGGTCGTTTCTCAGCCCTTAAACAGGTGTGAGCGTGGCTCTAGAACGCTCTGTGAAACCATGGAGGAGAAGAAGAAGGGGTTGTGGTTAGGCATTTTTCGCATAGGGCGAGGTAGGAGATGATTCTGGGCTAGCTAGGACCGCCATCGAAATCCAAAGCGAATGCAAGAGGAATCACGCCAAACGGTCAAACAGGGAGGGAGATCGGGTCGAGGAACCCCGACCGCTCAGCTGCACTAATGGTCCCGAGGAGGAAGATGACCTCCTGGTCATCGGATCAACATGTGCACGAATTGGGGCCATCAGATTGGGGTCCACAGTGGTCCAGTTTGCGTGACAAATCTCTGAATCGAATAATCAATGGACTATAGGCGTTACAAACATTTAAATGATATCGATTCAATATCTATGGCTACACTATATTAGAAACTTGTAAAAACGATTTGAGGGGTCAAACCAACTCCGAAAGCCACCAAATTTTAACCACATGCTCATATTAAAGTCTATAACAATGTTGTGCAATTATATTCTCGTTTTATCCATAATATGGCCCTTAATAAATATATTACTCATTAAAGTGTTTATTAATATATTAAAATGAATGTGTTATTTGAAAGGTCTTCTTTTAATGGATTTCATGAGTGAATTTTGAGATATCCATCCATTATTAGTTTTAAGAACAAAAACTCATCATTATATTCTATTTATATATATTATTATCATTTTTTAGGAGAGAGAAGGAAATTAGATTAATTACACTCATAATTAATTCAAATACACATTATTACTAATATATTTATCCAAAAAGCTCCAAATTAATATTATCTACTTATATTCTCACATAAAACTCCATTTTCATTATTAGCCCTTAATTATTACCTTAAGTGGGTTATTTGTGCAAACACCCCTCCATTTATATAAATGAGGGAAAAAGGTAATTTAAATCTTGAATTGTGCTCAAATTGCACAAGGAGTCCAAAAAGAATATAAAACAAGGGAAATTTATGAAAAAGGTCCAAATAGACTAGAAGGCAAAGAAAAGCTCAAAAGTGGGTAAATTGCAGGAAAGACCCTGGATTCTAGTATGTTACATCACACATATCTCAGATAGTCTGCTTTGGATCATAGAACATGAATGAACATTGAAAGGATGATAGCTCCATGCCTTGAGTTCATTCAAGATATCAGAGATAAAGGAATTATACATTCATCGGAATGCCAATCAGAGACTGTAGGATTGAAAGTTGTTCTCCAACTTTCCTTTCCACTTGGGTAGCACTGATGTGCGACTAGGCACCACTCTTTGCTTGTGATGTCATAAGCTGTTATGGACATTCACTACCAATGTGAAATAGGACCTATAGGGTCACACACAAAGGATCTACGTGGAAGAGGAGTTTATCCATGAACATGTTTGGATTGATTAATAAAGGTGTTTAGGTATTCAATCAAACATTCAATCAATTGGCTTGACTCAGAATCATCAAGTTCAAGTGTTGAACTAACTAATTTGAGTGTTGGATTGATTGAGAACTACATTGACTGTGTTCTTAAAAATCTGGACCACCAAATGACTGGTTCACTAGGTGAGCCGATCGGCTCATGGTCAGTGAGATGACCGATTCACTTAGTGAACCGATCGGTTCGACTTGAGCAAACGAGCATGGTTGGGATGTCTTTATTTGTGAGAAAAGTTTTCATTTCACTTGTACAATTCGATTTGGAGAAGAGTTGATCTTTGCATTAATTAGAAATGAAAAAGGAAAGTCAATTAGAGGCAAGTCTGGGATGCAAACCGACCAGTTTGTTTGTGAAACGATCGGTTCGGTTGCCACAGTGCAATTAGTTCATGGAAATTCCGGACCCTGCTACTCCCACTTTATTCCCCCATTGCTTGGGGCTGAGAACGTTGACCCTGACCCCTCCTATATATAGAGGGGTATCGGGGACTTCTCGGATAGAACAAATCAGAACATTAGTTTCTCTACAAAGTTGTTGTCCACTCTGGTTGTGGTAATTGAGGAGCCCAAGCAAGTGCTACCTGACTAGGGAGGCACAACAAGGGAAAGACAAATGCAGGACAACAAATGGTTGTGGGAGAGTGTGTCAGTGACTAGTACACTGACAGAAGGGGACAACTCCTTCTAGTGTCCCCTGGGACAGGACGACTAGAGTTTGTGGTGGTCTGTGTGGACTATCTATAGAGGCAGGAGACTTCTGCCACTTAGGACAACGATGGTCAACCACAGTCTGGGTCAAGACTAGGAGGTGCATAGATGTCGTCGAAGACTAGGTGGTTGAAGACCACACTAGCTACAAGGTATTATCACTGAACAAGCCTCAGGACCAGGTATATCTCACTAAAACCATCCTTCCCATTTCATAGTTGTTGATGTGATCTGTGGTTATGGTTTAGTGGTGAGAAAAAAAAAATTCCGTTGCCTTAATCGATATGATCATTTTTTGGTTTTACCATCTTTTATTTATTGCATACGATGTGAATATGTAAAGGATTGATCTAAATATCTGATTAATGTCACATGATCCCAAACTAGTATATACATATATGATATTGTATATATATACAAACGATACACGTCACTCGAAACGGTTTTGATGGTGGATGTGTAGCATGGTTATGGCCTATAAAACCCTATGTGTGCTTGGTTGGTTTTGGTTGTTTTCTCTCGGTCTACACATTGAGCCCTCTTCTTCTTTTCCAAATGTAACTTGAGATAACTCGAGATTCACAAAGCAATATAACTCGGGGTTTCACAAAGCAATATGTAAAATAGGATAGTTTATTTCCTTTTACGTTGGAGACTGGCAGGCACCCAGACGATCGACTAGAGGTGCCAACCGGTCGGCTAGTAGACCAAGATGACTGCCTGATGGTGCAGCTAGAGGCCTGATAAGGAGCAGACGACCTGAAAAATTGACCATCTGGAGAAGCCAGACAATCGGTTGGGGACAACCAACTGACCGACCAAGAGGTGAGCTGATCAGTCAGTGATGAGCTGATTAGACCCGGAATGGCCTAAGAATATGATCTTCATCAACAACAGGTTGCATGTGATGTAGACCTAGATGACTGTAATTCCTTGTGGCTCAAGGAATTACAATAGGATGTCCATAATCATCACTTTATCATTATTGCATGTTTTCATTGTGGTATATAGCATGTATATGATACGTACTATATATGTGGTGATTTGATACATATATGCATATATGAGCATATTAAAACCCATCAACTAAATATTAAGTTTAAGATGTCTTCCAAAAGTAGCACACATGAAAAGCTTGATCGACCAAGTGTGGGCACGCCCTAGCGTGGTGCATCGTCTTTCTCGTGGAAGTGTGATGGTGAATATGTGGGCCTTCCTTAGTAGGGTGCATATTCATCATGTTGGCATTTGGGTCAGACTTAACAAGGTGACCTTGATCGTATCAAGCACCTTGAGGCATAGAGATGAACATGGCAAGGAGTTGTGCATGACATCTATAAAGAGTTGTATATGATGCAATTGGCAAAGGTTGCCTACCTAAAAGATTCTAGTTGTGGGTGACAGCCCTAGTTGGTCCATGGGTAAGAGGAAATTAGGATCTTGCTCACTAGAAGGTTGTACGCTGCAATCTTTTGAATTGATAGTGAGGGCTATCAATTTGAACAAAATAGTGGGAGTGATAACTAATTAAAGACCTAATTATATTGTCAAAAAATTTCAAATCAATCAAATTAAGTCAAAATTGTTTTCGACTAAAATTGTATATTTCCTTTTTGTAGAACAAATGGCTGTAAAAAATAATCACTTTTCATTGTGATCGGTCCTTGAGAAGGACAAACTAAATGGGAATAATTTCCATGACTGGTTTAGGATGTTGAGAAGTGTTCTCAATTAAGAGCGAAATCTCTGTCCTAAATACACCAGAACCAAAAGAACTTGCTCCCACCACACCAAAGGCTGAAAGGGATGCTTACTGGAAGCAAACTGAGGATGCCATTGATGTGGAGTGCTTGATGTTGTATTCTCTGAACTATGAGTTGCAGAGACAATACGAGAGATATGACGTCTCCAAAGAACTATCATAGTATGTAATGATAGAAGAAGATCCAGTTGGTCCTCCTCCCACAATGTGATTTGGTATATGGAGAACCTGACATGACTGGGATTCCCTCCGAGCCAAGAGTTGTCTACTAGTATGATACTGCAAACATTGTGATAATCATACAGTTAGTTTGTGATGAACTACAACATGTCCAACTTTGACAAGCCATTGACAGAGTTGTTGGGCATGTTGAGGATAGTCAAGGCACAGACGAAGAAAGACAAACCCAAATATGTGATGTTGATCAACAAAAATAAGGGGTGATGATGCTATCCAGCAGCCCAAGTCATCTTCATCTCTCAAGGCTAAAGGAGGGGTGAACAAGGGAGGCAAATGTCACCATTGTCAAGAGCAAGGACATTGGAGGAGCAATTGCCCTCTCTATCTGGATGAACAAAAGAAGAAGGAGGGGATGTAAATCTCCACCTCAGGTATCTAGAAATAAACTTGAAACACTTCTTTATCTGAGATATATGATACCAAGATATGGATCTGACATATGTGATATGCAGGATCTAAAAAGAAGAGATGGCATTTATGAAAGGACCAAGAAGGAGCACTTATCATTGGAGCAAGTGTTGCTTCCATACATAGGAGTACCTTTCAATTTATTTCAGCCCAAAGGTCATGTAATAGAGTTATGAACTGCTATTTTCCAATAAATAGAAACACTTTATTTCTGCATCTTGTAATGATAAGGATGTCTATCAATTAAGTTGATGCTTCAAATTAAAAGATATGATCTCTTATGGCAATGCCTTATTTATCTTGTGGTACTTGGTATGCATAAGATAAAATGATACCTAAAAGTTATTGATGACTCAAACAAATAATTAGCATTATCATGAGAAATTCATTTCTAGCTTCCATGTTGATGGATAGGCCAGACTCTTTTGGTTGTGAACCATTAAGAGATATGAATGTCTTGGGCATGATGATAAGTCAATCTTCACTAGATGTAGTGGGAGAATGACTATTCTATTAGGTATAATACATATTGATGTATATACATGCCTATTGGAATAAATGATAATTATTCATATGGTGTTTAGTGAAATGCCAATATGAATATCTTGAAGTGTTCAAGAATATCATAAATGAAGTACAAACTTGGTAAAAGTATTAAATCTTTGATGAGATCAATGAATGGGATACTTAAACCAAATGTTTGAGGACCTTGTGAGTAATTATGATAATGTATCATAGAGAACTCATGATTAAGGCATAGTGATGTCTAAATGAAAGAAGGAATCATACTCTAAAGAGTTAGAGCATTATCATAAAATAACTAACCTTCTAGAATTCTTCTAAAAGAACATGCTTAACACTAAATAAAGGAGATTAAGAATCACAAATGTTGTGGGTTCTCAAATTCCTTATGTAACCAATACACCTCTTATATCTAGGTGATGAATTGGTCATGTGATGAGCCAATAAGCTAGATGATGTTGATGAACCAAATTTTGAGTTATGGTTTGAGGCCATAAGATCCAAAATGACTTCCATGTGAACCAATTAAGGTATGACCTTATGGTAGCACGTGATTGGGATAAAACCCATAAGTGAAATTGGGTCTTAAGAGTTAAGACTGACATGGCTGACATTTAGAAAAAGGATCATGGTTGATATTGGAACTTGATAGACTATGAAATTTGGCATATGGATATTAAAACCACATTCCCGGCAGGAATAAGATAAGGCTGTGTACGTGACACCACGTAAATGGTTTTATGAATCCAATAGTGCAAATGTAGTCTATAAGTTACAAGGGACTAATCAATATGATTGATTCAGTGCAAGCAACTCAAAGTTGAAGTCTTTACTTTGATTATATAGTCAAAAGGTTTAACTAGTATATCAAAATAAAGAAGGGATATGTGATTACAAAGATTTAGTGGGAGCGTATTCACATTCTACATGATGATGAGGAATGAAATGTTCTAAAATGGAAACTGGTGTGGTAATACCTTCTATAAGGGAAGACAAAGAAATCCTATGTGGTAGGAATAGAGATCTATAGAGATAGTTCTCGAAAACCTCTTGACCTGGTAAAGATAGAGCATACATTGGCAATCTGTACTGAAGGGTTCAGTATGCACAGATTTAGTGGGAGAAAACTTGTCCATGTTACATGGAGTTAGTATCTCAGATGCCAAGTGTCCCAAATTTTATGAAGAATAGGAACACATAGATAGATATGAATCTATCATATATGCAATCATCCCATTATCTTGTATATATTAGACATGACAAGAAAATATGCATTCATCATCTTGTATGTATTGGACATGACAATATGATATGCTCATCATGTTAACTCGTGTGATGAGTGGATGTCTATTTGCTTCTAGTGAGGGTCACTTTAATACCATGAAGAACTTGTTTGGTACTTATGAAGTACTAGTTCTATGGTAATATAAGGAAGATTTGGGTGTAAAGAGTTACACTGATGCAAGCTTCTGAAATGACAGAGAATGATTGCAAAATATAAAATATAAAAGTGAATATGAGTTGATAAATGGAAATGCTCCGATTTAAAAGTCGTTCAATTCTAAAAGGGAATGTTGAGTATCCTTGTGTTATGAACAATAGAGGATACTATATGGATCTAGAAGTTCATATAGATGAACTTATAGATATTCCAACCATTGATGACAAGTAGAAATACTGAGTCAAACAATGGAGCTAAGTGTTTTGAAAGGAATATCATATTGCATATTATGGCAAATCCATCTCATACGATTTGTCGTACAATGAAGAGATGTGAAACATGTCATATACCGACTAAAGCAAAGTGTTGCTAACTCTCTACATTAGCACTGGAGTAGTAGAAACATGTGGGACATGTTTCGAGATCACTAAGAATATGATTCAAAGGTGATCGACTCACAAGGCAAGTGGGAGTCTATTGGTATGTATGCCCTGAGAGCCAATCATATGATGATTAGATTGTGATACATTAAGATTGATTTGATAAATAACAAAGGAAAGCTTCCAATTTATTCTGGTTTCATCAGTTATGAGATAATGATGAGACAAAATGAATGTCTTGAGAATGACAATACTCAATGATGTATGTCTTTGGGTTGAGGACTTGAAGAATGAGATCATACGGATGTTGAGAGTTTGTACATTCTTGTTTTGTCCCTAGTCGGATGTCATTGTTGAAGGTTGATAGACAACAATGACACAAAAAGACTAGAGTGTGTGTTGGTTGATGACAGAGTCTCATTAGTCATGATATGTGATATCAAACCAAGCACATAGATACATGTTAGAGAACAGTGTATCAGACAGACCCACTGTGAGAGTGACACATGGAATCATGACATGGTAGTCACAATCAACTCTCACAATGATGGTGGTGATTGTGATTCTTAGACTTGAAATCACTGCACTCATCACGTGTCGTTGGGTACACTTTGACATCATCAAACGCAATCCTGAAATATGTATTGTTATAAAGGTGATGATTGGGTGACTTTGACACATGGGGTTTTGACTATGAGTGATAGATATGTGATTTGTCCCTCCTAAGGGATTATGATGTCCATGGACACTTGATAAGCGAAACTAAGAAAGGCATGTGCATGCACGTGGGAGTCAATATGTGATATTGATGGCACACATATCTCATAAAGTCTACTTTGGATTAAGGAACATGAATGAACATTAAAAGGAGGACAGTTGCATGCCTTGAGATCATTCAAGATATCAGAGATAAAGGAATTATACATTCATTGGAACACCAATCATAGAGTGTAGGATTGAAAGTTGTTATCCAAATTTCCTTTTCACTTGGGTAGAACTGATGTGCGACAAGGCACCGCTCATTGCTTGTGATGTCATAAGTTGTTATGGACATTCACTACCAACGTGAAATGGGACCTATAGGGTCACACACAAAGGATTTACCAGGAAGAGGAGTTTATCCATGAACGATGTTTGGATTGATTACTAAAGGTGTTTAGGTACTCAATCAAACATTCAATCAATTGACTTGACTCAGAATCATCAAGTTCAAGTGTTGAACTAACTGATTTGAGTGTCAGATTGATTGAGAACTGCATTGACTATGTTCTGCATAATCTGGACCACCAACCGACCATTTCACTGGGTGAGTCAATCGGCTCATGGTCACTGAGATGACCAGTTCACTTGGTGAACCGATCGGTTCGAGCATGGTTAGGATGTCTCAATTTGTGAGAAACGTTTTCGTTTAACTTGTACAATTCGATTGGAACAAGAATTGGTCTTTGCATTAATTAGAAATGAATAAGGAAAGTCAATTAGACGCAAGTCTAGGATGTGAATCGACCGATTCATTAAGTGAACTGACCGGGTCACACTCCCAATCGATCGGTTCGGCTTCCGCAGTGCAATGAATTCATGGAAATCCTGGACCCTTCTACTCCCACTTTAGTCTCGCATTGCCCGGGGATGAGAACCCTGACCCTGACCCCTCCTATATATAGAGGGGTATTGGGGGATTCTTAGATAGAACAACTCAGAACATTAGTTTCTCTACAAAGTTATTGTCCTCTCTGGTTGTGGTAACTAAGAGAGCCCAAGCAAGTGCTACCTGACTAGGGAGGCACAACAAGGGAAAGACAACTACAGGACAACAAGTGGTTGCAGAAGAGTGTGTCAATGACTAGTACATAAATAGAAGGGGACGACTCCTTCTAGTGTCCTGTGGGATAGGACAACTAGGGTTCCCGATGGTCCATGTGGACTATCTATAGAGGTCGGAGACTTCTACCGTTTAGGAAGATAATGGTCAACTGCAGTCTGGGTCAAGACCAAGAGCTGCACAGACGCCGTCGAAGACTAGGTGGTTTAAGGCCGCACTATCTACGAGGTATTATCACTGAGCAAGCCTCAGGACCAGGTATATCTCGCTAAAATCGTCCTTCCTATTTCATAGTCATTGATGAGATCCGTGGTTATGGTTTTTTTTGTGAGAGAAAATTTTGTTTCTGCTTCCTTCTCCCTCACCTAAAACCCAACAGTTGTGTGTTTTCTTTAGCAAACTCATAAAGGTTTAAGTTATTTTAGGGGAAGAAAAATCTCCAATTCATGAAGTTCTTCTTCCTAAAAAATGGAAGCTCAAGGCCAGTAAGGGGTCTTATACACTTAGGTGGACACTGAATAAGCATTGAGTTTAGTATCCACAAAGGGTACTTGACCAATGAGTTCTTGTAGTATCACTTCACATCAGATCCATTCCAAGATAAGGCATGATTGGAACAAAAACTAAAATGCCTTTATTAATGTCTTGAGATAAGTATATAATATGATTCATATCCATGAATAAAAAAATATAAGAGGTATAAATCAAGTTATAACATGTAATTATAGTTTCAAGTAAAGTAACCTAACATATACCTCATCAACTCCCACTCACCTTTTAGGGAAGTGGGAGTACGGAGACACTCCAGACTTAGATATATTATTTCTTGCTACATAACACATCCTTTCTGTTTCTCCAAGATACCTAAAAGATGTGAAGAACCATGAGGGTGGGAACCATACCCCAACAATATGTCACACAAAATGCTAGCATATCTATTTCTCACAGACATAATATGATCTAATTTTTTACAAGGAATATTAATAGGTAGGTAAATATCTATACACAACATATATTCATCAAGTTCTGATTATTTTCACATGGATATATTCAAAGGTAATAAGAAAACACTAAGCATATATCAAATAGATGAAGATTCCAAATGTGAATTACATAATCTACTTTCAGAAAGAAGAGAATGTTAACAACACATAAAATGTGATTTCCCAATAAAACATAAACAAATATACAAAATTGATTTACCTATCTTATTAAGCCCCTGGTATTTTGAGGCGTACCACAAGTAGCTAATGGCTGGGAAGCCCAAACTAGCCTCGTATATGATCTAAGGATTATCGATCTCCATTAGATATATCCACACACTTAGTCCCCGAGTGATGTTAAACAAATTTAGATTTCAAACTATATGTAGCGCTTTCCTAATTGGTTTGAAGGGTCAAACCTAGTCAAAATGAAATCAAAATTGGAACACACGTTAATTAGTTAGTCTAGATCCTTCCTAAACAATAAAAGTCGATTTTTCCATTTCTTTTGTCCATAATTTTTATATTAGTCATTTAACTTGATTAAAGGATGAGATAATGTGAAAATTCTTTCCTTAACTATTCCTTTGAGTCCAAAATTGAGATTATTAATTATAAAATATTTTATATATGTTAATTCTTTTTGGGGAAACTTTCCTAGAAGAGAGGAAAAAGAGAGAAGATAATTCTTTTTATCTTAAAAGTTATTTTAAAAGGTAAAGAAAAATTCTTTTTCGAGTAATGCATTCATATTTTTGAATTACACTTCTTTTATCTTACGCTTTTATTTCTTTTAAATATCATCAAGGATGGGACTGAGAAAAGCAAAGGGAAATCACCTTTTGAATTATTGGAAACATGTTATGGCTATATGCAAAAAAAAGGTATTTTGAGTTTCCTTTTTTTTCTCACTTCAATTTTCTATAAGAATATCATTTCATGGTAGTTTTACATTAAGAATTTCAACTATATTTATTTAAGAAAAATCACATTAATCTTTAAATCAATTGTGAAAATTGGGATGCTATAATTTGGATGTCCTCCATATAATTTAATTTTCTTGTCCTTTTTGATGAAAAATAAAAATACATTTTGTAATTGTAGAAATAATTGTCATGATTTAATGAAATGCAATTTTGTAGACATGTTAAATGTCTCATTGAAAGGTTAATTTAGGTCGAATAATTTTTCAAACTTGTGATATGGCTAATTTACTTTTTTTTGTTTATAATCATCTAGTTAATAACTAATTGGCTACATAAGAAACCACATGTATAGTGGGGATCTCCATTGGATCTTCTTGTGAGAGACAATGTTTCTCCCTCATAGGTTGATTTGAAAAATTTAGGATATCGTGACTATGGACCATGACAATGTGGTTGCTAGAGAACATGTTTGGCCAACTGATCTTCCAAGTGGTTTTTTTTTGTTTTAAATGGACTATGCTACAAATATTGGATTTTATTTGGTATTCTATAAAATCTCTTAATGATAATCCTATTTTTTCTTAAACATGAACTGGGTTGTTGATGGAACTAGATACTTTGCCTGAATCAGTGATAACTTGACATGGTTTGGAAAAATGTTTACTTTGATTATACCATCTAAGATAGCATATAGTCCCCCATTAAGGGGGTCTGAGCCTTCCATCAACACAATATTCCCATGTATCCATTGACCTTCGTAGTTCCTATGCTACTTGTAGAAGCTGCATTTTTACCAGAATTGATAGATGGGTCAAAATAAAGGAAGACGGTGTTTTTAGGAGTTGACTTCCACTGAATGAGTAAAGTTGGTAAACTTCCTGAGTATGTGGGGACTACATTACTAAGAGCTAAGTGTATTGAATCATCTTCAAAAAAACAAAAAAATATCAGTGAAATATCTTTGGATATTCTTGACCACCACGTCAATCCTCTGTTTCCATAGTAATTAACATGTCATGGAATGAAGTGTAAATTAACTAGTTATATCCTTCAAGGACTTAAAGTGTTACTAAATACATTTAGAAGGTGTCATACTACCAAAAAAGGAGGTAGATTGCAAGGATATAAGATGATGCCATAAAGTTTCCTAATATGGCAGTCCCTAAGAGAAAGCATTGTTGCTTCATCATCTACACCACATAGTGGATATTTTTCTTCAAAATTCATGTGTATTGAGAACCATAGAGAGTTGGTCACAATTCTTTCATGATGTATTAGCTAGATGAAAGCCACATGTCTTTGAGGGAGAGATATGTGCTAGATGATCTTGAAACAATTAGCATCATATGTTGTGTCAAGAGACCATGTCATAAGATTATTGTAGATTTCATTGAGAAGCATCCATGAATAAGAGGTTTCCATACATATCAGTCTGAGGTAAAATGACATTTTGGAGTGGGCATTCTTAAGATCTTTTGTATAATCAAATCTATAAACAACTATTTAGGAAGCCTCTGTCCTATGTATCATTGTCAGTGACAAAGGAGGAGATTTGGAGATCTTTAATATCTTCATGAATGGATTTCCCTAGTTCAAGCGTTAGAGTGGATCCTTCCCGTATCAAGTAGTATGTACAAAATATTATGTTGTGCAAAGTAGGATTGTATATCTTGAGTTTAGTTTCACTGTGTCAAGATATAATAGTTGTTCCTCCATTTATGTGACCCTAAAGTTTAGAAAATGTTAGGCCCCAATACTTTACCTTCATAAGAGTAATCATTGGAATCTATTTCTCCTACAGGATATTTGATCCCATTTTCATATCCGGTGTTGTTTTGTATTCTCGTGTGATTCTTATCCCTAATCATCTTTGGTTGTAAGGTTTAACCAGATGTTTCCAGGCCACAGTATTAATGTGATGGGTAGAATTTGAACCATTCCATATGAAGTGTCTAAACAATTGGGCAATTCTATCACAAATAGACATTGCTAACAACAAATCATGCAAGTTTGTTGAGAAAGGAGAACAGATTTAGCAAGGGTAGCTTGACCTACAAAGGATAGAATATGATATTTCCAAATGAAAATTTATTTATATACCTTTTACATGAAGTAGCTGAATTATTCTTTTCCATTCATCTTGTAGATGATTGAACACCCAAATTTCTTCCCAAGTTGGTAGTCTTCTTTATGTTTGATATCCTACAAATACAATTTATTAGAGGTCTTGGGGTGTTGTAAGAGAAGAATATGTTGGATTTTTCTTCTGGTGATAGTTTTCCCAAACCCTCTTTGAATTTTTGATGAAACTTAAAAGTCACCTTCATTTGAATACATGAGGCCTCTTCGAATAGAATAATATCATTAGGGAAAATGACATGGGTGAAGTCGATTTTTTGATTTGGTAAGGCATTGGGTTTCTAATTCCCTTTCCTTTCTTCATCCATAATCTGGCTAAATCTTTTGAGGCAAAGTAAGAAAGATATGGGGAGAGTGGGTCACCTAGTTTAAACCCGCCAAAAGGCTTGAAATGTCTAATGTTTTCCCATTCCATATGATAGAGGTGTTACTGAAGGTTATAATTTGCAGGACAATGAAGATGAGGTGTTTTGGTAATGAGGCCTTGCAAAAGGTGTCGTGGATGAAGCACCATCTTATCTTATAAAAAGCTTTTACATGATCAAGTAAATATAGCCATGAGTTATTTCTTGCATGATTTGTTTTCCACTGAGTGAATAAACTCATGCACCACACATATGTTATCTGTAATCTTGCAACCTGGGTCAAAATTG
Organism: Alisma plantago-aquatica; assembly: GCA_963693085.1. Taxonomy (NCBI): domain Eukaryota; kingdom Viridiplantae; phylum Streptophyta; class Magnoliopsida; order Alismatales; family Alismataceae; genus Alisma; species Alisma plantago-aquatica. The sequence goes on from OY856414.1 coordinate 546,411,068, forward strand.
GATTGCATAAAGATATACGATTCTTTAAGAAAGGTTTGATTCTATTTTTAGTGATTTTGGATAGGATTGTTTTTAATTAAGTGAGATGGGATGGAGTTGGGTTCAAATTTTAGGGTTCTAAGGTTTCTATATTAGACTTACGGTCGAGTTTCCCACATTCTATTCAACATGACTTCCTTGTAATCACGAGGAGATGAAGCTATATAGTTGGTTTTTTATTAGTGTCTAGTTATTTTTATAAAATGAGGCATTGACCCCATGTGGCCCTAGAGCCTTTAGTGGAGACATGGAATTGAGTGAACTCCAAATTTCATATTCATTGGGGACGTTGGACAAAGAAGATACACTTGTGCACCTGAATTAGGGGAAAATGATGAAGGAACAACATGCATTGTCTCTGTTAGAGGTATATGTATCTTGATAAAGGTTATAAAAGAGACAAAGAACTAGATCTTTGACCATGATCACATACTCAAACCAAGAACCATTGGAGTCTTCTAACCTTGTGATCTTGTTCCCTCATATTCTTGTCTTGACAAGGGAATGATGGTATTTGGTGTTTGTATCTCCTATCTTTAACCATTTGTAGTGGGCTTGTTGTTGCACTCAATCTCTTCATTTCTAAGGATCATGTCTAACTGAGCTTGTGGTGCTATCAAACTTTTTTCCACCGATACTCCATAGGAGAGGGATAGTTGAAGTTGATACCATTTGATCTTATTCATCAAGTAGTCCTTGTATAGTTGTTCATTTTTGTCATCGTTATATCCCATTTCATGGTTTTATTTAAGAAGTGTTGGTTTTGTATGCCCTGAGAGCCAATCATGCGATGATTGTAATGGCATATCATGTAAAAATGATTTGATTTTTAATGAAATGCAAGCTTCCAATTTATTCTATTTAATTATGCTATGAGATAATGATGTAACATTACAAATGTCTAGAGATTATATTATTCAATGATGTATGTATTCAAGTTGATATCCTTTTGGATGAGATCATACAAATGTTAAGATTACATAAAAATATTCTCATTATGTCCCTAATCAGTTGTTATTGTGGAAGGATGATAGACAAAAATGACACATAAGATCAAAGTGTGGGTTGGTTGATGTCTAAATCTCATTCGTCATGATATGGCGATATCAAACCTAGAAAATATATACATTTTAGGGAATAGTGTATCAGACAGACCCACTGAGAGATTGGCACATGGAAGCCATCATCATGGATGTCATAATTAAGTCTCACATTGATGGTGGTGGTTGCGATTCTTAGACTTGAAATCACTACACTCAATACATGTCGTTGGATACACTTTGACATCATCAAATGCAGTCTTGAAACATAGGTTGTTATAACAGTGATAATTGGGTGGATTTGACACATGAGGATTGACTGTGAGTGATATATATGGGATTTGTCCCTCCTATTAGAGTATGATGTCTTAGACCTCTTGATAAGTGTGACTGAGAAAATCATGGCCAAGCGCATGTGAGTCAATATGTGATATTGATCTTACATATATCTCAGATAGTATGCTCTTGGTTGAAGAAACAAGATTGAATAAAAATGAGGGTGACTGCTCCATGCCTCTAGTTCAATCTGGACATCAGTGACAAAGGAACTATACAAACACTGTAACACCATACATAGATTGTAGGTTGAAGTTGTTCTCCAACTTTCCATTCACTTGTGTAGTAATGATGTGCACTAGGCACGATACTCTGCTTGTGATGTCATATGTTGTTATGCACATTCACTAACAATGTGGTATGGGACCTAGGGTCACACACATAAGTCTCAACCTATAATAGGAGTTGAGATCTCAAATGACATTTGAATTAAGTGCTAAAGTTTTTAGGCATTTGATTCATGCAAAAAACATGATGATAACACTGCCAAACGTCCATCTCAAGTGTTGAGACGACCAAATGGAAGTACCAAACGACCGTCTCAAGAGATGAGATGGGCGACTGGGTGTCAGGCTTGTTGTGAGTTGAATTTGGCTAAGGAACTAACTGACCCAAATAAACTGGCTCAAATCGGGTCACCAGATGAACGTTTGGGTGACCAAGATGGTTGTCTCACATGGGAAAGATGGTGTAGTTTAGTATGGGAAGGTTCTAGATGTTTCCCTATTTGTTTCACTTGAGCAATACTTGTTGCAAAAGGAAATCAATGTCTAACATTGATGGGAATTGATTTTCCAAACTCGTGTACAACTAAGAAACTACAAAATGACCGTCTCCCAGTGAGAGATGACCGTCTTGACGTATGAGACAACTGTCTCACTTGAGAGATGATCATTTCGACTGTTGAATGTTGCAAAGTTTTCAATTTTTTTGTGAAAATTTGAGATCTTCTAGTTCCTTCCACTCCCGCATAGACTGCAAACTTAGAACCAAACCCTGCCTATAAATAGAGGGGTATTGGGGCTCCTCAAAACACAATACAAAAAATTAAGAAACAATTTCTCTGACAAACATTGTCCCCTCTAGGTTGGAGCAAATTCTACCCAACTAGGGAGGAATAGTAAGGGAAGAGAAATTGAGATCATTATCGTGGGATAGCAAGTTGGTGACTAGTACACCGATGGAGCGGGATGAATCTTTCCTTATCATTCTAGCAGGATGACATGAGTTCTAAATGGTCTGTGTGGACTACCAAAGAGGTAGAAAGTCATTTTTGCCACTTGGAGGAAAACATCAACCAACAGTCCATGACAAGAGTAGTTGCTGAAGAAGATGATGTTCATGGCTGCAGTTTGTGGTACATACTAGGAGGCGCATCATTCGGACGCATCCTAGTGCAACTAGGATTCAGAGTTGTACATGTACAATGATGAAGATTGTCATTGGACATACTCTAGGACCAAATATATCCCATAAACCATCCTTCCTACATTATAGTTATTGATATGATCTGTTGATTAAGGGGAATAAGGTAGATAAAAGTTTGTTTCCGTTGCCTACTCTGTAGCCTTATTTCACTATAATGGTATCAGAGCCAATGTAAATTTACTATATTACGGGATAATCGATATGATTCGATTTTGGTTTTGTCGTTCTATTATTGCATACAATGCAAATATTATCTTGTCAAATCCAAACACCATTATAATACCAAACTAATATATATATATATATATATATATATATATATCCAATTTACATGTGTCGCCCTAAAAGAAGTTTTGATGGTGGATGTTTAGCATGGTTATGGCCAATAACCTGTATCTGTGCATGGTTGTATGTGGTGGGTTCATCCTTTCATCTCCATCTACATACTGAGCCTCTATCTTATCTTCCCAATGTAAATTTAATTCTCTTCTACCTTTGCTCCCGTTGGATGTAACTCGAGGTTTCCCAATAATTATGTTAAAGTAGGATAGTTTACTTTCTATTATGACGATGATGAAGACATCACAAAGACGAGTCGATCGATTGAAGGACTTTGCATGACATGGTGGACAAGCCAGACTGATCGCCTGATGGACCTATCCAATCTGCAAGAGGAGCCAGTCAATGGTGGATAGAAGAGCCAGGTGACTGGTGAGATGAACTAACAACCGGCCAAGAGGCGAGCTAATCGATTCAAGGGTTGAACCGATCAACCCAGATTGGCAAGCATGGTGCTTCATCAACAATAGGTTTCTACATGTGATGTAGACCTAGATAACAGTAATTCCTTGTGGATCCAAGGGATTACATTTGTCTGGCCATAACCATTGGTTTCATTGATTGCATGTTTTCATTGTGGGACATATCATGTATATGATACATACTATATATGTGATTTTTTGATAAGTATATTTATTTATACAAACTCCCTCAACTAAAATATTAAGTCGTAGATCCCTTCCATTAGTAATATACTTCAAAATCTTGATTGATTAAGTGTAGATTTGCAGAAAACATGGTGTGTCATCTATCTCATGGAAGTGTGATGGTAGACATGTATATTTGCACAAAGCATGGTGCATATCTATCATATTGACTATTGGGTCAGGCTTAATTGATTACTTGGAGAGCCCAAGCCCAGAGGCATGTAGATGATCCTGGCAACATGTTGTGCATATCATCTATCCAAGAGTTGCATATGATGCAATTGGCATGATGGCATACCTAAATAGTTTGGTTGTTGGCGATCGGCAAAAGTCGACTCATGATTTGATGAAAAATGGATCTTGGCCCACTAGAATATTGTACACTGCAATATTTTGAATTGATATTGAGGGCTATCAATTTGAATAAAATAGTGGGAGAGATAATAATTAAAGACCTATTTAATGTTGTCAATTTTTTTCAAATCAAATCAAAAATGCTTTTTGATACATGCAATTTTTCTCTTATAGAATCAATGAAGAACAAATACAATTCACAATTGGTCGTGAAGAAGGACAAACTTGATGGGAGAAATTTCCACAATAGGTTTTGGACTTTGAGGAGGGTTCTCAATGAAGAGTGAAAGTTCAACATCCTTGACAAACCAGTGACTAAAATACCTCCTCCTGATGCACCTAGGGAACAAGTTGATATGATTCTAAAGACTATGACATAATCATATAGCAATTTTATTGCATGTTACCATGTCAGTAATTTGGCTGGACAGATGTCAGAATTGCTTACCATGTTGATTCATGCTAAATAAAAGGTGAAGAAGGACAAGCCTGTGTTGGTGATCAGCGTGGATGAGTCCAAGTAACAAAGCAAGACTGAGAAGAATTACATATAAGTGTAATTCTTCAACACTCAAGATAAGGAGAAATAAAAGTACAAAAAGAACTCATCCCTTGTACTTGAAGGCTGTCAGGAAGAAGAAGATTTGGATGGTGATCTCCACTTTAGGCATATACATTATTAAGATAAATCTATCTACTTCATCATCTTGGCTATTGGATATCGAATGTGGATCTCACATATATTCTCATACACAGGATCTGAAAGGAAGTAGCCCTTTAGGAAAAGTTGAGGTGAGATTGTGAGTTGCTAATGGCGCAAGAGTTGTGGCTAGTGTAGTTGGAACCTATAGTATATCTCTACCCATGGGGCTTGTAATAAAGTTAAAGAACTACTATTATGTACCTTATATAAATAGAAACATCATGTATGTATCTTGTTTAGAAAAGGATAAACTTGAATTCCGTATTAAAAGCGGTCGATGTTCTATTTCAAAAGATGGGATCTTTTATGGCAGTACCCCCAGTCTTATGGTCTTTACTTGTTAGATATTAAGATAGAAGTATATAATGTTAATACCAAAAGACTAAAACTCAACAACTAAATCAAAACATACCTTTCACATTGTCGTCTAGGGCACATAAATGAGAGTCACATATCTAGACTCCCTAAAGATGGTTATCTCGACCCTTTTAATTTAGAATCATTTGAAACACATGAATCTTTTTTTGATGGCCAAGATGGCTAAGACCCTTTTCACTAGAAATAATGAGAGGGCTAGTGATCTATTAGTACTCATACATATTGATGTATATGGACCTTTTAGAATAGAATCTAGTGGCGGGTTCAATTACTTCATTACCTTCACTGATATCTTCAGTAGGTATGGCAATGTTTATTTTATGAAACATAAGTCAGAAATTATTGAAAAGTTCAAGGAGTTTATGAATGTAGTGCAAAACCAACTTGGTAAAAGCATTAAGGCACTTTATTCTGATCAAGGTGGAGAATATTTGAACAAATAGTTTGACGACCTTCTTAAGGCCCATGGATTTGTATCCCAGTGGAACCCACCTGGAACACCACAACATAATGGTGTGTTAGAAAGAAAGAATCACACATTGCTAGAAATGGTGTGATCAATGATGAGTGTGGCTAAGATTATAAATATCTTATGGGGGTACGCTCTAAATACCACATAGTATACACTAAATCGAGTACCATCTAAATCAGTTCAAACGATACCATATGAGATATGGACTGGGAAGCATCCTAAAATGTCTTTTATAAGGATTAATTTGAGGTTGTGAAGCTTATGTCAAGAATTTTTTTCCTAAAAATCCTAGCCCTATATTTGAATAATGTTACTTTGTTGAATATCCCAAAGAAACTGTGGGATACTACTTGTATAATCCATCTGACAACAAAGTGTTTGTTGCCAGAGCTATTGCATTCCTTGTAAAGGAATTTATTTCCAAAGGAATCAGTGGGAGGCAAGTAAACCAACAAGTAAACATTGAACCATTAGATGTACAAGAGGAACCTAAAGATTCACAAATTGTTGTGGAATCTCAAGTTGCTCAAGTAATACAGGAACCATGTAGATCTAATAGGATATGCCTTGAGCCTTAAAGATTTGGATATCTTGTAACTTAAGAAGGCAGTGAATTGGTCATAGCACTACTACGAAAAATAGATTTTACAATAGTTCATTTTTCCATTTTACAACGGGTGTCAACTGTTGTATTAGATCACATGATCTTATGAGGGGGGGTTCTTTATACAACAGGTGTTGCACATATTGTAATATATGTATTTTATACAATAGTTAACACATGTTGTAGTTCATTGAACACACCTGTTGTAATAGGGGTGTTGTATATAACATGTTGAGACAAAAGGAAAATACATCTAGAAACAAGGTTTTGAACTTGAGACCACTTGAAAGTAAGGCACATCTCAAACCACTGAACCAATTTCATTTTATGCAACACATATATATACTTTGTTGTACATATACAATAAATGATGTGAAAACTTGTTGTGTGATTGTGGTCTATTACAACGAGTAACTATTACAATAGGTGAAAGCCTATTGTGTAATTATAGTATACTACAATGGGTTATAGTATGTTGTGTAATGATGGTATATACAATGGGTTAACATATGTGACTATTACAATAGGTAGAGCATGTTGTGTAATTATGATTTTTTACAACGGGTTAGAGTATGTTGTGTAATGATGGTCTATTAAAATGGGTTAACATACATGACTATTACAACGGGTTAGAGCATGTTGTGTAATTATGATCTTTTAAAACAGTTTAGAGTATGTTGTGTAATGATGATCTATTACAACGAGTTAGCATACATGACTATTACAATGGGTTAGAGCTTGTTGTGTAATTATGGTCTTTTACAATGGGTTTGAGTATGTTGTGATATTACATTCTATTACACCAATTTAGCACATGTTGTAGTATCGCATATACTACAATGAGTTTGTCCCATTATATATAACTTGTATTGTATAAAATATATAATTCACAGACTTCAATATATATATATATATATATATATATATATATATATATATATATATATATATATATATATATATATATATATATATATATAAAATTCACAACACACAAATAGACTTGTTGTAAAAGATATGCTAACTACAACACAACCAACAGAACTGTTGTGTTTTTCCCATTGTAAAAAGCATTTTCTATAGTAGTGTAGATGATGATCCAATTTCCTATCAAGATGCTATAGAGGGACCAGAGTCTGAGAAATGGCTTGAGGCCATGGATGTGTGATGGAATGCATGAACACCAACAAAGTATGGACTTTGGTGGATTCATCTGAAGGGGTAAAACCCATAGGGTGCAAATGGGTCTTCATGAAGAATATCGACGTGGATGGTAAAGTACAAACCTATAAGGGAAGATTTGTAGCAAAGGGTTTCAGACAAGTTCAAGGTGTTGACTATGACAAAAACTTTTCTCCAGTGGCCATGGTTAATTCTTTCAGGATCATGCTTGCTATTGCAGCTTATCATGACTATGAAATTTGGAAAATGGATGTTAAAATCACATTCCTTAATGGGAATCTTGTTAAGGATGTTATATGAAACAACCTGAAGGGTTTATTGATCCAAAGTTTGCAAATAAAGTCTATAAGCTACAAAGGTCAATTTATGGATTGAAGCAAGCATCTCGGAGTTGGAATCTTTATTTTGATGAGACAGTCAAAGTATTTGGCTTTATTCAAAATGAAGATGAACCTTGTGTGTACAAGAAGGTTAGTGGGAGAATAGTGGCATTCCTCATATTGTATGAAGATGACATACTATTGATAAGGAATGGTATCCCTACTTTATAAAAGGTAAAGGCATCAATTAGAAACACATTCTCTATGAATGACTTGGGAGAAATATCCTACATCTTGGGGATAAAGATCTACAGAGATAGATCCATGAGGCTTCTTAGATTAAGTCAAAGCACATACATTCACAAAGTGTTGAAGAAGTTCAACATGGATAACTCAAAGAGAGGAAACTTTACTACGTGTCATGGTGTCCCTATCTCTAGAGCTTAATGTCTCAATTCTTGTGAAGAAAGGGAACACATGAGTGCAAGATTCCATATGCCTCAGTAATTGGATCAATCATGTATGCAATGTTGTGTATACGTCTAGATGTCTTATATGCCTTGAGCATGACCACCAGATATCAATCAGATCCAGGTGATGCTTACTGGATAGCATTAAGACCATTCTCAAGTACTTGAGAAGGACTAAGGATCAGTTCTTTGTCTATGATAGAGAGGAAGAATTGGTGGTAAAAGGTTACACTGATGCAAGGTTCCAGACTGATTAAGATGATAACAGGTCACAATCAGGATTCGTGTTCTGCCTGAACAATGGAGCTAAGAGCTGGAAGAGTTCCAAGAACAATTGTAGATTCTATAATAGAGGCCAAGTATATTGCCACATCAAGTGTAGAAAAGGAGGATATATGGATCAAGAAGATTATCATAGAGTTTGGGGTCATTCCAAGCATCACCGACGCAATCGAGCTATATTGTGACAACAACAGAGCTATTGCACAAGATAAGGAACCCAGATCGCATCAGCACTGAAAGCTTATATAAAGGTGGTTCCATATCATACAAGAGACCATCCAACATGGAGATCTAAATATTTGCAAAGTACCAACTGAGAACAATGTTGTTAACCACTTAACCAAGACATTTTAATAGCAGAAGCATAATGGCCATGTAAGGTCACTCGGAATAAGATTCGTGGGTGATTGGATCTAAGTGTAAGTGGGAGTTTGTTTTCTATGTATGCCCTGAGATCCAATCATGTGATGATTGTAATGGCATGTCATGTAAAAATGATTTGATTATTAATGAAGGCAAGCTTCTAACTTATTCTGTTTAATTCAGTGATGAGATAATGATGTAAACTATCCTTCTGGATGAGATCATATGAATGTTAAGAGTACATGTACATTTTCTCATTATGTACATGATCGATTGTTATTGTAGAAGTTTGATAGACAACAATGACACATAAGATTAGAGTGTGAGTTGGTTGATGAGTAAATCTCATTAGTCATGATATGGGGATATAAAATCAAGCACATAGATACATGTTAGAGAGCAGTGTATCAGGCAGACCCACCATGAGACTGACACATGGTAGCCATCATCATGGAAGTCATAGTCTAGTCTCACAGTGATGGCGGTGATTGGGTTCTTAGACCTGAAATCACTGCACTCAACACATGTCGTTGGGTTCACTTGGACATCATCAAACACAGTCTTGAAACATGGGTTGTTATAACGGTGATGATTGGGTGGTTTTTACACATGGGGATTGATTGTGAGTGATAGATATGGGATTTGTCCCTCATACCGGAGTATGATGTCATAGGCCTCTTAATAAATGACACTGAGAAAACCATATCCATGTGCATGTGAGACAATATGTGATATTGAGCTTACATATATCTCAAGTAGTCTTCACTTGGTTGAAGAAACAAGATTGAATAAAAATGAGGGTAACTGCTCCATTCCTCTAGTTCAATCTAGACATCAGTGACAAAGGAACTATACAAACAATGTAACACAATACATATATTATAGGTTGAAGTTGTTCTCCAACTTACCATTCACATGGGTAGCACTAATGTGCGACTGGGCATCACTCTCATCTTGTGATGTCATAAGTTGTTATGAGCATTCACTGCCAACATGATATGGGACATATAGGGTAACACACATAGGTCTCGACCTAGAAGAGGACATTTGAATTAAGTGCTAAAGTGTTTAGGCATTTGATTTGTGCATCAAATAGGCTGACATCACTACCAAATGCCCATCTCTATTGTTGAGACGTCCATCTGAAATCATCAAACGACTGTCTCAAGAGTTGAGACGAGCGTTTGGGTGTGAGGCATGTTGTGAGTTTAATTTGGCTAATGAATGAACGGAACCAACCAAATTGGCTTGACTCAGGTCACTAGACAACCCTATGGGTGACCGAGATGACTGTATCATATGGGTGAGATGGTCCAATTAGGTTAGGGAAGGTTCTTAGATGTTTTCCGATTCATTTAGATTTAGCAATACTTGTTGCACAAGGAAATCAATGTCTAACATTGATGGGAATTGATTTGTCATATTCATGTACAACTAGGAAACTACAAAATGACCATCCAGTAGTACGAGATGACCAAATTGCTTGCGAGATGACCATTTTGACTGTCATGGGTTGTGAATTTTTCCAGAATTGTTGCAAAAAATTGAGATCTTATGGTCCCTTCCACTCCCGCATAGACTGGGAACCTAAACCCAAATCTCATCTATAAATAGAGATGTACATGGGGATTCCAAAAACACAACACAGACAATTGAGAAATAGTTTCTCACACAAATTTTTTCCACTTCGGTTGTGGTAACCACGAGAGCCAGAGCAAGTTCTACTCAACTAGTGATGAATAAGGAAAAGAAAAATTGAGATCATTATCGTGGGAGAGCAAGTCGGTGACTAGTACACTGACGGAGATGGATGACTCCTTGATCGTTCTAGAAGGATGACAAGAGTTTTAGGAGGTTTGTGTGGAATACCATAGAGGAGGGAAGACATAGTTTGCCGCTTGGATGAAAACATCAACCAGCAGTCTATGACAAGAGGAGCTATTGAAGAAAACGACATTCGTGGCTGCAATCCATGGTGTAGATCCGGAGGCACAACAATCATACGCGTTCCAATGCAACTAGGATTCAGAATTGCACATCTACAATGATGAGGATTGTCATTGGACTTTCTCCAGGACCAAGTATATCCCACAAAACATCCTTCCTACATTATAGATATTGACGCGATTTGCTTATTAAGGGGAATAAGCTAGATAAAATTTTGTTTCCACTTCCTACTTTGTAGCCTTATTTCCCTACAAGAAGGTCATTGCTACTTAGTTAAATTTTATATTTGTATCCCAATTATCTTGGAGGAAGGCTTTGAAGGATGGGAAAAAATCCCAAGTTGTGACTTTTGAGGTCCTTTTTGGTTTGAGGAATTTTGATTAGCGTAGGTTATCACAATGGGTGCATTGTTAAAATGTAAAAATTATACTACTTGAATGGAGTTCCACAAAGTTTTGCCAATCCAAAATTGGTTGCCACAAGCTCCATCTAGTCCTTCATGCAATATTTCTCTTCTAAAGTTAATTTTTGACCCATTAGAACCCATGTCTACCAGTTCACATTTCTCAAGTGCCTCAATATTTTGCCAATTTGTAGTTACATAAAAATTTTGACTACCTATCTTCTCTAAAAGAAACATCACCATGTTCAAGTTCCTAACCACAATCGATGCTCTATTGATGTTGGTATCTACATTTTGTAAATGTTCTCAAAGAAAACATATCCCACATTTCGTTCTTTTTGAATTAATAAAGGTATAGAGTTGTTTGTTTTCAACCCTACATTAAATAAACTTTTTTTGAGAGACCAAGATTTCGACCATCGTGTTGCCTTTCCACAACACCAGTATACTTCATAAGAACCCTACAACCTCGACTTAGTGTGAATGTTAGAAATCAAGTTTTTGAATGATGATGTTAGCTTTAGGTCCACTACATCTAGGTTTGTAGATGCTTAAGACAAAGATGTGGTATTTAGATACTATCTCCTTTATGGTGTTTTGAGTATACTTTTCACAAATACCATGTATATTCCAACTCATGGTAATCATTTGTCATGGTCAAGGAGAGTACACAAGCCCATTTCTTGTGTTTCGACCTCTAGGTATTGCGGATGTGAGGTTTTCCTCCTTTTCCTAGTAGAAGATCTATGAGATTCTCCCATATGGAGTATTTTTGGGTTACATAGATGAATGCTCACTTCATTATTACCTACATATGTTGGATGGGGTGATGGTCTTGCTCCTATGACTTCCAAACACTCGTTGAATGTCAAGGTTAGTAAGAGATCATCAGACATGTCTCTCCAAATAATTACTAAACTTTTGGTGGGTTGACACACTGTGTGATCGACTTGTTTCTATTGGTTGATTGCCACACTTGTTTGATGATTATTTTATGGGGTCAATTTTTGTTTCATTACAAATGAGTGTTGTTGTTTTTTGTGACTATTCATATTACTTCTTAGTTCTATGGGCATATTGATTTTCTTTCTTTAGCTCCAATCAATATTATTTTTTATCCTATCTGCCATTTTCTCAATCTTTATAATTTCAAGTGTGTCTTCTTCCCTATCTTATTCGGTAAGTTATTGAAATTAAATTGAGCATCTAATAGGTTTATTAACGTTTGTGGTCTTCTTATTTTTCATTTGATTCCCTAAAATGGGTTGCACATGGATGTATTCTAAGAAACCCTCCTTCCAATTGGTTTTTTTGTGATTATCCTACATTCTTAGTGAATACCTTGTCTAGCGGCATTTGCTTCGGTTGTTCTCTTTCAACAACCCTTTTATAGATGACCATATATACCACAATACATACAAATTAAAGGACAACTCTCATACTTGACTCTATAAGATGTCACTAAAATTGTAATGATTGGTATAAGAGGTTTATCCATGTCTATTTCCACCACAATTTGTGCAAATCTTCATCTTCTTTGAAGTGTAGTGTTGAGGTCAACTTTGATCATTTTTCCCAGGTGATCTCCTATTTCTTCCAACATGACTTCTTAGAAAAGGTGGATGGGGAGGTTTGGGATTCTGATCTAGGAAACCAGTTTTGGAGGTGTGATTGATTCAAGTGAGAATTAGCGATCCCATCTGTAAATTTGGTGATATATAAGCCAAATATAAGCCATGGGCCTCTAGTTAGAGCATTGATACAGTCATCTTCTCTCTGAAGTTCAACGATGAAGTAGTCATTGGATATGTCTATTAGGTTGAAACCACTAATAGGTTTCCATAATAATTGAATTTTCTCTCTTAGTGTTAGATATCTGATTTCTCTAGATAGTAGTTTGATAACTACGTCTTACTATCAATTTTTCAATATTTCATCAAAGGACTCTTTCTTAAGATCAAATTCTAGATAACCGTTCCCTAAGTAAATTATTATATCATCCAGTTGTAGAAATATGTTACAATATTCATCATCAACTCCATGGTTCCATTTTTATTGCCTCTTACATTGTACCTATAGGAAGGCTTGGTGGTTGGATCTGTGGGTGGATCAACTTGAGCATGAGGGGTCTCTATGTTTCCTTAATGGTTTGGGAATTGATATGAGTTGTTATTTCCTTCTTTAGTTTGTGACTTCTAGTGGGTGAATCTTCTGTTAGAATAGATCATGTGCACCCTTGTGATTCGAAGGTGGATGGTGCTTTGTTGTCTTGGTGGGATGATGAATGTGTATTCATCATGAAATTCAATTATCACTTTGGGACCAATTCAACTCTATATATACTATTTCACTCATTAAATATTAATATGAATCATAATGTGCAAAACTACTGAATTAATTTGATTATAAAGGTTTTAACTAAATATTTTTTATTTAATGCAGGTCTTGATAAAGCTGAGCAAGTAGTTGGGGTCCACCTTCACTCACCTTTTGCTCTGATCAAGAAATCTAACCAAGCAATTCCATCCATTCGGTCTCAAGACTGTTTGAGCCCATTCGGTCTCAAGACCATTTGACCAACATATATCGATTGAAGGCATAACACCGCCATTAGAGCTCAATTTTTCACCCACCATGCCCGTGTGAGGCAGCACGGCCATGGGACAACAGCCTCACCATGACCTTGGTGCCTTAACACGGCTGTGGCCTGTCATCTTCTACTTCCGCCGGTGCTACAACCTGCACCAATAGCTGTGGTGTTTCCGGTGTTGCCCACTCCTACGCCATCATCCACTCATACTCAAGGCCAAACCTCCCGTTCACCTCCAAATCTGCTCTGACATGACGTAGAAGGATGTATCTTCTTCACTGAGCTATGACTACCTTCTGCACTGAGTTCGTGGCGGATTTCTCTATCTTTCTCATTCTTCTTGTTTCTTACATCATGAGCGAGTAGTACCATTTCGCTGGGGTGCGGGGACTAGCCCCGCTGCCCATGCAAATCATGTTCTTTTATTAAACTCTCCATGGCAGTGTATATAACATTACATTTCGTTGTTAGTTGGTACGTTTGTAGTTGATTATCTACTTGTTTTCATCTTGTTCTTTCCTATATTGCGAACTCTTCTATATGTGGGATGGAATGGCGGTTTACAAGTTCGAATCCTTGATGAGAACTTCAGATAGGATTCCTTGAGGTCATAAGTGTATGATCCGTGAGGGGATGAGACATCTAGCCTATGGTGATGCTTCTATGGTCTACACATCTCTCAGAGAGGACCACAACCTTAGTTGGATTTTGTATCATCTTGTTTATCGTCGATGTTAGTTTGTAGATCTATCACATGCTTTCTTATCGATTAATGTGGTAGACTCCCAAACTAGAAATAGAATGGGATTTCTTCAGAGCCGTAAGTAAGTGATCTGGTTGGTGACGAGACATCTGATGCCTAAGGTGATGCTTACGCGTACCTAATGCCCTAACGGGGGGTTCTGCAGCAGCTCTATTTGGATTGATATATCTTTCCTAGATTGTTTGCGATTGAAACTGTTTGTGTGTGTAGTGGTGGTGAAACCCGATACCACCCTAGCGATTCCATATCATTGATCTAAACTCAAATTTAATTTAGCTTTTACTTTCTTGCAATTAGTTTAATTAACCTAAAATCAACCAATCGTTCTAAATATTAGTTTTACTTGAGCTAGATTCGACTAACAAGGATTCTTAAAAACGTTGTCCTTTGGGTTTGATCCTTAACTATACTGTGATAAGACTCGTCCGCTTGCAGGTGGTATTATTACACTTTGGTTTTGGTAAAAGCTCGGGGATTTCAACCCCGAGTGAGTTTGTTAGTGTGATAAAATCCCACGTCAAATTCTGGTGTTGTTGTCGGGGACAACGAAATCAATTAGTCAAATCTAATTCTTTTAAGACTAATTTAGGATATTGCTTTTTCTTTTGACACAATCGATCATCTACTTGAGATTTGAATCTACTCTGTGGTTCTCACTTTTGAAATATTTCTATCTCAGGTACAATCCAAGGCATATTGAATGCACCGTTCGGACACCCCCGGACTAGCAGCAAGCATTGATCCTGAGATAGACAGAACTTTTCATCATCAGATCAGAGAAAATCAAGAAACAATGGCCCAAGAAGAAGAGGTAGCCCAAAGGGTAGCTCAAGCCATCAATGCACAGAGAGAGAGGCTCATGCAAGAAGCCAAGGCAGCAGTTCAACAGGAAATTCTAGAAGCGCAATCAGCAACGCAAGCAGCTGAACTACAAAAGGACCTTAGAGAGTTCTCAATCCCAGAAGATGTGAATGTTCATCATCCAATACAACCTCATCCTATCAACACTCCTAATTTTGAGATAGGAGCGCATTGGATCACCCTACTTCAGAATAACCCTTTCTATGGCAAGCAAGGAGAAGATAGCCAAGAACATCTTATGAGATTTATTGATCTATGTGCCATGAAAAAACAAAATGGAGTCACAGATGATGCCATTAGACTCTGTCTCTTCAAGTATTCCCTTTCTAATAGAGCTATAAGTTGGTACAATTCGTTGCAAAGAGAAATACCCATCACCACTTCGGAACAACTCCAAAATGTGTTTCTAAAAATGTTCTACCCTCCATCTCTCACCTATGAAATTAGAGGATGAATAACAAATTTCACTCAAGTTCCTGGAGAAACCCTTGCTGAAGCTTGGGATAGATACAAAGAGCTTCTACGCAAGTGTCCACACCACAGAATTCCCAAGAATCAACTCATCGAGATTTTCTATAGGGGTGTGGATGATGATATTAAGAGATTCCTAGATTCCTCGTCTGGAGGAAATTTCATGCTTCAAAGTTATGACAGCCCATGGAGAGTCGTCACCCTGGGAGCAGAAAATCAAGCCAATTGGGGTAGATCTATAGGTAAAGGAGTTTTGAAAGTAGCTATGGCCGAAGCTACTCCTGAGTACAAGTCTATCGCTGAAACCTTGAAACTCTTAGTTGCCAAGCAAGACCATATTGAATCATCTCTTACTACTATTGGAAGAGGACGCTCGTCCACTCAACAACAAGAACAGATCAAATCGGCTTCATTGTTTTGTGAAGCATGTAAAAGTATCGATCATTCCACTTTATCATGCAATGTTCTCTATGATGTTGTTCTAAGCAATGTATGTGGACAAGGAGATAATGGTCAAATGGAAAATCTTAATGCTATCAACACCATTCCTGGTCAAAGTTATTACAATCTGAATCAGAATAGGAATCATCCATATTTTCAATATGGAAACCCCTATGGAGCAATAAACTCGCATCAATTTGGTTCAAACAATCAATCAAGAGGCTCTCCAGGATTCCAATATAATCAACAACAACATAATTTTGGGAATCAAGGAAATTTCAAAGGGAACTTTCAGAATAGGAACTACAATAATTACCAAAATAACGCTCAATACCAGAATCTTAATCAACAACAAGGACAGCAAGCAGGTCTAGTTTCTCCTGATGACAAGCTATCAGCCATTGAGAAGATGTTGCAAACTCAGCAAACCATGATAGCTAACCAATAAGCTCAGCAGAAGGCTATTGAATCTCAATTACCTCAACTTGCAGCTAACATAAAACCACCTGTTGGAGTCTTTGTTGGCCAACCCGAGAACAATCCTAAGCATCTTGAACAATTGAAGGCAGTCACCACTAGGTCAGGGAAAGACTATTCGGATCCCCCTGAAAAGACACTTGTGGTTATTACAGATGAGGATGAACCTGTAATTGCCCAAGACTCAACAACACAAGAGATTCAATCAACAGATGATAAGCCAGAAAAAGGAAATTTTGAGAAGTCTTCTCAAGAAGACGAAGAAACTGAGACTCTGGAACCTGATATCCCTGTGTACAAACCTCGTATGCCTTTTCCAGCTCGTCTAAGGCAAACAAAGCTTGATACTAGATTCAATAAATTTAAAGAAGCTATGAATAAGATTCATGTTGATATGCCTTTTCTTGATGCTCTAGATGAGATACCAGCATGGACGAAGTACTTAAAGTCACTCCTCACCAGGAAGTATATACCTGAAGAGTATGAGACAGTAAAACTGGTGACAACTACATCTGATATCATATTGAGCAAGATGCCCAAGAAACAAAAAGACCCTGGATCTTTTGGAATTTCATGTCACATTGGCGACTCATCATGCAAGAAAGGATTGGTAGATCTCGGTGCAGGCATCTCTATTATGCCACTTAGCCTATGCAAAAGACTAGGGTTTGCATAATTGCTTCCTACTGGCATGACTATACAGCTTGTAGACAAATCGATAAAACGTCTGTTAGGAATCCTCGAAGATGTCCCGGTCAAGGTAGGCAAGGACACATATGTTCCATGCGACTTTGTCATTATGGACATAAAAGAAGATGACAAATATCCTCTCATCTTTGGTCGTTCGTTCTTCGCCACTGCAAGAGCCCTAATTGATGTTGAAGATGGTACCTTACTGCTCAGACTAGGCAAAGAAACTCTCAAATTTAAAGTTTTTGAAAGTATGAGAAGACCAAGTATGCAAGAAGAAGTCTATTTGATTGACTGCATTGAGTAAATGTCATGTTATGACCCCACCTCCTGATAACCCCCAATTAAGTGAGACCAAGATGTTGAAGCCACACCCATTAATCCCGGATCAAAGGTTCGACATATAACCATAAACAATTATTAAATTCTAACTGACTATACTGAAAAATGGTAATAAAATTTTTATTTGTATACCTTTGAATAGTTTGGAACAAACTAAACTTCTAACCACAGCTGAACTATTCTAACTAGTTCCTCCTTGTCCTTTAATTCTTGAATTCACAATGTGTAGCTTTACTGTTTGTTCTTTTCATTGTACCTAAAACGCCAACAAACAAAATGTCGGTCAGCCGAAGCTGGTATGTGGAGGAAACAGATAATGTTCAACTATGTTAACAATATAATCATTCAATTAATCATTTAACAATCAAGATTACATGTTAAGCCATACAACTCAATCCATACATATTCTCGAACTCTGGGTTGTCCCTGCAGCGGACATAGATTTCACCTCTCTTTTAGGTAATAGAGTCGCATGGAACTACCTGAAGGTAGCCCAATATCTAACTCAATGTGACTTGATGGTCCTACCTCCATGGTAGCCATGTACTAAGTCATCCATAGACCTGATGGACCTACCCAATAGGTAGCCATGTACTAGGTCATCCCTAGACCTGATGGACCTACCCAATAGGTAGCCATGTACTAGGTCTTTCCCTAACCTGATGGACCTACCCTTAGGCAGCCATGTACTAGGTTAGCTATTATGCCACAGAGAGAACCAGGATCTGAGTTTATAGGCAAATACATTAAGTGATAGTCATAGTCACTTTATAATTGCAGTATGAACATCCAAGCAGTTTAGTTGCATTCAATGCGATTAAACGTCCGAGAAGCCATCGAAAAACTAAGCGGTTATTCATAAGTAACCACATACCTGTTCAGAGCAACTTGAAGTCCAAATATTTAATACTCAGGAACAATCAATCAAGCAATCATCAATATCCTGAAATTAATGCATAACATCCAAGTGTCATTGTTTTATCCCAAACCTCCTCAAGATCTAATTGGATTCCACTTTAAGATTTCTAGGTCATCCTTTAGGGTTTTAGCCTTCATTATGCATTTATTACTATTAATGTTTGTTTAGTCCACAAACCCTAATTTCAACATCATAGATACCATTAAAAGTAAATTAAGTCCAAAATGTCTCTTTTACACTGAAACTACTATCTTTATCATTTTAAGTCATTTCAAGATCATTCATGTTCAGGTTTCTTTGAATTGACAAAGAATTATAGTTCGATTCTCCAGGAACCCTAATTACTACAATTCTCATCGTTTATGTCAGTAAACCCTAATGTATCATTAATTCCACTTTCTACACTAGGAACCCCAAAATATCCACATTAATGATCTTTTATACTCAAATTGGATTTATAACAACATAACATTGTCTTACTCATGGATTTGCACAATTAAAATCATTAAAAGACATATCCTCCTAAATTAGGGTTTCTAAGCCCATTAATGCAAACTTAGGTATATGAAACCCTAATTTAAGACAATTATGTACAATTATCATCCTTTTATTATCAACAGGTTAATATTCATTCTAAACATTCAGAGAACATCACTATATTCAACTATCATCAATTCCAAGGGTTTTTCACTAATTAAACCAGTAAATATGATAACTTTATACACTTTTAGAATTCCAAACAGAATCAGGCTCTAATTATAATTTTAATGGATTCCTTGCATTCTTCTGATAAAAATTCATATAAGGTTTGTTTTAAACCGAGTTTCCTAGCAAATTCTACACTGTTCACAAGATATACAATTTCTGACCAATCGTGGATTGACACCTCAGCTTTAATGTTTATTGGCAACCCGCTAAAAGAATTATAACCAATTTACCTCCTTACCCTCGCGTAAGTGGCCGGCGATGCATGGTGCGGAGGGGTAAAGTTGTCAAATCAGGCTGATCTTCTTCTACCTCTGTCTCAGGTCATGGTCGTCGTCTGTAGTCTGATGCGGCGCGCCCCTCCCTCCTTTCCAGGGTCCGCCGACCCCCAGGGAGCACACCATCTTCTCCAGAGCTCCCCCACGCACCCGGGGTTGCTCATATCCTGAGGTCCAGGCGGCCGGGTCGCGCTGGCCAGGCCTGCACAACTCGACGGCCTTGCAGTCAAGCAGCTGCGGCCACCACCGATCCAGGGTGCGAAATTGACGGAAAAGCCCCTCCTGAAGTCGTGGGAGCAAGCCGCATCAAACACCCTCGTCCTCTGGTCCCTCATCACTTCATAGACGTGATACTTCACATGGTTAGGGTTTCATACGTAAGGTAGCAATGGAGTAGAGAGAGAAAGATGTAGGATCCCTTTAGAACTCGAACCAGGGTTCTACCCTTTAAATAGGATGGAGTTGGTAGCCCTAAGGCATGCTTCATGAGGACTCAAGTCCCAACTTGAAAGGAAATACATTTTCCTTGGTTGTGAAGCAACCATCTCTCTCTTTCTTCACTAACTTTTACTTCCTTGATATTCCTTGTTGCATGGATATTTAGGAATTCGAAATTCCTCTTTTTTACTCTCCTTAAACTTGCCTTTTAGTTATTTGTCACGAAATCATGGTTCCTTTTTAATAGAAAATACCACCTTTTAAAACAACACATAATTCATTAATAATGTATTACATTATCCTCTTATTTTGCCTTTTTAGTATTTTCTCTTTCTTTCCTCTTTATTAGGACTCCTTGGATCCCAATATACTCCATTATTTCGAAATCCTTTTCCAAGGATATTTATTATCCTTCTAGATGCATCTTTATGCCTTATTTCACATTATCTTGTTTATTTCTCATTTAAATATTCCTTTTTTGAGGATTTCTTTTTATTTCTCTTTTATTTTCCTCATTGGTATTCCTTTTAATATTAACAACCTCATGGACGCGAAATTTCCCCAAGAAAACTCATTTATGCCTCTTTTCATTCATTTTCCACATTATATCATTATTTCCCAATTTCTTTCTTCATAAAGAAATACTTAATTAATCTTTTCTTTTCCTATTGCATTCTTTTTTGCAACCTTGGACTCCTTGGTACCCAAGGAACCCAAGAGGCATGAAATTCTCTTTGGATTTGCCTTCTAGAAGTTTCCACATATTTCTTTTCTTAAAATTCAATTATCCATTTACTAATTGAATTTCCTTTGTTATTTTCCTTTTTATTGGGCCCAATAGCCAATAAAGCCCACAAATCAAACAATAAGGTTATTTTAAACGAAATCCAATTATTCTCAACCAAATATATGATTACCTGTTCAAACATCTTTAATATGAGAAATTATATTTCTCACCACTTGAACCCAAAAATTGGGGTTATAACATGTCACTTCTGACTCAAGAGCACCATGAATCAGATGATCCTTTAGAAGTTGCTCTAATGAACCCATTAGTTGATGAACTGATTGACGAACAAGTAAAGGATTGCATCGAATCCCTCGACTCTGCTAAAGAAGATGTTGAAGCCACTAGCGAAGAACTAAAAGCTATGGAAACTATGGAAGAAACATGCGAAAAACCAGAGGCTCCCAAAATGAAGCCCCTGCCCGAAGGACTGAAGTATGTGTTTTTAGACGATCTCAAAGTTTTCCCAGTTATTATGAATTCAGATCTAACAGTTGAACAAGAAGATAAACTCCTGAAGGAATTAAGGGAAAGAAAGAAAGCCATCGGTTATAAAATAAGTAACCTCACTGGATCTAGTCAAGCACTGTGTATGCACAAGATCCCTATGATGGAAGATCACAAACCTATTATCGAGCATCAACGGAAATTGAATCCAAATATGAAGGAAGTGGTCCGTCACAAGGTCATTAAACTGCTCATAGTTGGAATAATCTATCTGATATCAAATTCGCCATGGGTGAGCCCAGTGCATGTAGTCCCGAAGAAATGTGGAACAACTGTTATACGAAATGAAAAAAATGAACTCATCCCCACTCGAACAGTCACAGGGTGGAGGATTTGCATAGATTATAGAAAATTAAACAAGGCAACTTGAAAAGATCATTTTCCAATGCCTTTCCTTGATCAAGTCCTAGAAAGGTTGGCTCACCAAGAATATTTCTATTATCTTGATGGTTACTCTGGATTCTATCAAATACCTATACACCCAGATGACCAAGAGAAAACAACTTTTACCTGCCCATTCGGAACATACACATTTAAGAGAATGTCGTTTGGTCTCTGTAATGCACCCGCAACTTTCCAATGTTGCATGGCTACCATATTCACTGGTCTTACTGAAACAATTATGGAGGTTTTCATGGATGATTTTTCTATATACAGAGATTCATTCGATTCATGTCTAAAGCACCTCTCCCTAGTCCTCAACCATTGTGAGGAAGCACATCTTGTGCTAAATTGGGAAAAGTGCCACTTTATGGTAAAGGAAGGCATTGTCCTCGTCCATAGGGTCAGCAATAGAGGAATTGAAGTAGATAAAGCCAAGATTGAAGTGATTTCTAAACTGGCTATCCCAACAAATGTAAAACAAGTCTGTGCTTTCCTAGGTCATGCAGGATTTTACAGAAGATTCATTAAAGATTTTTCCAAGATAACAAAGCCAATAACGAATCTATTACTAAGGGATACTGATTTCAATTTCAACAAAGAATGTGTCAAATGCTTCAACACACTGAAGTAGGCTCCTGCAACCACCCCATCATTAGAGCTCCCGACTGGGACCATCCTTTTGAAATTATGTGTGATGCCAGTGACTATGTTGTGGGCACTGTTTTAGGGCAATATATAGAGAAGAAACACTATGTGATCTATTATGCATCAAAAACACTCGATGAAGCCCAGAGGAATTATGCAACTACCAAGAAAGAACTTCTAGCATTCGTGTATGCCTTTGACAAGTTTAGATCCTACCTAATTGGTTCGAAGGTCATTCTCTACACAGACCACGTTACCATTCGTTACCTTCTGGCAAAGAAAGATGCAAAACCTATGTTGATTAGATGGATCCCCGTATTACAAGAATTTGATTTTGAGATAAGAGATAAAAAGGGTATAGAGAATGTCGTAATAGACCACCTCAGTCGCATCCACACTCTAGATACTGAGAAAATTCTAATCAATGATTCCCTACCGGATGATCAACTAGTGAAGGTCTCAGAAGCTATACCATGGTATTCGGATCTTGTGAACTACCTTGTTGTTGGGGTTATCCATCGTCAATGCACCAGGAATACACTGAGGAAGTTCATGCATGATGTGAAGCAATATCGATGGGATGAGTCGTACCTCTTCAAACTATCTGCTGATGGTCTGTATAGACGATATATCGCCGAAGAAGATGCTCAACTCATTTTGGAACAATGACACTCAGGACCAGTGGGAGGACATATGAGCTCTAAAAAGACTGTCTTGAAGGTTTTTCAATGTGGATTCTATTGGCCAACCATATCCAAGGATTCCTATGAATTTGTCCTATCATGTGACAAATGTCAAAGATCAGATAATATAACAAAGAGAGATGAGATGTCGCTGAATCTATGGCAAGAAGTGGAAATATTCGATGTATGGGGGGTGGACTACATGGGTCCATTCCCATCTTCTCATGGATTTACATACATCCCAGTGGTGATGGACTACGTCTCAAAATGGGTTGAAGCCATACCTACCGTCACTAGTAATTCCAAACTAGTCATCAAATTATTCAAGGATATTATCTTTCCCCATTTTGGCACCCCACGCATGGTGATATCCGACGGAGGCTCCCATTTTCTTGAAAGAAGCTTTGAAGCATTTCTAAGAAAGTATGGTGTTACTCACAAGGTAGCCTCACCCTACCATCCACATACAAGTGGACAGGTGGAGGTTTATAATCATCAACTCAAGAATATCTTAGAAAAGACAGTTGGCTGCAATCGGAAAGATTGGTTAGAGAAAATCAACGACGCATTATGGTCCTATCGAACTGCTTATAAAACTCCCCTCGGGACTACACCCTTCTGATTAATATATGGAATGGCTTGCCACCTGCCTGTCGAACTGGAACACAAAGCATGTTGGGAAATTAAGCAACTAAATTTTGACATGAAAGAAGCAGGCCAAGCCAGGATTCTACAACTTCAAGAGCTAGATGAACTCCGGATGACAGCTTATGAGAATGCACGAATCTACAAAGAACGCACAAAACTTTGGCACGACGAACATCTGAAAAGAAAATACATACAAATGGGAGACCAAGTTCTTCTATTCAACTCGAAATTGAAGTTATTCCCAAGAAAACTCTGCTCACGCTGGTCTGGACCATACATAGTCAAGAGCATCTCCCCACATGGTGCCTTCCCATTATGGAGTGAAAAGTCAGGTGAATTTGTAACAAATGGTCACCTCTTAAAGAGATATTTTACCTCAACTGACATACACACTAAAGCAACGCTGGAAATCACTAATCCAAAGGATCCACTATGATGCTGAAGGGTTCAGTCGAGCCATCGACATAAAACAAAGGCACTTGTCGGGAGGCAACCTGATCAATAAATTTGTTTTACTTCCCTTTTCAAATTAGAATGTTTCTTCAATTTTGTTTTTTCCTTCTAGTAAATTTCTCATTAAATAAAATTCACATCGCAAGATGCTATTTTAAGATGTAATTGATCTTTACCTTTGAGATTTTTAGATAAGAGGATGCACACTGATTGGAACGCAACCACACCCGGTGGTCATCCTGGCATGATTCTTCCCCTCCATCTTGGATTTAGGGTTTGCTCGGGATGAGCAAATCTCTAAGTTTGGGGTGGAGGGTGGGTGGTACGTACCTCACTTTCCACCTACACCTATCCTTTTCATACTTAAGTTTTCACTATCACATTCTTGATAAAAACTTTCAAAATTTTCAAAATTATTTAATGTTTTTTAAAGAAATTGAATAGATACTTGATGAATTTTTGACACTTCCTGGTTTTATTAAATGTCACTAACTAACCTGCTATGCATTTTGAATCATTATATCCTCCTTATTCGAAGTAAATCCTCAAAAGGACCACTTTTTGAAACAAGCCCTTTGATTGAAATCGTTCTGTGAAGCTTATGATTCCTAACATCATGATACTTATGCAAAAATGACGAGCGTCTGTCGAACTGAAAGGGATCAAATATATCTTGCTTCCTAACTGTCTAGTGGAACAATAACACGGAATCTCCATCGGACCCTCATCGGGTCATTATTTGAGCAGAGTAGGATAAAGAGACCAACCTGATGCACTAAATTGTAAATCAAGTTGCATTCTGGTCTGAACTCTCTTCTACACTTATTCTATCATCTTCGTACCCCTTCATCCATCAAAAAGAAAAAAATATATAGCCAAATTTGTGGCAAACCCTATGTTCGGGGTGGCACACCACTTCCCTCTATTTCCGCTTCTTCCATACCCCTAACAGATAAACAGGGGTGTACCACCAAAAAATGCAATCTCGAGTTGAATAGAGGAGAGGTTTGCACAAAAAAATGCAATAAATGAAATTGCAAATCATAAAATTAAAATCTCAAGTTGAATAGAGGAGAGATTTCTTTTCTTCCTTCCATACCACCATTCACTCCATTTTCTACCTAATGGAGCAATGAATGCCTACCCTATCCTAAAAATACACCAGTGTTAGATCAAATGCATACTTGTTGTTCAGCGGGTGTCTCTGGATTCTTACAAAACTCTTTGACATGCTTGTTGTCGGAAAAGTGAGGAGGAAGTGATATTGGAAAGTGAACTCAGGAACGAAGATATGGTAAGATGTGTTTAGTGGTCTCAGGAGGTTGAGATACTGAGTCATACTGAGCAGGAAGAAAACAATCATGATATGAAGAAGAAGCAATCACACAAATTGAAAGTATTCATTTGGCAACTGTTTCAGATTTTGTGTTACTCGAGGATGAGCAACGTTTAAGTTCGGGGTATTTTGATGAATGTTTATACATCATGAAATTCATTTATCACTTTGGGACCAATTCAACTCTATTTATACTATTTCACTCATTAAATATTAATATGAATCATAATGTGCAAAGCTACTTAATTAATTCAATTATCAAGGTTTTAACTAAATATTGTTGATTTAATGACGGTCTTGATAAAGTTGAACAAGTAGTTGGGGTCCACCTTCACTCACCTTTGGCTCTGATCAAGAAATCTAACCAAGCAATTCCATCCATTCGGTCTCAAGACCGTTTGAGCCCATTCAGTCTCAAGACCATTTGAGCCCATTCGGTCTCAAGACCGTTTAAGCCCATTCGGTCTCAAGACCTTGACCCGCAGATATCGATTGAAGGCATAACACCACCATCAGAGCTCAAGTTTTCACCCACCATGCCCGTGCGAGGCAGCACGGCCGTGGGACAACAACCTCACCACGACTGTGGTGCCTTAACACGGTCATGGCATGTTGTCTTCTACCTGCGCCAGTTCTACAACCTGCACCAATGGCTGTGGTGTTTCCGGCGTCACCCAGAAGCAACGACGTCGACCACTCCTTTGCCATTAGCCACTCTTACTCAAGGCCAAACCAAACGGACCTGCCGTCATAAACGTCAAGACCGTTTGGATGAGATGTTCACATACAAACCAAATGGAACCAAGAGAACAAATAAGCAATATCGTTTGCTCGATTCTAATCCCAGACTATTTGGCCACAGCTTGGAAACCGTTTGGATTAGCAAGCGATCAAGACCGAATGGAAGACCATTTTATGCCAAGGTCGCGAAGACCGTTTGACAAGTAAACGGTTTGCAGACTGTTTCATCGGCAAACGGTCTGTGAGACCGTTTCGTCTCATTCGGTTTCCAAACTGAAAGGAGCCAAAATCGCTTGGTTTCTAACGGTTTACAGACTGTTTGATCTTCTTTTTCTCAAGACCATTTGGGCAAAAGTCCCCAGACCGTTTAAGCACCAAGACCGTTTGGTCAGATTTTACAAGACCGTTTGAGCAAAAATATCTGCCAAACCGTTTGGACTGGAAACAAACCAAAAATGTGAAGACCTTCCTGTGCCTATAAATAGGATCACTAGGGTCCTCATTTGAGGCATCGGTTCCAGGACGTCTACAGGTTGTCTGTACACAGGTTCGATCCAAATCCAGTGTCGTCCACACCAGTTTCATTCCGCCTACTGCCCATATTGCAACCAAGGAGCCTGAGGAGAGAAGGAAGACGGAGCGAGGGAGACTGCTCGGTCTATCTTGGCATCTCCTGTTCACATCCAAATCTGCTCTGACACGACGTATAAGGTTGTTTGTTCTTCACCGAGCTGCGACTACCTTCTGCACCGCGTTCATGGTAGATTTCTCTAACTTTCTCATTCTTCTTGTTTATTGCATCATGAGCGAGTAGTACCTTTTCACTGGGGTGTGGGGACTAGCCCCTCTTCCCATGCAAATCATGTTCTTTTGTTAATCTCTCCATGGCAATGTATATAACTTTACATTTCGTTGTTGGTTGGTACTTTTATAGTTGATTATCTACTTGCTTTCATCTTGTTCTTTCCTATATTGTGAACTCTTCTATATGTGGGATGGAATAGCAGTTTACAAGTTTGACACCTTGACGAGAACTTCTGATAGGATTCCTTGAGGTCGTAAGTGTATGCTCCATGAGGGGACGATACATCTATCCTACGGTGACACTTCTGTGGTCTAAACATCCCTCAGGGAGGACCACAACCATATTTGGATTTTATATCGTCTTGTTTATCGTCGATGTTAGTTTGTAGATATATCACATGCTTACTTATTAATAAATGCAGTTGACTCCCAAACTAGAAATAGAATGGGATTTCTTCAGATCCGTAAGTATGTGATCCGGTTGGTAACGAGACATCTGATGCCTAAGGTGATGCTTACGCGAACCTAATGCCCTAATGGGGGGTTCTCCAGCAGCTCTATTTGGATTGCTATATCTTGTCTGGATTGTTTGTGATTGAAAGTGTTTGCGTGTGTAGCGGTGGTGAAACCCGATACCACCCCAGAGATTTCATATCATTGATCTAAACCCTACTTTAATTCAGCTTTTACTTTCTTGCAATTAGTTTAATTAACCTCAAATCAACCAATCGTTCTAAATATTAGTTTTACTTGAGCTAGATTCGACTGACAAGGATTCTTAAAAATGCTGTCCTTTGGGTTCGATCCTTAACTATACTGCGATAAGACTCGTCTGCTTGCGGGTGGTATTATTGTACTTTGGTTTTGGTAAAATCTCGGGGATTTCAACCTCGAGTGAGTTTGTTAGTGCGATAAAATCCCACATCATGGGTCACCATCATTTTCCCCATCATGGACACCAGAGTTTAACTGGAGGCCATTGGTAGTCACCCTACAATCTCCTAGGGTTCTACTCATCCCATTGCCCTAGAATCTCCTAGAGAAAGATACATCATTAATCATGTATTTTTACTTTATGAGTTAAAGTAATTGAAAAACTTTGAATTAAATAGGTGGGTAATGGATGAAATAACTAGATAATCAGGTAAAAATGAGGAATGTCAAGTTAAAAATATAATGATGTCATGAAAATATTCAGATATTAATTATTGTCAAGGGACCAAAACTTAATATCAAGATATACACCATTGGACAAAATTGGGTAACCCTTTTGTAGATCATTTCACTTATGAATTCATAGAGACAACTCAGTAACTTATATCTTAACCTTTTTATAAGTCACTTATCACCATTTTTGTTTAAGTTTCAAATGCAAATCATCTTAAATTCTAATATAAATGACTATAAATATGTAGTCACTACTCTGTTATCATTTAATATATTAATAAAGATTCATTATTCCAAATTACCTATTAACTCAAGTTTAATAATACATATTAACGGAACCAGATTCACTTGTTAAGTATAAAAGAGATCGAGATCATTTCATTTACAACATGAGATAGATGCCCTTAAGTGGTTTCTTAGAGATAAAATATTGCTTTACTTTATAAATCCACTTTACATCTCTCTTGTGGTCCCTAATAATGTCATCTCCACATCTTTACAAACATTTAATGGGGTCACTTGTCAATGTTAAATTGGCATCATTGAAAAATTAGAAAAATAATACACATAAATCAAATGGATTCCATGATGTTCATTACATGAAACTTTTACTTTTCTTGCAACTAGTAAAGGTTCATTTAGATATTAATTGGCTCATAGCCACAATTTTGTTTATTGGTCACATCATTATAGTTTTGCAGAAAATAAGTTATCCATTATTAGGAAGAATAGTTTGTTTTTAGTAAGAATGTGCTTTCAACACTACTATAATTCAATAGCCTATTTTTTTTTAGGGCAAATGGATCGATTCATTACTTGTAAGCCATACGGCATCTACAAATTGAGTCAAAAATACAGCAACAGCAAACAAAGATCAAGTTAACATCACTGCAACTCATATCGGAACGAGAATAGAACGCTTCTATATTGATTCTTCTTCCTTGATGCTGTATTAAGCAGCTTTCCACGAAGAATTCCTTCGACTTGAGCGTGTAGTAGTGATAGAGAGCCTGGATATGTGCGGTGCTCTGATGAATCATCATCTCAAAGGAAGCCATATAACCAAGTAACAAATCAAGCCACAGCAACATGGAGGCACAAGCAAACAAACACTGACACGTAGTGAGCAGACCAATGCTGACAAGCAGCGAGCAAACTTTTATTAAAAAGGACTGACAAAAATACAACATACATGTGTTTTTTTCATGTATGCATGGTATGATATTTTGGTTTAGACATTTTACCATACAAAAATAAAAATTTCAAAAATAACATGGTTGAAGATAATATTGGTGGTTATGATGAAATGCATAGGATTAGCTGATAAAGATAGAGTGATGAAAATCCTATGGCCTAGTACTAATTGTCATTGCAGAAAATGTGTCAATCTAGGTATTATTGGCATGTAAGGTAATTTTCCTTAGAGAACCAAAGCAAGTTTGTGATGTCCTTGAATTTTCAACACCTTGACCACATGTGTGATGTCCAAATTGAAACCTTCACCTCAGAAAGAATCTCAATTCAAACACCACACACTAGGTCAATAATACAAAATCAAGGGAGTCAGAAAGAAACAAGAGTAGCACATGCACATGAATAAAGAAAAACCATACACCTCAATATCACCATTAAACATATAGTTACAAAAATAATTATAATAAGTTTTGAGATTACAGATTAAATAATCAACTTTCACATATTCACATACTACCACTACAACAAGATCTTCTAGACAATAGGCCCACTTCTACATCTTCTCACTGCACAAATCCAAAATATCAAAAGTCCTCAAGAAAAATATATCCACATCATCTAAATAAAATATTACAAGTGGTACATGTCAACACAATAAACTAAAAAAACTATTTTTAGTGTGCTAAAAGATTCATATACCTCTTTAATGTTATGACTTAGCAATAAGATAAATTTAGGACTTGGATGTTGTATAAATAACAAAATCGTTTAAGAACGGATGTCTTTTTTTTACAAAAGAGAAAACATATATTACCCATTTTTCCATTATATCATCCATGCATTTTCCACTGAGGGAATAATGCATAATCTCAGCTACCATAGAGCTTGAGATGCAAGGCATTATGATATACTACCAAAGAGTTAGATCATTGTACAATGTGATCCACTACTAAACAAAATGATCACTTTATATCATTATACTACCAAAGAGAATTAGTGTTTTCATATAATGGAACATATATATTTTGTTTCATGTGGTCAGAAACTATATATATAGAGAAGATCAAGAAATTTAACATATAAGAACACATACTTCATCCAACATCATCTGCCATGTCTTACATACACATACAATACAACCATACTATATAGTAGGCCAAGCAAGAGGTAAAGCTTACCTTGAAAAGAGACAACCTAATCATCACATCGAGAGTCAACTATATCATTGGTCAACCCTTATTAAGACAAGATCATATGTACCATCATTAGATTCTCGTTGTCATAACCTAGCCATGATTCATTTTAGGCTTTATCTTTAATGTTATGTATTTCCTCACCTTTACTTATATGTTGTCCTAGAATTAGATTACTGATGTTAATTACATATTAGGATTCATTAGAATAACATTAGTCTCAATTCTATTGTTCATTACATATATGTATTAACCCAAATTATTAAGCACATTTATTGTATGAATATCTTCATACCACATATTGAGATTCATCATAAAATAATAAGATTTATGTGTAGACAACTGACAATAAATTTTCATTATGTTTTACATGCCATTGTAAAGATATGATCTAAATTTAAGATTCATTAAGCATAAACATATCTATTGAATTATATTTAGGATTATTAGCCCTATTTATCTATATAAAACAAATCACATATCTTCAAATTCAAATATCATGATATCTAACATCATGTGGATTCTATACATTCTTATAGAGTTCCTAGTGTATTTAATAAGAATTTACAATCATTTGTTATTAGTTCACATGAGATTAGAATCAAAATTTATTTTTATGGTAACATATAATTATATGCATATAAGTAATGATATTATCCTTCTATGTTGTTTTACTCCTTTTTCTGAGAGTTAGAATATTTTGGTTGTAATATTTTGATGACGGTTTTAATAAAGAATTTACTTTAATTGGGAATTCTTGATCAGTTTCTGATGTTGGATCTAACGAATCACTGATTTGATAGCCCGATTGGGCTTTCCCCTCCCTTCCAACTCTATGGCATTCTTTGTCTCTATGGATTGTGCTCCCAAGTTCTCCCTGCATGAAGCCACCTCTACATTTTCATATTCTAGTGAAGATTCACTACATATACTCACCACCTCCTTTGTTGTTAGAGCCTATACGAGCTTCAATATTTATCAATCTACACCTTCGTTCTTGAGGATTGCCATTAGCAATTCCTCCTTATGGACTTGAGGAGCTCATAGACGTTTATTCCTGATGAGGGAAAGCAAATAAGGTGCCCTAGTCATCCCCATGTTTTAGTAGTACATCAAAGCGATCACTAGACTTCCACAAACTCACCTACATCATATGTTTATGCATAGTGGGAGTCACTATGAATTGACCCTGATGTTAGTCTTCTTCTCTGGAAAAGGTAGACCATGTCCACAAGCAAAACCACTCAAAAAAAGTGTGTAGGGATGCCTGGATTTGTTTTCCCTAAACTTGACCTTCATTATCCTCCACTTAGACCCCCTCCAAATGACTTTTACCTCCACTCTGTAGTCCTAGCCACCACTGGCTCACCATGGTGGAAATCTAGTGGGAATGGAGGGCTCGTTCTACAATAAAGTGAACTAATGACCACAAGTAATAGGTCAGTGTACTCATTATGATGATTTTATCTTAACTGCTCGATCACATTCTCTCCTCAACTCATGTTCAAATATCATGGTGGTATGGATGCCCACACACCATACTACTCCATGACTCCTTGAAGATGATCTCAGTGTCATCAAATCTGCATCTGGAAACTATGAAAGGCCCTTCACAAAATCAAATCCTTGACTCACTTAAATTCAACAATCCCATCCACTAGATTAGTCATAAACATCCATGATGTGGCTAGAAAACCCACCCTCAACCAAAGGACCGTGTGACACCTTATCCAATCAACAACTTAGGCCATCTAGATTAAATAACTTGACCATCAATCATGAATAGGTCAATAATTTCCATATTCAACTCTAAATATCTCTCTTTAGGGACCTCAAAACTTCCTCAAAATTTAACCATATATTTATCATAATTATAGCTACAAAACATTAAGTTTGGGTTCCAATTTACCACTATTTTATCAATAAAACACTTAATCCAAAATGGAACATACTTAGGGGTAGTTATTAATAACATTATCATCAAATGACTTACAACTTTTGCTAAACTAATTGGAGTACCTTCACATGATCCACAGTCAATTTTGTGGCAATTATTATGTCATTATAATATGTGAACCCAATTAGGATAGAAACATCACAACATATACATAGGGACTCAAATTTTTATTAATACAATCTCCAACCCATGATTCAATTATTGAATTGAGTAACCAAGAACATTATAAGTTCACTCTATCACATCTTGCATCTAAAAGAAATTCCATACTTGAAATTAAGGCAAAACCCATTTCATCATATCCTTCAAACCTTAAAATATATTTTTTCCTCAAAATTTAACAATTCTCTTCTTTAGAGTAAAACAAAAATATCTTTCATCACATGGAGAACACCACTCAAGGTCCAACATATCCACACATGATATTTGTAACCATATGTCCAAACCACTACGAAGAGGTTTTAAAACTTCTAGGGTGAACCAACCTTGTATAAATGTTGAAAAAGGGATTTAAAAACTCAGATTATCTCATGACATATTTCATATTAGTATCCTCATACTCATTTTACCCAAGCATCAAGATTGCAACATAAACTTATACATTTGATGAAGGAGTTAATAACATTTAACTCACTTCATCCATCTAGATCATTTGAAGGTGCCATCATCTTTATATTGTGCTAATGTTTTCTAAACCATATTTGACATATGAATTAAGAACTAAAATTAACACCTCAATTAATTTACATCAACAATATGATCTAATCTCATTTCCATATTGGCTACAAACTTTATTACCAATATCATCATTAGATTCACCCACCTTATAATTTGATCATTATTCACGTGTATGATTAACCATCAATGGGATAGAGATCTCAAATCATATATAGGTTTTCCATCATGTCATATGCACATACCATAGCTTGGGCTTAAATGGCAATGTATAGATAAAGGTTGTTCTTAAAAGAAAAATAAACAAGTGGTTCATCAAACACATATTGAAGCTTTATTTGTATAGTTTGAGGTTCTCCCAACCCTTATCCCAGGGGTAGTTCCATGCTCAGTCTCTCTGACCACACTCAACTCTATGAGTATCTCATATGCACAAAATGTATCTTCCTCTTTGGTACAAGGTTTTAAAATCTACCTCATTAGGAAAAATGATTAACTTTACAATATATGGTTACTAAAGAACAAACCAAACCATGATATGACGTTTTCTTCATAGATCTCTACTTATGAAACACTATTTCCAAACTATGACCTATAGAGTCCTATGTAGGGAACACCAACTCAAGCATTAAGCTTCACAACATACTAGCATCATATGTACCTCATACATGATCTTGGGAATTTATCTCCCCCTAGCATATATGGTAGGTATTCATATATATATATATATATATATATATATATATATATATATATATATATATATATATATATATATATATATATATATATATATATATATAGAGAGAGAGAGAGAGAGAGAGAGAGAGAGAGAGAGAGAGAGAGAGTCAGGCTAGAATACACTTGAGTGTATCCGGAGCGGAATACACTCAAGTAGTTTTTCATGATGCAATATTTTTTTTGAAAATCTAATCCATTGATCTCCTTAAACATCTCGTAAACAACTCATACGCAAAATTTGAGCACATTTGGATATGTATAGCTCATGTTATGAAGACCGCAAAAATTATGCATTTCAAATTAGTTTCACGCGTCAATTTTGTTGCCCTTGGATGAGTGACTTACACTCATCTAAATGGGCTCAGAATTTGTATGCAGCCTAGTTATAGTATGACAGTGAAGATCAATGGTTTACATTTTGAAAAAAATAGTCTTGATATGCAAACACACTTGAGTGTATTCGTGCAATTCGTACACTCGAGTGTATTCTAGCCTGACTCTCTCTCTCTCTCTCTCTATATATATATATATATATATATATATATATATATATATATATATATATATATATTTGTGTGTGTGTGTATTCACATATATAGAACAAGCATCTCTATAACTCTAGGGTTTGGTCCTCCCAAGAGCATCTAGGTTTCAACATGACTATGGGGATGATACATAAAGCATCTCAACTCATTCACTTAGGAGTAGTATAGCTTAGGACATATCATCTCATATTTCTCACATCTTCGAGGTTAGGTACTTTGACATGCTCCTTGTGGGTCTCACCTTCTTTAGAGTTAACCCCAATATTGTGCCTAACACTGGATGCAATCCTTTGTAAATGATCTTGTAGTTCCTGTTGTTTCACATCTTTGTCTTAACTCTACATATCTTAACTTAGAAAGACTTTTTACTTGCGTCATCAAACTTATCTCAAATCCTCAAATCTGAACTCAGGTCCTCAAAGTTAGACATTCATCGTTATAAACTGACTTATATTTTTATGTCAAAAATGGTTCATATAATCCTTTCATATGTCGTCTATGATATTATATATCACATATTCTAAAAAGTCTCTAAAATTTTGATCTATAACTGCTCTCTCTTCTAGATTTTTGTAACTCACTTTCACTTAGGTTACATGACTAATGTTTTATCATACATTTTTGGGGACACATTTTTTATTTACTGATGCATATCATAAAATATTATATAGTTATTCTCTGATAGAACAAGGGTCAAAAAAATTTGTTGTGACTCAAGCTGAATGGAAATAAAATCAAATCAGTAAATGAGTGTCTGACACATAGAAGAGAGTTCACTCCCATGTCAACTAATAAAGAGGGTGAGAACAAATGTATACTAGTTTTGGTACCCCACAAAATGAGCTCCACATATTTAGGGTTACTCTTCATGGCGATTCCCATCATCTCCAAAAAATGTAATGTCCCATACTGGCACATGATAAGGGATGATAGCCATTTTGTGTGAGACTCGTAACCTTGCTTAAATAGTTAAACATCCTTAATTACCATAATTGAATTATTATAACTATAATCTAATCTTGTGATATGATTTTGAATCATTATAAAAGCTTAAGTTTCAAGTTTGGTCTGATTTGAACAATGTTTGTGCAAGTTATGCAATTTTATATAATTTTGGACTTTCCTATGGGTTACCCAATTGGGAGGTTTTTCTTGCAATTTATTACTTTCATTATGTTCTATGTATGATCTATCATCATTATTGATCTTTGGATGATCTCTCATCATTATTGATCTTTCATAAATGTGGTTTGGATATGTTTTCCTCAAGGGTATTTTAGGGTTTACCCCTTTATGGATGAGCTACATTTAGGACCTATCAAGCTAATGGTTAATTTGATTTGCTTGCAAAATTCAACAAATGGTGTTTAAGCAGGTCTCCATTAATGGTGGGGCAGCTTCTTGTGTGGTTGCTTGTATATCCTTAATAGTTTAAGGCCATGGACAAATGGGGAGCAGCTTGTACACCTCATGCTTCCTTCCATCCTTATCTATGGGCTATATCTACCTCTTTCTTGCCCAAGTATGAAACCTTTTCTTGCTTTCTATTTCCTAT
This sequence comes from Alisma plantago-aquatica, assembly GCA_963693085.1. NCBI lineage: Eukaryota > Viridiplantae > Streptophyta > Magnoliopsida > Alismatales > Alismataceae > Alisma > Alisma plantago-aquatica. The sequence goes on from OY856414.1 coordinate 546,447,365, forward strand.
AACATGGAGCAATGACTCTACTCTATTTTTTTGTAGAACAAAGTGCTCTAATGTATAAGACAACCTCTTTCTGGAGAAGAAGGTCTCCTAGAGCTCCATCTAGCCCTACCTAAGGTTTCCAAGGTCGTCTTCTAGGGATTTTGACCAACGGCAAGTTGTATTATTCCTTCCTTATCCATTTTTCTTACTCTTTTCATTCCTTATACCTTCCTCCAGGATGTAACTTTTATGTTCCATGGTAGAAGTTTCTCTAAATCTCTAAAACCCTACCTTTCTTGCTCTTTGTGCTTAGGGTTTGCTTCTTTGATGGAGAAAGGTGTTAGATGGACGCATTTAGAGCTTATTCATGGATTTTCTACCCTACATGCTCAAGCTTTCTTCTGTTTGGGATTTTATCTTCTCATTAAAGGCAAGTTTGATAACTTGCTCCACCTTTATTGCTTACCATAAGCTTCCTAGCTCATATTCTTGCTTTAAAAAGATGATACATGCACTAAAAAGCTATGCTTGACTTGGATTTTGATTTTGATGATGTTCCCTATTCTGATTTTAGTTCTATATGAACTTTTAATCATGTGTACATTCCTCCTAATATATAAGATGACTTGGATCAGGTTGGTTTGAGAATTGGGGGTGCTAAGCACCCATCACACAATGGTCAATTTTAGGGTTTAAAGTTGATTTCTTCTATAAACACATGACCCAAATTTGGTTCCATTACAACAACCGATGGTGTTATGTTCATGACAACTGATGGTGGTGACCAAGGGTGACAATTGACGTTCACCCCTTAGGTCAGGTTTTGGCCTAATTAGAATCTTAATGATAAACAACAAAGTACTCTAATGATGCTATCAATCAATGGTGACATTAGCTTAATATTCGATGATGATTAATGAATATAGTGTTGATATAACAACCTATGGTGACTTAATGGTCACTTCTAATGGTGGATCAAGTCTCCACAAGATATGGTGAGTTAAGCATGTAGTTGTATCATCAATTAAGCCTTAAACCCATGGTTTCTTGGGTCATTTGATGCAATGGTTGGACCTATACTCCAATTGATGGTTTTAATATATGAACTTGACCCAATGGTTAAGATCTAATGATCCTTCATCCAATAAATTGGAATGATGCCTAATGTAATATGTTGGTCCTGATAAAGTGATTTAAATGGCTTCCTTTATGAGATCAGCTTAAGAAGCTCATTTATTGACAACTTGTTTTAAATAAACAATCACTTGTGGGTTTTAACCTACGCTCAATGGAACTTTTTATGTTGTTAATCAAGGGATGTCTAGGGTACAATGGTGACTCATTCTATAGAACAATTCAATGACTTCATAGGTGGTTTATCCAAGGTGCTTACTTATGTAAACAACCAATGGTATTACCTTTTCAACATCCAATTGTTCTGGGTGACGTAGTGGTATGGTGATATGGGTTGAAAGATGATGGAACAAATGGAGGGTTACCCTTAATAAGGTAGTCTTACCTTTTCACTCATATGAATAGAAGGGATGAAAACCATATTGTGTTGATATGTAACCCTAATGAGGTATATCTTGTTATACCTAGTCTTAATATAACCAAATGTTGGTCATTGGTTATGAATAGTCCTTGAATGGTGAATACAATCATGGAGTAATCTATTTTGTGGTTGAACCCTAGTATGTTATAAATTGATGGTTACCCCTTGAGTTATGTGTGGATACATGCGTGAGAATGGTATCGATCGTGATCGTGATGCTTCACCTTATGCATCCATGATCCAATGGGGATTCCATGAGTTAGGGCTTGGGTATGAGTGTTGATTAGTAATATTAATATAATTTATCTTGTTGAACCTAAGTCCAATGTAAATAGATAAATATGAGTATTCATGTTGAACATTCTTATATGATAGCATGATGGTGGAATAATCTTTGTAATATGATCATAACCTTAATGTGTTAATTGGTGGTTGTCAAAGCCACATGGTCGATACTTTCTTATGCTAAACATGTGCATTAAGAATATGATGAGGATTAATCATATCTATATTCCTTGCATGTTGATGTAATAAACAAATGTTCTTAATGTTAATATAACCCTTCTATGATTATTTATGAATATCTTCCAGCTCACTAATGCAATATTGTGTTTTTCGGTGTATTATATGCAAGAGATGTTGTTGAGCCTTGTTATAAGGCATGGAAAGATAATGATGATGTTGCAGGGAACAATATGATGGTCTTAATGACCTTTGGGCATAGTTGTGACTTGAATGAGGTGTAATCCTCTTATGTTGATAAATGTTGATACCGTGTGACATTGTGAAAAGGATTTATATCATGTGATAGTATGATGACAAGTGTAGTCTCATGAATGGGAAGTGAATAGCATCATGTGATGATGAGATGATGAACAATATGTCTCATACATTTTATATCTTCTAAAACTATTATATAGCAATGTTTTCCAGAGATAAATTAGGGTTTGTATGTCCACTTGTATGATGCAGCCTTAATTCACCCAATTAACAATAATTAATCAAGTGAAATTCTAGTCATGTAGTGCCATGTTCCATAGATCCGTCTGAGTGTCAGGAACTTTCCAGATGGTGAAATGAATATTCCTAAGGGAAACTCAGAGTGCATACTATTGAGTATGTGGGGTGTTTGTCATCCCGAATCCAAGTGTTTCGGGAGGATGAATGCAGTCATACCTAGCCCTAGTTTGAGAATGAATGTGTTCATATCTTGGTGATTATATATATGATGAGATTGGAGGACAACTACATTGGTACCTGGGATGGTAGGGTATGCGTACCGACCTCCTTTCACTCATGTCATAGCCTATACTCAATGGACTAGGTTGTTAGCAGCTTGTCCTTATGCGTCATTGTGGCAAACATGTATTGACCAGGGACAGAGAAGATCTTAGGAGTATGTCTCTTCCTAGATCTTATACGGCACTAATTTTGACTTAGCAGTGGTCAGTTGGATTTTGAGTGGTATCCTCAAAGTCCTCAAGGCATAATAAAAGATGTAAGATAGCTATGTAGCATATATGTTGAGGGTTATACAGAACACTTCATGTTGGATGATAATCCTTGTTTGCTTTCTTTTCATTGAGATCATGTATAGTACAATAAGAGATAATAGATATGCTTATGTTGTACTTATGCTCATGTTGTAAACATGCTTATGTTGTCAAATATACCGACACTAATGGTTAAGATGATGTTTCTAGCTATGATTAATATTCCTACCCTTGCCTATGTAATTATAAATGCTTAAACTGCTAATCATTCCTATGCATTTAATTGTGTTATGATGTTAGTTCTACTTATGATATAGATTTTTTCCCTGTATTTGAGATGCCAATATTGATATCCATGTTATGTTACTAGACATATTCATGATGTCAGGGATGCTTATGCTACTAGTTTCTTGTGTTTTTAGCAAGGAATATGATGATAGTCAGAATAATGTTGATGATTGTTATTAGATGCAATTTGATGATATTTGAGTAGATATCTATCAACATAAATGGATTTATTTGTTACCTATATATACATTGATGATCATACTTGTTGCTAAGACTATTTGCTTAATTCTTTTAGCATACTTAAACTATTCAATCTATTCAAATGATTAATACTCCAATTGCTTAGTTATCTACATTTAAAATGTTCTAATCAATAATCATTGTTGGAGATTATATCTCTTGTTGGGACATGGGTCTCACCCTTATGGTTTGCCATATCTTTTTAGGCAATCAGAAGTGACGACAACAGAACCGTGAAAGTAAATAGGAACTACAATAATGAATCTTTGAGAAAGTTGATTAGATGTCCAATGTGTCATAGAGTCGTCCATGTACTCTCAGGTCCAGATAAGAGAAGTTTGTATATGGTGTTTCAAACAAATTGGACTTTTGTTAGCATGTTAATGCTTGTCTGTGTGGCATATATGAATATTGTTCTCCAGTGTATATATGTTGTGGCTAAGGAAATAGACTGATTTGTATCAAATTCTTGTCATATTATGGATACAAGAATGATGTTGGGATCTTATACAAATGTTTCTGAGGGGGTGTCGATGTTGAAATCTGTTTTAATTTACCCTCATTTTTGGGTTTGTGATTAATTAGTGATCGATTGTATTTTATGTTTTGAGAAATCTTGTTCACTGTAATGGGTTCTTACATTTTGGGATGTTTTATATTATGACCACTAGTCTATACATAGTTCTCAGACAACCAGGCTCTAGCCAAAAGGCTAACTTACATCTAGTTTCTAAAAGATGACTAATATAACCCTAAAGATTTCAAACTTAGTGATGTATTTAGTCTTCAGTGTAATGAGAAAATATTAGAATTTTCTATTGTTCATGCTATGTTATCACCCATGAAATCCCCAGATTTTCATCACCTTGACCACAAATGTGATGTGTTACAACCCCAATTTTGGGCTCATTTACTGAGAAGTGTAATTTCTCATATTAAAGATAAATGAAAAAATAATGATGACTTTTGATTGAATGCATGGATTTCGTTTACAATAGCCTTGATGATTGTGTTGTGGGCTTTATTGGATATTGGGCCCGATAACAAGGAAATTCAATTAGTAAATGAATAATTAAGTTTTTGAGAAAAGAAAGGTTTCGAAACCTCCAGAACGCAAAAGAATACAATCCAAAGTTGGATTTCATGACTCTTGGGTTCCTTGGGTCCCAAGGAGTCTAAAGTTTCATAGAGAATGCAAGAAGAAAAGAAAAGACCAATTAAGTATTTCCTTGTTAAGAAAGAAATTGACAATAATGATAAAATGTGGAAAATATGTGAAAAGAATTATAATTGAGTTATCCTTGGTGGATTTTCGTATCCCAAGGATTCCTTATGTTATTCCTTATGTTAAAAGGAATTCCAATAGGAAAATAGAAGAGAGATAAAGAGAAATCCTTAAAACGAGAATTAAAAAGGAAAAGAAATTGATTAATAAAAGGGAAATATGAGAAATTGACTTTCAAAAGAAGATAAAGGCAAATGGATTTTCCCCAACATGGGAATCCATGCCTTTGGGATTTCTTGAGGTCCAAGGGACCCAAAATAACAAGATAATGGCAAAGGGAAAAGAAATAACAATTAGTTTTGAATTAATTAATGAGATAACATAGGAGAGAAGGAAGGCTTGTCATTCATTGGATTTTGTTTCCCAAATTTCGTACAAAACTAGATAATGCCAAGAAAAACCTTCCTTTGAAATTTGAGCTAAAAAGAAGCAAGGGTTTTGGAGATACGAAATTCTTAAGGTATTGCCAAATTTGGGATTTATTCAGAATTAGGAAAATGAATTTCCTTTTGGTTGATCGCGTGCAACTGAGGTCGTTGGATCTTAATCCAATGTCTGGCGTTCATCGGCTAAGTCCCACTGGGGCTGGACTCGGCTGGTGACAGAGGGATTCTTCCTCTCCGATTTTCTTGTGATCCAGAGTAGATGCGGACCAACAATGATTCCCATTGAATTTGGGAGATGAAACCGCAGGGGAAGATCCCTGGTTTGACTAGGATTGGTCACCGTTTTGGGAAGTACCCAATTCTTGTAAGCTTGCCTCGACCCTATATATAGGGGAGGGCGTGTGAGGGCACCAGCGTCCCTCTTTGCTACCCAAGCCTCTACAGAAGAGAGCGAGGAACACTTGTGTGCGCTCAATTGCTTCATCCATCTTGACCTGTGACCTTCATACCTCAGCAAACCTCGCCGGAATCCGACGAGTAGGAGGAGGATAACGCCTGGTCGTAGCACACAATTGGAACCATGGTCGAGTTCGGTGGAGGGGTACGAAGCTCGCTGACCCATTGGCGCGATCGTAGATGGACGAGAGAAAGAAGTCAACTCTCGGGTTGACCGAAGAAGTTGTTGTGCTCGGACGCGACGCGAGGTAGAAGAAGACCCTGTGGTTATTTACCGAACATCCCCTCTGTATGTTCTTTGCGGGTAAGGGCATTCTTGTACTTCAGTTTATTTCAGATCGCAAATAGGCGCGTGGATCGTGAGCCGCTGGATCCTGAGTGGACCAGCGGACCACGGATCTGACGCCTCTTGTTTTTCTAAAAATAGCAAGTGAACCAATAAAAAAGGGTTTTTCCTATAAAAAATCATATATGTAAATAGGAAACTTGGATGGGAATAGTTAATACAAGAAAAATGATCAGAAAAATACAAGGAATGCATTAAAAATTGTTTGGATATCTAAATTTGTATATTTTGTAAAAGTGCATATTTTGATGGGAAAAGTGTTAATTTGTAATTAGAAAACCCTAATTGTTAACCAAAGATGGTTTTAATCTTGCAAAGAGATTAATTCGAGCTTGGTTTACTTGATTAATGTTAAAGATGGTTTTTAACCTGTTTTGATGATAGAATTGCAAGGTTTAGGGTTTTTAAACCTAATATGTTGATTAAAATCCATAGAAACCCTAAGTGAGGGAAAAAGGGAAGAAAGAATATAATAATCTGAAAATTAGGCTTTTTGTGATCCAAATCTAATCTTAAGATATTAATGGAAAATAAACTGAGATAATTAGGGTTTTATGGATTTTTTGATAAAAATAAAGTAAAAGTGGTCAAAAGGAAGTGAAACCCTAAAAAGGGCAAATAACCTAGGAAACAACTAGGATTAATGGATCAAGATGACATGATTAATGATAGAGAAATTGGATGCCTTTTTCAGGATCAACCTGTGTGGACTTGTTTGATTTCTTGATTGGTTATTTCTGCATTCAAGTCTGCTTAACATGTATGTGGTTAATTATGAATAACTACCTTAGTTTCCCGAGGATTTTCGGGATGGTTAATCGCAGTGAATGCAAATTATCTGTTTGTATGTTCATACTTGCAAATCATAAAGTCACTATGATTATCACATTAAAAATAGAAATATGTATTCTCACACCTACATGCCACCCTAATGGATGATGCCAAAGGTCAGGCCCAGATGGGTAGACCAATGGACACCTTGAGTGGTGACCCCAGGAACCAAGCTCGGGAATGAGAAGGTGGCCTATGATATTGCATGACTAGTGGGCACCATGAGTGGTGACCCCCAGGCACCATGCTCGGGATTGAGAAGGTGGCTTTAAGTCATTGGCAAAGGAAACCCTAAGGTGGGTATGCCAGGGTTAGGGAAAAACCGGTGGAGAATGTCATACTGAAAAGTGTAAATTGGCTTGTTAATTAACTTGATTGTAATAATTAGATTGTTATCCTTATGTGCAAACTTTTGGTTGTCCCCACATACCAGTATATTTCGATATACTGACCAATGTTTTGTTTGTCAGCGTTTGAGGTACAACCCTGAAAGGAACAAACAGCAAAGTGACACATTGTGAAATTAAAACATAAAGTGCAAGGAGGATTAGATAAAGTAGATTCAAGATCTGGGTAGATAGATTTCCAAAGTTTTTCAAAGGTAAGTAAAGATTTAATTTTATACCCAAATTTCAGTTTAGTTAGTAGAATTTCATAATTATTACTGATTATTTGTCAAACCTTTGATACCTGTTAATTGGATAATGGCACCGACCTTTCGGTCTCCCTTAATTGGGGGTTACCGGGAGGTGGGGTAGTTACAATTGATATCAGAGCATAGGTTCCTCACTTAATCTTTAATAATTATTAAATTTTACAAATTCCATAGAACCAATGGAGTTATTAGAGGATTGTCTGAAAGGCTGAGGTGTCTAGAAAAGGATCACGTCCAGGGGCTGGCAATATTTTCCTCTACACTGCTAGTAGGAATACGAGGACTCTTGGATTGTGTGACTTCCTGGTCGATGTCTTAGGATATGACTCAAAATAAGATACCTTTAGGACTCTCAGATCTTGTTCATCCCTTCTCAACTCAAATTCTATTAAGGACCTTAAGGATTAGGGTTTTCTCTCTTCTCCTCACCCTCTTGAGGTATGGTTAAGGTCAATGAGGTTTAAGGAATCCTCCACCAAATTAATGAAAAGCATGTAAATAAGATGTCATGGACATAAGCTTAATAGATTAAGCATGAACTAAAGAATAGATATATGCTTAGGTCGTATGACATGAGTTGTCATTTCCCTCAGGAAAGACCTGAGGCTAGACCTTCTTGTCAAGAGGATAAGTAAAGAGAGTTAGTCTTAGAGGTAGAGATCTCCATTAAAAGTAGAGACCTAGCACATCCTTTGAGGTGATGTTAACCCTAACCCTAAGTGAAGGTTAGAGAGAGAGATAACATGAAGAGTTAGATGTCATGGTAGACCAGGTGTTTGGATAGACGTGCCTTGGGTGCCTTATGAGCCATGAGAAGTTGATAATTGAGTACCTTGGGCAACCCAACCCTGACAAGGGTCGTGCATGTTTGAGCGAAGGATAGCTCCTTCATTGATGAGGTTAGTGAAGAACCTATAGAAACCCTATGGGCTTATGCAAGTAGGGGATAGCATGCACCTAGAGTGCTTCAGTACTATGAGTAGTAAGCTAAAACCGAGGCCAGAAGGACAGGATGGATGGCTTATGATATAAGCATAAGGGGCTATGGATAATCATGAGTACACATAAGCTTGAGTATAGGCTTCACCCACGTAGAGGTATACCTATGAGCTTGATCCTTCATGGAGAGATGACCTCTAGTAGTATGCCTGGATGTGGAGTTAGCTTTAGAGAGAGAGTAAGAAGGAACCAAGAAAGAAGGTTGGAAATCTAAAACCTCGAGATGTGAGGAACATTGGGGAGTCGAGAATGATGCGATCTAAGTGGATGATAGTGGTTGCCTCATGCATGATCCCTGGAGGCTGATGATATCCTGGTTGCCTTTAGAGGAACCAAACCCTAGAGAGAGGATGATGCTTTTGGTACCTATGTTCCTGTGGTATAGGAGTTTACCTTATGAGATAGGAAGAAGAGTTCCTTAGACCTGGAGAGGTTTGGTAGTAGGTTGTGAGTCCTTGTACCTTGTTGGTTGTCCTTGAGGAGGACTCAACCCTGATGTGTTGCTCGAGTAAAAGGACGACATGGAGTGCATGTCATGCCTTATACATGCTTGATTCGTGGTTAAGAGATTGAGCATGCAGTTGGATACCCAAAGGTGAACCTAGAGTTCCTAGGCCTAAGGAGGGAAGTCGTGTACCCAATGCTCATGATGAGATTTGAGTCTCTATAGTTTCGAGCATGGTACTCCTCATGTGTAGAGGAATAGGAAACCCTTTAAGTTAAAGGTATGATTGATGAACCCCTCACAACTAAGTTGGTCTAATGTTGAGGAAAGAGAACAAGTATGACCTAGCATGGTTTAAAAGGTGGTCTGCTTGTGCCTTAGTAGCTGCTGGGTTAGGCATGCTCATGGAAATGTAAACCCTAAGGACGCTTGTGACCTTTGTTATCAAGGTGTAGTTTTCTCCCATCCTGGGAGACGGAACCTCTGGTAGGCAGCTTTGTTTGTTTTGAGATAACCTAAAGAGGTTTCATAGGATCTTGAGAAGCTAAGTGAAAAAAATACATGGCACGAGAATGAACATGCAGACCCATAGATTACCATCTCTACGTGTATGTGGATGTGTTACCATGTAGGTAACCGATATGGGGCCTGACCAAGGTAGGCAGGTTGCCATGACCCCTATGAAGGGATGAAAGTCAGTCATGAATGCAGAAAGAGAATATGAAGGCTTGGGTAAGGTTCTAAGTTGGAAATGTACCATAATAGAATCCTAAGTCTATCCTAGGGTCAGGTAGGGATAAGACCTATGGAAGAAGGATTTGCCTAATTCCCTAGTTGCGCATGACCATAGGGTCGGGAGGTAACAGCTATCATCGTCTGAGGACTATGGGTTAGGAGATTGATAAACTTCATGAACTCATGGGACCCAAAGGGCAAATGCGTAGGGAACTCTCTAGATGCATAAGGTAAGAGGGATGACCCCAAAAGTGTCGACACCCTATAGACCTAGAGGAGACGACCAAGGATTGTGTTTGGACCAAGTAGGTTTGAGACCAGTTTTCCATGTAAGTAAGTGATATCGTGATATTCGTAGAGACATATGTGGCTTGTTTCAACTTAGATGTAAAGATGTACTGGCAAGGTGGGATGTACCATCTCTATTCTTGGAGCAGGAAGAACTCTGTATTTGGACTACAGCCAAATACTTATTTCCTCTTGTTATGGGAGTGAGAGATAGGACAGTACGCATGCCATACACCAAGGATAAAGACGATGTGAGTTGGAACGTTGCTACAAGGTATGAGGATAGAGATGATAACATACCCTTGTGGATCGAATGATACATGAATGGATTACAAACACTAAGAGTAGTAAGGAGATCATCTTGTGAGGATGTGATACCATGAGCTATCTGGAATTTACAAGGTTTGATCACCATGAAGAGGAGCTCAGAGTTTCTTGATGAAGACAAACTTAGAGATGAGATGATAAGTAGAATACATGGAGGTGTATGTCTTCAACATTACCTAATACCTAAGGATGTGAAGTGGTAATGAATGATCTGGTTGAGAAATAGCTGCTTAGTATAGCTAGAAGCTAGAAGAAGTTGAGGTTGCTAGGCTAACCTTAAGTTTAGAAAAAGAGATAAGTTTGGCTAACACTTAGATGTAACGATATCTATTGAACAAGTTAATGGTTGTTTGGTTAGCCAGTTTAGTCCTTGATGCAGTGAAAGGATGGTGATAGGACCTTAGATACACTTCATTAGAAAGGAAGGTGATGAAACCCTGATTAGAATGGTTTAGGGTTTCTGAGGTGCCAAGCTTGAAGAAATCGTGACATATAGGAGATCATGATTTTAAGGTCACCATACACCGTGATACTACAGAGATAGTAAGAGATAGTAGCATTTTGGATGCTTAAGATGAAGATGCATGTGGCTTGTGGCCATGCATGATAGTAGGTGAAGGATGAACACCAATAACCCAATTCTTTGACATAGAGGATAAAGAGTCCCCTAAAGGGAGTGGGAGTTCACCATTATGGAAGTTGTGGAAGGTCTCCCCTTGACCAAGGAAGGTCAAGATGCAATATGGGTTATGGTAGATCACCTTACCTAGATAACATCAGAAAGAAAGAACACTATCAAGGGACAGATTTTGTTGAACTACATAAGAGAGAGATGGTTCAACTACACCAGGATGCGAGTTCAAAATTTCTTGAGTATGACTTAAAGGTTCACTTCCATGAGGTGGAAGTAGATGCATGAAGAACTAGATAATAGTATAGTTTATCACCCCTAACTAATGGTTAGTATGATCCAGACTAGAGGGTTTGATGAGAGAAAGTGTGCTTGTTCAGGGTGATACAAAGAGACAGTTCTTAAGATGTGATGTTAACCACCATAGCCTTTATCAGGATGCAAGAAGTTCTATTAGGAGGTTGTGTTGGTCACCACTTCATTATGATGATGTTGGTGAAGGAGGCCTCGCGAAGGTCAGAAAAGAACCACAATGTGTGCAGATGAAGTCTCTTGATCGTGTAATGGCTGAGATAGAGCCCAAGGGTGACATAAGTCATGAGCTGATGCAAAGCAGACTGACATGTAGTTCACTGTAGGAGAATATAATGTGAAAATCCGATCCCTCTAAGCTGCAGCTGAGAAAGTTGAGTCCCCGATATATGGGTCCATTTGAGATGGATTGGTGGAGATGGTTGTGTTTAACCTTACCCCACAGGATAACATGATGTGTGATGAGTTCCATATGTCTGGTCTAGAGCATTGTGTGAGATACCCAAGCCATGTGTTGAGCCCTGAACCTATTTAGTTTTTTTTGAGAAGTTGAAAAGTCCTGAGTCACCTACGAGGGTACGATATACCAAGGTAAGAAAGAACTCAGATGGAAGAATATGAGATGATGAAGGTTCTTGGGAACCACCATGGAAAAGGGTAGAGCCACATGGGATCCATGATGGACATGAGGAAGTATTATCTTGTTTGTTTGCTTGCTTGATGGAATTTTGAGGGCAAAATTCTTATAAGAAGGGAAGGATGTTACAACCTGAATTTTGGGTTCATTTACTGAGAAATGTAATTTCTCATATTAAAGATAAATGAACAAATAATCATGCCTTTTGATTGAATGCATGGATTTCATTTACAATAGCCTTAATGATTGTGTTGTGGGCTTTATTGGCTATTGGGCCCAATAACAAGGAAATTCAATTAGTAAATGAATAATTAAGTTTTTGAGAAAAGAAAGGTGTGGAAACCTCCAGAAGGCAAAATAATACAATTCAAAGTTGGATTTTGTGCCTCTTGGGTTCCTTGGGTCCCAAGGAGACCAAAATTGCATAGAGAATGCAAGAAGAAAAGAAAAGACCAATTAAGTATTTCCTTATTAAGAAAGAAATTGACAATAATGATAAAATGTGGAAAATATGTGAACAGATGTATAATTGAGTTATCCTTGGTGGATTTTCATATCCCAAGGATTCTTAATGTTAAAAGTAATTCCAATAGGAAAATAGAAGAGAGATAAAGAGAAATCCTTAAAAATTGAATTAAAAATGAAAAGAAAATGATTAATAAAAGGGAAATATGAGAAATTGAATTTCAAAAGAAGATAAAGGCAAATGGATTTTCCCCAACATGGGAATCCGTGCCTTTTGGATTTCTTGAGGTCCAAGGGACCCAAAATAACAAGATAATGGCAAAGGGAAAAGAAATAACAATTAATTTTGAATTAATTAATGAGATAACTTGGGAGAGAAGGAATGCTTCTCATACATTGTATTTTGTTTCCCAAATTTTGTAAAAAACTAGATAATGCCAAGACAAACCTTCCTTTGAAATTTGAGCTAAAAAGGAGCAAGGATTTGGGAGATACGAATTTCTTAAGGTATTGCCAAATATGGGATTTATTCTGAATTAGGAAAATGAATTTCCTTTTGGTTGATCGCGTGCAACTGAGGTCGTTGGATCTTAATCCAACGCCTGGCGTTCATCGGCTAAGTCCCACTGGGACTGGACTGGGCAGGTGATGGAGGGATTATTCCTCTCTGATTTCCTTGTGATCCATAGTAGATGCGGGCCAACAATGATTCCCATTGAATTTGGGTGATGAAACCACAGGGGAAGATCCCTGGTTCGACTAGGATTGGTCACCGTTTTGGGAAGTACCCAATTCTTGTAAGCCTGCCTCGACCCTATATATAGGGTAGGGCACGTGAGGGAACCAACGTCCCTCTTTGCTACCCAAGCCTCTGCGGAAGAGAGCGAGGAATACTTGTGTGCGCTCAATTGCTTCATCTATCTTGACCTGCGACCTCCATACCTCGGCAAACCTCGCCGGAATCCGGCGAGTAGGAGGAGGATAATGGGTGGTCGTAGTACACAATTGGAACCATGGTCAAGTTCGGTGGAGGGGTACGAAGCTCCCTGACCCATTGGCGCGATCGCATATGGACGAGAGAAAGAAGTCAACTCCCGGGTTGACCAAAGAAGTTGTTGTGCTCGGACGTGACGCGAGGTAGAAGAAGACCCCGTGGTTATTTACCGAACAGTCCCTCTGTATCTTCTTTGTGGGTAAGGGCATTCTTGTACTTCAGTTTATTTTAAATCACAAATAGGTGCGTGGATCGTGAGTCGCGCGATCCTGAGTGGACCAGCGGACCACGGATCCGACGTCTCTTGTTTTTTCTAAAAATAGCAAGTGAACCAATAAAAAAAGGGTTTTTCCTATAAAAAATCATATCTGGAGATAGGAAACTCGGATGGGAAAAGTTAATACATGAAAAATGATCAAAAAAATACAAGGAATGCATTAAAAATGGTTTGGATATCTATATTTGTATATTTTTGTAAAAGTACATATTTTGATGGGAAAAGTGTTAATTTGTAATTGGAAAACCCTAATTGTTAACCAAAGATGGTTTTAATCTTGCAAATAGATTAATTCGAGCATGGTTTACTTGATTAATGTTAAAGATGGTTTTTAACCTGTTTTGATGATAGAATTGCAAGGTTTAGGGTTTTTAAACCTAATATGTTGATTAAAACCCTTAGAGACCCTAAGTGAGGGAAAAAGGGAAGAAAGAATATAATAATCTAAAAATTAGGGTTTTTGTGATCCAAATCTGATCTTAAGATCTTAATGGAAAATAAACTGATATAATTAGGGTTTGATGGATTTTTTGATAAAAATAAAGTAAAACTGATCAAAAGGAAGTGAAACCCTAATTATGGTCAAAACCCTAAAAAGGGCAAATAACCTAGGAAACAACTAGGATTAATGGATCAAGATGACATGATTAATGATAGAGAAATTGGATGCCTTCTTCAGGATCAACCTGTGTGCACTTGTCTGATTTCTTGATTGGTTATTTCTGCATTCAAGTCTGCTAAACAGGTATATGGTTAATTATGAATAACCGCCTTAGTTTCCCGAGGATTTTCTGGATGGTTAATCGCAGTGAATGTAAATTATCTGTTTGGATGTTCATACTTCCAAATCATAAAGTCACTATGATTATCACATTAAAATAGAAGTATGTATTCTCTCACCTACATGCCACCCTGATGGATGATGACAAAGGTTAGGCACAGATGGGTAGACCAATGGACACCTTGAGTGGTGACCCCAGGAACCAAGCTCGGGAATGAGAAGGTGGCCTATGATATTGCATGACTAGTGGGCACCATGAGTGGTGACCCCCAGGCACCAAGCTCGGGATTGAGAAGGTGAACTTAAGTCATTGGCAAATGAAACCTTAAGGTGGGTATGCCAGGGTTAGGGCAAAAGTGGTGGAGAATGTCATACTGAAAAGTATAAATTGGCTTGTTAATTAACTTGATTGTGATAATTGGATTGTTATCCTTATGTGCAAACTTTTGGTTGTCCCCACATACCAGTATATTTTGATATATTGACTGACGTTTTTTTTGTCAGCGTTTTAGGTACAACCCTGAAAGGAACAAACGTTAAAGTGACACATTGTGAAATTAAAACATAAAGTGCAAGGAGGATTAGATAAAGTAGATTCAAGATCTGGTTAGATAGATTTCCAAAGTTTTTCAAAGGTAAGTAAAGATTTAATTTATACCCAAATTTCATTTTAGTTAGTAGAATTTCATAATTATTATTGATTATTTGTCGAACCTTTGATCTTGTTAATTAGATAACGGCACTGACCTTTCGGTCTCCCTTAATTGGGGGTTACCGAGAGGTGGGGTCGTTACATGATGTCTGAATTGAAATCCTCATCTTGTCAAAAATCTCAATTTAAACACTAATATAGTAGGCCAAGAAGAAGAAAATAAGGGATTTAGAAGGAAAAAGAGTAGCATATGCAAATAAATAGGAACAAACCATACAACAGAAGCTCGCCATTCAACATATAGTTATGAAAATAATAATTGTAACTTTAAGATTACATATTGAATTGTAAACTTTTACATATGAACATACTACCACTACAATATGATCTTCTAGACTAGCGGTCCACTGGTACATCTTCCCACCACACAAGTTTCAACTATCAAGAGTCTTCCATATCATATATTCATGTCATCTAAATAAAATATTACAAGTGGTAAATGTTAGCACAATATAATAGAAAGTTGTTTTGAGTATGCTAAAAGATTCATATACCTCTTTAATGTTATTACTTGGCAATAAGATAAATATAGGACTTGGCAATAATATAAGTAACAAAAGAATTTATGAACGAAGACCTTTATTAACAACAAAGAAAACATATTTAATTATATTTTATATTATACCATCCATGCATTTTCCACATGAAGGAATAATGCATCATCTCAACTACCATAGAGCTTGAGATGCAAGATATTATAATCTACTACCAAAGAGTTATATCATTGTAGAATGTGATCTACTACCAGACATAATGATCACTTTCAAGCACTATGCTACCAAAGAGAATTAGTGATTTCATATAATGGAACATATATATAATGTTTCATGTGTTCAAAAACTACATACATAGAGAAGATAAAGCAATGCAACATACAATAGTGCATATGTCTTCAATATCATATGCCATGTCTTACATATATAAATAATACAACCATACTATATAGTAGTCTAAGTAAGAGGTAAAGCACACCTTGAGCAGAGACAACCTAATCATATCATGAGTCAACTATATCATTGATCAACCCTGATTAAGATAAGATCATATGTACCATCATTAGAAACTCATTATCTTAACCCTAGTCATGATTCATCTTAGGGTTTAACTTCAATATGATGTATCTCATGACCTTTACTTATATCTTATCTTGGAATCAAATTATTGATGTCATATTACATATGAGAATTCATAAAAATAACATTATGTCTCAATTTTATTGTTCATTACATATATGTATTAATCCAAATTATTAAGAAAATTCATCATATTAGGGTCTTCACATCATGTATTAAGATTCATCATAAAATAATATATATGTGTTCCCAACTGAACTTAAATTTCCATATTATATTCCACATGCTATTGTAAAGATATTATCTAAATTCCAAGATTCACTAAAAGCATAAACATATTTATTGAATTATATTTACAACTATTAGCCCTATTTATCTATATGAAGCAATTTACATATTTACAAGTTCAAATATCACAATATCTGACATCATATGGATTCTACACATTCTTATGGAGTTCCCAATGTATTTTTATAATCTTTGACAATCATGTATTATTTATTCCACATGAGATTAGCATTACATTGTTTTGACATGGTATCATATAATTAATTATATGGTAAAGGCATTGACATTATCTTCCCATGTTTTTGTACTCCTCATTTTGAAGATTTGAACATTTTGGTTGTAAATTTATGATGAATAGGCTATTTTTTGTGAATTATACAAAGTTGGGCTATAAATTAGTTTTCTTAAAGAATTTATATCTATTGAGAAATCCTAGTCCATATATTTGTTGGATACACGATAGACATATTAGGATTTCTCCTCTACTACAATTCAAGTTTCGTTCTCAGTCTCTATGTGTTGTGTTCACATGTTCTCCCCACATGAAGTTGTTGTCCCACTTTCAGATTCTAGTGAAGATTCATTGTGTATCCTTGCCTCCTCATGTGCTTCTAAGTTTTCTATGGGATTTGATATTCATCCATCTAAATCGCCACCCTTTAGGATTGTTGGTGGTGGTTCCTCCATGTGGACTTAAGGAATTCGCGGGAGTGTAATCTTTTTTAGGCAAAGCAAAAGAGGTGAAATCAACCATGGCCATCCCCACACTTTTGTAGAACACCAAAACAATGGATAGACTCCCACAAACTCACCTACATCCTCCGTTTGTGGTGGGAGATACTGTGGATTGGTCCTAATTTTAGTCTTCTTCTCTGGCAAAACCACTAGCAAAAACATCCCTACAGTCTGTGGGGATGACTAGATTTGTTTTCCAGGAACTAGACCTTGGGTTTCCTCTGGTTGGACTCCCTCTGACTGCCTTTTACCTCCATTCTCTACTCCCATTCACCGACCGCTCACCACACTGAAGTGCTAATGGAAATGGAGGGATCGTTCTAGTCATAAACTAAACAAATGAACACGAGTAAGAGGTCAGGGTACTCCTAAGAGGATTCGAGCTTAACTGCTTGGTCACTTTCTCTGCTCAACGTATGTTCAGAGATCGTGGTTTCATGGATGCTAACACACCATACTGCTCCATGACTCATCCAGATCTAGAGCTTTAAGATGATCTCACTATTGTCCAATATCCATCTTGTGGTTCCGTAAGGGCCTTCACAAAATCGGATATGTGGCTCACTCAAGTGAACTATCCCAACCACTAAAGTAGACATGATTGTCCAAGATATGACCACGCAACCTAGCCTCAACTAAAGGGCACATGACACCCTGTCTGATTAACAACTTAGTCTATCTAGATTAAATAACTTGGCCATCAATCATAAATATATTAATAATTTCACCATATTCAGATCTAAATATCTCTATCAGTGATCTTGGAAACTTTCAAAAAGATTAACCATAAATTTATCATCATCATAACTACATTCCATTAATTTTTTGTTCCAGCTTTACAATATTTTATCAAGCAACCACTTAATCCAAAATGGCACATACTTATGGGCATTTATCATAACATTATCATCAAATGACTTTTAACTTTTGCCAAACTAATTAGAGTACCTTCACGTGATCATCACACACTTCTGGGACAATCATAATGTCATTATCATATGTTGACCCAAGTAAGATAGAAACATCACAACATATACAAATGGACTAAAATTTCATAACAACAATCTCCAACCTATGATACAATTATTTAATTGAGTAACCAAGAATATTAAAAGTTCACTCTATCACAAAGTTTCTACATATCAAAACGAAAAAAATACTATAGTATTCCAATATCTTGAGGTCTTCTCATCTATTTGTTGTGTTTATCAATTTTATACTTCTATCTTTATCCTTCTTCTGGTTGCTCATTCACAAATTATGTTCCCTATTATGTTGGTCACTGATGCAATCAGCCTCCCATGTCTCCTCAAACTTCTACTCTTCCATATTACCCCTTGTATCCAACCCTCACACCCTTTAGATTGCTTCTATCCAACCTTTAACACAATTATCATGTGTTGTACTATTTATTCAGTATGCCACTCGATTACACTAACCATAGTCCCTCCGCTCTGACTATACCATTGTCATCACCCCACCTTCCTTGTCAACATGTCTTGCCTCTTCAAACCCTCTCGCTTTCCATTTCTCGTGCCCCCCATCTCTTTTCCATGTACTTCTGAACGGACTCTGATGTCTTACCCTCTTTGCCAATCTACCCACCCTCACATCCTTCAATAGTACCATCATTCCTTCCAATATAAAACCCTAATTTTCTACCTTGATGTCCTCCTTCGTCCCAATATGTTGCCAAAGGGGAGCATCTACCGGGGATCTAGAAAGATGAAGGGAGGATGTGAGGGTGCAGGAAGCAAAGAAGTTGATATAACAAGGGTAGGAGTGGTGGTTGGACGAAGGGAATGGTGTAGTGGTTGTAGTGACACAAAGGGGGTGACAAGGTAGATCATTGAGGGGCTAGGGGATGTGGCAACATAGGGGCATCGATGCAATCTTCTTTGACATCGATTGGTAGTGGACATAACCAATGTAAGAAGAAAACATGACGAAGTGTGAAAATGGGTTTTTTGAGGTCAAGATTTCCATTCTAAAACTAGTCAGAACCTTATGCTAGGATAGTTAACTTTAGACATGGCGATTTGAAAACATTGTAATACGTTACCAGCTATATATACCCTTTTTTATATAAATTTCATTTGTGAATAGACATTTTTCGAGACAATCATCATAACCAATTTAATACTTGTTAAGTACATATGATGTATGCCTTTTCTTCCATTTTCTTTGCGGAAAATATCTTGGCAGTCATTAATCGGCATGTGGAATCTTAGGAATATCACGATGTACATGGGTAGTTCCTTCCATACATGCAGTGGACCATCAGGTGACACTTGCTGGTCTCCTCCACCCTGTGAAGACATCGGAAAGCGGAGGAACTCAGCGGTGATTGCGGTGGTGCACTGCAGCTGGTCTTTGCTTTGGCGTATTATTAGCAAATAGCAAGCCGCACCTTCCTCCCTTGCTTCCTTCCTTCCCATCCAAACCCACGTGAGCTCTCTTTGACATCGTACGTAGCACTGTACAACTCAGCACCCAGTGCCGCACATAATCTCAGTCCAGCTAGCTCCTTCTCTCTTTTCTTCCCCGATCTAGCTCACCTTCCTTTACTTTATTACTTTTTGTATTTGGATAGAAAGGCGTCGGAAGGGAACTTTTTTCAGTCACGCGGTTTGGAGCTTTATGTTCCCGATCTATGCTCCCCGGTTTCTACCTGCTCCGCCTACGATTTGCCCGCTAGCTTTCCCCCACTGGACCTCTCGGATGAGCAGCTAGCGAAGCAAACGAGACGATTGAATTGATCCAAACCCTGGCTGCGGTGGAGATTCCCATGCTTAGGTGATATAAACAATTCTTATTGGAGTGTGCCACAGGGTGCTTGGACTCATCGTATGCCGACGGATGCATTCTGTTGTCCCTTAGCTCTCTTTCTCCCTTCCCACTTGCTTGTCGTCTGCTTCTATTGTATTATTGCCCACGATCGGACACTACTGGATGGTGCTGATGTAATGGGCATCCGATACAAAGTCAATGTGCTGTTTTCCCAGAGAGGCACAGGGTTTAAAAGAATGGGATCGGTTCTTTTCCAATGCCGGTTATAAACAGCCAGACAGACTGAATATGTTGTTGGTTGTAGATTCTTGATGATTAACTGAAACAAGAAGACCTAGTTCAGATCATTCACAGAATGATAGAGCGAAACCAGATCTGCTTGGAAGCATATTTCGTCTAAGAAGTATCCCCTTCCGTCTCCACGTACGATAAACCAATGCCATCAAATTGAGTAGATCTGATGTAATATAAGCTTCTTAGTGGTCCACATATCTTGCCTCTCTGTTGGGCGGTAGTGGGTATCATGTTCTCGGAAAAAATGGATGACTTGATGGTTTCTCATCGCATGACAGCGTTAGCACCTCTGATTATCTAAATTTCATTTAACACTCAAGTTTAAATAACAGAGTTATAGGCCCAATCATGTTATATGAAAGTGATTGTTGTGCGATGAAGAAATAAGATTTCAACAAAATGAACGTGGTTAAAATGTGTATGCTAAGATGCATGTGTGGGAAGAAGAAAAATTCGTTTGAGAAATAACTATATCATGAACAAAGTGGGGTTGACTAATATTGATGACAAATTACAATTCAGCCATTTGAGATGGCATGGATATGTGCAACATAAACCAGGTAATGTGTCAATATGGAACAATGCTGTGGAATCAAGCACAATAAAGAAGAAGAAGAAATAGGCCTAAATTAATCTAAGAAGAGCATATAAAAAAAGATTTTAGATCTCTAAACCTTGATCATAATATGACTTAGAACTGATTAGAACTATTGAGGCTTAGATGATAATGATGATGGTGAGTCAAGTTTCAGTTTGATGATGCGTCGGGTAATGGATCTCAGACAAAAAAAGCAAAGCAGGATTAGTTCTAAAAAAAAGCAGGATTAGTTCCAAACAGTGCAACAGGCGAACAACTTGAACAGTTGAAATTCAGATTCCCAATAAATAAAGAAGAACGAAACTGCAAACAGAGCAGAATAGATCCGAGAACAAATTCAGTTCTAGATTTATACTTCTTATCATTTCCAATTATAGGATGGCATGAATTAGTACTGCTAGTAGAGAAAGTTTCAACTACAATAGTTTTTCATTTAGGTACAGCAAAATTCGGTTTGGACTTTGAACCACGAATCTAACCAACTCTTTGAGTTCATGTTTCCTACGCCGAACAATCCAATAAAAAGTAAGGATTGAGTGTTGGAACTGATAAGAGGAAATGACGTTTAAGTGTTAAAACAAAGGAAAATTTTCTTAGATTTGGTTGTCGTGAGTGTGCTTTTATGAGATGTTTTCGTTGTAGATAAGACAATGCTTCTCTCTCTCTCTCTCTCTCTCTCTCTCTCACACACACACACACACACACACACACACTCTCCTTGTTCTCTCTCACACACGCAATGATAGTTAGTGAGGTTGCATTTAGATTGTATCGATGTCACATCCTAATTCAGTAACATAAATAGGTTTTTCAAAATTTCAAGTAGTCATTTATTGTTTAACTCACATATCCTTTGGACAGTTATAAGACATTAGGTATTCCGTAATCCGTATCATTTGTTTTTGTAGTATTTTTTTTAAGGAAGCCGAGAAGCTATTTATTCATCTTGCCTTCTCCTTGCAAGCAAAATTGGAAAAGGGTTACATGCACTAATAACAGGATTAAATATGGTATGTAGTTGAAGAAGCCATCTTTGTTTTTGAGGTGATGCTTAGCAAGTAAGTCGGCAGCAGCGTTGCAATTTTTGTTAACATATTTGATGATGTAGTCATTCTCGTGGACAAGTAAGTTTATGCTCCCAACCAGGTTGGCAAAGGACGGGCTGTTTATACCTTCTTCCAGTATTGTTTGAGTAGCGACAAGACTGTCTGTATAAAAATCAGTAGGACCTGTGAGGTTGGATTGCGCATACTCCATTGCCTTGTGTATTCGTGTGAGTTCTGCATAGAGGACTTTGTCAGTCGCAATAGTTTCTCCAAAGCCACCTATCCACTGCCCTATGTGATCCCTTACAATACAAGAAACAACAGAATTACTTTCTCCAATTGCAGCATCCGAGTTGATAGTTAGATACCCGATACTAGTCGGAGACCATTGTGCACTGACTGGATTTTGGGGATTCACCCTTGTACTTTTGTTTTCAGAACAAAATACCATCTCATTCATTTTAAACTAATATGATATGCGATTGCGGATCCCCTCAGTCGTGCATTTGGCATTATTGAATACCTCATTGTTTCTGTTACGTCAAAGTACCTGGCAAGTAATGGCGTAAAGTCTGCCAAATGAGTTGTCGTTGTTGGTATAGTTAAACATCCATATGCTTCCCTTATTTTCATTCCAGAAATCAGCAGTGATGTTGCTATCCAAGACCTTCCTCTAGATTGTTTTATTCTGTCCACAATCCATCAGTGCGTGAAGCATAGTCTCGCTCTCAAGGTGACATCTAGGACATAGGTTGTCCATAGTCATGTGCGCCTAGCATGTCTTCGTGCGTTAGTGAGGATGGCTTCATGACCCATCGTCCAGAGCAACAACTTGGTCAATGAGGGAACCTTCAGCTTCCAGATGGAGTTCCATTTTCTCTGCATTGCCAAATCTGGTGTAGGTCTGCACATAGAGTAAGCAGACACTATGGTGAACCTACCACTGTCAGTGAGCATCCAAGTTCAAGTGTCTTGTTTCGTAGTGTTGAAAGGCGCAGCAATCTTCAGAATCTCCTCGACCACATCAGGAGGAAACCAGCTGTCGAGGAAGTCCCGATCCCAGTACCTGTTGTCCTTAACCACACTACCAACCTTAAGATCAGTAAGATCCCGTCTGTTCATATTTAATAGATGCTACCCATATGACATTTTAAGAAGACAAACAGTTCAAGAATAAAGAGGATGGTAGTATGTATAAGAACTTTGTGTACAACATCACATATGCACTAAAATGTGTCTATGTGTGTGAAGGCATCGCAACAATTATAAAATACAATTTAACAACCCCGAATGATGAAGGACCTACAAGAAACACAAAACCTAGTAAGCAAAGAAAACCTGTGAACATGCAGAAAAGATGCTACTAACAAAGAGGCGTACTTTTGGTAACATCTATTGGCTCCCAAATATTTGTTTCTGTCTATGAGGAAACGAGCTTGAAGTAGCAATAGAAATGTCATTATGGATAATATTCAAGAATTTAAAATATGATTCTTTATTCAAATTATTACATACATGAAAATGGGACATTCTCTCCTTCCACTTAGTACAACAAAAAGAGTAACGATCAAAGTGATATACAGAGTTATGTTTTCGTGCATCACTAATAGCGACATGCATTCCCCTACATCCATGTTTTATACATATTTTATTTCACACATAGCACTACATAATTACTAGATTAGAAGGCATCTCATGTGCTTCACCAAGTGAGACACCTAAGTTTACTTGGCGTTCAATCCTTTTGTATTCTACAGAGTAGGAAGACATCAATATAGTACTCTAAAGATGAATATACTGCCTTGATTATGTAGAGAATTAGATGGAAGGTCAATTAGTTTGTTGATCTATTAGACTAATCCCTCCTACATATAGGAAAGAGGGATATTTACAACTTGTGATTCAAGTATGTGTGGGACTCAAGCATACTTGTGACTCAAGTGTGCTTGGGACTCATGAAAACTGTATCGTCTAAATGCTAAGGCCCATTTACATAATAAACTAAATTATTAATAACTTGTGACACTCCCCTTGAAGCCGGAGCTTAAATGAATCCTAAATCATCTCACGATGTCATCTAGAATCCAAAGATAAAACCAAACTCATGAATAATATTACTCTCCCCTCAATATGACAATCAAATACTCAAATATTACAATACTCCCCTTAAGTTGATAATCAACATGACTTTAATTAATCTTTCAACATCATATGAGAGAGAGCATATAACATATGTAACACTCCCTTTAAAAGACAATTAGAGATTCTTGAAAGATTTATAAGTAGCATATGGAGCAGTAGTATATAGAAGCAAGTGGCATTATCTCATTTTCTAGTGTCGTCAAGTAGTCCACAGAGTGTCAGTTCCCAAGTAGAGTAGTAGTTAATGTGAACAAGCACAAAGAAGCTTGCGAGTGGTGGAGAATAGACAAAGTAGTAGTCAACGTGCATACTCACATAAGAGAGAGACAGAGAGTGAGAGAGAGAGAGAGAGTAGAGATGACATATTAAGAACCTCTTGTGCAAATCAATTTGACAACAAATAACATCAAGATGCGATGTAGAAACACTGTAGAATTTTTTCATTTCATCATCTTCATCTTCTATAATACTTCATCTTATCACTTCCTATATTAGTATTAAATAGTAGCAAGTCATAACAAGTGACATCATCTCACTTGTTGGCATTGTCAAGTAGTGCAGACAGTGATGGGCCACAAGTAGTAGTTGACATTAACATTCAAGGACAAGCCAGAGAGTGCTAGAGCACAGAAAAAGTAGTAGTGAATGTGCACATGCACAAACAACACAAAGCAAGTAGATATAAAATACATGGAATGAACAAACTCTCATGCAAATCAGTTGAAACAAGCAACTTCAAGATACAAAGTAGCAATAGTAAAAAAAATTATTCATTTTTCGTCTTCTTTCCTCTTTCGACTCATATCTTCCTCTATTCTCACACTCATACCAACCAAGAAAATAATCAACAATGTTTGGGATGGAGAGTCATAGACAATAGTATAGAAAATTGATATACATGCAAATATGTGTAGGAGGGTAGTCGATAAGCCAATTCAAACCAATCATAATTTAGCATGGTATATAGAGGGTAATATATGGATAGAGGGAGGTACAACATATGTATGTAAGATATATAGGGAGTGGACAAGATAATGAAAAAGTTCTAAAAAAGAAAGATAAGTGTTTCTAGTACAAATAGAAAAGAAACACACCATGTATATAAGCCATCTTCCATATGTTAGTATAGAAAAAGATGAAGTTTCATGTTGAGAGAGAATTTTAGGTAATTTTTTTCATTCTCAACCATAAGACTAAATATATGAACATACTAGTAGAGAGAGGGAGAATAGTGGCGACACTACTACAGAAATGGCTTATAACGTCACATTTACAGGCATCAGTTGTATACAAGAAATGGACGCCTAAACCCTACAACGTCGGTTGAATACAAAAATTGACATCTATCAATGAAGAGCAGCCCGACACAGGTAGCACTTTTAATTTAATGTTGGTTCCTTAATAAGCAACCGACGCCTAAAATTGACCACCAAATCTAAATTACCAATGGAAAAAAATTACCTCCAAAACTTAACATAAGGCGTTGGTTATTAACTAATTAACCGATGACTAAAGGTTTTTCGCGAGATAAAAATTGGGCACATTGTTATCGTCAGTTTTCTTGAAATAACCGACGTTGATTGTGTTTTCACGCGCTATCCCCTCGAAATTTTCACCCCCTTTGACGTCAGTTTCTTACGTCAGCCGACGTTGATTGTTTGAAGTGTCGGTTGTTTTGAATAACCGACGCATATTGTTAACTTAATAGCACCTGTGCGAGCCAGACTCTTCCCCTTTCTCTATTTCATTCCTGCTTATTGGTTAGGTCTCTGGCGATTTCTCTCTGTTGTCGTTCTTTCTGTCGTCGTTGTGCCTGCCCTGCCACCGTTGCACCTGTCGTTGCTTCTAGAGCTCGCCAGCTGCCGTTGCGCCTGCCCTTGCTTCTAGAGCTCGCTGGCCGCCGCTGCCCTACCACCTCTCTCACCACTGCCCTGTCGCCGCTTCTAGACCCACTTCTCCGCCACGACTGCTGAAAGGTATGCTTCCTCCACTGTCGCCGCTTACTTCTCCACTGCCACCACTGTCTAGTTAGGCCTCTGGGCGGACGCTTGGGCGGCACCAAGGCACGCCTAGGCTTCTACTGGGCGTTTTTTTTTAATTATGTTATTTACTGATTTGTGTTTATTTATGTACTAATTTTGTTATTATTTAATCATCTACTTATTTAACTTTATTTATCAACTTATTTAACTTTATTTATCAATTGATCTATATTTATTCATCTACTATTTGTATTTATTTATGTACTGATTCAGGAATTAATTAATCAATTACTTATTTATATTAGTTTATCAATAAATTTGTATTTATTCATCTACTTATTTCTATTTTTTGTCTACTATTATTTATTTAGTTATCTAATCATTTGAAATTATTTGTGCACTACTTTTGAAATTATATAATCATCTAGTGATGTAACTTTATCACAGGCTCATTCTCAACAATTAGATCTAGATCTTAGGGTATGTCTACCGTCCTAACTATGAAATTGGTAACTTGTTTCCTTGTTGAGTATATTGAGAATCCTAATCACCCTTCTTGCTTAATGATTAACTCTAATGCACTTACGTGACATGCTTGGAATGTAAATGAACTTTGCCCTAGATTGCCAATCATGCTTCTAAAGACAACAATAATCATCCTAACTTGAAGAACTAGGATATGAATGATGAAACTAGGATTGTAGGTATAAGAATGACAACAATGTATTTGTTGGCCTAAAAACCCATCCAAGATTTACTCATTAGGAGTAAATATTAGACAGTCCCCGATTTGGGACTGTTCTTGAACACCTAATCTCACTTAGTATGTAAGTGTATAATGTGTATTTGGTTTTCAAGAAAATTTTGGTAGCACTTCCCCGTTTGTTCTCTAAGTACATATGTACTTGGAGAACAGTGGGGAAATGCTGCCAAAATTTTCTTGAAAACCCAATACACATTAGACACTTACTAGTGAGATTAGGTGTTTAAGAATGGGATAGATGGTACACATTTATTATATATAAGACCTTAAACCCTAAAGTTTTAACCATAAACCCTAATCTTTTAACCCTAGACCCTAATCTTGTTCTAATATGTACTTGTTTTCTCTTTGATCATAAAATGGATAGATCATGGATGTCCATTCCAAATCACTGCACCCCTGAGTTTATTTCTGGTCTTCATCAGTTTATTAGATTATCTGAGGAACATAGGAAACAACCTGGAGATAGGTTATATTGTCCATGTAGGCATTGTGGTAACAACTTGAAAGTCAGCATTGGTGACAAAATCAAAAATCATGTCATGTGCAATGGGATTGTACAAGGCTATATAAAATGGCACTGGCATGGAGAGATTTCAAACCTAAAATCATTGGATGTTGATACCAGTGCTTGTGTGGAAGAAGAAATTGCCTCTGATGACATAGATGTGAACGAACCTATTCCAGTAGACATCGTTGATGTGATGTTGGATAGTTGTGGGGTAGAGCACACTGATCCACCTTCCATGTTTAGAAACATTGTGCATGATGTTGAGATACCATTATACATAGATTGTATGTTTACGAAGCTTACCACTATGTTGAGATTGTATAAACTGAAAGCTTACAATTGATGGAGCGATAAAATCTTCACGTCATTGTTGTCTTTGTTGAAAGAAAATCTTCCTAAAGGAAACGAGCTGCCAATCTCAACATACCGGTTAAAAAAATTGTTGTGCCCAATGGGAATGGAGGCCAAGAAGATACACGCATGCCCGAATGATTGTGTATTATTTCAAAAGGACTATGTGGATTTGAAAGATTGTCCGAAATGTGGTGCGTCAAGGTACAAATTGACGACTTCGGGAGAGTCCAAAACTGGTTCTCCTACCAAGGTGATGTGGTATCTACCTATAATACCATGGTTCCAACGCTTGTTTTCCAATCCTATAGATGGGAAGAATTTGAGGTGGCATGCAGATGTTAAGAAAAATAATGATGGGAACCTACGACATGCGTCTGATTCCCCACAGTGGAAGAAGATTGATTTATTGTACCCTGCATTTGGTGAAGAAGTCAAGAATCTAAGACTCAGGCTTTATAAAGATGGGATGAATCCATATGGGACATTGAGCAGCCAACGTAGCACTTGTCCAGTTATTCTTGTTATATACAATCTTCCTCCCTTGTTGTGTATGAAAAATAAGTATGTTATGTTGTCATTGTTGAAATAGGGCCCTAAACAACCTGGAAATGATATTGACGTCTATCTTGAACCTCTGATTGCTGACTTGAAGAAACCCTGGGGTGAAGGTGTGATGACCTATGATGCTTCAGGAAGAGAGACATTTTGTTTGCACGCTATGTTGTTTTGCATTATGAATGACTTTCCAGCGTATGGGAATTTGTCTGGATATAGTGTCAAAGGATCTAAAGCGTGTCCTATATGTGAAGGGAACATTGATTCAATACGACTAAAACACGGCGACAAGACTATATATCTTGGTCATCGAAGGTACATCTTGTTGTCCACTTGACTAGGGAAGTGAAAATGTTGGGACCAGTTTTCTTGCATTGGATGTATCCCTTGGAACGATACATGAGCATTTTCAAAGGTGATGTTTGAAATTGTTATCAGCCTGAAGGGAGTATTATTGAGGGTTATGTGATGAGAGAGGTTATGGATTTTTACAATGACTTTCTGAGTCATAATGGCACTCCTGTGAATGAAAAGAATATTGAGGAGCATTTTGGCAAAGGAATTTTGAGATCACGGGTGAAAGTAATCAGCCGTGAGCAGTTGGAGCAAGTTCACTTGTATATTTCACACAAAATCAACGAAGTGAGTGTTTATATTGAGGAACATACCAATTTCATCAAGAGATAATATCCTTGAGCCAATTCAATGTGGCTTGCAAGAGAGCATAATAAGACATTTATTAAGTGGTTTGATGATAAAGTCTTACAACAACTATCTCAAACACCAGATAATCTTACTAAAACTATCAAATGCCTCACCTTTAAACCAAAATTGAATGTTATGTCTTATGAAGGGTTTGACATAAATGGATTCTCATATTTCACAAAGCATCAAGATGATAGGAGTGTCGTCCAAAATAGTGGGGTCACCCTTCAAGTGTCTTCATTGTTTTTTGCAAGTACAAAGGATAAGAGTCCACGTGAAGCTAAAATGTCATATTACAGTGTCATTGAAGATATATGGGAGTTTGACTACGTAGATTTTAGAATTCCACTCTTTAAATGTATTTGGGTTGACAACAACAAAGATGTTATAGTGGATGAATTGGGTTTCACATTAGTGAACTTTGAAAAAATTGGCGAGAAGGGTAAACCATTCATATTGGCATCACAGGAAAAACAAGTATTTTATATTGATGATCCTACAAATGATAAATGGTCAGTTGTTCTTCATGGTAAAAGACATTTCATTGAAGATCCTATAGATGAAGAAGAGTACTATGATAAGTATGATGACTCCAGTCCATTCTCAGTTGGGTTGCCAACACCACCAAACATTGAAGCTAAAGATGACTTGTATGTGAGCGGATATCAGAATGAAGGATTGTTAATTGATAAAAAATAGTAATATTAGAGGCATGCATGTTTATATTTTTTATATTTTTTATTTTTCTGAATGTGAACTTTACAATGTGAATGTGAACTTTACAATGTGAATGTGAACTTTCAGATGGCTGAGCATTCTCTTGATGACCGTGCTTGTAACACCCCTGACCTGGGTTATGTGTTAACCCTAGATGTTTTGCATAATAAGGTTGAGTATATGCTTAATCTTATCTTGGAAAAAGTAATTAGGGCTCATGAGAAACTTATGTTTCAATTTTGGTCCTGTTTGAACAATGTTGAAGCAATGTTTGCTTGTTTTGGACTAAAGTGCACATTACCCAAGTTAAGGGGTTAAATTGCAAATGTTGCATGATAAGATGTTCCTCTGATGTTGAGACATCATAAGAACGAATATGATGTAGTGGTATGGTTTTCACAAGCTTGGGCACCAAGATTAACCTTGTAAAGCAATCCTTGTGCATTAAAACCTAGTTTTGGTGTAATGCGCAATTTACCCAAAACCTAGGATTCAATATGCAAATTACCACTTCAATAAGGCCCCTAATATTTCTTGTCATCATGTAGAGAAAATAAAATGAGAGGGGCGCCTCATTTGAATTTAGTTGGAGGAGAGAGAATCTTGATATGAAAATAATCAAGATTTAATCCTAATTGAAACCCTAATTCAATTTAGGGAAAAAATGGATGTATTAATTAAAGTGCCTTCAACAAAAATTAAAATGGTTGGATTCAGATGTGTGTGGAAGATATTAAAGCCTTGCAAATGCACGGGCATATCCTAAGGAGGTGAAATTCCACTCTCCATTATTAAAAGAAAAAGAATTTCCACTCAAATATTGATATTCTTATTATAAGGGTTAAGGTGCTTAATTTCTTTTCCCTTAATTCATGGATAATGGAAGGGATTTCGGTGGGGATAGAGATGCCCTTGTATGAATGAAACTAATGGGGAAGTGGTGGCAACAATTTTGGAATTAAAAGACTTCTATAAAGTATTTTCTCTCTCATCAATTTTCTTATAAAAGTACCTTTTCCAAGCCAAAACAAAGGCTTTTTCAGATTCTTTCTTTCCCCTTGCTTGGAAAACGAACAAGGAGCTGTGGAGGAGAATGAGGATGACCCCCAACCTGTTGATAAGGTTCTTGACCTCCTTTCACCTTGAATCCATGGTGAAAATCAAAAATCAATGCATATATCGATCCCCTCTTCAATTCTAACCAATTCTTTTTACTCAAAGCTTGAGGACGACCCTTGGAATAGTGAAAGGAGTTGCATCCACCATTGTTTCTGTGAGCTTGGAGATTTGGATCTCAATTGGAGGCGGGTTTTATAACTTGAACCCTTAATTTTATTATTGCAATCAATTCCTTATCAATTGGTGATCATTTCTACATTTCCGAAATTAAGTTTGCTTGATTGACGCAATCTCCATGGAAATCACAGTAGATTTCGTGAGTTTGGAGCTTGATTATGATGACATCATCATAATCACACACCTCCCCAAATATCTAGGGCAAACGGTTTCAATGTTGTGTCCAAACGGTTTGCAAACCGTTTGGTGGTTTGAGTTCCAAACCGTTTGGAATGGTTAACCATTTGATATGGTTGACCATTTGAAGATATATGCTGTGGTGCTTGGATCTTGATCCAATGGTTTTAATTAGTTGATCTTGAAGGTTTCAATTGTGTATGAGTCATTAATTGCAAACCCTAATCAGCTAAGTGCTGATTTTGAAATTGATTGAGATGATGGTTTGGGTTGATTGACCCAAACAGTTTTAAAACCATTTGGAGATCACCCAAACAGTCTCAAGACCGTTTGGGGGTCACCCAAGACCGTTTGGAGGTCTAGGGTTAAGTATGGCTAAGTGTTTGAAGATCCAAAGATATAATATCAACCCTAATCGGCTAAGTGCTGATTTTGCAATTGAATAAGTTGATGGTTTGGGTTGATTGACCAAAATGGTTTCAAAACCATTTGGGAATCACCCAAACGGTCTCAAGACCGTTTGAGGGTCACCCAAGACCGTTTGGAGGTCTAGGGTTGAGCATGGTTGGGTATTTGATGATCCAAAGATACCATATTGAATTGCAACTAAGTGCTGATTTGATAATCAATCCAATGGTCCAAAACCCTAATTGGATGTCATGGTTTTAATGATGGAATGGGAAAACGGTCTCAAGACTGTTTGGAGATCAACCAAACGGTCTCCAGACCATTTGGTGGTCATACAAGACCATTTGAGGTCAGGTCACATCATGTGATGATGATAGTTCATTGATTTCAATTGATCTTTTTCCACAATGTCAACCATTGATGGATCCTTGATTTCAAACCCTAAGTGATGGTTTCTTGATTATCAAACCTAGTTCAATTGGGTTCAAAACTCTAAATTAAAGGTCTAATTGAATGGTGATTTAGTGATCCAATTAATGAATGCTTTAGTGATTCAATTTATAATTGGTCCATGGATTGAAACATTGAGTCGATTGTGTGTTGAAGTATTTTTTGGTCCATGCGGTTTTGAGAAGGTTTGAACCAAATGGTCTAAAGACCGTTTGGCTCCAAATGGTATCAAGACCTTTTGAGTCCAAACGGTCTCAAGACCGTTTGGTACCAAACAATCTCAAACCGTTTGGAGACCCAAAGTGCAAACGGTTTCAATACTACTTTGTCTAATTGGTTTCAAGTATAACTTGTTCAAATGGTTTTAAACCAATTTCTAAGGACCCTGACCTCCATTTAGGGCTTATCTTGTTTTCTTTGCTTAACCCTGATGCTTAGTTGCTTGCTAATCACCTTCTGTGGTGATTAGGGTTTGTTGGTGCTTTGTTGAGAGCTGGAGGTGCTACTTGCAAATAACCCAAGTCTAGGGTTTGTAGACAAGTTTGTCACCTTGTGATGTGTTCCTCCCTCTCTTTGCTTCCTCTAGTGTTGAGAGGAAGGGTTGGGCTTGGTTGAGCTTGTTGGGCCTTGTGGTTCCTTGCCTTTGCTTCTTTGGACCTTGTGTCGGGCAAGGGCATGCTTGTGTCAGCCTATGTGTGTCGCCCTGGTGGTGTGTCACCTAGGGTCTGTGTCGGCCATGGTGTGGGTGTGTCGGACATGGCATGGAGGTGTGTTTCCCATGGACCCTTTGACTCTCTTTGACCTCGTTTGTGTCACCACTAGTGGACACTTAGTGCTTGATGCTTTCATGTGGCAATGGCCTTGGACATGTGTTTAAGACATGTTAGAGTGGTGGTTTTGCACATGGACAAGTGTCCCTAGGTGGGCAACACCTTGCTTTACTCTACCTTGGTTTCTCCTCCATCCCCTCCTATATATGTGTTTCCTTTCCCTTGCTAAGGATCCCTTTAGTTCCTTAGTCTCCCTCTCCCGTGGTGCACGACACCTCTCTTCTTTTGCAAGCTTGGTGGCCAATCCTTCTTGGAGTATCCTTCTTCCTCTAGTGGTGGTCAAACCCTGGAGTGCCTTGCTCTCCTTCTTGTGGTGGTGCTAGGAGCTTGGAGCTTTCTTAAGGCGGGTTACATAACTCCTAACCCTAGCTATACTACCTCTTCTATGTTCTTATATGTTTCTTATGATCATGATCGGCTATGCTTGTTGCTAGTTTAGTTTCTTGCTTAGTTGAACCTTGTTGGCCGAACCTATAGTCTAGGGTTTCTTAGTGAGCAACACTCCTTTCTCTCCTTAGTCTAGATGAGTGAGCTTGAGTTCTAGTATCATGGGCAACACTCTTCTCTCGTTTAAGTTGAGAGGTGAACTTGTATTCTAGTAGCTTGAGCAACACCCTCCTCTCACCATGGACTTGAAGGGTGAGCTGTGTGGTAGTTGTGGATCTCGGTTGTGGTTGTATCTTGTGTTGCCCGATTGGTGATAAGAAGCTTGGAAAGACCCCTCTCTTAGTTGTTGAGAGGTGAGTCATCTTCTTGATCCTTTAGGGTTTTGGTTCCTTGTGCTTGAGGTTGGTGACGACCTTGTGGAGTTGCATCTTGACCATTATGACCTTGAGGTCTATGCTGCCCGATACCCCTCTTGACCTTGAGCCTTGGATGACACCTGTTGTGGTTGTGTCGGGCAATGCTCCCTGGTCCTTGCCTTGTTGTGTCGGGCGTCACACTTAGCTGAGTACCCTTCCCGACACATATAACCTAGAAGGCGGTTTAGTATCGTTATGCCTTGTTGTGGTGGAAACGTTGCTAGCTAGTCTATGGTGGGCATCACTCTTTGGCCCTAGCTATGTGTGTGTCGACCGACAACACAAC
Organism: Alisma plantago-aquatica; assembly: GCA_963693085.1. NCBI lineage: Eukaryota > Viridiplantae > Streptophyta > Magnoliopsida > Alismatales > Alismataceae > Alisma > Alisma plantago-aquatica. Next base: position 546,481,285 of record OY856414.1, read on the forward strand.
ACTTGATGGGCGTTGCACTACACCATAGTACCCGATACAAGTGGATGTCCGATATGTATGGGCACACGATACATGATGCACCGTTGCACAACGTGCCGTTGCCAGACATGCTCCTTTGCCAGAGTTGCGCACCTGGTTGGCCATTACCAGCTGTGCACGACACCGCGTTGCACCTAATACCCTATGTTGCACAACGCTGCGTTGCGCGACATGCCCTTGAGCCTAGCTGCACGGCATGATGTTGCCCGTTATGCCTTGGATGCCTGACACCCTTGTGCTTGGCCGATATGTGTTGGTTTGCCTAACTGGCATGAGTTGAGGGTTGGGTGATAGGGGAGAGTGCCCTCCCCAATACCACTTCTTGTGAGGGTAGTGGGCACTTCTCGTGAGGGTCTGGTCTCTTATGGAAATCTATGTGCTAGCTCTTGTTAATGAGTCATGTTGGTTTTTTATAGTAAACCTTGACATGCTTAAGGGTAATCATGATAGTAGGTTACACCTATGTATCGTACCATGATATTACCTGTTTGTGTAATCATCTTAATAATATGAATACTGCTGAGATAATGATAAACATATAAGATGCTTTGCATGAATTGTATCTATGGTCACAGGTAGAGGCATGAATGATAAAGCACCTAATCATCAATGTTGCCCTTCATCAATAATATGATCTTTCTATTAATCCATGATGATTGTGTATACTAACCATGCAGGTCATGCATAGACAGGAAAAGGGCTATGAGGTATATATGATGAGTAACATTGTTTTGATAGTTACTCTTGATGATGAAGATGACATACATGATGTGTTTTGGTCTGAGAACCTGAGTTTGGCTAAAGTGCCTAAGTTGATAAGGGATTGAGATTCCATGGCAATAGATGATTGGCAAGAGTCCAAGTGGTAACATGTAATGTTAGATCCTTGGGATGGATCTGGATGAGATTGATGACAGTAAAAGCATGATATTGAGTTTCATGTTATTTATTCTTGTTATAGTTTGCATGTTATATAACTTGGTTGAATCTTGTAATCCGCTTAAAATATACTAATTAATCACAGTGTAACAAATCATGTAGTTTGCCCTGGCCATAGATCCATCATCGTCAGTAGCTGGTGATGGTGAAACAGGTTCTCCTGTGGGTTCATATGGAAGCGCATATTGTTGAATATGTGTGGTTTCTCCTAGCCTAAAATAGAGAGGAAATCGAGTGCAGCTGCGGTTGCAGACTCGGATACATATATAGAGCATGGTGAATAGGCCCATGGATCAGAGTGATAGAGCATGAATGCGTTCATGGCTCAGAGAATCGGTAAATAGGCTCGTGGCTCAGATATACTAGCATCGAGACATGTATCGAGGCGGGCTAGAGGAAGGGTAGCCTATGGAGCTGACCATGTGGCTGAGGCCACTTAAGCATGAGACTGCGGTCCTGCTTTAGTGATCGTGCACTGACCACGAGGTGGGAGGTCATGGAGTCCAGCTCTTCCATTGACCTTGTATGGTACCGGCTTGGGTTTCGCAACTGAAGGTTGGATTTGAGCGGTACGGCTCAGTTCCTTAGGGCATAATAATACGTAATCCAGTCGTATAGTATTTACTGCTTAAGGCAAAACACGGAACATTGGTTGAGGCCTTGCTTGTGTAGTTAATCTTGTCATACTTGTGGTTACTTATACGTTCCTTATGATACGTGGTAAGATCTTATAAATCATATCTTGTCAATCATGTTCCATAAAGAAGTACTTTGGTATATGCCTTATGTACAGCCTGGTAAGCGTGATGGTATGAATAACTTGTTTATATACCTGTTTCCAGTTATCTTCTGCAATTGCTTAAATCTTCCTTTGGTTCTGTAGTTTCGACAGGGAGTTATGTTTCTCACTGGGACTGTGTGTCTCACCCCACTAGTTTATAACCTTTTTAGGTGTTCGAGCTAGACGTGGAGGTGGTCACGGAGTTGTGGCCGAGCAGTAAGACGAGCAGTAGAAGGCAAGTGATGGACACGCTGCTGTTTTGGTTGTTTTGGAGTTGAGTCTAGAGTCATCCCTGTACTCTCAGGTCCTTGGGAACATTTTGACGTTGTTTCACGATGTATAGTTGGTGATGTTTTGTATATCCTGCTGCTGGCCGGATGTGGGCCGTTATGTACATATAAATAGGTGATGAACTCAGGTGATGGCCAGACAGCTGTTCACCTAAGTTGTGGACACATGTCAAGATTTAGTAAATGTTTATATAACCTGTCTCCCCTGCAAGATGAGGACCTAAATGTGATAGTTTCTCAGTTTCATCTTCTTTCCCCAATCGGTTTAAATAAACCCGTGTTTTTGGTAAACTGCGGTTTATGGTGATTTCCGCACGTTTTCGCGTAACACCTCACTGTCTGTGTGATAGTGGGATGTGTTGCCACACAATTGATGTATGAGAATCAAGATCATTGAGGGTCTAAGTAATTAACTTTATGAAGATAAACATGGTTAATCCATTTGAATATCTCATGTAATTGAAGGTCCAATATGGTGAACATATTTAGATACTTAATGCATTTGAAGATTTCAATGGTTAACCCAATTGATCACCTTGTGGGATTGAAAGTTTAATTGGTCAATCCTTTTGAATTCCTTATATAATTGATGGTTTAATTGATTAGACCATTTGGACATCTAATATGATCAAAGGTCAATTAGCTATGTGATTATTAAAGATGTAGACCCATGATGATTGTGAAGGTTAACCCTAGCTATGTGTACTCAAGTGAAGAGTTGACCTAGATTAATCTTGGAGTACTTAACATCCTAAAGAGGATGAGAGAGAAAGTGAGAAAGATGAATGCTTATATAATTAAGCCCTATTTCTCTCTTTCTGAGTAAACTATGTGATAAGGGTTGATCCATATTAATGAGATCATGAAACCCTAATCAATGAGCCTTAACCCTAATTAGAGCAATGCTATGTGTGAAACCCTAATTAGAGCAATGCTATGTGTGAAACCCTAATTAGAGCAATGCTATGTGTGAAACCCTAATTAGATCAATGCTATGTGTGAAACCCTAAGTAGAGCAATGATATGTGTGAAACCCTAATTAGAGAAATGTTATGTGTGAAACCCTAATTAGAGCAATGCTATGTGTGAAACCCTAATTAGAGCAATGTTATGTGTGAAACCCTAATTAGAGCAATGTTATGTGTAAAACCCTAATTAGAGCAATGCTATGTGTGAAAGCCTAATTAGAGAAATACTATGTGTGAAACCCTAATTAGAGCAATGCTATATGTAAAACCCTAATCTAGGGCAAAACTGAGTGTTATTACAAATTCAGGGTGATGATGTAACCCTAATGTAATCTAACAATAACGGGAACTCTAATTTGGGTATGAGGAAAGAGAAACCCCACTTGGATGTGAATGGTAAACCATAATCCCTAAAATGGGACAAAGATATATGAAACCCTAATATAGGGTAGTGCCATTAATACTAATGTGAATCCTTAACACTGGGTGATGTGTTGTGAAACCTTAATTTCGCTGGATACTTGAGGGTATGGGAACTGAATAAATCTGTCCCTCCTATTCCTAGGATTTCGAGGACGAAATCCTTGTTAGGGGTTTATAATTTGTAACATCCCTGACCTGGGTTTTGTGATAACCCTATATGTTTTGCCTAATAAAGTTGAGTATATGCTTAATCACATCTTGTAAAAAGTAATTAGGGCTCATGAAAAACTTATGTTTCAATTTTGGTCCTGTTTGAATAATGTTGAAGCAATGTTTGCTTATTTTGGACTAAAGTGCAAATTACCCAAGTTACGGGGTTAAATTGCAAATGTTGCATGATAAGATGTTCCTCTGATGTTGAGACATCATAAGAATGAATATGATGTAGTGGTATGGTTTTCACAAGCTTGGGCACCAAGATTAACCTTGTAAAGCAATCTGTGTGCATTAAAACCTAGTTTGGCATAATGTGCAATTTACCCAAAACCTAGGGTTCAATATGCAAATTACCACTTCAATAAGGCCCCTAATGTTTCTTGGCATCAATTAGAGCAAAGAAAATGAGAGGGGCGCCTCATTTGAATTAAGTTGGAGGAGAGAGAATCTTGATATTAAAATAATCAAGATTTAATCCTAATTGAAACCCTAATTTTTAGGGCAAAATGAATGTATTAATTAAAGGGCATTCAACAAAAATTAAAATGGTTGGATTCATATGTGTGTGGACGAGCTTAAATCCTTGCAAAGGCACGAGAATATCCTAAGGAGGTGAAATTTCACTCACCATTATTATAAGAAAAATAATTTCCACTCAAATATGGATATTCTTATTATAAGGGTTAAGGTGCTTAATTTCTTTTCCCTTAATTCATGGATAATGGAAGGTAGTTCGGTGGCGATAGATATGCCCTTGCATGCAAAAAACCAAGGGGGAGGTGGTGGCAAAAATTTTGGAATTAAAAGACTTTTATAAAGTATTTTCTCTCTCATCAATTTTCTTATAAAAGTACCTTTTCCAAGCCAAAACAAAGGCTTTTTCAGATTCCTTTCTTTCCCCTTGCTTGGAAAACGACCAAGGAGAAGTGGAGGAGCAGGATGATGACCCCCAACCTGTTGGTAAGGTTCTTGACCTCCTTTCACCTTGAATCCATGGTGAAAATCGAAAATCAATGCATGGATTCTTCATATCTTGATCCCCTCTTCAATTCTAACCAATTCTTTTTACTCAAAGCTTGAGGACGACCCTTGGGATAGTGAATGGAGTTGCATCCAACATTGTTTCCATGACCTTAGAGCTTTGTAGATCAATTGGAGGCGGGTTTTATAACTTGAACCCTTAATTTTATTATTGCAATCAATTCCTTATCAATTGGTGATCATTTCTACATATCCGAAATTAAGTTTGGTTGATTTATGTAATCTCCATGGAAATCATAGTAGATTTCATGAGTTTGGAGCTTGATAATGATGACGTCATCATAAGCATATACCTCCCCAAATATCTAGGGAAAACAGTTTCAATGTTGAGTCCAAACAGTTTCACCAAACCATTTGGTGACCAAACGGTTTGCAAACCGTTTGGTGGTTTGAGTTCCAAACCATTTGTAATGGTTGACCGTTTGATATGGTTGACCATTTGAAGATATATTATGTGGTTCTTAGATCTTGATCCAATGGTTTTAATTGGTGGATCTTGAAGGTTTCAATTGTGTATGATTCCTTAATTGCAAACCCTAATCGGCTAAGTGTTGATTTTGAAATTGATTGAGATGATGGTTTGGGTTGATTGACCCAAACGGTTTCAAAACCATTTGGGGATCACCCAAATGGTCTCAAGAACGTTTGGGGGTCACCCAAGACCGTTTGGAGGTCTAGGGTTAAGTATGGCTAAGTGTTTCAAGATCCAAAGATATAATATCAACCCTAATCGGCTAAGTGCTGATTTTGTAATTGAATAAGTTGATGGTTTGGGTTGATTGACCCAAACGGTTTCAAAACCGTTTGGGAATCACCCAAACGGTCTCAAGACCATTTTAGGGTCACCCAAGACCATTTGGAGGTTTAGGGTTGAGCATGGTTGGGTATTTGATGATCCAATGATACCAAATTGAATTGCAACTAAGTGTTGATTTGATAATCAATCCAATGGTCCAAAACCCTAATTGGATGACATGGTTTTTGATGATGGAATGGGAAAACGGTCTCAAGAACGTTTGGAGATCAACCAAACGTTCTCAACACCATTTGGTGGTCATCGAAGACCGTTTGAGGTCAGGTCACATCATGTGATGATGATAGTTCATTGATTTCAATTGATTTGTTTCCACAATGTCAACCATTGATGGATCCTCGATTTCAAACCCTAAGTGATGGTTTCTTGATTATCAAACCTAGTTCAATTGGGTTCAAAACTCTAAATTAAAGGTCTAATTGATTGGTGATTCAATGCTCCAATTAATGAATGCTTTAGTGATTCAATTTATAATTGGTCCATGGATTGAAACATTGAGTCGATTGAGTGTTGAAGTATCTTTTTGGTCCATGCGGTTTTGAGAAGGTTTGGACCAAACAGTCTCAAGACCGTTTGGGACCAAACGGTCTCAAGACCGTTTGGAGACCCAAAGTGCAAACATTTTCAATACTACTTTGTCCAATTGGTTTCAAGTATAACTTGTTCAAATGGTTTTCAACCAATTGATGTATGAGAATCAAGATCATTGAGGGTCTAAGTAATTAACTTTGTGAAGATAAACATGGTTAATCCATTTGAATATCTCATGTAATTGAAGTTCCAATATGGTCAACCTATTTAGATACTTAATGCATTTGAAGATTTCAATGGTTAACCCAATTGAACACCTTGTGGGTTTGAAAGTTTAATTGGTCAATCCTTTTGAATTCCTTATATAATTGATGGTTTAATTGATTAGACCATTTGGACATCTAATATGATCAAAGGTCAATCAGCTATGTGATTATTAAAGATGTATACCCATGATGATTGTGAAGGTTAACCCTAGTTATGTGTACTCAAGTGAAGAGTTGACCTAGATTAATCTTGGAGTACTTAACATCCTAAAGAGGATGAGAGAGAAAGTGAGAAAGATGAATGCTTATATAATTAAACCCTAATTCTCTCTTTATGAGTAAACTATGTCATAAGGTTTGATCCATATTAATGAGATCATGAAACCCTAATCAATGAGCCTTAACCCTAATTAGAGCAATGCTATGTATGAAACCCTAATTAGAGCAATGCTATGTGTGAAACCGTAATTAGAGCAATGCTATGTGTGAAACCCTAATTAGAGCAATGTTATGTGTGAAACCCTAATTAGAGAAATGCTATGTGTGAAACCCTAATTAGAGCAATGCTATGTGTGAAACCCTAATTAGAGAAATACTATGTGTGAAACCCTAATTAGAGCAATGTTATATGTAAAACCCTAATCTAGGGAAAAATTGAGTGTTATTATAAATTCAGGGTGATGATGTAACCCTAACTTAATGTAACAATAACAGAAACTCTAATTTGGGTATGAGGAAAGAGAAACCCCACTTGGATGTGAATGGTAAACCCTAATCCCTAAAATGGGATAAATATATATGAAACCCTAATATAGGGTAGTGCCATTAATACTAATGTGAAGCCTTAACACTGGGTGATGTGTTGTGAAACCTTAATTTTACATAATACTAGGTGAAACCCTGATATAGAAGGATGTTATGTGAAACTCTAATGAAGAGTGATTCTAGGTGAAATATATATATGTTTGTGAGATGCAAAGTGAACCATAAATTATAATTATGGAAATCCTATTCCTATTAATCGAATAGTGATTAATGCTTTGTCAAGTGAAATACCTAGAGGAGTTGATTATGGATATCCTTATATTAATAGTCCCTGACTCAAGGGTGAGTCCATATCTTTGCTAATGGTTGTGTTTTCTAAATAGATAAATCATGACCATTACATTGCATGATGAATGTGATGATCTATTGTATAAGTATTAGGATGAGAAATACCCTAATACCAGCTAATTGAATAAACTCAAGTAAGATGAAGGTGTTGAGGGAAGTGATACATCAAGGTGTGGTAGATATCACATCCAACACCCCAATTCTGATATACCATGATGTATTATAAGTTCATTATAATTGGAATGGATGACACATGAAATGTGTCATGTCAAATGTTACATTGAGATGTAATGCACCTTGATGATGGTAGGCTAACATGCCTTGTGAAAAGGTTAATCCAAATCAATAGACTATGATACAATCATATTCTGATAAAGATGAGAGAGAAACTCATACTTTGTGTTGATAATATATTCAATGATGAATGATGAGGATATATAAGTATGTTTGAATACTTATGATTATTCATATTGATTCCTTGTTATGTGAACCCTGATACAGAGTAATGCTATGTGAAACATTAATACAAGTCAATGCTATGTGATACCTAATACAAGGTAATGCTATGTGAAATCCTATGACAAGTTAATGCTATGTAAACCCTAATACAGGGTATTACTATGTGAAATTCTAATATAGGATAATTCTATGTGAAGCTCAAATACAGACTAATGGGTTATGAATGTAATAAGATAACCCTCGTATTGCATGATATTGATATGTAATTGTATCATGAATACTAATCATGCATATATGTTCAGATGATGAGCATAGCCAGGTATGAGCTATGATGGTATGTATAGTAAAAATGTTATATAGACCTTATAATCCTTCATATGCTTTGTTAGAGGTAACCTACAATTAATGAGTCTTGTGTGTCACATGATGTGCTAATTATCTTAGATTGTTTATGAGCTTTGTAAACTATGTGCAATGCTTTGTGTAGCAAGAATTATAATATCCTTGGTTAGATGACCTGAAGGTATGAAGTCATCTAATAAGTGGTAACAATTGTTCTATGATGTGATAAGGGTTCAAATACTTTGAATTTGTAATTATGGTGATGAACCTATTAAAAGGTGAAAATGTACTTGATGACTTGAGGGACTATGATTCCAACACTTTGTGAAAAGAGTATGGCTACAAGCCATGACTCCCCAATGACACTGCCAAGCATTAGATATATGATCTAATCCTAAAGAGAGTTAATGATGTGGGAATGATTCTATAGTGAATAAATATTATACATGTTCTTCATATTCCTTAAAGAATAAGTGACATGTTGATTCTATCAAGTTATAGCTGCAATGCTTCTGATAAGAATAATGTTCTAATCTGTTAGATATTAAAATATCTACTGTCAAATAAATATGTCTCCTCTATTCATATTTATCTTTTTAAGCTGCAATAATAATGTTTCTGGAGGAGAGTTATATCTCTCGCTGGGGCAATTTACAATTGTCTCACCCCCGTGGGAATCACATTTTTAGGTGGACGCAGACGAGGAGGCAGGAATCCTTCAGTAGGTAAAGGATAACAGCAACAGCAGTAGGGACAGAAGTGAAGTCTCAGGTAGAGACACTGGTTGTTATGCCTTGTATAGATGTAGATAGAGTCCTATGTGTCGTCTCTGTACTCTCAGGTCCTCATAGTAGTAGTTAGTGCTTTCGAGATTTTGGTTCAGTGCCTCGAGGTTTTATACTGTCTGTGTTTAGTTTGATAGGACAATTAATACTTGTAACTCTCAGAAAGAGATGATATGAAATATGTACCTTCGAACAAGAATGTAAATGTGATACTTTGGTTCTATGTGAGAAAGTTTTCCTTTGATGGATCTCTTGATAAAAAGGTTTTAATTTTTAGTGATTTTTGGTAATCCTCTGTTTAGTGAACTCTTCCGCATTAGTTAATTATGTTTTTGGAGAGTTGTATGCCACAGTGCTGATAATTACCGTGAGGGTGAGGATGTCAATGCGCTTCCTCACAATGTAAGCTTTAGAAATATATCCCTGAGGTTTCTATCTATATGTTCATTTATAGTTATATCATGTAAGTGTGTTTTTTTTTGTCAAATTTTAGGTTGGTGATGTTCCCCTTGAAGAAATTGGGGCACTTGATGACCAGTAAAAAAAAAATGAGAAAGTGAGGGGCATCACAATGATGAACAAGTTACTACAGCAAAGGGGCAATGGACCCAAACTGGATGTGGATTTTGATCAAGTAGGAAATCCAATTGGAGTGAACTGTAACTCATTTATTTCATATCTCGGGGTTCTTACTCACAGCCATTGTAGTCCTATTTTTGAATCCTGGCATAAAGTTCCTAAGGGGAAGAAAGACTTAGTATGGAAGGAACTATGCGTGAGTTATTATTATTTGCAATTCTATTTTTGTAGATTACTAATTTTTAGGATACTAGTTAATAGAAATTCTATTTTGAAGAGTATATTTGATCTGGATGAAAAGTTGCATCATAAATGCATGATGCAACATTGTGGGAGGGTCCTAAGGAACTATAGGAAAAATATCACCCAAGATTACATATGCGATGCTGAGAAGAGGTTTTTGATTGATTTCCAATTCTAGACTTTGATCACTTTTTGACTAACTCTACACTAATAATTTTTGTTTGTATTCTCTTTAAAAAATAAATTTAGGAAGAAGGCAGCCACTGAGTAATGGAACTACCTGGACACACAAGACTGGGAGGAGTTTGTTACCCAAAGAAAAATGGATGAATTCAAGGTATTAAGTGCCACTCCCAATTTAATTAATATACACTCTTATGTATTCACCTATTCAAGATTAACCTTTAGTGTTACTAACCAAATCAATGTGCTTACTAACAAGGCTATGAGTGATGCTCAAAGAGCAAGGTGTGCACTGAATGTGCATGACCACACAATGGGTCCAAAAGGCTATGCAGGCATTTGCCAAAGACTACATGCTAATTCTACTACTCAGTCTGCTACTACTCAGGCGTTCTCTACTATTGGTCCCACACCTCTGCCTCGCCATGCTATGTGGATAGCTGGGAGGAAAAATAAGAAGGGAGATATAACGAAGCCTGCAACTACTGAGGCGGCTACAAAAATGGTAAAATTCAACTCTTAGAGAAATCGATCGATATTGATTATTATTATGTTTACTTACCAATTTTTGTTGATGGCAATTAGTGGGATCTACACAAGTAGAGGAAGGAAGGCAAGTTCATCCCTGAGGGCATAAGGGATGAATTGGCAGGTGCTTTGGGTAGCCCAAAGCATCCTGGACGTGTTAGAGGTGCAGGCACTAGTGTGGGCATCAAAGTGTTCTTTGGGCCATCACAACGCAAACAAGTCCCAAGAGCGAGACTTTCACAAGCTGAGGTAACTTATTCTTTTTTTTAGAATGTTATTGCGAAAGAGAATTCAATAATCAGAAGCTAGCATTTCTTTTGTCCATGTATAGGTAGATCAGTTAATTGATAGGAGATTCGAGGAAGCACTTGATAGGAGATTCGAGGAAACACTTGATAAGAGACTCAATGAAGCAATTAGCAAGTGGCAGGCATCTCTGAATGCCACTCAGGCAGTACCTATAGCGGGCCACTCTTCTCCTACTACATAGGTTGGAAGTAATCCTGTAGACCCACCATCTAGCATGTCTGCTGTAAGTATTTTTATGACATGTATGGTATCTAGTCTTTTCAAGATGATATGTTTATGTATACATGTATATAACATTCTTTACATAAATTTGTAGGGGTTGAAGTCATGTTGTCTAAAAAGTCAAGAATATATCATTGTAGAGGCAATGCTTACCCATCCCTTCCAGGAGAGATGTTTCATGGGACTCCAGTACCAGCTGGTGCGGTTCGTGTGAGCCTGATACATATACACCCCGATTGGAGGGATCTTCCACTGCCATATACCCACCCAAATTTTGAAATGCATGGTGAGGCAGAAGACAGAGTGATAATGTGGCCCAAAGTGGATGTCGTCTATACTAATATTGTATGGTAAATTTACATTACGTTAATTTTTTAGTGTGTATATATGAGTCAATTGATCTGAAATTATATATACAGGTTAAAAGGAAGACACCTGCTACATCTCAGCCTCCACCTCCACCTCCTAAAGTAAGAAGTTGGCTTCCAAAGGACCTACATGCTTCGTTAGGTCCTAATTATAGGGGTATGACAGTATGGATAGGAAAACATGATTCAAATTTCCCTATATATATTACTATTCCAGAGGATGTTGTAGGTCAATCATACGATAATAATCTATTTATACAAGTTTTGCATATGTATTAATGCATATGTAATACAATTTTTGCATACGCATTAATGCATATGTATTAATGTAGGTCAATCATACGATAACAAGCTATCTATACAAGATATTGTGGAGTTGTTTCCTTATGATTGGTTGAACACATCTATGATAGAGTTGTGGATATGGTGAGATCTTGTTTATACATATGTATACCTTGTTTTATATACGGTGATCTAGTTTCTTATATATTAATGCATATGTAATACATGTTTTACAACCACTTACTCATGATATATACAGATTTTGCATTTTCCCATGTGGGATTTTTGGTTCCATCTTTGATTAGTCTTATTGATACAGACCCTTCTTCAGTTACTTCATACTGTTGTGCTGCTTTTGAATATTTTGGTAAAAATAAGAAGTCAGTGATAATAGCTCCATTCAATGTCGAGTAAGTTTAGTTTGCTTATAATTTGAACTTAAGAAAAATACATTTTTATTGTGAATTTTGAGTTATTAATTTTTAACTTTCTTACCTGTAGTGGTAAGCATTGGGAGTTACTAGTTATTGTTCCCAAGACGTTCACTGTCTATTATCTAGATCATGTGGGGAACGAATTGAATACATTATATGGACACACATTGAAAAGGTCATTATTCCCATGAGAAATATTTCATATTTTTATATTTGTTAACATATGTTATTACATTACTATTTAATAATGCAATTTAATGTGTTACATTAACATGTAGGGCTTTACAAGAGTTCAAAAAATCTAGAGGAAAGTTCCCTAGGAAAAAGAATCGACCACTAGTTTGGGAGAATGTGAAAGTAATTTCTCGACTCCAATGTATATATTATTTATGTGAATTGTGCTTATTTATATTTTTGAATATTTTGTATGTTTCAATTTATAGTGTGCTACACAAGACAACAGATGGGCATGCTCCTACTATGTGATGTGATTTATGGACCTAATCATCAAACATGCCATAATGGAAATCGATACTATACATAAGGTATTATATAAAGTCTCATTAGATAATATTAAATATATCAATCTTATTATATAATATTAATTATATATATACGTCATTCTCTTTGCAGGTATTTAAAACTAACTTCAGTATAGGTGGAAAGTTATTAGATGTACATACTCCCTATATGAGGGAGGAATTAGATGTTGCAAGGGAAGAATGGGCAAAAGCCCTACAAGTAGTGGGAATTTTAAAATATAATTGTGTATCTGATGACAATGGTGACGATGATGAATAAAGAATGATATTTCTAAACTTTATTCTCATAATTATTTTTGTGTGAATGTGAATGACTTTTTATGAATTGTCATATATGTGAATGTGAATGACTTTTTCTGATCAATACATGAATGTCTGAATGTGAAAAGAGATGAAATGAATGGAACTGAATGTGAATGTAAATGACTTTGTAGGTTTCTACATGTATATGATCAATACATGTGTCTAAATGTGAATGACTTTGCAGGTTTGTGTCCTATTGTTGGCTGATATCAAAGGATGTTGTAAACCTACAGTTCAAAACTGAACTGCAGGTTCTGCATCCTGCTGACCAGCCATACATCAAGCCTGCAAACTGATAAGAAAAAAAATCAGAACATAGGCGTTGGTTATTTGTATAAAACCAACAACAAAAACATACAACATCGGTTGTTAGCCACAAACTGACGTCTTTTCCCTTGTTGGCGTCAGTTATCTGTAAGAACCAACACCTATTGTGGCCAGGTACCACGGCCGTGATAGCAAGGATATGACGTCAGTTATTAACATAAAACCAACATCTTTATCCCGTTACGGCGTCGGTTATTAGCAAAAAACTGATGCTTATATTTCCCTTGCTGGCGCATTGTCGGTGGCGGGAAGGGTTATGGCATCAGTGTTTGTTTAATAACCGATGTCTTTGAGCATGATATAGTGTCAGTTTTCGATAAGAACTGACATTGATAGTTCCCTTTCTGGTGCATTTTCGATGGTGGGAAGGGTTATGGCGTCGGTTAGAAACTGACGCTGAAGGTGTCCACTTTTAGCGGCGGCCCACTTGGGTGTCTCTTGGAAACCAACGCTAAAGGCTCTAAATAACTGACGCCAAAGGCCTTTTCTGTAGTAGTGTGACTACAAGAAGACAAAAATGAAAAAAAGTATATGGAAGATGTGTAACAGTATAAGAGGTCAGCTTCGATTCCTCCACAATGAGAGAAGGAAGCTAATCAATGGAAGTCCTTTATATATAGAAGCAACATAGAAAAATTGTTAACAAATTGTTGTTTTATGAATGAGATGCCCCAGAGTGGTGCTTCTAGAATATTCATGGGATAGGTATCCCCACGGGAAGCCAAGAACTATTGAGGGGAAATGGTCTCCCATAAGGGGGCCCTTCCTCTTTCGTTCCATCTCAAATGTTGATTTTGCCACTAGATTGATCGCTATGATACCATGTAGAAATATTAGATGAAAGAATATTAGTTTGTTGATCCATTAGACAAATGCCTCATACCTATATATAGGAAGGGGATACTTACACACTTGTGACTCATGCATGCTTTGGACTTAAGCATACTTATGACTCAAGCATCATTAGGACTAAAGACAATCGCATGGATAAAGAAATTTTGGTCACAACCTTCAATTGTTAATTAACACCAAAATAGCTTCTCCACAGCCTTCTACCTCAAAGTAGTGAGAAGCAACAATGATCTATAGAACGGAAACAAGAAAAGAAGAAGGAAATTACAATGTTCTTCTCAAGATATACAAGTATGCACTAACAAACAAGTGATGATGATACACTCCACAAGTTTAGGAAAGGTTCTATTAGGCAGAGTGGACAACAAATTTGAACTAAGTCTTAGGATAGAATGATGGCAACTTGATGTGTAGAAGCTAAGAACTTTGAGTAAGATTGCAAGTAGTAGTAACCTCAAGTGTAAATCCATTTTTGTTTCAAAGTTCTGTGTTAGGTGTCCTAAGACCACTCCTATTTATAGGAAATGTTTACAAGTTATAGGGGGTGTTTAGGGCTACATTAGTGGTCAAAAAGCAGTTAGGGTGAAATTATTTGGGTTCCAAAAGCTAATTTGATCGATAATAGAATTTGTATGTAGACCTTTTTTAGTCGAGAAATACTTTGATTGGGTATTGTCTTCATTGAACTCTTTGTTGACTTAGCAATGCTCTAAGTTACAACTGAGTCTAATGGTAATGTGTCGATCAATTTTCCTCGTCAACAAGGTTTAATGTCTCTTTATCAGTCAACAAACGCTTCGACCGAAAGGGTGTTAGATGATAAAAACTTCGACCGAGACTATAAATGTATTGATAGTTCTTCTCTAGTTGTTTAAGTCTTCGAACAAGTGGATTTCGACTGACATAGTCTTCAACAAAAAGAAAAATCTATAAAATGTTATGAAAAAAATAAAGTAAAACTATCTAATGACTTTTGTAATGCAACCTAACAACCCTAAAGGCTTCATATGAGTGTGAGATAGGGTTTTGGGTAGGTTTCAAAAAAATCATCACTTGTCCTTACATCATTGTTGGCATGTATGCCCATAGAGACAATCATATGATGATTATAATGGGGAATCATATACTTTTTTTTATAATTATAAAGGTAATTTTGTTATTATGTCTCAATAATGAGATGATGACACAAACATGGTATATGGATAAAGAATGATGTTGCTTAATGGAATATGTCTTCAAGTTGAGGACTTGAAGAATGAGATCATATGTATGATAAGAGTACATACATTCCTGTTATGCCCTTAGTTGGATATTAATGTGGAAGCTAAATAGATGATAGTAACACATAAGAATAGTGTGTGTTGGTTGATGATAGAATCTCATTAGTCATGATATGTGATATCAAACCAATCACATAGGTACATGTTAGAGAACAACATATCATATAAACTGTGAGGTGCCATTTGAACAAAATGTCAGTAACTAAGTGGAAGCAATCATTAACAACGAATTACTAAAAATCACTAAAAATTAAAACCATTTACAAAGAGATCCAAACACAGGAAAACTCTTTTATTAAGAACCAATGTATTTCATTTACATCCTGGTTCATAAGAACATATACTGTACCATCTCTTCTCGAGGATTACAAGCATCAACTACCTTGTTAAAACTATACACAGACAACATAAAAACCTTGAGGAATCAGACCAAAATCTCATATCGATTCATTGAAAGTACTAACTACTAACTCTGAGGACCTGAGAGTACAGAGGCGACACATAGGACTCTCTCTACAAAATATGACAGCCAGTGCCTCCACCTGGAATATCACTGTTGTCCATGTTTCCACTGCTGCTGCTCTATCCCTGCTATAGGGTTTCTACCTCCTCATCCTTGTCTACCTAAAAATGTAGGATCCCACGGGGGTGAGACAATTGAAAATTGTCCCAGCGAGAGATATAACTCTCATCCAGAAACATTATTATTGCAATTTAATAGGATAAAAATGAGCAGAGGAATCATATATATTCAATAGTAGATAAATATATGACATAAATAGATTAGGGCAATATTCTTGTTCAAAGCATTTTAGTTATAACTTGATAAAGCATCATGTCACCTATCCAATAAGGAAATGAAGAACATGTATAACATTTATCCATCTAAGACATGCTAAACAAGGTAACATCAACCAATGATTCTCGTATTTCAACCTTAAGTAAATACGCTACACGGATGATTACATTTTACAATCATACTTAAGCCCTGAGGAGATGAGGTATACCGCTCATACTCCAACCGACCATTGTGAAATCGAAATCGGTACCATACATAGGTCAAGGAAGAGACAGATTCCCATGACCTCATCCTTATCTTGGTCAGTATGAGATTCTATGCAGGACATCTTGTGTCTATGCTAAAATAGCTTTCTAGGGTATATTGGTAACTTCACTATAGAGTTATAGCATGTAGCATATACTCTCTTCAGGATATGGCCCTTAGCCAATGCCTAGTATTGTGGAGTTATGGTCCATAGCCATATTCTTATTAGGATATGGTCCATAACCATTCCTATGCATAGGATATGGCCCGCAGTCATTCTTGTGAGGCGTAAGGATATATTCGCCCATTACCCCCACATATTCAAAAATATGCATTCCAAGAATTCCCATAGGAAAACATGTTTCTCCATCATCAATTTTTGACGATGATGGATCTATGGTATGGGTTCTACATGATAAGATTTCACTTGATTAATTAAGTACATTACCATATTCTTCTAGCATCAGTCAGGTTTTCAAACATAAATTATTATAACAAATGCTACAAAGAATGTGTAATACTTCTATCAAGTACTTTTCGAAGCTTTATAAAACATTGGGATCTCAATCCCTTGTCACATCATGGACATTCTCATCCCTTAACATTTTATCATCATGATTATCTAATATGGGTATTCAAACCCTTAATTCATCAAAGAACACTTGTTACCACTTATGAGGTAACTAATACCTTCAGGTCATCTGACCAAGGTAAACATGATACTTACAATGCAGGCATCTCACATGGCTCTCAAATCTCATTAATCTCTTGTTACCTCTTATTAGGAAACGCATCATATTATGGCTCACAAGGCTGATAAAACAATTTCAATAATAAAACATCATAGCTCATACTAGGCTATGTCCAACATCTCATGATACCTGCATGATTAGTTCACATGATAACATTTATATCAATTACATATCAGTACTATGCAATGTAATGGTAACATCACTATTCCCTTATTAGGGTTAGGATTTCCAAATTTCATATCAATTAGGGATACTCATTCCATTTCCCAAAATTAGGGTTATGGCTTATCATCATATTGCCTAAGATTAGGGATTCATGAACTATAACCCAAAATTAGGGTTTCACATACCTTCACCCTATATTAGGGTTAGGGTTTCATATAACATTACATAGCATCACCCTGGGTTACAGTTTCATAACACATCATTGCATTAGGGTTACACATGGCATTACCCTAGATTAGGGTTTCACATGTCATTGTCTCGAATTTAGGTTCCTTATAATTTTTCCCCAAATTAGGGTTTCATGTTACTTTACCCGAAATTAGGGTTTCATGAAGCATCCTCTTGAATTAGGGTTTTTCATTATATTACCCTTAATTGGGATTTATCATATCATTACCCTATATTAGGGTTTCTCTAACATTGCCCTAAATTAGGGTTAGGGCTCACCAACCTTCTCGATTAGGGTTTCATGATCTCTTTATCAAGGATCATACCCTAATTATATATTATATTCATGTTAAAAGTGTTGATAGTTAACCACTACATGATTATTATACATGTATGAATTCCTCTCTCTCTCTCTCATCCTCTCTAGGATGTTGATTACTTCAAACTTGATTAGATTAGGTCAACGCTTCATTCAAGTACACACATTTAGGGTTAGCATGGTGTATTGAGATATTGCTTTCATAAGCATCAAAGGTTAACCACTCAAAAGGTACTAATCACTTAAGTACCTTATAGGTACAACCATTGTAATTATCATCATTAACTATCATAGAGTTAATTGATATTTCATAGCTTTGAGACTATTAGTTCTCCAAATGGTTTTGATACTTTTGAACCTTCAAACGGTTTTGACCTTCTTGACCTTCAAATGGTTTTGAGACCATTTACCCACCAAACGGTTTTGAAACCATTTGGGCATCTACGGTTGAGACCATTTTCTCTTAAACAGTTTTAAAACCGTTTGGTGCTTTCAACCCTTGAAAAGTTTGATCAAATTAACCTTTGAAACTGTTTGGTGCTTTCAACCTTTGAAACTATTTGGTGCTTTCAACTTTTGAAACCGAATGAACAACCCATCATTGAAATCGATTGACCATCAAATGGTTTTGACACCATTTGCCCTCCAAACGGTCTGAAGACCGTTTGATCCTAAATGGTTTCAAGACTATTTGGACTCAAACGGTCTCAAGACCGTTGGGTCCAAACCACCTTTAAACTAAATGGATCAATTAGGGTTTCTTAATCAATCGATTTAGGGTTTTCACTCATTGAACCATCCAACATTAAGGCCATTGAAAGTAGATCAACTTGTAACCCTTGGATACCCATCCATCCATGATTCCTCTTGACCTCAAACGGTCTTGAGACCGTTTGACCTCAAACCGGCTTGAGACTGTTTGCCCTCAAATGGTCTTGAGACCGTTTGGGCCATTCAAATTAGAAATCAACTCAATGAATTTAGGGTTTCAACCAATCAATCCGATTAGGGTTTGTAATCAATGGATCATCCATTCTTGAATACATTATAATTAGATCAATTTGAATCATTGGATCTTCAATCATCCACATGAGCAATTGACCCCAAATGGTCTTGAGACCGTTTAACCTCAAACGGTCTTGAGACTGTTTTCCCTCAAACGGTCTTGACATCGTTTGATCACCAAACGTTCTTGAGACCGTTTGGTCATCAAAATTGAAGAATGTTTGCTCATTGTAAAGAGTGGGATAAACCACTCTCTACTAATAACAATGGTAAACAAAATACAATTGGAATAGCAGCGGAAGATAAAATTTTGACTATATTCAATTTCAAATAAAGTGTACATAAAAATTCTCCCAATATGGGTGTACATGCTTTATACAAAAAGAGGATCTAAGTAGAGGGAAATCTAACTACTCCACTTTTGTCTCCAAGCAACATATCCATCATCTAAGTCCAAGCCAAAGCCAAGATCTTCAAGTCCTATTCAACCACCTTACTTCACACCTGGGTGGTTGGGAAGACACCCAGCAAGAGGGAAAAACAAAGGAAGTATGTGTTACAAGAACATTCTAACAATGTCAAAGAAAGTTGTAACAAGTAAATTAGGCTAGATATTTGGTGTAAAAAGAGATATCAAAGAGTATGAGGTTTTTATAAGGAAACTTGCCATTAACAAAATAGATAAAGGTTCTAGCATGTCAATTAATATGTCTACCTAACTAAGTAGGGTTGAGGCACCTATCAGACCTCTAACCTTAGGTGAGGGAAGAGTAAAAACATTTCCAATCACCTACAATTTTTAATGGGGAGAATAATAAACATTCCCCTAGGGCGATTTTATACATGCCCTCTATGGGTGTGGTTGTACATAAGTACCACTACTTAACATTAAATAGATCATTTAATTACATGCTAACAAAGAGTTATGGCAAGGATAAGCAAAAGAATATATAACATGGCAGTGGGGTATGAATACCCAAACAAGAGAATACTACATCTACTTTTGAGGCAATAAGCAATTTAGGTTTCAAGATTCAATGGTTTAGATCAAGTTAAACCTCATAAGGAAATATGGGTAATGGATTAATGATTTCCCAACTGAAAAGGTAGTTGCACAATCAAAACACATACTAAACACATACCTTATTCTTTAGAATCCTAGAATCACTTTTCATAACTTTTACATGAGATCAGATCCACTTTCCCTAATATGATCATCATATTTATGTATTAGATATATGTATATTCATTAAAGGATTAAAACCTCAAAACCATCAAATTTTTCCACAAATGATCGATTTAGACTCTAAAAACCTCACTACTGTCTTAGTTAGGATTTCTGATCAAAATAACATATAGGTTTGTATATTTTCGAGATATTAACTTTTTAGGCTATTTTCCATATTTATTAGTTAATTAAATCAACTCGAAAAATACATATTCTAAAAACTCAGAATCAAACCACGAAAATATTTTTGTTAGATAGATCTCGTTCTCCTGATTTCAAAACACTATTTATTTTTAATTTTTGGAGCAACGAGTAAAAAGTTATGAATTTTCTAAAACAGACCAATGATAACTTGCCACGTAGGCACAAGCGTTTGAAACAAAAGCAAACCAAAAGACCGGAGTGCCCCCGCACGAGCATAGCAAGAGAAGAGAGGAGGTGTGGGGGTAGAAACATAAAAAACCACGGGTTGTCTTCCCCAACCCAGCCCACGCCATGGCTGCGAGCAAGCAGTAGCTTGCTTGGGGAAAGATTGGGCGTTTGCGCTATACTCATCCAAATTCGAAGTTCAAGTATGCGATGGAAAGCTCAAAGTAAGACGAACTCGATGGTACCTTTGATTGTGCCAATAATGGAGAGAGCAAGGAGGGACGAGCACCGCAAGGTCAGCGTCCTCGGTGGCTCGAAGCAGGGTCAAACGTCCACGAAACGCAAAATTGAAAGTATGGGTGAGATGCTAAGATGATTGCGGTCCTAGGGGCATAGGTATATATAGGCAAGGGGCCCCGAGTTAGGGTTTATGTAGGAGCAAAGAGAGGAGGTCGGCGGCCACTTTAGGCGTTTCCCGAAAACTCATCTAATTCCAAAACTCTTGGGATAAACCAGTGCGGAATTGAAAGAGGAATCCAACAAGCCAAAAATCTCGTGATTTGGTTAAGAGATGAGAGAGATATGACATCCGAAAAAAATTACAAAAACTCGGAATTACTGTTCATGCGCGACCAAGGTAGAAGATGAAATGACATCATTTAATACAACTTGCTAACTTTGATCATTTGGTGCATTTAATGCATAAACCTTTCTCTAATTATTTAAAGGTGCAAATAAAGACCAAATAAACTCAAATTTGGTAGGTTTACTGATTTTGGGGTGAGGAATCCGAATATAAAATTAGATTTGACTTTTGACAAATTTTATAATGTCAAATAAATTAATTACTATTTTCTCTTTCCTCCTTTACTAATGATGTTAGGATTATCCAAAAATTATAAACTTGACCCAAAAGTCACATTTAATATTTTGGATACTAATTTAGTATTATTGCTATTTGTTGATATCGTTTATTATTTTAATTAATGATTTTAATATTTTACACACTTTCTCTCTCCTAAATTCACCTTCTTATAAAATATTTTCCAAATTGAATCAAAATTCATACAAAGATATATTTATACGTGTAGAACACGAATTTGGCATTAATATATTTTTTGAAGACTTTTATTATTTTATTTAATTCATTTACATTTTACCACTTATTTATCTTTTTAATTTATTAGTGGCATCTAGAAACTTCCTAAAAATATAAACCTTGGTATACAAGTAATAATAAACGTTAGAAACACGTTTTTGGCATTACATAATTTTTATCAACATATATTTAATATTTTTGGATCGTTAAATCATTTTCTCTCTCCAGATTAAAATAAAATATTAAACATTGACCAAATTAAATGCAAATTTGTCCAAAAGCTTATTTTTATGTTTAGAATACGAATTTAGAGTTATTTTTCTGATTTGAGAACATTAAGTATTTTATTTCACTTTATTGGCCCATTTCCTATTTTCTTTTGATAATGATATTATTATTTATATTTATGTTCCTCTTTAAATGATACTTGGGCCTTAAGTTACTTTTTGGTCAGGAAAATGAATTTAAGTATCAGATTATCCTAATGGGTTTGAAATTATGATTTTGGTGCAATATCTTTCTCATTATCCTTTACCATCCATTAAATTCAATATTACCTTTTATTATTGCATTTATCTTCTCCTTTATATAAAATTCAGATTTTCTCTTATTCCTCTTAGCCTAGAAAGTGCTAGAAAGTTCCAAGACAAAAAAATTATTCTTTTTATTACTTAATGTGAAATTTGCATTTTAACCCATTATCTAAATCTAACTGAGGTATTTGTGCATAAACCCAAATATTGGAATCAAAGGTGAACAAATTTTCATTAAACCATGATATTGTCCACAAAATAAATAGAACAGACAAAGAGGATAGAAATGAGAGGAAAAGATAGAAAAAGAGGACCAAAAGGCAAAATGCCCAGATTTCGGTATGTTACAGCACTCCACCCCTTAAAGAGGATTTTGTCCCCGAAATCACTAGCAATTAGGGAAGGGTGAGTGTGCAACCTCACATCACCAAAACTTCAGGTTGTTCCTCCAACCATACAACTTCCACCAAAACATACACTTCAACTACCCCTAAGGGTTTAGAAACTTCACAAGGGTTTAGAAACTTCACATAAGCTCAACATAGGTTGGGTTCTCAAGGATTACCTAGGGTTCCACTATTAACATATTCTTTTTAAGAGATTTAACTTTATTTACATTTTTGAATTATTAACAGTATATTCATTATGATAACACATTGTCATCATTATATTTAATTATGTCATGTCATATACACTTTATTGTCAAAAGGGTTATATTTCATTATTATCCATTAAACTATATATATATATATATATATATATATATATATATTTCTCATTTATCTTATTAAGGATTTTATCACAATTAGGTGTTACTCAATTATCTCAACATTCATTATTATATTTGATCATTAATAACTTGGGTTTACACTTCATTATCCTCATATTATCACTTTATTAAGTTATAATAAATTATTTCTCATGGAATATTCAGTTTGTCATTATGTCTATATTTAATCCAAATTATGTCACATCAATTACATATATTTACATGGAACATTATCTTATTACCACATTATCTTTATTGCTCACATTAATGTCATCATTAATCATTATTCATATGTATTCATTTATATTATTGATTTTGCACATTTATGTGAATTCCAATCATCTCATTTTCATATTGAATCATTATATGTATTTTAATGATCAAGGTGAGACATATTACTTATCAAAGAATTGATTCACATTAAGTGACTAATAACATGTATATTAGTTAACAAGGTAACATTCATTCATATTGATGACTTAATTAATATGTGATTAGATGATTATATAAATCATTTATGTGTATCAAAGTATATTAACTGATTATGGCACTTAACATCGTCAATGTATCATGAAAGGCATTAAGGATGCATAGATTAGGGTTAGATATTACAACTTAGGGTTTAGGTCAACATGACCATTATATTTCACTTATTCATCCTTAGCATGCATTAATTACAAATTATAACCTTACTCATCATATCATTAGGGTTTATTGGTTCATGACATTATTAACATCTTACTTATTGATAATTAGCATTGATATTCATATTACGTGCATTGGATGTACATTAGGGTTCAAGTACATGCATTATACCTTAGATGATAATTATATGTTCATTACATATTAACAAGCATGTTAGGGTTACGATTATATCCTTTTTGGTCAAAACCAAAGATCCAAGCACACTAACCACCTAAATATGAGGTTAGGGTTTTTAAAGATAGATCAAGATGTTATAGGGTTCCATCCCCCTAAATAGGATTTCATCCTCGAAATCTAACCACTCAAACATCATCAACCTAACCATACTCCACCCCTTAAAGGGTTCGACCTATCAAGCCAAACTACATTAGGGTTAAAGGATAAGTCTAACTAAACCATTATCAAGATCCATCATGCTTCCACTGCGCACTCTGATATTCTCACAAACACCCAAACTCTAAGGTCTATGTTCAAAGGACATAAGAAATTATCTTGGTAACGATCCTCAAACAAATCAACTTAGGGTTCCCAAAGATAAACAACATAGAAGCTAAGGTTACTATTGCCTAAAAGCAAACTATTTTGGACAATTCGTATTAGCGCAGGCCAGGCCGGTATCATATGGGCACGGGAGTCCTCGTAAACCAAGCTAGTGGTGCGGAGGAAAATTTTGCCAGCCCCCGAAACCCTGATCCTTTCTAGACACCCTTGCTTCAACTGCATGCCCTAATAGTTGCCTAAAGGTAAACCTAAACAACATCAAGTTATGCATATTTTAATTATAAGTATTTTAGGATTTTATTGATCAAGGTTCTGATGTGGAACTATTGGTTCCTAAGTCAACCTATCATCAAGGTAGATCAAATCTAGGCAAACATGTTACTTAAAGGAAACTATGCAAGTCTAGGGTTCTAATTAGGGAGACAAACTGAAATAGTCAAAGATCCGACTACCATTGGCTCTGATACCATGTTGTAAAGAGTGGGATAAACCACTCTCTACTAATAACAATGGTAAACAAAACACAATTGGAATAGCAGCGGAAGATAAAATTTTGACTATATTCAATTTCAAATAAAGTGTACATAAAAATTCTCCCAATATGGGTGTACATGCTTTATACAAAAAGAGGATCTAAGTAGAGGGAAATCTAACTACTCCACTTTTGTCTCCAAGCAACATATCCATCATCTAAGTCCAAGCCAAAGCCAAGATCTTCAAGTCCTATTCAACCACCTTGCTTCACACCTGGGTGGTTGGGAAGACACCCAGCAAGAGGGAAAAACAAAGGAAGTATGTGTTACAAGAACATTCTAACAATGTCAAAGAAAGTTGTAACAAGTAAATTAGGCTAGATATTTGGTGTAAAAAGAGATATCAAAGAGTATGAGGTTTTTATAAGGAAACTTGCCATTAACAAAATAGATAAAGGTTCTAGCATGTCAATTAATATGTCTACCTAACTAAGTAGGGTTGAGGCACCTACCAGACCTCTAACCTTAGGTGAGGGAAGAATAAAAACATTTCCAATCACCTAAAATTTTTAATGGGGAGAATAATAAACATTCCCCTAGGGCGATTTTATACATGCCCTCTATGGGTGGTTGTACATAAGTACCACTACTTAACATTAAATAGATCATTTAATTACATGCTAACAAAGAGTTATGGCAAGGATAAGCAAAAGAATATATAACATGGCAGTGGGGTATGAATACCCAAACAAGAGAATACTACATCTACTTTTGAGGCAATAAGCAATTTAGGTTTCAAGATTCAATGGTTTAGATCAAGTTAAACCTCATAAGGAAATATAGGTAATGGATTAATGATTTCCCAACTGAAAAAGTAGTTGCACAATCAAAACACATACTAAACACATACCTTATTCTTTAGAATCCTAGAATCACTTTTCATAACTTTTACATGAGATCAGATCCAATTTCCCTAATATGATCATCATATTTATGTATTAGATATATGTATATTCATTAAAGGATTAAAACCTCAAAACCATTGACTTTTTCCACAAACGATCGATTTAGACTCTAAAAACCTCACTACTGTCTTAGTTAGGATTTTCTGATCAAAATAACATATAGGTTTGTATATTTTCGAGATATTAACTTTTTAGGCTATTTTCCATATTTATTAGTTAATTAAATCAACTCGAAAAATACATATTCGAAAAACTCAGAATCAAACCACGAAAATATTTTTGTTAGATATATCTCATTTTCTTGATTTCAAAACACTATTTATTTTTAATTTTTGGAGCAACGAGTAAAAAGTTATGAATTTTCTAAAACAGACCAATGATAACTTGCCACGTAGGCACAAGCGTTTGAAACAAAAGCAAACCAAAAGACCGGAGTGCCCCCGCACGAGCACAGCAAGAGAAGAGAGGAGGTGCGGGGGTAAAAATGTAAAAAACCACGGGTTGTCTTCCCCAACCCAGCCCACGCCATGGCTACGAGCAAGCAGTAGCTTGCTTGGGGAAAGATTGGACGTTTGCGCTATACTCATCCAAATTCGAAGTTCAAGTATGCGATGGAAAGGTCAAAGCAAGACGAACTCGATGGTACCTTTGATTGTGCCGATAATGGAGAGAGCAAGGAGGGACAAGCGCCGCAAGGTCAGCGTCCTCGGTGGCTCGAAGCAGGGTCAAACGTCCACGAAACGCAAAATTGAAAGTACGGGTGAGATGCTAAGATGATTGCGGTCCTAGGGGCATAGGTATATATAGGCAAGGGGCCCCGAGTTAGGGTTTAGGTAGGAGTAAAGAGAGGAGGTCGGCAGCCACTTTAGGCGTTTCTCGAAAACTCGTCTAATTCCAAAACTTTTGGGATAAACCAGTGCGGAATTGAAAGAGGAATCCAACAAGCCAAAAATCTCGTGATTTGGTTAAGACATGAGAGAGATATGGCAACCGAAAAAAATCACAAAAACTCGGAATTACTGTTCATGCGCGACCAAGGTAGAAGATGAAATGAGATCATTTAATACAACTTGCTAACTTTGGTCAGTTGGTGCATTTAATGCATAAACCTTTCTCTAATTATTTAAAGGTACAAATAAAGACCAAATAAACTACAATTTGGTAGGTTTACTGATTTTTGGGTGAGGAATCCGAATATAAAATTAGATTTGACTTTTGACAAATTTTATTATGTCAAATAAATTAATTACTATTTTCTCTTTCCTCCTTTACTAATGATGTTAGGATTATCCAAAAATTATAAAACTTGACCCAAAAGTCACATTTAATATTTTGGATACTAATTTCGTATTATTGCTATTTGTTGATATCGTTTATTATTTTAATTAATGATTTTAATATTTTACACACTTTCTCTCTCCTAAATTCACCTTCTTATAAAATATTTTCCAAATTGAATCAAAATTCATACAAAGATATATTTATACATGTAGAACACGAATTTCGCATTAATATATTTTTTTGAAGACTTTTATTATTTTATTTAATTCATTTACATTTTACCACTTATTTATCTTTTTAATTTATTAGTGGCATCTAGAAACTTCCTAAAAATATAAACCTTGGTATACAAGTAATAATAAACGTTATAAACACGTTTTTGGCATTATTTAATTTTTATCAACATATATTTAATATTTTTGGATTGTTAAATCATTTTCTCTCTCCAGATTAAAATAAAATATTAAACCAAATTAAATGCAAATTTGTCCAAAATCTTATTTTTATCTTTAGAATACGAATTTAGAGTTATTTTTCTGATTTGAGAACATTAAGTATTTTATTTCACTTTATTGGCCCATTTCCTATTTTCTTTTGATAATGATATTATTATTTATATTTATGTTCCTCTTTAAATGATACTTGGCCCTTAAGTTACTTTTTGGTCAGGAAAACGAATTTAAGTATCAGATTATCCTAATAGGTTTCCAATTATGATTTTGGTGCAATATCTTTCTCATTATCCTTTACCATCCATTAAATTCAATATTACCTTTTATTATTACATTTATCTTCTCCTTTATATAAAATTCGGATTTTCTCTTATTTCTCTTATCCTAGAAAGTGCTAGAAAGTTCCAAGACAAAAAAATTTATTCTTTTTATTACTTAATGTGAAATTTGCATTTTAACCCATTATCTAAATCTAACTGAGGTATTTGTGCATAAACCCAAATATTGGAATCAAAGGTGAACAAATTTTCATTAAACCATCATATTGTCCACAAAATAAATAGAACAGACAAAGAGGATAGAAATGAGAGGAAAAGATAGAAAAAGAGGACCAAAAGGCAAAATGCCCAGATTTCGGTATGTTACACTCATGATCTTTATTGAGGTGTGTGCTAAGATGACATTGTCATCTTAAAGCTACAAACCTTCGAAAATTTCTGTGATTCTTATGGTGATTTCATCAACTAATGAAAAGAAATTTTGGGAAAGAAGAAAGATTCAACATATGATGAAGAAATAAAATCAATAATAACATTTAAGGGTTCAAGTTATATAACTTGACTTCAAAGTTGAATCCAAGCTTCAAGATTCACGTCCTCAATGGTTAATGAAGCTCTCTCAACTATCCAAGGCCCATGGTCAAGTCTTTGAATTCAAAGGATGATCAAGGTTGAGCATTGAATGGAGAAAAGAAGAAAATAAGCATTGTATTTTGATTTCCATCATGAAATCAAGGTTGAAGATGACTATGGATCTTACCTACAGGTTGGGGTACGTTCTCCTCTTGTTCCGAATCTCCCTTATCTTCGGCCCAAGAAAATAAAGAAAGTAGATTCGAAAAAGAGTCTTTCATGTGGGTGGAAAATGGGATATATGTAAGGGAATTTCAAGAGAGAGAAGGTGTTGTAAAAATCCTTCAATTCCTTAAATTGGTGCCACATATCCCCCTTACTTCCTTGCATACGAAGTCATCATCCTCCCCTTCTAAATCCTCTTCTTTATCCATGAATTAAATAAAACAAATTAAACACCTTAATCAATATAATAATAATATCCAAAATTAGTGGATATTACTTTTTCTTTAACTAATGTGAGTGGGCTCTCCACTCACTTTAAGATATTTCGGTGCCATTGCAAGGCACAAGGACGTCCATACTTATATAAATTCAACCATCACATTTTTGGTGGAAGGGCACTTCCATTAATATATTTATTTTTGCATTAAATCGAATTAGGGTTTCAATTATGCTTAAATCTTGATTATTTTAATTTCAAGATTCTCTCTCCTCCAAAGAGATTCAAATGAGACGCCCCTCTGATTGTTTTGTCTCTAATTGATACCAAGAAACATTAGGGACTCTCTAGAAGTGGTATTTTGCATATTGAACCCTAGGTTTTGGGTAAATTGCACATTACACCAAAACTAGGTTTTAATGCACAAACATTGCTTAACAAGCTCTTTCTTGGTGCTCAGGCTTGCACAAGCCATACCTCTACACCATTCTCATTCTTATGATGCTATAACACTTGAGGAACATTTTATCATGTATCATTTGCAAGTTAACCACTCAACTTGGGTAATTTGCACTTTAGTCCAAAACGGGCAAAACATTGTTTTCAACATTATTCAAAAAGGACTAAAATTGAAACATAAGTTCCTATTGAGCCTTAATTACTTTTCAATAGATAAGAGTAAGCATATAATCACCTTTCTTAAACAAAATATCTAGGTTAAAGCAAAACCCAGGTCAGGGATGTTACAAATTATCCACCCCTAACAGGGATTTTGTCCCCAAAATCATCAAGAGAAAAGAGAAGGGTACTTCCTCCTCATCTCTTCCTATAGCTCCCAGGTAGCTTCTTCAATGCCACGGTGATGCCAGAGAACTTTCACAAGGCATATGTCTTTCTTTTTTAGCTTTTTAATTCTTTTATCAAGGATCATCACAGGTCCTTCAACATATGATATATCATCATTTCATTCTACCTCCACAGGTTGCAAAACTAACTCTATGTCATGATGACACTTTCTCAGCATGGAGATATGGAACACTGGATGCAACTTATGCAGCTCAGGTGGCAACCCCAGCTTATAGGCTACCTTTCCAATCCTTTCAATGACTGGATAAGGCCCCATAAATCTAGGAGCTAACTTTCCCTTCTTTCCAAATCTAAGGACACCTTTCCAAGGTGAGACCTTGAGATATACTTTGTCTCCAACTTGGAATTCTAAAGGTCTTCATCGTTTGTCAGCGTACACCTTCTGTCTATCTTGTGCAGTCTTTAATTGTTGTTGTAGTACTTTAATCTTCTCAGTTGTCTGTTGCACTAACTCATGACCCAAAAGTTGATATTCTCCTGTTTCATACCAACATAAAGGAGATCTACAATGTCTACCATATAATGCTTCATATGGTGCCATATCAATATTGTGCCGATAGCTATTATTGTAAGCAAATTCTATCAAGCTCAGGTGTACATCCCAACTTCCTACAAATTGAAGGACACATGCCCTAAGCAAATCCTCCAAGGTTTGTATGGTCCTTTAAGATTGTCCATCTGTCTGTGGGTGAAAGGCAGTACTAAACCTTAACTGCGTACCCAAAGCATTATGTATTCATTCCCAAAAATGACTCATGAACTGGAGACCTCTATCATAAACAATAGTAGATGGAACCCCGTGCAACCGCACTATCTTATCTATATAAATCTGTGCAAGCTTTTCAGCAGTTTAGGTTCTTTTGATAGGAAGGAAATGTGTTGTCTTAGTCAACCTATCAACTATCACCCATATGGAATCATGACCTTTGGTTGTTCTAGGCAAACCAACCAAAAAGTTTATGGTCACATGATCTCATTTACACTGTGGTATAGGCAAAGGTTGCATTGTTCCTACGGGCTTTAATGTTCATCTTTAACCTACTGACACAGTAGACATTGCATAACAAGCTCAGCTACATCCTTCTTCAAACTAGGCCACCAGTACATATTCTTCAAGTTACGATACATTTTGGTGCTCCCTGGATGCATTGCATACATCGAAGAATGAGCTTCCTCCAAGACTAAGTTCATCAAGTCATTGCAATCAGGTACTACCATCCTACCATGGTAATAGACTACCTGATCCTCTGACTCATGAAAGACATCCCATTTCTCACTACCATACTCAGACCTAATCTGCTAAATCACAACATCAGCTTGATGTGCTTCTTTAATCTGCTGTCTCAGAGTAGGTTTCACTTGCATCTCAGCTAACAGCCCGGCTAACAATGACACCTTAAGTTGTATATTGTTTTTCCTCAAGGAGATAAGCATATCTCTTTTAAAGCACACTAAGGAGTTCAATTGTGCTTTATCTAAGGTTGCTGATGATGATTTCCTACTTAGTGCATCATCCACTACATTAGCCTTCCCTGGATGATAATCAATTGTACAATTATAGTCCTTGATTAACTCCATCCAGTGGCATTGCCTCATATTCAACTCATGTTGTGAGAAGATATATTTTAGATTCTTATGATCTGTAAAAATCTAGAATGTTTCTCCATAGAGATAATGTCTCCAGATCTTCAAAGCATGGACCACAACAGCTAGTTCTAGATCATGTGTCAGATAATTCTCCTTGTGTTTCTTAAGTTGTCAAGAGGCAAAAGAAATAACTTGATTATCCTGCATCAACACACATCCTAGACCATTCTTAGATGCATCACATCAAACTATGTACCCCTTCCCTTGCTCAGGTAACACCAATACAGGTGCACTTGTTAACCTTTCTTTCAACAGTTGGAAAGAATGTTGACACTTGTCGTTCCAGACAAAAGGAACCTCCTTCCTGGTCAACTTGGTTAGGGGTAAAGCTATAGAACTGAAGTTCTTAATGAACCTCCTATAATAGCATGCCAGTCCTAAGAAACTATGTATCTATGTCCGTGTCTTTGGTTGTTCCCATTGCAAGATAGATTCTACCTTCTTAGGTTCAACGCAAATACCTAAGGTAGATATTACATGTCTTAGAAAAGAAACTTTTGGTAACTAGAACTCATATTTGCTAAACTTAGCATACAACTTATGCTCTATTAGCAAAGTTAAAGCCTGACGGAGGTGCTGCTCATGCTGTTGAGCATCTCTACTATATATCAAGATGTCATCTATGAAGACTACTATGAATTGATCAAGAAAAGGTCGAAAGATTCTATTCATGAGTTCCATGAAGGCAGCTGGTGCATTAGTTAGTCCAAACAACATAACTATGAACTCATAGTGACCATACCTTGTCCTAAAGGCAGACTTAGGTATGTCACTCTCCTTGATACACATATGATGATATCCCGACCTTAGATCTATCTTAGAGAAGATAGTTGCACCACACAACTGATCAAACATGTCATCGATCCTTGGCAGAGGATACTTGTTCTTTATGGTTACTTTATTCAACTGTTTGTAATCAATGCATAACCACATCGATCCTTCCTTCTTCTTAACAAAGAGAACTGGAGCACCCCATGGTGAAGTACTCGGTCAGATAAAACCTTTCTCAAACAACTCCTGTAGTTGTTTCTTGAGCTCTGCCATCTCAGCAGGTGCCATTCTATACGGTGTTTGTGCTATTGGTTGCGTGTCAGGGGTTAAATTAATCTCAAAATAAATTTCTCGGGGTGGAGGAACACCTGGAAGTTCCTCGGGAAACACATCTTCAAACTCCCTAACTATCAGAATTTTATAAAGATTAGGGCTCTCCATTGTGGTTTCTACCACATGTGCCAATAATGCAAAGCATCCTTGTCTCATCAGCTTCTCAGCTACCATAGCCAACACTAGACAGGTTTGAAGAATCTTTCTATCTCCCTAAAAGATCCATGTGTCACTGTCATTTGTGAACACAGCTTGCTTGGAATCACAATCCAAGACAACCTTATACTTTTCTAGGGTGTCCATCCCAAGAATTATATCGAACCCATGCATCTCAAGTGGTATAAGATCCACCTGAATGTGATGCTCAGAAAAGGAAAGAATGCAGGGAGAACACACCTCCCACAACACTGCATATCCCAGTAAAGGGGTTTCTAACAACAGATTATCTGCTCTATGACTAACAGTCATATTGCAGTCAAGGATCACTTCTCGAGTGATATAGGAATGTGTAGCACCCGGATCAATCAAAATAGATATGAAGTAGGATGAAGACATATCAGGATGAAATATTTCCATCTGACCTGTCACAACTCGATGGTTGATTATTGATTCGGGTTGATTCATTGTGTAGAATCTCGTCGTTGCTTGTTGTTGACCCTGTGTTCAGTTGTTGGGTGTCGACGAACTAGATTGGGACTCTTGTCCACATCCTCTAGCGCCACTCGAAATCTATTTCCTTTGATGACCTTGTTGACTTTGCCTCAGTGGTTGGGTTACCATTGTGTTTCCAACTGGAAAATCCCTTGCTAGATGTCCTACCTGTCTGCATTGGTGACAGGTTCTATTCTCTTTATATGGTCTAAAAGGTCCAGTTGCTGACGTTGATGTTGTACTGGGGGATCTATTTGGAGGAAAACTACATCCCCTATCCCTACTTGACATCCATTGCGTCTGGGTATTAAACCTTGGTGGTGTTGCTGGTGCAGAAAACCTTGGTTTCTTAAAACTCTCGAACCTATGTCCTTGGAACTGAGTATACACCTTCTTACTCTTAGTCTGACGCTTCTCAATCACTGACCTTTCTATCCATCTCACGGACTCCACGAAGGTTGCGAACCTCTCCCTATTCTCTAAAGTAGACACAGGAGTAGTCAATTCAGCGTTCAATCCCTTCTCAAAATGTTGAATTCTCTCTTCATCATTAGCTGCCATATGTAGACAAAACTGTGAAAGCTCCATGAAATTATCTTCATACTCGCTAATGTTCATTGTTCCTTGCCTTAACCTTTCTAACTGAGAGATCTTATTGTCTAGAAACGTCTTGGGGAAGTATCTATTGACGAATTGTCTTCGGAATTCTCCCCATCCAATCTCAACACATGGCCTCTTGCCCTCTTCAATTCTCCACCAGTGACTAACACTCCCTTTTAGAAGGTACACTGCATGCCTCAACTTCTCTGCTTTAGGGATATTGAGGATTCTAAAGGCCTTCTCCAACTCAGTCAACCACAAGTCAGCATCTGTTGGGTCAACTATACCAGCATTATCTGTGGCTCCAACCCAACGAAGTCATTCGAAAGTCTTGTTGACTCCCTTTCCTTCATGGTGAGCTGGAGCCCTAGGTGCAGTTGGTGGCATCCTATCTGCCATATGTGTCATGGTTGCCATGAACTGCCCAAATAGATCATGGAAAGCTGGGTTTTCTAGTGTATCCTGGTTAAGCTGGGGATGTTCAGGTACTAGTTTCTCCCTATCCTGATCCCTTGCACCTCTTCCTAGTACAGCAATGTTGCCCTCAGCAGCATGATCTCTGTGTGATCCAGACATCTTTAAGTTCTTCTTCTCCTCCTATATGAGAAGAAGACACTATCAGATAACTGGAAGACACTAGAATAGATTCAACAACCTTAATCCTATGTCTATGTAGACTCAGCGAACCTAGATCTCTGATACCACTAATTTGTGAGGCGCCATTTGAACAAAACATCACTAACTAAGCAGAAGCAATCATTAACAGCGAATTACTGAAAATCACTAAAAATTAAAACCGTTTACAAAGAGATTTAAACATAGGAAAACTCTTTTATCAAGAACTAATGTATTTCATTTACATCCTGGTTCATAAGTACATATCTTGTACCGCCTCTTCTCGAGGGTTACAAGCATCAACTGCCTTATTAAAACTATACACAAACAACATAAAAACCTCAAGGCATCAGGCCAAAATCTCATATCGATTCATTGAAAGTACTAACTACTAACTCTGAGGACCTGAGAGTACAGAGACGAAACAAGGACTCTCTCTACAAAATATGACAGCCAGTGCCTCCACCTAGAATATCACTATTGTCCCAGTTGCTTCTGCTGGTCTTCCCCTACTATAGGGTTTCTACCTTCTCGTCCTCATTCACCTAAAAAGGTTCGATCCCATGGGGGTGAGACAATTGAAAATTGTCCCAACGAGAGATATAACTCTCCGCCAGAAACATTATTATTGTAGTTTAATAGGATAAAACTTAGCAGAGGAATCATATATATTCAACAGCAGATAAATCAATGACTTAAACAGATTAGTGCAATATTCTTATTCAAAGCATTTCATCTATAACTTGATAAAGTAGCATGTCACCTATCCAATAAGGAATTGAAGAACATGTATAACATTTATCCATCTAAGAAATTCTAAACAAGGTAACATCAACCAATGATTCTCCTATTTCAACCTTAAGTAAATACACTACATGGCTGATTACATTTTCCAATCATACTTAAGCCGTAAGGAGATGAAGTATACCGCTCATACTCTAACCAACCATTGTGAAATCGAAATCAATACCATACATAGGTCAAGGAAGAGCTGGATTCCCATTACCTCATCCTTATCTCAGTCAGTACGAGATTCTATGCAGGACATCTTGTGTCTCTGCTAAAATAGCTTTCCAGGGTATACTAGTAACTTCTCTATAGAGTTATAGCCCGTAGCATATACTCTCTTCAAGATATGGCCCTTAGCCAATGCCTGGTATTGTGGAGTTATGGCCCATAGCCATACTCTTATTAGGATATGGTCCATAACCATTCTTTTGCATAGGATATGGCCCATAATCATTCTTGTGAGGCGTAAGGATATATTCACCCATTACCCCCACATATTTAAAAATATGAATTCCAGTAATTCCCATAGGAAAACCTATTTCTCCATCATCAATTACTGATGATGATGGATCTATGGTCAGGGCTCTACATGATAAGATTTCACTTGATTAATTAAGTGCATTACCATATTCTTCTAGCATCAGTCAAGTTTTCAAACATAAATAATTATAACAAATGCTACAAAGAATGTGTAATACTTTTATCAAGTACTTTTTGAAGCTTTATAAAACATTGGGATCTCAATCCCTTGTCACATCAAGGACATTCTCATCCCTTAACATTTCATCATCATGATTATGAAATATGGGTATTCATACCCTTAATTCATCAAAGAACACTTGTTACCACTTATCAGGTAACTAATACCTTCAGGTCATCTGACCAAGGTAAGCATGATACTTACAATACAAGCATCTCACATGGCTCTCAAAGCTCATTAATCTCTTGTTACCTCTTATTAGGCAACACAACATATTATGGATCACAAGGCCCATAAAAAATTTCAATAATAAAACATCATAGCTCATACCTGGCTATGTCCAACATCTCATGATACCTGCATGATTAGGTCACATGATAATAGTTATATCAATTACATATCAGTACTATGCAATGTAATGGTAGCATCACTATTCCCTTATTAGGGTTAGGATTTCCAAATTTCATATCAATTAGGGATACTCATCCGATTTCCCAAAATTAGGGTTATGTCTTATCATCATATTGCCCAAGATTAGGGCTTCATGCACTATAACCCAAAATTAGGGTTTCACATACCTTCACCCTATATTAGGGTTAGGGTTTCATATAGCATTACATAGCATCACCCTGGGTTACAGTTTCATATCACATCATTGCATTAGGGCTACACATGGCATTACCCTAGATTAGGGTTTCACATGTCATTGTCTCAAATTTTGGTTCCTTATAACGTTTCCCCAAATTAGGGTTTCATGTTACTTTACCCGAAATTAGGGTTTCATGAAGCATCCTATTGAATTAGGGTTTTTCATTATATTACCCTGAATTGGGATTTATCATATCATTACCCTATATTAGGGTTTCTCTAACATTTCCCTAAATTAGGGTTAGGGCTCACCAACCTTCTCGATTAGGGTTTCATGATCTCTTTATCAAGGATCATACCCTAATTACATATTATATTCATGTTAAAAGTGTTGATACTTAACCACTACATGATTATTATACATGTATGAATTCCTCTCTCTCTCTCATCCTCTCTAGGATGTTGATTACATCAAACTTGATTAGATTAGGTCAACCCTTCATTCAAGTACACACATTTTGGGTTAGCATGGTGTATTGAGATATTGCTTTCATAAGCATCAAAGGTTAACCACTCAAAAGGTATTGATCACTTAAGTACCTTAAATGTACAACCATTGTAATTATCATCATTAACAATCATAGAGTTAATTGATCTTTCATAGCTTTGAGTCTATTAGGTCTCCAAACGGTTTTGATACTTTTGAACCTTCAAGCAGTTTTGACCTCCTTGACCTTCAAACGGTTTTGAGACCGTTTGCCCTCTAAACGGTTTTGAAACCGTTTGGGCATCTATGGTAGAGACCGTTTGCTCTTAAAAAGTTTTAAAACTGTTTGGTGCTTTCATCCCTTGAAAACGTTTGATCAAATTAACCTTTGAAACCATTAGGTGCTTTCAACCTTTGAAACTGTTTGGTGATTTCAACCTTTGAAGTCGAATGAACAACCCATCATTGAAACCGATTCAACATCAAACGGTCTGAAGACCGTTTGATCCTAAATGGTCTCAAGATCATTTGGACTCAAACGGTATCAAGACCGTTTGGTCCAAACCACTTTGAAACCGAATGGATCAATTAGGATTTCTTAATCAATCAATTTTGGGTTTCCACTCATTGAACCATCCAACATTAAGGCTATTGAAAGTAGATCAACTTGTAACCCTTGGATCCCCATCCATACATGATTACCCTTGACCTCAAATGGTCTTGAGACCGTTTGACCTCAAACGCAAACGGTCTTGAGACCGTTTGCCCTGAAACGGTCTTGAGACCGTTTGGGCCATTCAACTTAGAAATCGACTCAATCAATTTAGGGTTTCAACCAATCAATCCGATTAGGGTTTGTAATGAATGGATCATCCATTCTTGAATCCATTATAATTATATCAATTTGAACCATTGGATCTTCAATCATCCACATTAGTAATTGACCCCAAACGGTCTTGAGACCGTTTAACCTCAAACAGTCTTGAGACTGTTTGCCCTCAAACGTTCTTGAGATCGTTTGATCACCAAACGGTCTTGAGACCGTTTGGTAATCAAAATTGAAGAATGTTTGCTCATTATATTTATTGAGGTGTGTGCTAAGATGACATCATCATCTTCAGGCTACAAACCTTTGAAATTTTCTATGATTCTTATGGTGATTTCATCAACTAATGAAAAGAAATTTCGGGAAAGAAGAAAGATTCAACATATGATGAAGAAATGAAATCAATAATAATATTTAAGGGTTCAAGTTATATAACCTGCCTTGAAAGTTGAATCTGAGCTTCAAACTTCAAATCCTTAATGGTGAATGAAGCTTTCTCAACTGTCCAAGGCCCATGCTCAAGTCTTTGGATGCAAAGGATGATCATTTTGATTTCCACCATGAAATCAAGGTTGAAGATGACTATGGACCTTACCTACAGGATGGGGTACGTTCTCCTCTTTTTCCTAAGCTCCCTTGTCTTTGGCCCAAGCAAAGAAAGAAAGTAGATTTGAAAAAGAGTCTTTCATGTGGGTGGAAAATGGGATATATGTAACGAAATTTCAAGAGAGAGGTGTTATAAAAATCCTTCAATTCCTTAAATTGGTGCCACATATCCCCCTTACTTCCTTTAATACGAAGCCATCATCCTCCCCTTTGAAATCCTCTTCTTTATCCATGAATTCAAGAAAACAAATTAAGTACCTTAATCAATATAATAATAATATCCAAAATTAGTGGATATTACTTTTTCTTTAACTAATGTGAGTGCGCTCTCCACTCACTTTTAGATATTTCGGTGCCATTTCAAGGCACAAGTACGTCCATACTTATATAAATTCAACCATCACATTTTGGTTGAAGGGCACTTCCATTAATATATTTATTTTTGCATTAAATCGAATTAGGGTTTCAATTATGCTTAAATCTTGATTATTTTAATTTCAAGATTCTCTCTCCTCCAAAGATATTCAAATGAGATGCCGCTCTGATTTTCTTGTCTCTAATTGATACCAAGAAACATTAGGGACTCTCTAGAAGTGGTATTTTGCATATTGAACCCTAGGTTTTGGGTAAATTGCACATTACACCAAAACTAGGTTTTAATGCACAAACATTGCTTAATAAGCTCTTTCTTGGTGCTCAGGCTTGCACAAGCCATACCTCTACATCATTCTCATTCTTATGATGCTATAACACTTGAGGAACATTTTACCATGTAACATTTGCAAGTGAACCCCTCAATTTGGGTAATTTTCACTTTAGTCCAAAACGGGCAAAACATTGTTTTCAACATTATTAAAAAAGGACTAAAATTGAAACATAAGTTCCTATTGATCCTTAATTACTATTCAAAAGATAAGAGCAAGCATATAATTATCTTTCTTAAACAAAATATCTAGGTTAAAGCATAACCCAGGTCAGGGATGTTACATAAACTGACCTTCAGAGTGATATATGGAGAATATGGAATTGTAGTTAGAATCACCTCTCACAGTGATTGTGGTTCTTAGAACTAAAGTCACTACACAAATTACATGTAATTCAATGTATTTTGACATCATCCAACGTGATCTTGA
Source organism: Alisma plantago-aquatica (assembly GCA_963693085.1). Lineage (NCBI taxonomy): Eukaryota > Viridiplantae > Streptophyta > Magnoliopsida > Alismatales > Alismataceae > Alisma > Alisma plantago-aquatica. Next base: position 546,520,539 of record OY856414.1, read on the forward strand.
ATAAGGGTTTCCATAAAGGTGCTCGGGTATGTTGTGACATATGGGGATTGAGTGTGAGTGATATAGATGGGATTTGTGTCTCTTATAGGATATTAATATCCTATCTACTTGATAAGCAAGACTGAGAATCAAATGACCATACTCATGTGATTCATCATGTAATATGTGAGCTCAAATGCATCTTATATGGTCTTCTCTAGTTCAGCAAACATGGAATGGATGTTGAGAGGATGATGATTCCATGCCCTCGAGTTCAATCTAGATATCATAGACAAAGGAATTATACGATCAGCATATCACTGATCATGGATAGTAGATTGAAGTAGTTCTTGAACTTTCCAATTACTTGGGTAGAAATAATGAGTTTCTAGATACCGCTAATTTCTTGTGATGTCATAAATTTTTTATGGACATTCACTGCCAACGCAACTTGGGACCTAAAGGGTCACACACATAGGATTCACCCGAAATAGGAGTTATGAATATGGTTTAATTTAATTACTAAAGTGTTTAGGTATTCAATTTAAATAATAATGGCTTAAAATTGAATGAAAAAATTGTGAACCAACCAGTTCAAATGTTGGACCAATTGAATCAAGTGTCAAGTCAATTTGAACAACATTGGTTCAACCAGAAAATGAATCAACCAGTTAAAACTAAACTGATCGGTTCATCTTCAAAATGATCGGTTCAGATTAGGAATCACCCAGTTCACTGATCAGTATGCTTGGATCAAGGATTGATGATGACATCATGTTGTGCATTAATCGTCGCAATAAAGCCAAAGTGTTTTCCAGTAAGAAATTATGTGAACTGATTGATTCAAGTGTTGAACTGATTGTTTCACATGTGAACCAGCCAGTTCAATTGTGAACTAATTGGTTCTACTTTGAACCAACCTTTTCATGGTTCACAGCTTCCAGATAATTCATGAACTTTTGTCACATTGACTCCCAGATAATCTGGAAACCCTGGCCATGGCCATCCTTTAAAATGGGAGAAGTCAAGACTTTTAGAAGATACTATAATAAGCTTTGCAATTTTTGTCCTTTCATAGTTTTGGTAACATGAAAGTCTGAGCAAGTATTACCCATAAAAGGGAGAGACAACAAGGGAGAGCAAGTCAGTGCAAGCACTTTGACGTTCGTAGGGACAACTCCTTTCTGTTGTCTCAGGTAGCACAACATGGAGTTCATTTTGGTTTGTGTGGACTACATAGAGGCGTGGAGGACACGCTAGGAGGAAAAAAACCATCATCATCCATGATGCTACACCAGGAGGCCATCACTGATAGTTGTTTGTGTGCATCTTATAAAGAGTGCACATCATCGTGCAAGAGTAACTATTGGAATTGCTCCAGGACCAAATATACATCTTGCTTCCTTGTTTCCTAGATACATTGTTGTTGATGTTATTACCTGATCAAGGAATAGGAAATTTTTTTTGTTTTTGTTGCCTTCTTTGTTTAACCTATTCCCCAATAATGGTATGGGAGCCACACAATTTTTTTTGTATTTGGATTTAAATCAATATGATCAGATTCTTATTTTATTGCATACAATGTTAATATTGAAAATGATTAATGTGGATATCTGACTAAATACCACATATGATCCTGACACATTGTCCTATAAATGTTTTGATGGTGGATATATGTGTTGTTATGGCTAAAACCCCTATGGATGTGTGTGCATGGCTGTTTGATTTTCTTGATTGTTGATATTTAGTTAGCATATTGATCCTATTCCCTCCTTTCCAAATGTAAATTAATGCTCTTCTTCCTATATTCCCCTCAAACATAACTTGAGGTTTTCCCTTTCACAATGTAATATGGAATAAGATAGTTTTTAATTTCTCTTTTAGGAAAGGGAGACATTCTACACCGGCTGATTCGACCGACTAAAGAGTCCAAACGATCGACTAGAGGACCGAGGAGGCCATCAATAGGAGCCAACCAATCGACTGGAGGCCCAAACTATGGATTGGAGGAGTCTAATCAACTGCATGAGCCAATATAAGTCGACTGACTGATGAAGCTAATCGACCGACTGGGAAGTCCAACTAATTGATAGGATTTTCCAACCAGTTGAATGACCTATTCCACCAACATATTATCCAGTATAGGTGGCTACATATGATGTGGACCTTAGGAGGAAGCAATTATTTTTGGCTCATAAAAATTGCATTAGTATGGCCATAACCATCGTAGTATATTTCTAATTTGAATATTTTCGATTTGTGGATAAAGCATGTATATGATACGTACTATAAGTATGCGGTGATTGGATATGTATATGTATTTATATAAAAATACCTCAATAAATATTAAGTCTTCGATGCTTTCCATAAGATGCACATATGAAAAGATTAATCGGCCAAGAGTGGCCACACCAAGCGTGATGCATCATCTATCTCGTAGAAGCATGATGGCAGTTATGTGGGCCTTCTACATAGGATGCATTAATATCGTGTTGGTTTTGGGTTAGGCTTGACTAGTTGACCTTAATGAGATTAAGTGCCTATAAGCATATAGATTGATTGTGTCAAGGAGTTGCACACACTATCTATCCAAAAATTGCATAAGATGCAATTGGAAAATGTTGCATACCTTAGTAATTGGTTATGGACACTGACGTTCGTTGGATAATAACTTAATTATTTTGGATATTGGATCACTAGAAGGTTTTATTCTGGAATTATTCAAATTGGTGGTGAGGGTTATAAATATAAACAAAATAGTGGGAATGATAATTAATGAAAATCCTAATTAATATTGTCTATATTATCAAATCAAATCAAAAGTGTTTTTGACAATTGTAATTTTTCTATTGTAGAAACTAATGGCCAACACAAACATGTTTTCATTGTGATAGGTCCTTGAGAAGGACAAGTTAAATGGGAATAACTTTACTGACTGGTATAGGACTTTGAGAAATGTTCTCAATTGTGAGCGTAAGCTCTATGTCCTTCAAACACCAGTGCCAGAAAAACCCACTCTAAATGTGTCTAAAGATGAAATGGATGCTTATTTGTAGCATGCCAATGATGCATCAACTACGAAAGACCTTATGTCGAGTTGTATGAATTATGAGTTGCATAAATAGCATGAAAACATAGACATTCTTGAGATGGTAACATATCTTAAGAATCATGTAAAGAAAGAAAGGTATAATGTCTCTAAAACATTGTTTGAATGCAATTGATAGAGGGAGATCCAACAGAGCCCTATGTGCTCAATATGATTGGGCAAGTGGAACATCTAGAGAGACTGGGATTTCCTTTAGGTTAAGAGTTGGAGAAGGATATGATTCTACAATCTTTTCCTAAATCACATATCAAGTTTATCGAGTGCTATTACTTGAGTAACTTGGTCAAACCACTATCTTAATTGCTTGGCAAGTTGATGAATGTTGAAGCATACATGACGAAGGATAAACTCTTGATGGTGATAAGCAAAGGGATTCCAAGGGCAAAGGCAAGGCACAGAAAGAGATAGAGATCTATAATATGCACTCAAGATAAGGGGATGGGAAAGTGCAACAAGAATCTGTCCTTTTCACTCAAATGAACAAAGGAAAAAGAAAGAGATAGAGATCTATACTTCAAGACTTGAGAAGTAGTAATCTAGAACTGTGTGGAGAAAGGGTTTCTGCTAATGTAGTTAGAATCTATCATTCATGAACATGTAATAGAATTAGCAAAGTGCAATTATTTATCTATGATTGATGACAACATCATGTATCTTGTATGGGCAAGAATATTATGAATATATTGATGCTTCATTTTAAAAGATAAGATCTTATATCACAGTGCCCTAAGTCTCATAGTCTATACTAGATAATCCTAAAGACAAATATGCACAACAATATATTGAATTACTCTATGAATCAAACAATGAATACATATATCATTGTCATCTAGAGCACATAAATGTGAAATGCATTTCTAGAATTCATAATGATGGATGTCTAGACTCTTTTTGTTTTTGAACCAATAGAGACATGTGAGTCTTATTTATTGTGCAATATGACAAAAGCACCTTTCACTAGAAGTAGTGAGAGTGATTATTCAATTAGGGCTCAGACATACTGCTGTATATTGACCTTTTAGAACAAATACTAGAAGTAGTTTGGAGGTTGATTGTGATCATCTCCTAGACAATGTTCTTCCATGTCTATTAAAGAAGAGGTGTGGTACGATGCTTTTTCATGTCCATTAAGAAGAGCTGAAGTGGGTGACCTTTCAGTAGTCCATCAAAGAAGTTGGTTTCTCTCCTTTAGGTGAAAAGTAGGGTTTGTCTTGTTCCTCAAAAGGCACTGATAAAATTTATATATTGCATAGAAGTACAGAAAAGGAATGGAATACATGGATTAGAAATCATGATTGGAAACAACTAGGTAGTGGACTGACGTCATTTGAAGGAACCACTCTAAATTATGTGTTCATGTGGTTTCTTATTTTTGTCCACTAACTTGCTTTATATTTTCCCATTCTTTAAAGTAAGTTGCAATTAACCTATTTGTGTTTAATATTGCAAAAAGTTTCTTTAGACTCTATTCACCCCCCATCTAGAGTCTTTTTCTCATGTTGATCAACAATCATTGAGAATCATCCCCATTAGCCCCCAAAATGTAGCTTGCAGTGTCGAGTCTCGTCAGATCTTGGTGGTGCTTCACCGGGTGCGAGAACAGAAACTCTACAAACCTTAATTAGAGGTCGCCCAGCGTTGCCCCTATCCTATGAGATTGGGGAAGCACTCATCCTACGTGGATGAGGGTCACAGGGTAGATGCCCAAGCTCCATGGGGCCTACACATCCATGGAAAAAGGAGTAACGAAGAAGAATAGTGGAGAGGGAAAATGGCATGACATGAATGGAAATGATAGGGGAATTCAAGAAAAAGGAGAAGTCAAGGCATTATGGCCATCAAGTGGATAAAAGGAGGTGTATAATGGCTGGATTGGCTAGGGAAAAGCATGTTGTACTTGCCCAGACAAAAGGTAAGCTAGCGGCCATCATATTAGGGTATGTCATTGACCACAAGTCAATCCAAGGGCAAGGAACATGGATCTATGTATCCAACATAAAGAATTCTCATTGATTGAGAGGGAGTGGCTCAGATCATTGAGTTGTTTAAGATAGTTCAACATTGTGTTTCTTTGGTATTCTTGAAAATTCCATATCCCCCATATCGTAATTCAAATTTAGATGAAATTTTCACCGTTGGTTCAAAAATTTCCTTTACTATCTATATTAAAATTGGGACCCAGGGTGATAATAATTTGTGCAGTCATTTTTGTAAATACAAATTTAAACAAAATTATACTCTCCACTTTAGTAAATTAAGAATATTGTGACATTTATTCAATTCCATTTCATAAATTGAGTATGTTGTGACTCCAAGTCATCTAATTGAGTAAGGGTAAGTCTATTGAATACAATAGAGCACTTAATGAGTCAAGATATACATTACCTAAATAAGAGAAAAAAAATCCATGTTATCACATCCTCCCACCTCACAATGTTAAATCAATCCATCAATCTAGAGTAGAATTCACATTCCATGTTGTGATCATCTTGATACTTCTTCAACATCAACACTATTTCCAAATCGATCATCACACTCAACACATAGTCTCATTCATCATCAAATTGGAAAGATCATTTAAAGAGTTAACAATGAGAGACATAATCATACATATCACAAGTTTGGACATATCACATTTTTAGTCAAACAAATACAACTTTAAAAAGTAAAGCACGACTTTCATTCCCAATATCTAGGGTTCTAGAGTTGACATTGTCCTAGGTGGGGTTATAAATCCATGACTCAGATTTCATATTTCAACAATTCATGACCAATATCATATTGGGTATGGTGATTTCATGCACAAAATCAATGGAAGGTCCCAACCTAGTAGACATGATAGCTCATCCCCAAGTCATAAATTGAGAAATCAACATAAGCACCACTTCAATCTTTATAGATTTGGGAACATGAAATTCATCAGACTTGTATTAAGATTGATTTTAAGATCTAGATAGGTTGATCATAAGACTGGAATTGGTATCGAGATCAATAGTTATGAGTCAAGTTTTCATTAGTCATATTGAGATTCAGGATTTCTGGTCATCAAAGTTCAAATGATTAAAATTATAAATTTTGGATGTTAGGTTTGTACTTAGACAATAGGTATGATCATTCATTCATAAGCAACAATGGATTAATATTAGAGAAATATTTGAGCAATTTATTGAGACATCAACATTTAGTGTATTATCATGGTATTTTAGGTTGATGAATGATCTAGACCTAGGTCTATCTAGGAAGTCAAACACAAAATATAGACAACATCATCACTAATTCGAGATTTAAGATTGAATATCAATATCATCATGGATTTGACCTATTAGAGGATTAGTTCAAGAAATCCAAATCAGGTGGAAGGGGTTCCCTTTCCAAACTCTAATTAGTAAACAAGATGAAATTTTAAAGGCAACTACAATAGGGATGTGACCTAGGTTAGGGGAGTCATAAGTCAAGTACCATCCTAATATAGAACATTAATCTACTTTAGTCATGATTAATCAATAATATCCAAACAGGTAGAGTTTCAATTATCAAATCATACTTCATAGAATCATGGCATTATAGATCAAGATCAAGGTCATAATTGCATTCCCTTCCTTTCATGATCAAGTTATCATTTTATTTAGAAATCAAAAATTCAATTGGCTACTCTAGGAATATGAGCATAACAACACAAGAGTGAGATTCATGTCCATCATATTGTACAAAAAATAGTTTGCAAAGAGTCATAGAAATTGATAGGGAAAATACTTCTGATATCAAAGTCTTTCATCACGATTTTGATAGTCCAAGAATATATTCATTCCAAGGCACAAACATGGTACAAATAAAAATGGGGAAATTTTTCTTAATCACGTTTGTGGCATGATCAGTAATGGACTTATTAAAATAGGGACATCATCAACCATTAGGTAAAAGGTATAAATCCTCCTTATCTCATTATATCACAATTATTATCAGTTTAACTCTAACATAGAAAGCATGTAGCCTACATTTGGTAACGTTGAGTTTACATGATCTAAAGGGTCATACCAGAGTTCTTAGCTTCACATTATTTGTCACTAATTATAATGGAGTTTCCTAAATTAAGGCCAGATCATGGAATCATCACCATGTGGGCGTTGGTTATTTGAGGCATTAACCAACAACCACGTCGGTGATGCTAAAACTGAACCATTCTTCATCGATTAAAACATCTGACGTTAAAATCTTCATCATCGGTTATTTGTTACTGAGGAACTAATGGCCTAACTGTAGTTAGTGTTGCTTTGACATTACCTCATCTGTTGATTAATGACAAATAACTAATGTTGAATAACTTGATGGTGGTTTTGTCAGTGATTGAATAGTAAAATATTTAGGAATACCATGTTAGTTTATTGTAAATATCCAACATAGAATGTATATGTAGTCGATTATTTACAAATAATTGATAAGAAATGTGTATGCATTTTTATATAGAAGGTCTGCAGACCTGCTGTCCAGCCTACTAGCCTGCCTAGAGCCTGTTGTTCTTTAGAATTGAAAGTTCTAAAAAACAACAGACTCTGTGTGTAACATACTAAAATCTCCTTTGTGCCTCTTTGTATTCTTTTCTATAAGCTTTGACCTTCATTTTCGTTCCTTTTGTCCTTGGTCTTGATTTAAAAGGAATTAAGATAGTTATTGGTTAAATATTTCCCATATGTTCTTATTTCAAGGTTTCATGTACAAAAGACTCAGTTAAAATTAGACAAGGGGTTTAATATGCAATTTCACCTTAAGAAATAAAAAAGGGATAAAATAATTTGTCCTAGAATCTTCTAGTGTTTCCTAGAATATAAGAAATAAGAAGGAAATCCGAATTTTATAAAAGAAAGAAGATAAATATAATAAGTAAAGGAAATATGAGAAATTATGAGTAAAGGAGATAGTTACAAAGATTTTGTAACAAATAAGATAATCTGAAACCATCATAATTTGATAGTTTAATTCGTTTCCTTGGGTAAAGAGTAACTTAAGGATCAAGTATTATTTAAAATAAAAATATTAATAACATTATCAAAGGAATATAGGAAATAAGCCAATAAAAAGAAGTAAAATATTTAATGCTCTCAAATTAGGGGAATAACTTCAAATTCGTATTCTAAACATAAAAATAAGCCTCTGTGCAAATTTGCAACTAATTTGGATAATATATGAATAAATAGTAAAATAGGAGAGAGAAAGTGTGTAGAATGTTCTAATTAATTTATTAAATATAAAGATAATGTCAACTTGTGAAGATAATTGCAAAATCGTGTTCCAACCCATTAAGGAGACTTAAGGGTGAAGTTACATTAATTTTAGATATTGTTATCACTTCTTTTGAGGGAGGAAAGAGAAAATTACATATTAATTATTTCACCTATTAAACTTTCTCAAAATGAATAACTAACTCCATATTCGGATTCTACGCGTCGAAATAAGTCATAATATAAATTTTCAAAATTTTTGGGCAACATTTGAGCCTCCAAAATAGGAAAGAGAAAAACATTTAAAATCTAATAGTTTTAATCGACTTTTGCTCAGGGATATTTCCCTGATCTAATGTGCGATCGAACGGCCCAGATTGCTTGATGGACCCGCGTCCATCAATCCGATGGCACGTGGTCGTCTTCTAGCTCGGGTCGGATAAGGCAACATGCCTTGGATTTTCGTTTTCTTAAAATCGCAATAACTTGAGATTTACTCAACGATTTTCCTTGATTTTTGTTGTGTTGGTTTCCTTGCGAGATTTCACACAGGATTATCCCAACATTTGCGAGCTTTAACGCGTATTTGAGAAACGCCCAAAGTAGCCGCCGGCCACTTTCCTTTGCTTCTATCCACATCCTAGTCTAGGGTTCCTTGCCTATAAATAACTCCACCCTCGCAACCGCAATCACCTTAGCAACCTATTCGTACCTCCAATTTGGATTTTCGTCATCATTTGGACCACCATCGAGTCGTCGTTGTCCCTGCTCTTGCGGCGCATATTGCTCCCTACTCGCTTCATCTCCGTCCAAATTAAAGGTACTACCAACTTCGTCTTCTCGTTATCTTTCTTTCGACTATCTAAACGCACGTTTTCGTCGAGTATGGCGATTTTGCCCAAATCGGCCGAGCAAGCAGCTCGCGCACGACCGAGCTTGAAGACGATGCGTATTTGACGTTTTTGCCCCTCCGTCCTCTTCTTCTTTCGTTTCTCGCGTGTGGTTTTTTCGTCCTTTCGCCGGTCCGCCCGACCGCACCGCGCGGCTGGTGGCGAGCGACCGCTGGACGTGGGTCGCCGCTGCCGAGCGCTCGTCGCCGCTCGGCCATCCAGCCCTGCCTACGTGGCAGGCTGTTATTGGTCGAGGTTAAATAATTTTTATTAATTAATCCTGTGGTCAAAAATTAAAAATAAATAGTGTTTTGAAATCAGGAAAACGAGATCTATTTAATAAAAATATTCTTGAGATCTGGTTTTAAGTTTTTCGAAAAGGTGTTTTTAATATCGATTTAATTAACTTAAAAATCCCTAAAATTAACACTAAAAATCTATATTTCCAAAATATACAATATTATATGTTATTTTGATCAGGAAAACCTAACTAAGACTATTATGAGGTTTTTGAAGTCTGAATCGAGAGTTTGTACAAAAAGTTAGTAAATTAGGGCTTTCAATCTTTTAAGTGAATACATGTAATTCTAATAAATGAATTAAATGATGTATTAGGAAGTTTGGGGTTATAGTTCGTGTGAAGACTTGAAAAAGGGAACTTAGGACACCTGTGGCCAAGGTATGTGATTAGTATGTGTTTATTATGAGTCTTGTTGTACATCTACCTATCAGTTGGGAAATACTTAATCTAATACCTAAATTTCTTCTATGAGGTTTAATTTGATCTAAACCATTGAATTTTCTTGAAACCCAAAATGTCTTATTTGCCTCAAAAATCAGATATAGTATTCTCTTGTTTGGGTATTCATACCCCATTGCCATGTTGAATATCTTTTGCTTATTCTTGCCATAAATCTCTTATTAGCATGAAATTAAATGTTCTATTTAAATTTTAAGTAGTGGTACTTATGTACAACCACCCATAGAGGGCATGTATAAAATCGCCCTAGGGGAATGTTTATTATTCTCCCCATTAAAAATTTGTAGGTGATTTGGAAATGTTTATAATTCTTCCCTCACCTAAGGTTAGAGGTTCGGTAGGTGCCTCAACCCTACTTAGTTAGATAGACATATTAATAAACATGCTAAAACCTTTTACTTACTTTATTAATGGCAAGTTCTCTTATAAAAATCTCATACTCCTTGATATCCTTTTACACCAAATACTTAGTTTGTTTACTTGTTACATCTTTTCTTTGCCTTTGAAAGATTATTAGTGTAACACATACTTTTCTTGTTTTCCCTCTTGCTGGGTGCCTTCCCAACCACCCAGGTGTTGGAGCTATCCAAGGAGAAGGAAGGGCTTGAAGAAAGAATCCTTGCTGTGATCGTTTGCTTGAGGAAGAAGGATGGCTAGGTTGCTATAGCTAGATCCTCTATTCTATCTTATCTTTTCTTTTAGAAAGCAATGATGTAATAAACTATAAAGCCATTAGAAGGCTTGATATTTCTTTCTTTCCGCTGCTATTGACATTTGATTATGTATCTGGAATCATGCTTATTTATTTGGATTATTATGCAACCATCCTCAAAAGTCTCAATTTCTGTTAAACTTGTGGATGTTTGTATTTCCTTTAAATTTTAGTAGAGAGGTGATCTCGCCTCTTTACAGCATGGTATCAGAGCCTTTGGGCGACTATTAGGGCATGCAGTTGAGGCAAGGGTGTCTAGAAAGGATCAGGGCATGGGGGCTGGCAAGATTTTCCTCCGACCCACTAGCTTGGCATATGGGGACTCCCGTGCCCATATGATCTGGCCTGGCCTGCGCCGATACGAACTGCCCGAAGTAGTATGCTTTTAGGCAATAGCATTCTAGTTATCCTTTTCTCATCTCTATTTCTTTTCCCTCTCATCTACGATTCTTTACTCCTGAAAAATTTAATATGATAACCCTAATTTCAGGAGAGGTGACCTGTTTGACAACTCAAACCAGGAGTCCAACACTGACAACCTCGACACTCCTGCGACTCCTGCTGTTACTCAACCAACCTCTGGTGTACCTGCCTTCACACCTGAGCAAGAGCTGGCGATGCTGCGACAGCTGTTGTCCTCCAGCATGATGGGACAACTCAACACCATAGCTATTGTTGCTACCAAGCCGAGGGAGTTCACCCTCACCGACTTCATCAAGATGCAGCCACCCTACTTCAAGGGTGAAAGTGAGCCTAACATGGTGGACAAAGCAGATGATTGGGTGCTAGCCCTGGATCGGACCTTCAAGGGTATGGCTTGCCCTCCTCACCAGAAGGTTCGGTTTGCGACGTACGTGCTGGATGGACCGGCGCGTGTCTGGTGGAATGGAGTTGCCCGTACCCGAGACACCTCCTCCATGGAGTGGACGCAGTTCCTGAAGCTGTTCAGAGAGAAGTACATCTGTCCTGCATTCCTAAGGAAGAAGGAGGCTGAGTTTTACAGTCTCAAGCAAGGAAGCATGAGTGTGGCAGACTATGTTCAGAAGTTTCTGCTCCTCGAATGTTACGCCACCGACCTTGGAGCTGACAGGAGAGCAACCTTGTTCTTGGAGGGCCTGAACTACCACATTGGTCGAAGCCTCGTTCCAAAGCTTCCACTCACGTTTCAACAGATGGTGGACAAGGCTCTCGCCATCGAGTCTTATCTGGGATTTCAGTCTTCCAGTAGCTTCAACAACAACAAAAGGAAGAATCCAAACCAGCATGAGAACCGTGGTCGTGATCGTTGCAACAGATGCAATCGCCACCATCCTCCTGGAAGATGTCCCACCAACAACGCACCTGCTCGTGTTGGCAACCGTCCTCCACCGACCTGTCATGAGTGTGGCCAGGTTGGGCACATCCGACCTAACTGCCCTCGTTTCCAGCAAGGGAAGAATCCGGCTCAGCAACCACAACAGTCGAGACAGAATCCTCCACCGTGGAATAACAACAACAATAACAACAACAACCAGAACACGAGACGTTTGCCAGCGGAGAGGTGGAATGGGAGAGTGTTTGCTCTCAATGCTGAAGAAGATGGTGAAGGCAATGAAGTGATTGAAGGTACACTACACCTCAATATGCATCCTTTAAAAGCTCTGTTTGACTCTGGTTCCTCCAATACCTTCATATCTAGTTAGTTTGCATCTATGCTTGAAATTGAATCTGAATTCATGGATCATGTGTTAGATGTAAAAACTCCTAGTGGAAAAATTTGCTCCTCTTATCTCCAAACTCCTACCCTGAACCTCTGTATATCCGGGATAATGTTTCCCAATGTTTTTGTCTTGCTTGATATGTCTGTCTTTGACATAATCCTGGGCATGGATTGGTTAAAGAAATACAAATCTGTTCTGTTCTGTGAGGAATCCAAGGTTAGCTTGTTCCATCCTGATGAAGGAAGAGTGTGTGTCAAGGGCAAGAAGCGAGGAGAGCGACAGTTCGTCATCTCTGCCATCAAAGCTGAAAAGCTCGTCTCTCAAAGGTGTAGAGCCTTCCTAGCCTCCATTGCTCTCGATGCTACACCTCTTGCCCTAGACCATGTTGATGTGGTGAAGGACTTCCCAGATGTCTTTCCTGAGGAGTTACCCGGGTTGCCACCAAATCGCGAGGTGGAATTCTCCATCGAGCTCATACCTGGAACTTCACCGATATCGAAGCCACCTTATCGCTTAGCTCCTGCTGAACTGGCGGAGTTGAAGAAACAGCTTGAAGAGCTTCTTGACATGGGTTTCATTTGCCCCAGTGTTTCCCCTTGGGGAGCCCCTGTCCTGTTCGTGAAGAAGAAAGATGGCTCCTTGCGGATGTGTATGGACTACCGCATGCTCAACCAGGTGACAGTGAAGAATCGTTATCCGTTGCCGCACATCGACGACCTATCCGATCAGCTGAAGTCAGCCACCGTGTTCTCCAAGATGGATCTGCGAAGTGGCTACTACCAGATGCGTGTGAAAGATGATGATGTTCCGAAGACAGCGTTCAGAACTCACTATGGGCATTATGAATTCTTGGTCATGCCTTTTGGTTTGACAAATGCCCCTGCTGCGTTCATGGACCTGATGAACCGAGTATTCCGCCCAAACCTCGACAAGTTTGTAGTGGTGTTTATTGATGATGTTTTGGTTTATTCTGAAACGTTGGAACAACATCGCGAGCACCTGCGGACTGTACTCAACACATTGCGAGAAAATCAATTGTATGCAAAATTCTCAAAATGTGAGTTCTGGATAAAGGAAGTGATGTTTCTTGGTCATGTGATTTCTGCCGGCCATATAGCTGTTGATCCTGCAAAGGTAGAAGTTGTGACAAAGTGGAATGCTCCGAGAAACCCGTATAAAATCCGTAGTTTCCTTGGTCTAGCTGGTTACTATCGGAAGTTTATCAAAGGGTTTTCTGAGTTGGCTTTACCTTTGACCAAGCTGACTCGGAAGGAAGTCAAGTTCTCATGGACCCCTGAGTGTGAGGACAGTTTTCAGAAGTTGAAGATGAGTCTGACTTCTGCTCCAGTGCTTGCTTTGCCTGTAGAGGGCATACCCTATGTTATCTACACTGATGCATCCCGACAAGGCTTAGGGTGTGTTCTAATGCAGGACGGAAAGGTAATCGCCTATGCTTCTCGACAGTTGAAACCTAATGAAGCTAATTGGCCTACGCATGATTTAGAGCTGACTGCCATAGTTCATGCTTTGAAGATCTGGCGACACTACCTCTATGGAGAAAAGTTTGAAGTCTTTTCTGATCACAAGAGTTTGAGATATCTATTGACTCAGAAGGATCTGAACTTGCGACAACGTAGGTGGATGGAATATCTTAAAGATTACAATTTCACCATCACCTATCATCCTGGTAAAGCAAATGTTGTAGCTGATGCTTTAAGTCACAAGAAGGATGCTGTTTGTGCTGCTCTGAGATGTTCTGTGTGGGAAAACCTTGAGCTTGTGGCCAGTTGGAGACCTCAACCTGTCGATTGAATAGATGAAGATAAGTTGTGTGTCCATATGGCCAGTCTGACCGTTACACCAACTTGGATCTCAGAAGTTGTGTCTGCACAGTAGGAGAGTTCAGAGCTTGAAGAGTTGAAAGCTTTATCTGAGAAACCGCAATCTGACTTCTCTGTCAGATTGGATGGTGCTATCCGCTTTAGACAAAGGTTGTGGATACCTGATGTTGGTGATCTGAGACAGAAGGTTCTGAGTGAAGCTCATGGTTCCAAGTACACTATTCACCCTGGCCCAACCAATATGTACAAGGACCTACATCGAAGTTTCTGGTGGAAGAATATGAAGAATGATATAGCTCTGTTTGTGGCAAAGTGCTTGACATGTCAGCAAGTCAAGATTGAACATCAACGACCTGGTGGTCTTCTTCATCCTCTTGAGATTCCAGAATGGAAGTGGGAGAAGATCACAATGGACTTTGTTACTGGTTTTCCTAAGTCCAAGAGAGGTTATGATGCTGTTTGGGTGGTGATTGATCGGCTTACTAAATCTGCTCATTTCTTACCTTTCAAAACCACGTATAAGGTTGCTGAGATGGCTCAGTTGTATGTGGAGTGGATAGTTCGTCTGCATGGTGTCCCTGCTGTGATAGTTTCTGATCGAGACCCAAAATTTACTTCTCGTTTGTGGGGTCAGATTCAGGAAGAGATGGGTACTGATCTGTGTTTCAGCACTGCCTACCATCCGCAAACTGATGGTCAGTCCGAGAGAACAGTTTAGATTCTGGAGGACTTGCTTCGTGCTTGTGTGATGGATTGGGGTGGTGCCTGGGATCGGTATTTACCATTAGCAGAGTTTGCTTATAACAATAGCTACCAAGCCAGTATTGGTATGCCACCTTTTGAAGCTCTCTATGGTAGACCTTTTCGTTCACCTTTGCACTGGGATGTTGTTGGTGAACGTTCCTTAGTGAAGTCTGATGACATGCAGATGATGCTTGAGAAGATACAGTTGATAAAGAAACGGATGAAAGCTGCTCAAGACAGACAGAAGATGTATGCTGATAAGAAGAGGTATGATGTAAGCTTCTTAGTGGGAGACTATGCTTTTCTAAAGATCAAGCCTATACATTCTATTGCAAGATCTAAAGTAAAAAGCAAGTTGAGTCCTCGCTATGTTGGACCATTTGAGATCTTAGATAAAGTGGGAGATTGTGCATATCGCCTAGCTTTGCCTCCTACTTATGATAAGATTCACAATGTATTCCATGTTTCTGTGCTGAGGAAGTACGTTAAGGATCCGTCTCATGTGCTCACCATCGAACCTGTGGAGATTAATGAGAATCTTACTTATGAAGAACTACCTGTGAAGATCCTTGACTCCCGAGTAAAGCAGCTGAAGAATAAGGAGATAGAGTTAGTGAAGGTTTTGTGGAGGTATCATGGTTTAGAAGAAACCACTTGGGAGTTGAGAGATGAGATGTTACATACTCACCCTTCCCTCTTTGTATGAGATTTTGGGGACGAAATCCTTTTTAAGGGGTGGAGTGCTGTAACATACTGAAATCTCCTTTGTGCCTCTTTGTATTCTTTTCTATAAGCTTTGACCTTCATTTTCGTTCCTTTTGTCCTTGGTCTTGATTTAAAAGGAATTAAGATAGTTATTGGTTAAATATTTCCCATATGTTCTTATTTCAAGGTTTCATGTACAAAAGACTCAGTTAAAATTAGACAAGGGGTTTAATATGCAATTTCACCTTAAGAAATAAAAAGGGGATAAAATAATTCGTCCTAGAATCTTCTAGTGTTTCCTAGAATATAAGAAATAAGAAGGAAATCCGAATTTTATAAAAGAAAGAAGATAAATATAATAAGTAAAGGAAATTTGAGAAATTATGAGTAAAGGAGATAGTTACAAAGATTTTGTAACAAATAAGATAATCTGAAACCATCATAATTTGATAGTTTAATTCATTTCCTTGGGTAAAGAGTAACTTAAGGGTCAAGTATTATTTAAAATAAAAATATTAATAACATTATCAAAGGAATATAGGAAATAAGCCAATAAAAAGAAGTAAAATATTTAATGCTCTCAAATTAGGGGAATAACTTCAAATTCGTATTCTAAACATAAAAATAAGCCTATGTGCAAATTTGCAACTAATTTGGATAATATATGAATAAATAGTAAAATAGGAGAGAGAAAGTGTGTAGAATGTTCTAATTAATTTATTAAATATAAAGATAATGTCAACTTGTGAAGATAATTGCAAAATCGTGTTCCAACCCATTAAGGAGACTTAAGGGTGAAGTTACATTAATTTTAGATATTGTTATCACTTCTTTTGAGGGAGGAAAGAGAAAATTACATATTAATTATTTCACCTATTAAACTTTCTCAAAATGAAAAACTAACTCCATATTCGGATTCTACGCGTCGAAATAGGTCATAATATAAATTTTCATAATTTTTGGGCAACATTTGAGCCTCCAAAATAGGAAAGAGAAAAACATTTAAAATCTAATAGTTTTAATCGACTTTTGCTCAGGGATATTTCCCTGATCTAATGTGCGATCGAACGGCCCAGATTGCTTGATGGACCCACGTCCATCAATCCGATGGCACGTGGTCGTCTTCTAGCTCGGGTCGGATAAGGCAACATGCCTTGGATTTTCGTTTTCTTAAAATCACAATAACTTGAGATTTACTCAACGATTTTCCTTGATTTTTGTTGCGTTGGTTTCCTTGCGAGATTTCGCACAGGATTATCCCAACATTTGCGAGCTTTAACGTGTATTTGAGAAACGCCCAAAGTAGCCGCCGGCCACTTTCCTTTGCTTCTATCCACATCCTAGTCTAGGGTTCCTTGCCTATAAATAACTCCACCCTCGCAACCGCAATCACCTTAGCAACCTGTTCGTACCTCCAATTTGGATTTTCGTCGTCATTTGGACCACCATCGAGTCGTCGTTGTCCCTGCTCTTGCGGCGCATATTGCTCCCTACTCGCTTCATCTCCGTCCAAATTAAAGGTACTACCAACTTCGTCTTCTCGTTATCTTTCTTTCGACTATCTAAATGCACGTTTTCGTCGAGTATGGCGATTTTGCCCAAATCGGCCGAGCAAGCAGCTCGCGCACGACCGAGCTTGAAGACGATGCGTATTTGACGTTTTTGCCCCTCCGTCCT
Organism: Alisma plantago-aquatica; assembly: GCA_963693085.1. NCBI lineage: Eukaryota > Viridiplantae > Streptophyta > Magnoliopsida > Alismatales > Alismataceae > Alisma > Alisma plantago-aquatica. The sequence continues at coordinate 546,537,872 of OY856414.1, forward strand.
CTTCTTCTTTCGTTTCTCGCGTGTGGTTTTTTCGTCCTTTCGCCGGTCCGCCCGACCGCACCGCGCGGCTGGTGGCGAGCGACCGCGGGACGTGGGTCGCCGCTGCCGAGCGCTCGTCGCCGCTCGGCCATCCAGCCCTGCCTACGTGGCAGGCTGTGATTGGTCGAGGTTAAATAATTTTTATTAATTAATCCTGTGGTCAAAAATTAAAAATAAATAGTGTTTTGAAATCAGGAAAACGGGATTCTATTTAATAAAAATATTCTTGAGATCTGGTTTTAAGTTTTTCGAAAAGGTGTTTTTAATATCGATTTAATTAACTTAAAAATCCCTAAAATTAACACTAAAAATCTATATTTCCAAAATATACAATATTATATGTTATTTTGATCAGGAAAACCTAACTAAGACTATTATGAGGTTTTTGAAGTCTGAATCGAGAGTTTGTACAAAAAGTTAGTAAATTAGGGCTTTCAATCTTTTAAGTGAATACATGTAATTCTAATAAATGAATTAAATGATGTATTAGGAAGTTTGGGGTTATAGTTCGTGTGAAGACTTGAAAAAGGGAACTTAGGACACCTGTGGCCAAGGTATGTGATTAGTATGTGTTTATTATGAGTCTTGTTGTACATCTACCTATCAGTTGGGAAATACTTAATCTAATACCTAAATTTCTTCTATGAGGTTTAATTTGATCTAAACCATTGAATTTTCTTGAAACCCAAAATGTCTTATTTGCCTCAAAAATCAGATATAGTATTCTCTTGTTTGGGTATTCATACCCCATTGCCATGTTGAATATCTTTTGCTTATTCTTGCCATAAATCTCTTATTAGCATGAAATTAAATGTTCTATTTAAATTTTAAGTAGTGGTACTTATGTACAACCACCCATAGAGGGCATGTATAAAATCGCCCTAGGGGAATGTTTATTATTCTCCCCATTAAAAATTTGTAGGTGATTTGGAAATGTTTATAATTCTTCCCTCACCTAAGGTTAGAGGTTCGGTAGGTGCCTCAACCCTACTTAGTTAGATAGACATATTAATAAACATGCTAAAACCTTTTACTTACTTTATTAATGGCAAGTTCTCTTATAAAAACCTCATACTCCTTGATATCCTTTTACACCAAATACTTAGTTTGTTTACTTGTTACATCTTTTCTTTGCCTTTGAAAGATTATTAGTGTAACACATACTTTTCTTGTTTTCCCTCTTGCTGGGTGCCTTCCCAACCACCCAGGTGTTGGAGCTATCCAAGGAGAAGGAAGGGCTTGAAGAAAGAATCCTTGCTGTGATCGTTTGCTTGAGGAAGAAGGATGGCTAGGTTGCTATAGCTAGATCCTCTATTCTATCTTATCTTTTCTTTTAGAAAGCAATGATGTAATAAACTATAAAGCCATTAGAAGGCTTGATATTTCTTTCTTTCCGCTGCTATTGACATTTGATTATGTATCTGGAATCATGCTTATTTATTTGGATTATTATGCAACCATCCTCAAAAGTCTCAATTTCTGTTAAACTTGTGGATGTTTGTATTTCCTTTAAATTTTAGTAGAGAGGTGATCTCGCCTCTTTACAGCATGGTATCAGATCCTTTGGGAGACTATTAGGGCATGCAGTTGAGGCAAGGGTGTCTAGAAAGGATCAGGGCATGGGGGCTGGCAAGATTTTCCTCCGACCCACTAGCTTGGCATATGGGGACTCCCGTGCCCATATGATCTGGCCTGGCCTGCGCCGATACGAACTGCCCGAAGTAGTATGCTTTTAGGCAATAGCATTCTAGTTATCCTTTTCTCATCTCTATTTCTTTTCCCTCTCATCTACGATTCTTTACTCCTGAAAAATTTAATATGATAACCCTAATTTCAGGAGAGGTGACCTGTTTGACAACTCAAACCAGGAGTCCAACACTGACAACCTCGACACTCCTGCGACTCCTGCTGTTACTCAACCAACCTCTGGTGTACCTGCCTTCACACCTGAGCAAGAGCTGGCGAAGCTGTGACAGCTGTTGTCCTCCAGCATGATGGGACAACTCAACACCATAGCTGTTGTTGCTACCAAGCCGAGAGAGTTCACCCTCACCGACTTCATCAAGATGCAGCCACCCTACTTCAAGGGTGAAAGTGAGCCTAACATGGTGGACAAAGCAGATGATTGGGTGCTAGCCCTGGATCGGACCTTCGAGGGTATGGTTTGCCCTCCTCACCAGAAGGTTCGGTTTGCGACGTACGTGCTGGATGGACCGGCGCGTGTCTGGTGGAATGGAGTTGCCCGTACCCGAGACACCTCCTCCATGGAGTGGACGCAGTTCCTGAAGCTGTTCAGAGAGAAGTACATATGTCCTGCATTCCTAAGGAAGAAGGAGGCTGAGTTTTACAGTCTCAAGCAAGGAAGCATGAGTGTGGCAGACTATGTTCAGAAGTTTCTACTCCTAGAATGTTACGCCACCGACCTTGGAGCTGACAGGAGAGCAACCTTGTTCTTGGAGGGCCTGAACTACCACATTGGTCGAAGCCTCGTTCCACAGCTGCCACTCACGTTTCAACAGATGGTGGACAAGGCTCTCGCCATCGAGTCTTATCTGGGATTTCAGTCTTCCAGTAGCTTCAACAACAACAAAAGGAAGAATCCAAACCAGCATGAGAACCGTGGTCGTGATCGTTGCAACAGATGCAATCGCCACCATCCTCCTGGAAGATGTCCCACCAACAACGCACCTGCTCGTGTTGGCAACCGTCCTCCACTGACCTGTCATGAGTGTGGCCAGGTTGGGCACATCCGACCTAACTGCCCTCGTTTCCAGCAAGGGAAGAATCCGGCTCAGCAACCACAACAGCCGAGACAGAATCCTCCACCGCGGAACAACAACAACAATAACAACAACAACCAGAACACGAGACGTCTGCCAGCGGAGAGGCGGAATGGGAGAGTGTTTGCTCTCAATGCTGAAGAAGATGGTGAAGGCAATGAAGTGATTGAAGGTACACTACACCTCAATATGCATCCTTTAAAAGCTCTGTTTGACTCTGGTTCCTCCAATACCTTCATATCTAGTTAGTTTGCCTCTATGCTTGAAATTGAATCTGAATTCATGGATCATGTGTTAGATGTACAAACTCCTAGTGGAAAAATCTGCTCCTCTTATCTCCAAACTCCTACCCTGAACCTCTGTATATCCGGGATAATGTTTCCCACAGTTTTTGTCTTGCTTGATATGTCTGTCTTTGACATAATCCTGGGCATGGATTGGTTAAAGAAATACAAAGCTGTTCTGTTCTGTGAGGAATCCAAGGTTAGCTTGTTCCATCCTGATGAAGGAAGAGTGTATGTCAAGGGCAAGAAGCGAGGAGAGCGACAGTTCGTCATCTCTGCCATCAAAGCTGAAAAGCTCGTCTCTCAAGGGTGTAGAGCCTTCCTAGCCTCCATTGTTCTCGATGCTACACCTCCTGCCCTAGACCAAGTTGATGTGGTGAAGGACTTCCCAGATGTCTTTCCTGAGGAGTTACCCGGGTTGCCACCAAATCGCGAGGTGGAATTCCCCATCGAGCTCATACCTGGAACTTCACCGATATCGAAGCCACCTTATCGCTTAGCTCCTGCTGAACTGGCGGAGTTGAAGAAACAACTTGAAGAGCTTCTTGACATGGGTTTCATTCGCCCCAGTGTTTCCCCTTGGGGAGCCCCTGTCCTGTTCGTGAAGAAGAAAGATGGCTCCTTGCGGATGTGTATGGACTACCGCATGCTCAACCAGGTGACAGTGAAGAATCGTTATCCGTTGCCGCGCATCGACGACCTATCCGATCAGCTGAAGTCAGCCACCATGTTCTCCAAGATGGATCTGCGAAGTGGCTTCTACCAGATGCGTGTGAAAGATGATGATGTTCCGAAGACAGCGTTCAGAACTGACTATGGGCATTATGAATTCTTGGTCATGCCTTTTGGTTTGACAAATGCCCCTGCTGCGTTCATGGACCTGATGAACCGAGTATTCCGCCCATACCTCGACAAGTTTGTAGTGGTGTTTATTAATGATGTTTTGGTTTATTCTGAGACGTTGGAACAACATCGCGAGCACCTGCGGACTATACTCAACACATTGCGAGAAAATCAATTGAATGCAAAATTCTCGAAATGTGAGTTCTGGATATTCTGGATAAAGGAAGTGATGTTTCTTGGTCATGTGATTTCTGCCGGCCATATAGTTGTTGATCCTGCAAAGGTAGAAGCTGTGACAAAGTGGAATGCTCCGAGAAACCCGTCTAAAATCCGTAGTTTCCTTGGTCTAGCTGGTTACTATCGGAAGTTTATCAAAGGGTTTTCTGAGTTGGCTTTACCTTTGACCAAGCTGACTCGGAAGGAAGTCAAGTTCTCATGGACCCCTGAGTGTGAGGACAGTTTTCAGAAGTTGAAGATGAGTCTGACTTCTGCTCCAGTGCTTGCTTTACCTGTAGAGGGCATACCCTATGTTATCTACACTGATGCATCCCGACAAGGCTTAGGGTGTGTTCTAATGCAGGACGGAAAGGTAATCGCCTATGCTTCTCGACAGTTGAAACCTAATGAAGCTAATTGGCCTACGCATGATTTAGAGCTGACTGCCATAGTTCATGCTTTGAAGATCTGGCGACACTACCTCTATGGAGAAAAGTTTGAAGTCTTTTCTGATCAAAAGAGTTTGAGATATCTGTTGACTCAGAAGGATCTGAACTTGCGACAACGTAGGTGGATGGAATATCTTAAAGATTACAATTTCACCATCACCTATCATCCTGGTAAAGCAAATGTTATAGCTGATGCTTTAAGTCACAAGAAGGATGTTGTTTGTGCTTCTCTGAGATGTTCTGTGTGGGAAAACCTTGAGCTTGTGGCCAGTTGGAGACCTCAACCTGTCGATTGAATAGATGAAGATAAGTTGTGTGTCCATATGGCCAGTCTGACCGTTACACCAACTTGGATCTCAGAAGTTGTGTCTGTATAGTAGGAGAGTTCAGAGCTTGAAGAGTTGAAAGCTTTATCTGAGAAACCGCAATCTGACTTCTCTGTCGGAGTGGATGGTGCTATCCGCTTTAGACAAAGGTTGTGGATTCCTGATGTTGGTGATCTGAGACAGAAGGTTCTGAGTGAAGCTCATGGTTCCAAGTACACTATTCACCTTGGCCCAACCAATATGTACAAGGACCTACAGCGAAGTTTCTGGTGGAAGAATATGAAGAATGATATAGCTCTGTTTGTGGCAAAGTGCTTGACATGTCAGCAAGTCAAGATTGAACATCAACGACCTGGTGGTCTTCTTCATCCTCTTGAGATTCCAGAATGGAAGTGGGAGAAGATCACAATGGACTTTGTTACTGGTTTTCCTAAGTCCAAGAGAGGTTATGATGCTGTTTGGGTGGTGATTGATCGGCTTACTAAATCTGCTCATTTCTTGCCTTTCAAAACCACATATAAGGTTGCTGAGATGGCTCAGTTGTATGTGGAGTGGATAGTTCGTCTGCATGGTGTCCCTACTGTGATAGTTTCTGATCGAGACCCGAAATTTACTTCTCGTTTGTGGGGTCAGATTCAGGAAGAGATGGGTACTGATCTGCGTTTCAGCACTGCCTACCATCCGCAAACTGATGGTCAGTCCGAGAGAACAGTTCAGATTCTGGAGGACTTGCTTCGTGCTTGTGTGATGGATCGGGGTGGTGCCTGGGATCGGTATTTACCATTAGCAGAGTTTGCTTATAACAATAGCTACCAAGCCAGTATTGGTATGCCACCTTTTGAAGATCTCTATGGTAGACCTTTTCGTTCACCTTTGCACTGGGATGTTGTTGGTGAACGTTCCTTAGTGAAGTCTGATGACATGCAGATGATGCTTGAGAAGATACAGTTGATAAAGAAACAGATGAAAGCTGCTCAAGACAGACAAAAGATGTATGTTGATAAGAAGAGGTCTGATGTAAGCTTCTTAGTGGGAGACTATGCTTTTCTAAAGATCAAGCCTATACATTCTATTGCAAGATCTAAAGTAAAAAGCAAGTTGAGTCCTCGCTATGTTGGACCATTTGAGATCTTAGATAAAGTGGGAGATTGTGCATATCGCCTAGCTTTGCCTCCTACTTATGATAAGATTCACAATGTATTCCATGTTTCTGTGCTGAGGAAGTACGTTAAGGATCCGTCTCATGTGCTCACCATCGAAGCTGTGGAGATTAATGAGAATCTTACTTATGAAGAACTACCTGTGAAGATCCTTGACTCCCGAGTAAAGCAGCTGAAGAATAAGGAGATAGAGTTAGTGAAGGTTTTGTGGAGGTATCATGGTTTAGAAGAAACCACTTGGGAGTTGAGAGATGAGATGTTACATACTCACCCTTCCCTCTTTGTATGAGATTTTGGGGACGAAATCCTTTTTAAGGGGTGGAGTGCTGTAACATACTGAAATCTCCTTTGTGCCTCTTTGTATTCTTTTCTATAAGCTTTGACCTTCATTTTCGTTCCTTTTGTCCTTGGTCTTGATTTAAAAGGAATTAAGATAGTTATTGGTTAAATATTTCCCATATGTTCTTATTTCAAGGTTTCATGTACAAAAGACTCAGTTAAAATTAGACAAGGGGTTTAATATGCAATTTCACCTTAAGAAATAAAAAGGGGATAAAATAATTCGTCCTAGAATCTTCTAGTGTTTCCTAGAATATAAGAAATAAGAAGGAAATCCGAATTTTACAAAAGAAAGAAGATAAATATAATAAGTAAAGGAAATATGAGAAATTATGAGTAAAGGAGATAGTTACAAAGATTTTGTAACAAATAAGATAATCTGAAACCATCATAATTTGATAGTTTAATTCGTTTCCTTGGGTAAAGAGTAACTTAAGGGTCAAGTATTATTTAAAATAAAAATATTAATAACATTATCAAAGGAATATAGGAAATAAGCCAATAAAAAGAAGTAAAATATTTAATGCTCTCAAATCAGGGGAATAACTTCAAATTCGTATTCTAAACATAAAAATAAGCCTCTGTGCAAATTTGCAACTAATTTGGATAATATATGAATAAATAGTAAAATAGGAGAGAGAAAGTGTGTAGAATGTTCTAATTAATTTAATAAATATAAAGATAATGTCAACTTGTGAAGATAATTGCAAAATCATGTTCGAACCCATTAAGGAGACTTAAGGGTGAAGTTACATTAATTTTATATATTGTTATCACTTCTTTTGAGGGAGGAAAGAGAAAATGACATATTAATTATTTCACCTATTAAACTTTCTCAAAATGAAAAACTAACTCCATATTCAGATTCTACGTGTCGAAATAAGTCAGAATATAAATTTTCATAATTTTTTGGCAACATTTGAGCCTCCAAAATAAGAAAGAGAAAAACATTTAAAATCTAATAGTTTTAATCGACTTTTGCTCAGGGATATTTCCCTGATCTAATGTGCGATCGAACGGCCCAAATTGCTTGATGGACCCGCGTCCATCAATCCGACGGCACGTGGTCATCTTCTAGCTCGGGTCGGATAAGGCAACAGGCCTTGGATTTTCGTTTTCTTAAAATCGCAATAACTTGAGATTTACTCAACGATTTTCCTTGATTTTTGTTGCGTTGGTTTCCTTGCGAGATTTCGCACAGGATTATCCCAACATTTGCGAGCTTTAACGTGTATTTGAGAAACACCCAAAGTAGCCACCGGCCACTTTCCTTTGCTTCTATCCACATCCTAGTCTAGGGTTCCTTGCCTATAAATAACTCCACCCTCGCAACCGCAATCACCTTAGCAACCTGTTCGTACCTCCAATTTGGATTTTCGTCGTCGTTTGGACCACCATCGAGCCGCCGTTGTCCCTGCTCTTACGGAGCATATTGCTCCCTACTCGCTTCATCTCCGTCCAAATTAAAGGTACTACCAACTTCGTCTTCTCGTTATCTTTCTTTCGACTATCTAAACGCACGTTTTCGTCGAGTATGGCGATTTTGCCCAAATCGGCCGAGCAAGCAGCTCGCGCACGACCAAGCTTGAAGACGATGTGTATTTGACGTTTTTGCCCCTCCGTCCTCTTCTTCTTTTGTTTCTCGCGCGTGGTTTTTTCGTCCTTTCGCCGGTCCGCCCGACCGCACCGCGCGGCTGGTGGCGAGCGACCGCGGGACGCGGGTCGCCGCTGCCGAGCGCTCGTCGCCGCTCGGCCATCCAGCCCTGCCTACGTCGCAGGCTGTGATTGGTCGAGGTTAAATAATTTTTATTAATTAATCCTGTGGTCAAAAATTAAAATTAAATAGTGTTTTGAAATCAGGAAAACGAGATCTATTTAATAAAAATATTCTTGATATCTGGTTTTAAGTTTTTCGAAAAGGTGTTTTTAATATCGATTTAATTAACTTAAAAATCCCTAAAATTAACCCTAAAAATCTATATTTCCAAAATATACAATATTATATGTTATTTTAATCAAGAAAACCTAACTAAGACTATTATGAGGTTTTTGAAGTCTGAATCAAGAGTTTGTACAAAAAGTTAATAAATTAGGGCTTTCAATCTTTTAAGTGAATACATGTAATTCTAATAAATGAATTAAATGATGTATTAGGAAGTTTGGGGTTATAGTTCGTGTGAAGACTTGAAAAAGATAACTTAGGACACCTGTGGCCAAGGTATGTGATTAGTATGTGTTTATTATGAGTCTTGTTGTACATCTACCTATCAGTTGGGAAATACTTAATCTAATACCTAAATTTCTTCTATGAGGTTTAATTTGATCTAAACCATTGAATTTTCTTGAAACCCAAAATGTCTTATTTGCCTCAAAAATCAGATATAGTATTCTCTTGTTTGGGTATTCATACCCCATTGCCATGTTGAATATCTTTTGCTTATTCTTGCCATAAATCTCTTATTAGCATGAAATTAAATGTTCTATTTAACTTTTAAGTAGTGGTACTTATGTACAACCACCCATAGAGGGCATGTATAAAATCGCCCTAGGGGAATGTTTATTATTCTCCCCATTACAAATTTGTAGGTGATTTGGAAATGTTTATAATTCTTCCCTCACCTAAGGTTAGAGGTTCGGTAGGTGCCTCAACCCTACTTAGTTAGATAGACATATTAATAAACATGCTAAACCCTTTTACTTACTTTGTTAATGGCAAGTTCTATTATAAAAACCTCATACTCCTTGATATCCTTTTACACCAAATACTTAGTTTGTTTACTTGTTACATCTTTTCTTTGCCTTTGAAAGATTATTAGTGTAACACATACTTTTCTTGTTTTCCCTCTTGCTGGGTGCCTTCCCAACCACCCAGGTGTTGGAGCTGTCCAAGGAGAAGGAAGGGCTTGAAGAAGGAATCCTTGCTGTGATCGTTTGCTTGAGGAAGAAGGATGGCTAGGTTGCTATAGCTAGATCCTCTATTCTATCTTATCTTTTCTTTTAGAAAGAAATGATGTAATCAACTATAAAGCCATTAAAAGGCTTGATATTTCTTTCTTTCCGCTGCTATTGACATTTGATTATGTATCTGGAATCATGCTTATTTATTTGGATTATTATGCAACCATCCTCAAAAGTCTCAATTTCTATTAAACTTGTGGATGTTTGTATTTCCTTTAAATTTTAGTAGAGAGGTGATCTCTCCTCTTTACACTGTGTAAGCATCTTGACTTAAGAACAAGCCGACACAACTTTAAGAAAATGATAAATTATAAAAGTAGGCACAAACATGACATATACTATCATTTTTGTCACGTCAAATTGCACACAAATCCTTGAGTTCACAACTCAATTGTTTTAGTTCTTAGACACACTTTAATTGCATACAAATATGCACATATAAACATCATTCTCTTCCTTATGCCTTCACATTCAAATTTACAAACACTTCTACACTTAACATTCAATTCACACTCACAAATACATATCAACATCAGTTGTCATATCAAATTTTAAGTCACAATGTATAATAATAATATAACAAATAAATATCAACATTCAATTCACACTTGTTCACAACTCAATTGTTTTAGTTCTTAGACACACTTTAATTTCATACAAATATGCACATATAAACATCATTCTCTTCCTTATGCCTTCACATTCAAATTTACAAACACTTCTACACTTAACATTCAATTCACACTCACAAATACATATCAACATCAGTTGTCATATCAAATTTTAAGTCACAATGTATAATAATAATATAACAAATAAATATCAACATTCAATTCACACTTGCAAATACATAACAAAAGTCTAAATCAAATTTCAAACTACCAAAAAATATCAATCAACCGTCAAATTTTTCATTCAACTTCCCATTTCCAATGAAACAGTCTTCCCACTATTCGTGTAGATTGCTCCAATTGATATGGTTTAGTATTCTCAAAAAACTGCAAAGTGAATGAGACTTCTACTTATATTTGATTGTTTGTATTATCAAATGAGACTACTTCTTAAATATTATCCAATATTAATAACTTACATTCTCTATACATTTGTTTTGTTCTGTCTGAGTGGAAATTGTCTACATATACAACATCACGTAATACGTGCATGCCCAACCATTGACTTGTATAGGGGCCTGTAGATTTACAATTATGTTAATAAATGTAATTAAGCAGGGTTGGTCATATATTATGCAATTGGAATGAGTATACTATACATCAACACTCGTCCAAGTTATTGATTTCTTTTTCTTATTTACCATCCCTCTGTTGGCATGGAATGCTTTCACACCATTATAATTTAAATTTCCATATATGTTGCATTATTAAATTTCCATATGAGCAAACATTAACAAATATATTGGGCACCAAACAACTATACTTATGCGTGAATCGGAAATTTCATTGAGTGTCCCTCATTTGGTGGTAGGTATTCACCCAAAGGATAAATAAATACACAATCCAAGTCTCAAAAGCAATTACTAGCCATTGCCAATGCCTATTTCTATGTGAATAGAAGGAAAATAAAATTAAAATTAAATCCCACAACAAATTGTATTCATAGGTTTGAGATATAAACAACAAGCCAAAAACTTACCTAATGTTGATGGCAGATAAGATCATGGTCTAAGAAGCACAAAAAAAAAGCATTATAGTAATCATATATTCTTTGACGCCACTGGGATATCTAAGTACATCACTAATCATTGATGACATTATAAATCCCTCATTTTCTATTTTGAAGTGACGTTCCACATAATACAAATGAATGAAATATATATAACCAATACTCAGTTTATACGTAGGAAACAATTAAACAAATTTTCACATATGGAACCATATTCACACTCATAGTATCCAAAGTTCTATCACTAATGTGTTCAGCCAATCATACTTAAATAGCTCAGTAAAATCTATAAACATGATAAATCCCATTTTATACCTACGATCTCCTCCAAAAGGCTGATCAAAATGGTATATGTTTGGTCTATAGTGTCTAACCATCTTGTCAATGTCTTATAGTTAGGGCCTAAGGAATAGAACAACTCATGTGGAAGAGAATGAGATGGAAGTGACTTCAGAACCCTATGTGGTTTCTTAGCTATTGTAGGTTGCATGCATGTATTCTAATATTAGTTTTTAATTATTTTATATAATTTTCAATATAGATTTGTCATACCCGAAGAAATGTAACAGTCATTTGGGCCACCCAGAAGCCGCTTTCTACCTCACCAACTTTGGTTCCATCTGGGTGCTTGTATGGGAGAGGTATGTCACTCATTCCAGGAAAGACACGTATGACTCTCACTTGATAGTGATCAACCAAGAAGGGAAATACCATGAACCACATCAGCGATAGAAGCCTCAACATCTGTCATGACATTTCATGTTGGAACATCAACGGCAAGATGACATTTTCTTGCCACCTACAATTTTATGAAACAGAAAATTTAATTTGAAAAACATATATATTGACTTCAAGGATTATTTTATCACAATATATTTATAAATTTCAGGTTGCACAAGTTTCTCTAGTGGTCACATAACTTGTTCATTACTCACCCATGGAGTGCATCAGGAGTAGTCCTGTAGGACCGCATGGCATGGCCGGGATAAGCTTGTCTGCATCTACCAATCTATGCACATACTCGTGGTCCACTTCCCCTTTCTTGGCTTGTTTGCACTTTTGCTTGGATGAGTCAAAAAAATATTTTATCCCAGTCCCATCTCCAACTCCCCTAACACATCTTGTATGCTCTTCTTCCCCTAGAGAAACCATCAATTCATCATGTGTGCCCAGAGGGGTGAATTTCCCTCCTTTGCTTGGGAAGCTAGCTCCAACTAATTATCATCAAAACTTGACTAATCAATAAAACTTAATAATCCAATAAAAAAACAAGGACATTATTTTGAGACTAAGAAATTTTCCATGTTTGAAGCCACCTCTTATGTTGATTGGATGGTGACTTCTTTGGCTTTATTTTTCCTCATATTTATCCACTCAATATAGAGAGGCAATCATCTAGAAACACTAGAAGACTCAATAGTAGGAGTAGGAGTAGAAGTAGAAGGCCCTTGCTCTTTCCCTTTCCCTTGTTCCTACCCATGCTCTTTGTCTTGCCCTTACTCTCCTATGCTCTTACTCTCACTATATCTCACTCATCAAGTGACATTTCCAATAACCACTTGAACCCAACCGGTGGTTGTGTATATTCTTGTCATGCCTCTCTTTTTTAGCGTCATGAAGGGCTTTATTAATTCATACTAGTTATATTGTTAAGTAACCAAAAGAAATCATAAAATGTAACTAATTCAATACCTTGAATGCATCTATTTTTATATGTTGAACATACTCCTTCCAATCATCTTTAAGAATGTACACTACTATAGAAATGGCTTATTACGTCACATTTAGAGGCATCGGTTGTATCCCAAAAATTGATCCCTAAACCCTACAACGTCGGATAAAAGCACAAACTGAAATCTATATGTGAAGACCGGCCAGACACATCTATCACTTTTTATTTAGCGTCCATTGCTCAGTAAGAAACCGACGCCTAAAATTGCCTGCCAAATCCAATTTTTTCAATGCAAAAAAATTACCTCCATAATTTCACATACGGCGTTGGTTGTTTACCAAACAACTGACGACTAAAGGTTTTTCGTGAGATAGAAATCAAGCCAATTTTTGTCATCAGTTTCCTTGCAACAACCGACGCCGATGTGTTTGTGCGCGTTGTCCCCGTGAAAATTTTTACCCCCCTTTGGCGTTGGTTTTGTACGGAAACCAACGACTATGGACATAATTCAAGAACAATTTTTTTCGGCATATGTAGATAGACGTCAATTTTTCTAGTTGAAACTGACGTCTATCATTGAACATAGGTGTCAGTCTTTTGTGGTGACCAACACCTTTTATTTTAAGCATCGGTTGTTTTTAATAACTGACATCTATTGTTAACTTAGTAGTACCCGCATAAAACAAACTCTTCCCCTTTATCTATTTCATTCCCGATTAAGTTTAGGTATGGTGATTATGTTGCTCACCTAGTACTCTTCCGCCGCTACTCGTCGCCGCCACGCCTGCCGCAGCCGCTGCTCACCGCCACTTGCCTGATCACCTACTGTGTGTCTTCTTGCTCGCCTACCGCACTGCCACTGCCACACCTGCCGCCGCTCAACAGGTTCCCTTCTTCCTCCTCTTCTTTGTCCTATCTTTGCATTGTGCAACTGGTGGTTCTCCACTTGTACCTTCTCCTTCTGTGGTGAGCAAGTTGTGTGGTCCTCATGATCATGAGTCAACTCAAGATTGGTCTTGTTTGGTCTGGAAGGAACCTACGAAGGTGATGAATCTATTTTCCATCTCTGGTTTACCAATCTCAAGATTGGGCTTATTTGATCTTATAATATTCATAGATTATTCATCTAATGTTAGAAAAATGCATATAAATAGTTATTGGAAAGGATTTTAAAATAGGAACCTAGTTTTTTGTCTTTCAAACTCTAATTCAATTGTATCTTGCCATTTTTCCTAAAACACCCAAATTAGGGTTTAAAAAGGTACTTATGATGATAATAAATGTAAATTGTGTTAATTTTAGGAATATGTGATGTCAAAAGAACTAAGTTAGGATCTTCTTTGCTCTAGGTAAGCATGTCATACCACTATGCATATTTACTTTTGATGAATTTCATGTTATGTATGATTTAAGACTTTGCTTTAAATTTCAAGTTATTGAATGAAATCAAGATAACGATGATGCCTCTGATTATATTATTTCATGTTGTTTTTTGTATTAATCAATTCCTATTCTTATAATTGATTCTCATTAGTTTAATGATATGATCATGTAATGATCAAGACACTAAAGAAAGAATCATCTAAAATAATGTTAATTTCAAGATTAAGAGGGAGAAATCTCGTGATGATTTCAAGATAATGTACTTAAGTTGTGAATTGTTCCTCTTGATGTTATCTTGTCTTTATGGAATTGATGAGCACTTTGGTGCAACTAAGATGAGTTTTGTTACAAATATTTGTATATCAGGTTAAGGACATGTTTCTATTGTGACATGTTGAGTTTTTTTCTATGTTATACCCACCACGATTTGTGTTATAAAATAATACATTGATTAATTTAGGAAGCATTGATATGTTGTTATGGATGTCCACAAGTGTTTTTATAAGAAAATTATGTGTTGAATGGGGTTGTGAACAAGGAACTGGTGTTATATTATGTTGACCTAGAAACTCGTCCAAGATTTATTCATTAGGAGTAAATCTGAGATAGTCCCCGGTTTGGGACTATTTTTCAACACTTAATCTCACTTAGGATGTAAGTGTATAATGTGTATTTGGTTTTCAAGAAAATTTCGGTAGCATTTCCCCATTTGTTCTCTAAGTACATACTTGGAGAACAACGGGGAAATGCTGCCGAAATTTTCTTGAAAACCCAATACACATTATACACTTACTAGTGAGATTAGGTGTTCAAAAATGGGATAGGTGGTACACATTTATTATATATAATACCTTAAACCCAAAACGTTTAACCATAAATCCTAATCTTTTAACCCTAAACCCTAATATATACTTGTTTTCTCATTGATCATAGAATGGATAGATCATGGATGTCCATTCCAAATCGATGCACCCCAGAGTTTATTTCTGGTCTTTATCATTTTCTTAGATTTATCACGGAATATAGGAAACAACCTGGAGATAGGTTCTACTGTCCATGTAGGCATTGTGGTAATAACTTGAAAGTCAACACTGGTGACGAAATCAAAATTCATGTCATGTGCAATGAGATTGTACAAGGATATACAAAATGGCACTGGCATGGAGAGATTTCAAACCTAAAATCAGTGGATGTTGATAGAAATTGCCTCTGATGACATAGATGTGAATGAACCAGTTCTAGTAGACATCGTTGATGCAATGTTGGATAGTTGTGGGGTAGAGCACACTGATCCACCTCACATGTTTAGAAACATTGTGCATGATGCTGAGATATCATTATACATAGGTTGTACTAAGTTTATGAATCTTAGCACTATGTTGAGATTGTATAAGCTGAAAGCAAACAATAGATGGAGCGACAAAAGCTTCACATCATTGTTGTCTTTGTTGAAAGAAATTCTTCCTGAAGGATACGACCTGCCAATCTCAACATACCTGTTAAAGAAATTGTTGTGCCCAATCGGAATGGAGGCCAAGAAGATACATACATGCTCGAATGATTGTGTATTATTTCAAAAGGACTATGTGTATTTGAAAGATTGTCCAAAATGTGGTGCGTTAAGATATAAATTGATGACTTCGGGGGAGTCCAAAATAGGTTCTCCAGTAAAGGTGATATGGTATCTACCTATAATATCACAGTTTCAACCCTTGTTTTCCAATATGATAGATGAGAAGAATTTGAGGTGGCATGCAGATATTAAGAAAAATAATGATGAGATCCTACGACATGCGTCTGATTCCCCATAATGGAAGAAGAATGATTTATTGTACCCTAAATTTGGGTGAAGAAGTCAAGAATCTAAGACTTGGGCTTTATACATATGGGATGAATCTGTACGGGACATTGAGTAGACAACATAGCACTTGGCTAGTTATGCTTGTTATATACAATCTTCCTCCCTGATTGTGTATGAAAAATAAGTATGTTATGATGTTGTTGTTGATATCGGACCCTAAACAACCTGGAAATGATATCGGCGTTTATCTTGAACCTCTGATTGATGACTTCAAGAAACTCTGGGGTGAAGGTGTGATGACCTATGATGCTTCATGAAGAGAGACATTTCATATGCACACTATGTTGTTTTGCACAATTAATGACTTTCCAGCACATGGGAATTTGTTTGGATATAATTTCAAAGGATCTAAAGCGTGTCCTATATGTGAAGAGAACATTGTTTCAATATGACTAAAACATGGAGGAAAGACTGTATATCTTGGTCATCAAAGGTTTCTTCCAAAATTCCATCCATATCGTAGGTTGCACAAAGCATTCAATGGACGTAATGAGGAACAGAGTTCACCTAAACTTATACACGGGGAGGTTGTTTATGAAAGAGTAAAAGGCTTTGCCAATGAATTTGGTAAGAGATCACAATGTACCATGGCCACACGGAGTGACAAATCTTTATTCAAGATGAAGTCAATATTTGGGATCTTCCTTATTGGAGTTCTTTGGCATTCAGGCATTGTATCGATGTCATGCACGTTGAGAAAAATGTTTGTCATAGCGTCATCGGTACTCTGTTGAATATACCAAGTAATACTAAAGATGGGATAAAATCCAGAATGGACATACGTGAAATGGGAATAAGGACAAAATTAACATAAGTAGTTAGTAGTGATCGGAGAACATACTTACCTCCCGCTTGTTACACGCTATCTAGAAAGGAGAAGAAAGTTTTTTGTGAATGCTTGCTAAATGTTAAGGTGCCACAGGGTTACTCATCCAACATCCGTAGATTGGTATCATTGAAAGATTTGAAGCTGATAGGTCTTCAATCTCATGATTGCCACACTCTAATGCAACAAATATTGCCCATGGCAATTCGATCTATATTGTCGAAGCATGTAAGGCTTGCAATCACCAAACTTTCTTTCTTTTGCAATAGTCTTTGTAGCAAAGTTATTGACCCTGATACTCTCGATAAATTGCAAAGAGAAGTGGTTGTTACCCTATGTCAGCTTGATATGTATTTTCCTCCTTCATTCTTTGATATCATGGTACATCTTGTTGTCCACTTGACAAGGGAAGTGAAAATGTTTGGACCAGTTTTCTTGCATTGGATGTATCCCTTTGAACGATACATGATCGTTTTTAAAGGTGATGTTCGAAATCATTATCAGCCTGAAGGGAGTATTATTAAAGGTTATGTGGAAAAAGAGGTTATGGATTTTTGCAATGACTTTCTAAGTGCTAATGACACTCTTGTTAATGCCAAGAATATTGAGGAGTATTCTAACAAAGGAATTTTGGGATCACAAATGAAAGTAATCGACTATGAATAGTTGGAACAAGGTCACTTGTATATTTTACACAACATCGACGAAATGAGTGTTTATATCGAGGAACATACCAACTTCATCAAGAGACAATATCCTCGAGCCAATTCAATGTGGCTTGCTAGACAGCATAACAAGACATTTAGTAAGTGGTTTGAAGATAAAGTCTTATATCAACTATCTCAAACACCAAATAATCTTATTGAAACTATCAAATGCCTCGCCTTTAAAACAAAATTGAATGTTATGTCTTATGAAGGGTTTGACATGAATGGATTCTCATATTGCACAAAGCGTAAAAATGATAAGAGTGTCATCCAAAATAGTGGGGTCACCCTTCAAGCGTCTTCATTGTTTTTTGCAAGTGCATAAGATAAGAGTCCACGTGAAGCTAAAATGTCATATTACGGTGTCATTGAAGACATATGGGAGTTTCACTATGTAGATTTCAGAATTCTTCTCTTTAAATGTAATTGGGTTGATAACACCAAAGGAGTTATAGTGGATGAATTGGGTTTCACATTAGTGAACTTTGAAAAGATTGGCGAGAAGGGTGAACCATTCATATTGGCATCACATGTGAAACAAGTCTTTTATATCGATGATCCTACAAATAATAAATGGTCAGTTGTTATTCATGGTAAAAGATAGTTCATTGAAGATCCTAGATGAAGAAGAGTACTATGATAAGTATGATGACTTCAAACAGTTCTCAGTTGGGTTGCCAACACCACCAAATATTGAAGCTAATGATTACTTGTATGTGCGTGAAGATCACAATGAAGGATTATTAATTGATAAAAGATTGCAATATTAGAGGCATGCATGTTTATATTTTTTTATATGTTTTATTTTTCCTGAATGTGAACTTTACAATGTGAATGTGAAATTTACAATGTGAATTACTTTACATTGTGAATGTGGACTTTACAATGTGAACTTTACAATGTGAATTACTTTACAATGTGAATTACTTTACAATGTGATTGTAAACTTTCAGATGGATGAGCATTCATATGATGACCGTGTTGATGATTACCATGAGGGTGAGGATGTCAATGCACCGCCTCACAATGTAAGTTTTAAAAATATATCCCTGAGGTTTCTATCTTTATGTTCATTTATAGTTATATCCTGTAAGTGTGTTTTTTTGTCAAATTTTAGGTTGGAGATGTACCCCCAGAAGAAATTGGGGCACTTGATGAGCAGCAAAAAAAATTTGAGAAAGTGAGGGGCATCACAATGATGAAAAAGTTACTATAGCAAAGGGGAAATGGATCCAAACTAGTTGTGGATTTCGATCATGTAGGAAATCCAGTTGGAGTGAACTACAACTCGTTTTTTTCATATCTTGGGGTTCTTACTCACAGCCATTGTAGTCCTAACGTAGAATCCTGACATAAAGTTGCTAAGGGGAAGAAAGACTTAGTATGGAAGGAACTATGCGTGAGTTATTATTATTTGCAATTCTATTTTTATAGATTACTAATTTTTAGGATACTAGTTAATAACAATTCTATTTTGTAGAGTATATTTGACCTGGATGAAAAGTTGCATCATAAATGTGTGATGCAACGATGTGGGAGGGTGCTAAGAAACTTTAGGACAAATCTCACCTGAGATTAGATATGTGATGCTGAGAAGAGGTTCTTAATTGATTTTAAATTTTAGACATTGATCACTTTTTTACTAACTCTACACTAATAATTTTTGTTTGTATTCTCTTTAAAAAATAAATTTAGGAAGAAGGCAACCTCTGAGCAATGGAACTACCTGGACTCCAAACACTTGGAGGAGTTTGTTAACCAAAGAAAAATAGATGAATTCAAGGTATTAAGCACCACTCCCAATTTAATTATATACATTCTTATGTATTCACCTATTCAAGATCAACCTTTAGTGTTACTAACAAAATCAATGTTCTTACTAACAAGGCTATCAGTGATGCTCAAAGAGTAAGGCGTGCACTAAATGTGCATGACCACACAATGGGTCCAAGAGGCTATGCAGGCATTCACCAAAGACTACAGGCTGAGTCTACTGCTCAGTATGCTGCTACTCATGAGACTATAGAGTCCTCTACTATTGGTCCCACACCTCTACCTTGCCATGCTATCTGGATAGATGGGAGGCAAAACAAGAAGCACTACTATAGAAAAGGCCTTTGGTGTTGGTTATTTAGAGCCTTTAGTGCGGTTTCCAAGAGACACCCACATGGGCGCCGCTAAAAGTCGACAACTTCAGTGTCAGTTTCTAACTGACGCCATAAACCTTCCCGCCAGTGAAAACGTGCCAACAAGGGAACTATAGGCGTCGGTTATTAAAGAAAACAACACTATATCATGGTTAAAGACATCGATTATTAAACAAAAACCGATGACATAACCCTTCCCGCCACCAAAAATGCGTCAGCAAGGGAACTATAGGCGTCAGTTATTAAAGAAAAATAAATCATATAAAAAAATATAAACATGCATGCCTCTAATATTGCGATCTTTTATCAATTAACAATCCTTCATTGTGATCTCCGTGCACATACAAGTCATCATTAGCTTCAATATTTGGTGGTGTTGGCAACCTAACTGAAAATAGACTGGAGTCATCATACTTATCATAGTATTGTTCTTCATCTATAGGATCTTCAATGAACTATCTTTTACCATGAAGAACAACTAACCATTTATCATTTGCAGGATCATTGATATAAAATACTTGTTTCACCTGTAATGCCAATATGAATGGTTCACCATTCTCGCCAATCTTTTCAAAGTTCACTAATGTGAAACCCAATTCATCCACTATATCTCCTTTGGTGTTATCAACCCAATTACATTTAAAGATAAGAATTCTGAAATCTACGTAGTCAAACTCCCATATGTCTTCAATGACACTGTAATATGACATTTTAGCTTCACATGGACTCTTATCCTTTGCACTTGCAAAAAACAATGAAGACACTTGAAGGGTGACCCCACTGTTTTGGATGACACTCTATCACCTTGACGCTTTATGTAATATGATAATCCATTTATGTCAAACCCTTCATAAGACATAACATTCAATTTTGATTTAAAGGTGAGTCATTTGATAGTTTCAGTAAGATTATCTGGTGTTTGAGACAATTGATGTAAGACTTTATCGTCAAACCACTTAATAAATGTCTTGTTATACTCTCTAACAAGCCACATTGAATTGGCTCGAGAATATTGTCTCTTGATGAAATTGGTATGTTCCTTGATATAAACACTCACTTTGTTGATGTTGTGTAAAATATACAAGTGACCTTGTTCCAACTACTCAGGGTTGATTACTTTCATTCGTGATCCAAAAATTCCTTTGCCAAAATGCTCCTCAATATTCTTATCATTAACAGGAATGTCATTACCACTCAGAATGTCATTATAAAAATGCATAACCTCTCTCACCACATAACCCTCAATAATTCTCCCTTCAGGCCGATAACAGTTTCGATCATCACCTTTAAAAACGCTCATGTATCGTTCAAAGGGATACATCCAATGCAAGAAAACTGGTCCCAACATTTTCACTTCCCTAGTCAAGTGGACAACAAGATGTACCATGATATCAAAGAATGAAGGAGGAAAATATATCTCAAGATGAAATAGGGTAACAACCACTTCTCTTTGCAATTTATCGAGAGTATCAGGGTCAATAACTTTGCTGCACAGACTATTGAAAAAGAAATAAAGTTTGGTGATTGCAAACCTTACATGCTTCGACAATATAGATTGAATTGCAACGGGAAATATTTGTTGCATTAAAGTGTGAAAATCATGAGATTTAAGACCTATCAACTTTAGATCTTTCATTAATACCAATGTACGGATGTTGGATGAGTAACTTTGTGGCACCTTAACATTTACCAAGCATTCACAAAAAGCTTTCTTCTCCTTTATCGACAATGTGTAACAAGCAGGAGGTAAGTATGTTATCTGATCACTACTAACTCTTCTGTTAATTATGTCCTTATTCCCATTTCACATAGGTCCATTCTGGATTTTATCCCATCTTTAGTCTTACTTGGTATATTCAACAGAGTACTGATGATGCTATGACATACATTTTTCTAGACATGCATGACATCGATATAATGCCTGACTGCCAAACAACTCCAATAAGGAAGATCCCAAAATATTGACTTCTTCTTGAATAAAGATTTTTCACTCTGTGTGGCCATCGTACATTGTGATATGTTACCAAATTCATTGGCAAAGTCTTTTACTCTTTCATAAACATCCTCCCCTGGTTTAGGTTTAGGTGCACTCCGTTCCTCATTATGTCCATTGAATGCTTTGCGCAACCTACGATACGAATGGAATTTTGGAAGAAGCCTTCGATGACCAAGATATACAGTATTGCCGCCGTGTTTTAGTCATATTGAATAAGCGTTCTCTTCACATATAGGACATGCTTTAGATCCTTTGACACTATATCTAGACAAATTCCCATATGCTAGAAAGTCATTCACAGTGCAAAACAACATAGCGTGCAAATGAAATGTCTCTCTTCGTGAAGCATCATAGGTCATCACACCTTCACCCCAGAGTTTCTTCAAGTGGTCAATCAGAGTTTCAAGAAAAATGTCGCTATCATTTCCAGGTTGTTTAGGGCCCGATATCAACAATGACAACATAATGTACGTATTTTTTATACACAACTCAGGAGGAAGATTGTATATAACAAGCATAACTGGCCAAGTGCTATGTTGGCTACTCAATGCCCTGTATGGATTCATCCCATCTGTACAAAGCCCAAGAATTAGATTCCTGGATTCTTCACCAAATTTAGGGTACAATAAATCAATCTTCTTCCACTATGGGGAATTTGACGCATGTCGTAGGATCCCATCATTATTTTTCTTAACATCTGCATGCCACCTCAAATTCTTTGCATCTATCGGATTGGCAAACAAGCTCTGAAACCGTGGTATTATAGGTATATACCACATCACCTTGGAAGGACAACCAATTTTGGACTCCCCCGAAGTCATCAATTTATACCTTGATGCACCACATTTGGGACAATCTTTCAAATCCACATAGTCCTTTTCAAATAATACAAAATCATCTGGGCATGTGTGTATCTTCTTGGCCTCCATTCCCATTGGGCACAACAATTTCTGTAACTGGTATGTTGAGATTGGCAACTCATTTCCTTCAGGAAGAATTTCTTTCAACAAAGATAGCAATGACATGAAGCTTTTATCGCTCCATCTATTGTTAGCTTTCATCTTATACAATCTCAACACAGCACTAAGCTATGTAAACTTACAACCTGTATATAACGGTATCTCAGCATCATGCACAATGTTTCTAAACATGGTAGGTGGATCGGTGTGCTCTACCCCACAACTATCCAACATCACATCAACAATGTCTACTGGAACTAGTTCGTTCACATCTACATCATTGGAGGCAATTTCTTCTTCCACACAAGCACTACTATCGACATCCACTGATTTCAGGTTTGAAATCTCTCCATGTCAGTGCCATTTTGTATAGCCTTGTACAATCCCTTTGCACATGACATGACTTTTTATTTTGTCACTAGTGCTAACTTTCAAGTTGTTACCACAATGCCTACATGGATAGTAGAACCTATCTCCAGGTTGTTTCCTATGTTCCTTGGCAAATCTAATAAACTGATCAAGACCAAAAATAAACTCTGGGATGCAGCGATTTGGAATGGACATCCATGATCTATCCATTCTATGATCAAAGAGAAAACAAGTATATATTAGAACAAGATTAGGGTCTAGGGTTAAAAGATTAGGGTTTATGGTTAAAACTTTAGGGTTTAAGGTCTTATATATAATAAATGTGTACCACCTATCCCATTCTTGAACACCTAATATCACTAGTAAGTGTATAATGTGTACTGAGTTTTCAAGAAAATTTCAGCAGCATTTCCCCGTTGTTCTCCAACTACATATGTACTTAGAGAACAAATGGGGAAATGCTGCCAAAATTTTCTTGAAAACCCAATACACATTATACACTTACATCCTAAGTGATATTAAGTGTTCAAGAACAGTCCCAAATCAGGGACTATCCAAGATTTAATCCTAATGAGTAAATCTTGGATGGGTTTCTATGCCAACAAATACATGCGTTGTCATTCTTATACCTACAATCCTAGTTTCATCATTCATATCCTAGTTCTTCAAGTTAGGGTGATTATTGATGTCTTTAGAAGCATGATTGGAAATCTAGGGCAAAGTTCATCATTTACATTCCAAGCATGTCACGTGAGTGTAATAGTATTTCCCTTTTACTAAAACCAAAAATCAACTCATTATTTTACAACCAAACATTTTTTTCATTCATCTTTCATTACACATTTATGGCCATTATTAATCTAGTGACTAAGGTTCTAGATTGCCTTTTACTACTTGCTACTTAATGATTATAATGTTTGGTTGTTGTATAAGAATAACTGAATATAAAGTCCATGAGGATAAACTAATATTTGGGAATGATAATGTAGCTTCTCTATATTAAATCTAATTTGTCTTTCTTTCTTCTTCTCTATATTTAATTATTACATAAGTTGTGTGTGAACTTTGAGCTATTTAGGGGCAGTCACACTAAATTACTTTATCATTGTCTACCCAAGCAATGGGATTGGATCGATGTAATAACACTTCAATGACAGTTGGTATCAAAGTCTAAAACACTATGCATCTATGTAATTGTGAACTTAATTGTGAAATCCCTCATTTTCCTCTTATCAGGATTTGAACTACTATTTTTTTTAATAGTAATCATCTGATTCATATACAACAACCACGTTTGGCTATTGTTAGGGTTTGCATTAACCCACAGGGCTACACAACTATTCCAGGTGGAGACAGAGTGGACACAACTCTTTTTTTTTCTCACAGAAAACCAAGGATGCTCTAAGGAAATGAGGTGGAAAAAAGGGGGTTGGAAGTCAGCGGCGGTGGCGAGCTCAGCCGGTGGAGAAAGGTACCTGTCCGGTGGCGGCGAGCTCAGGTTCTAAGCGATAGGCGGCGGTGAGCTGTAGGGGCGGTAGGCGGCAGCGAGCTGTAGGGGCGGTAGGCAGTGGCGAGCAGCAGCAATGGCAGGAAGCAGTCCAGTGGTAGGTGACGATGAGCAGTAGCGGCGGCACCAGGCGGCAGCGGCGACATGCGAGCAGTGTAGCGGTGGTAGTGGTGGTAGTGGTAGCAGCGGTGCAAGAATCGCCTGACCTAAGAATATCGGGAATGAAACAGAGAATGGGGAAGAGTCTAGTTGGTGTGGGTGCTATTAAGTTAACAATAGACGTCGGTTATTATAAACAATCGACGTCACATTTACAGTCTTCGATTGCTATAAAACACTGATGCCAAAGGTGGGTGAAAATTTTCACGGGGACAACGTGCGAAAAACATCGACGTCGGTTATTGCAAGAAATCCAACGATAAATATGGGCCCAATTTTTGTCTAGTGACAAACCTTTAGTCGTCGGTTAATTTGTCAACAACCGACGCCGTATGTTAAATTTTGGAGGTAATTTTTTCCATTGGAAAATTTAGATTTGGCAGGAAATTTTAGGCGTCAGTTGCTTATTGAGGAACCGACGCTAAATAAAAAGCGATACATGTGTCTATCCGCTCTTCACATATAGATGTTGATTTGTGTATTCAACCGATGTTGTAGGGTTTAGGCGTCAGTTTATTGGATACAACCGACGCCTCTAAATGTGACGTTATAAGCCATTTTTGTAGTAGTGAAGGGAGATATAACGAAGCCCGCAACTTCTAAGGCGGATGCAAAAATGGTAAAATTCAACTCTTAGAGCAATCAATATTGATTATTGTCATGTTTACTTACCAATTTCTATTGATGACGATTAGAGGGAGCTTCATGAGCAGAGGAATGAAGGCATGTTCATCCCAGAGGGAACAAGGGATGAATTTATAGTTGCTCTTGGTAACCCATAGCATCATGGACGTGTTAGGGGTACCGGCGCTAGCGTGGGCATAAAAGCGTTCTTTGGGCCATCACAATGCAAATCTGTCCCAAAAGCGGGATTATCAAATGTTGGGGTAAGTTGTTCTTTTTTTAGATTGTTATTATGAAAGGCATTTCAATAATCAAAAGCTAGCATTTCTTTTATCCATGTATAGGTAGATGAGTTAATTAATAGGAGAGTCGAGGAAGCACTCGATAAGAGACTCAATGAAGCAATTAGCAAGTGGCAGGTGTCTCAGTGTGCCACTCAGATAGTACCTATGGTGTGTCGCTCTTCTCCTACTGTAGAGGTGGTTGGGAGTAATCCTGTAGACCCACCACCTAGCACGTCTGTTGTAAGTATTTTTATGACTTATATAGTAGCTAGTCTTTTCAAGATGATATGTGTATGTATATATGTATACAACATTCTTTACATAAATTTGTAGGGGTTGAAGCAATGCCATCTAAAAAGTCAAGAATATATCATTGCAGAGGTACAGGCTTACCCAACCCTTCTAGGGCATGTGTTTCATGGGACTCCAGTACCAGCTGGTGTGGTTCGTGTGAGCCTGATACATGTACTTCCCAATTGGAGGGATCTTCCATTGCCATATGCCCACCCAGACTCTGAAATGCTTGGTGAGGCAGAAGGTGGAGTGATTATGTGGCCCAAAGCAGATGTCATCTATACTAATATTGTATGGTAAATTTACATTACGTTAATTTGTTAGTGTGTATATATGAGTCAATTGATCTAAAATAATATATATGGGTCAAAAGGAAGACATCCGCTACATCTCGGCCTCCACCTCCACCTCTTGTAGTTCCAAGTTGGCTTCCAAGGGACCTACACACCTCGTTAGGTCCAATTGTAGGGGTATGGTAGTATGGATAGATGAACATGATCCAAATTTCCCTATAAATGTTTCTATTCAGGACGATGCTACAGGTCAATCATACGATAATAAGCTATTTATACAAGATATTTTGGAGTTGTTTTATTATGATTGGCTAAATACATCTATGATAGAGCTATGGATATGGTGAGATCTTGTTTATACATCTATATACCTTGTTTTATATACGGTGATCTGGTTTCTTATATATTAATGCATAAGTAATACATGTTTTGCAGCCACTTACACACGATATGTACAAATTTTTCATTTTCCCATGTGGGATTTTTGGTTCGATCTTTGATTAGTCTTGTAGATAAAGACCCTTCTTCAGCTACTTCATACTACTGTGATGCTTTTAAATATTTTGGCAAAAACAAGAAGACGGTGATAATAGCTTCATTCAATATCGAGTAAGTTTACTTTGCTTTTGATTTGGACTTAAAAAAATTACATTTTTATTGTGGATTTTGAGTTATTAATTTTTTACTTTCGTACCTGTAGTGGTAGGCATTGGGAGTTACTAGTTATTGTCCCCAAGATGATCACTGTCTATTATCTAGATCCTGTGGGGAATGAATTGAATACATTATATGGGCACACAATGAAAAAGCCATTATTCCCATGAGAAATATTTCATATTTTTATATTTGTTAACATCTGTTATTACATTACTATTTAACTATGCAATTTAATGTGTTACATTAACATGTAGGGCTTTACATGAGTTCAAAAGAGCTGGAGGAAATGTCCCCAAGAAAAAGAATCAACCACTAATTTGGGAGAATGTGAAAGTAATTTCCCGACTCCAATGTATATATTATTTATGTGAACTTTGCTTATTTGTATTTTTGAATATTTTGTATGTTTCAATTTATAGTGGGCTACACAAGACAACGGTCGGGCATGTACATACTATGTGATGTGATTTATGGACCTAATCATCAAACATGCCGCAATGGAAATCGATACCATACATAAAGTATTATATATAGTCTCATTAGATAATATGAAATATATCAATCTTATTATGTATTATTAATTATATATATCTGTCATTTTCTTTGCAGGCATTTAAAACTAACTTGACTACAGGTGGAAAGTTATTAGATGTACATACTCCCTATATGAGGGAAGAATTAGATGATGTAAGAGAAGAATGGGCAAAAGCCCTACAAGTAGTGGGAATTTTTAAATATAATTGGGATATTGATGGAAATAATGACGATGATGAATAAAGAATGATATTTCTAAACTTTGTTCTCATAATTATTTTTGTGTGAATGTGAATGAATTTTTTTGAATTGTCATATGTGTGAATGTGAAGATGATTAATACATGAATGTTTCTACATGTGTCTAAATGTGAAAAGAGATGAAATGAATGGAACTACATGTTACTAAATGTGTGTGAAAATGGAGGAAATTGAAATGGAACTACTGGTTTCTACATGTGTGTGATGAAAACTAATATGAATTAAATGTGCTTATACATGTTTGGATCATAAATTGTTGTCCATCTTGTTAATTTTGTAGGTTTGTGGCCTATTGTTGCCTGATATCAATGGATGTTGTAAATCTACAGTTCAAAACTGAACTGCAGGTTCTGCATCCTACTGACCAACCATACAGCAAGCCTGCAAACTGATAAGAAAAAAATCATAAAATAGGCGTCGGTTATTAGTATAAAACTGACAACAAAGACATACATCGTCGGTTATTAGCAAAAAACCAACGCCTATGTGACTATGGGTGTTGGTTATATATAAAACCTGATGTCGATGGTGCCCTTGCTAGCGCATTTTATTGGTAGCGGGAAGGGTTATATAGTGTCGGATTTTGTGAAACACCAACATCTTTGACCTGGATATAGTGTCAGTTTTAGTAAATAACAAACACCTATAGTTCCCTTGCTGACGTGTTTTTGGTGGCGGGAAGGGTTATGGCGTCGGTGTTAAAACTGACGCTAAAATTTTCGACTTTTAGCGGCGCCCACTTGGGTGTCACTTTGAAACTAACGCCAAAGGCCTTAAATAACTGACACTAAAGGTTGGTTCTGTACTAGTGGTAGTTCCATTTAAGAGAGGGATCTTGATCCTTCTTGTCTCTAAAGATAAAGTGTCTTGTGAGGATTGTTCGCCAATCTCTTTGCAATCTCTAATGAGCTGCATAACAGACTTGTGATGTAGCTTTTAATCTAGTTTGTACTAACCCTAAAAAGGTTCAACTTTCAATAACTTTTTACAAATGTTAAAAGAAAGAAAGGAAAAAGACTATAAAAACATAATTGCATTTATCTCACCTCTAACTCACTACATATGAGGTCTTTGTGGACCATACTCACTTGTCTCCAATACTCAACATGGAGAGGCACTTTGCTTTGACCAAGGGCCTCATAGTATCTGATAAAATATTTAGTAAGAAGTGTGCCTACTTCATTGGATTCAGTGACACCCTTCCTCCCTTGCCTATTTGTGACATCTTTCATCATAGTTGTCCCTCTAAATCCCTTAAATTTTGGTTTATCAGCACCATCAACACCCTCGTCAGGATGGTCAGCATCCTCACGCTCGTGATCAGTATGTTCCTGGTCAGATGCCATCTATAAAATCAAAAGTAAACACATGAAAAAGGTCAAACCACATATAAACAGTTAGATCACTTATAAAAAGTCAGATCACATAAAAAAAGTCAACACTATAAAAAGTAGATCATCACATATAAAAATTCAAATCACATACGAACAAATAAACACGTTATATAATGCATAAATGGCCAAATCATATATGAGAAGTATATCTTAAACTAATACCACTTTTGTGTGATCTTCACCTCTATAGTCATCAGTGTTACATTGAATATTTACACTTTACTAGAGTCATCATACTTGTCATGGTACTCTTCTTCATCAATAGGATCTAAAATGAACTGTCTTTTCCCATGAAGAACAACAGACCACATTTTTTTGCAAGATCTTCGATATAGAATACATGTTTTTTCCATTATTCATGATGAAGGGTTCATCCCTCTTTCTTGTCCACTCAAAATGCACTATTGTGAAACTGAGTTTTTCAACTACAACTCCTTTCATGTAATCATCCCATTTACACCTAAATAATGGAACTCTAAACTCTATGTAGCCAATTTCCCATATTTATTCAATGACATCGTGATAAGACATCTTTCTTTCATGTGGAATCTTATCCTTCAAACTAGAAAAATACAATGAAGATGCCTGAAGGGTGACCCCACTATTTTGGATGACACTTTCATCATCTTGACGTTTTATGTAGTATGAAAATCCATTTATGTCAAACCCTTCATAAGATATAACCTGGGTCTTTGCCTTATACACGAGCCATTTGATAGTTTATGTAACATTATTTGGTGTTTGAGATAGTTTGAATATTTTCTTTTGAAAGCACCTAATAAATGTTTGATTACGCTTTCTAGCTATCTACAATAAACTGGCTTGGGGAAAACTTCTCTTGAGCTCATTGGTTTGTTCAGTGATATAAATATCAACATCGTGGATCCTGTGTAAAATATACAAGTTTTCTTGTTCCCACTGCTCACGACTGATATTTATCTATTGTTCTCCTAAAATACCTTTTCTGGAATTAACATCAAGGTTCACAATGTTAGCACGAGTTTCATTGCAACTCAAAAAGTCATTGTAAAAGTCCATAACCTCCCCAATAATATATCCCTCAATGATACTCCCTTCGGGGTGACAACGGTTTCAAACATCACCTTTATAAACACTCATGTACCACTAAATAGGATACATACAATGCAAGAAAATTGGACCCAACATATTCACTTCCCTAGTCAAATGGACAACTAGACGTACCATGATACCAAAGAATGAAGGGGGGGAATATTACTTAAGTTGACACAGGGTGATGACCTCTTCTCTTTGCAACTTATGTAGAATCTCAGAATTAATTACTTTTCTAGCATAGAGTGTTGAAGAAGAAGAAAAGCCTAGTGGTTGAAAACCTTACATGCTTAGGAAGGATAGATCGAATAGCCACAAGAAATATATGTTGCATTAGAATGTGACAATCATGATAGTTAAGACCTATCAGCTTCAGATCCTTCATTGATACCAATCTATAGATATTGGCTGAGTATCCCTATGGTACCCTAAAATTACAAAATCACTCATGAAAAGTTATTCTCCTTTGTAGACAAGGTGTAACAAGTAGGAGGTAGATATGTGTGGTGACTTTTGGTAACTTCTTTTGTTAATTCTTTCCTTATACATTTCATGTAGGTCCATTCTGGATTTTAAGCCATATTTAATCTTACCAAGTATATTCAATAGATTGCCAATAATGGTATCACAAATATTTTTATCAACCTACATGACATCATTACAATGTCGAACTGTCAAAGAACTCCAACTAGGAAGATCCCATAATATTGACCACTTTTTGAATAAAGGCTTTTCACCTGTGGGATTAGTACACGGTCTCTTACCAAAATGATTTACAATGTTATTTATTCTTGCATAAACATCCTCCCCAAATAGAGGTTTAGGGGCACTCCGTTCCTCAATTAGGCCAATGAATGTTTTGCACAACTTTTAGTAAGGATGCATCTTTAGAAGAAACCTTCGATGAACAAGATATATAGTCTTATCAACATGTTTTATTTGGATAGAATCTATATTTTCCTCACATATAGGACATGCCTTAGTTCCTTTGGCGTTGTAGCCAGACAAGTTCCCATAAGTAGGAAAGTCATTAATCATGCTAAACAGCAAAGCACATAAATTAAACATCTCTCTGCACAAAGAATCATAAGTCATTACACCTTCTCGCCATAGTTTCTTTAGGTCATCAAGCAGAGGTTCAAGGTAAACAACAATATCATTGTCAGGTTGTTTGGGGCTTGATATCAGCAATGACATCATGAGACACTTATTCTTCATACACAACCACATAGGAAGACTGTATATAACAATCATGACATGCCAAGTACTATGTTGTCTGCTTAATGTTCCAAATGGATTCATCGCATTAGTATAAAGTCTAAGTCTTAAAATGTTGGCTTCTTTGGCAAGTTCAGGATATAATAAATCAATCTTCTTCTATTGTAGGGAATCATACACATGTCATAGCATACCAACGTTGTTTTTATTTACCTCTGCATGCATCTACGACATCATCCAACAAGCATTGAAATCGGGGTATATAGGCAGATACCACATCACCTTGGCAGGAGACTCAGTTATTGTTTTATATGATTTCATCCTTTTGTACCTAGTCGGCCCACATTTTAGACATTCTTTCATATCAATATAGTCCTTTTGAAAAATACACAATCATTTGGGCATGCATGTATCTTCTTAGGATCCATTCCCATTGGGCATAACATCTAATTCATCTCGTATGTTGAGATTGGAAGCTCGTTGTCTTCAGGGAGAATTTCTTTCAACAAAGACAACAGAGAAGTTAAGCTTTTGTCGATCCATCTATTGTTAGTCTTTAGAGTATACAATTTCAACACAACACTCAACTTTTTAAATTTATTATAACCTAAGTATATTGGTTTCTCAGTATCGTGCACAACATTTCTAAATAACAGAGGTGGGTCTGTAACATTTACCTTACAACTATATAGCATCCTATCAACCATGTCTGTTGGAATTGGTTCATTCTCATCAACATCAGTAGTCATATCTTCTTGCACACAACTACCACTACCAAAATGTGTTGATCTCATACTAGGAATCTCTCCATGCCATTACCATTATGTATAGACATGTACAATCCCACTGCACATGACATGATCTTTGATCATGTCAACAGTTTCAACTTTCAAGTAGTTGCTACAATTCCTACAAGGGCAATCGAAACCAATTTCCAGGTTGTTTTTTATGTTCCTCTGCAAATCTTATAAACTCATGAAGACCATTAATAAACTTTGAATTCACTATGGAAGTGCCTGAGAATACAAGCCTGAGCCCAGATGTGAAAGTTTCCATGAGTCCAATGAGGGGACATAAAAGGAACATTGAGCATCATAAGAGATGGAGGATAAAATCAGGTTTAAAGAATTACATATGAAGCTAATGTGCTTGAAAATAGTTAAATTTGTGACATATCAAAGAAACCATTGGTAAGGGTAGAGTCCCAAGTCAATCCTAACGTCAAGTAGGGTGCATTAAAGGTACATAGGACCGATGGGATTAGGAGTTGATTATGCCTTGAATGCATTAGAACATGTGGTTGGGAGGTAACAACTAGGTTTGCCCAAGTTCCATGAATCAAGAAATTATATAACTTCATGATGATCCTATGGCCTAATGGGTGAACGTGTGAGGCATTCCCTATATGTATAAGGATGAGATGACTTGAATAGTAACTATACCCCTAGAGACCTCAAGGATGTGGCTAAGGCTCATAATAATTGAGGTGTAAATATAAAAGATATAAGAAGTCATGTAATAATGAAAGGAGTTGTGTACAAACTCAAGAGTGAAAAGGGCATTTAACTTCATGAAATATAAGGATATTGGGAATTAAACAGTATGGATTAAAGTCATGTTGAGTACAATTCAACCTAAAATGTGAAATTGAAAGATAAAGAGTGTATAAAATTGACATATGAGAATGAAATGCTTAAAGTTGAACTTAATGAAATAACCTAGGGTTGGAGGTGTGACTTCACCCTTATGTTGAAATAAATGAACAATAGGTTGGAAACCTAGGTGAAAAAGTGACCACCAAGTGAAATTGAAAACACAAAAACAATATTGTAATCACCAAGGGATGTTATCATTAAGGTTGTGGTTATGCCTCGAATTAAATTCAAATACCAATCTTAGTAACAATGTGAGGAATGAGCAAATCAATGAAAGATGTTAAAGATAATTCAAGAAGGGTTGCTGACCCTAAAGTTTGAGACTAAGATGGGTTATATTTCACCATAACATTACTAAGGTTGAATTTCTGAGGCAAAATTTATTTTAAGGAGGGGTTAATGTAATAGCTTAAATCTTATTAAATTGAATTTTATATATGAATTGATTTGTGAATTCCCCAATAGTATTAGTGTAATAATATTCTTAAAAACCTTTGTGGCATTGGCACTAGTGGCACAAGATAAATAAATAGAAGGCATTTATACATGAATAAAATGTTAATGCATTTTGAAATATTAGTTTTTGAATGAATAGTCGAATTTTGAGGACAAAGTTCTTATAAGAGGGAGAGGATGTTATAACCCAATTTTTCCCATGTTTTAATATAGTTGTTTACAAATAATGAAATATTAAGGACACATTAGAAAGATGGTTCTCTATGTGTCTTCTTTGGAAAATGTGGTTTGAAAGTGAAAATACTCCATATGGGATGGATTTTTTGTAGTTCACTATTTTCAAGAAACCATTAATAGATTTTGGGAAAATAAGGAGAGGAAAATCCAATAAAAAGGAAATTACTCGAGGTAATTCACAATGGGTGTTTTAAATATGGAATTAAGTGGAACACTTTATAAAATTGGGGTTTCATTCATAAATAAATAGTAATAGTTGTATGCATTGTTGGATAATGGAAATATTGAATAATATGCAAGTTGCCAAACGAAAATAGAATGGTGATGTTTTAGAAAAGAGTAATTATCTATTGGCAACACAATGCTTTCTGCAAAAAAATAGTGTTATTTTGATCTGAATTTTGGGTTACTTCAAAATAATAATGAAAAGAAGAGGTATCTAGAATTTGGAAGAAAGAATTTCCATGTGGTGTGTAATTAATTTAAGAATATGCTAAAGAGCAAGTTTTGTGTATAAAGTTTATCCCAATAAATCTCACAAAATTTATTAAGGTTGGGAAAGTTTAAAGAGTTTCCCTAGAATTTTCATAGGAAATGATGTTCGTAGTGGCCTAGAGAAATTCATAAAGATAGAGGGATCTAATTGAAATAAATGATATATATTTCTTATGGAAGACAGAGAAAATAAGCATATAAAAATATCTTTTGGACACCAAATCTTGTCCAATCCAAAATTAAGTCATTAAAAATTTCCTCTTTAAAATTTGGAGTCATTTGGAGGATGGAGGAGAGAATTATTGATTCTGTAAAATTCCCTGAAGTGAATGACTGCTGGATTAATTGAAATATTTTGTCACCATTAATGTGACCATAACCGTAGACTTCGCTCACTAATAAAATGCATGAGATGACAACCATCAGAACTAGAATCAACAGGTGCCAGGTTATCTTCTACCTCTATCCAAATAAAAAAATTGGACAATGGTAACAAGGTACCAATCAACGTCTCTTCTTCACTCTATGATTCACAGTAATATCAGAAAATATTTCCATTGAAATCGGGATCCCTTTCCAAACATTCCCATCTTGTGTTTCCTTGCATTTTCTGGAGATCGAGGCTTTCCGAAATCTGAGTTGGAGACATGACTCCCTAGAAATGAATGGGAACTTACCCTTGACATACACTTCTTATATAAGGGTATGGACTCCTTGAGATCGGAGGGAGTATCTACAAGCCCTGAGGGCAAGCTATCTTTCTGCAATTGATACATGTATGTCTCCCTGGTCCCCAGTACATCGTATTCGAACTAGATCTCCTTCCTCCCTCAGCTCATCCTATTTGACAGTTCTAAGGATACCGTTGCATGTGGGAGGACACAAAAACACCTGCACCATCCCACAGGCCTTCAGTTGCCAGGGGAGAAAAGTCAATACTCTGGTTGACTTGCCTAGGAGGGAGTAGGGAAAGTCGTGAGGAAGGAGAAGGGAAGCTGAGAAAAGACACTGCTACCCTCACACCTACTACTGAAAGATAAGGGGCATCATAGTCCTTTTACCTGGTTCCCAGTGCTCCCTCAGTTGATAAGGAATCTGAGATGGAGGATGCACATAGGCCAGGACAAAGACATGTGTATAATGTAAAAAAATACCTTAAGTACTGACATAGAGCGCCTTGATTGGTCTAACTATATTTATTTTTGTGAAAATCATAGCTAATTGTAGGTAACTCTAATTGAGAAAAGTTTTATATGTAAATTTATTAGCTAAATGAAAGGAATGAAAGTAAAATATGTATGAGACCTAAATCTTCTTCTTTTTTCAAAAGTAAATCAAATACTTGTTTAAGTGGTGATTAGAGCATGAAAACCCTAGTTTTGGATATTAAAAAATAGGAAACATTAAAAATCCATCTTTTATGATTTTATTTGATAATGTTGAATAATAGAAGAAATCAAGATGACCATGATAATGATGATGATAATTGGTGCAACTGAAATGGTTAACCATACATGTGAATAATTAGGGTTAAAGCTCATATATTGCAATATTGCTTATGAACATAATGTGATCTAAGTGATCATAACGAAAGTCTGTGTTGGATATAGTAATTAGGGTTTTGAAGAATAACCCTAATGATAATCAATACTAAGGAAACCTAAACCATAAATTAGGACTGAGTAGGGTTTAATCTACTTAAAGTGATGGTGAGAATTTAGGATTTACGTACATGCAGATTAAAGTTGATTGTTTGGTTTGCTTTCTTAATTGGATAATATGCTTGAAGTATATTCTTCATGATAATCTATATGGCTCACTTACAAGGTACATGGTTATGCCTAAGGCTACCCACATTGGTTTGTGAGCATTTTTCAAGTTTTTTCAAGGGTTGAACAATTAAAATATTGGTTGTGTATTTATATCATATTCAATTATAACGCCACTATGAGTGTCACATAAAGAATGATTATGTGAATAAATATGACAGTTCTTATTTGCAAGTATTAATGGAATATATGTTGTTAGTTTACTTGCACACTTTTGCATGCGCCTCATGTATACAACATAACTTGTTATATTGACCCCTTCTTCTAGTTTCACGACTTTTTTAGGAACATGCTTAACTATGATGATATCAAGATAGGATGGAAAAATAAAATTACATGAAGATACTAAGTTAAGTAAGGAGGATTAGCTAGTTACTTATTCTCACATATTGTAATTCTCATGGTAAACGTTCATGTAAGCATTTTACAAACAATAATTGTGAATTAGTGAAATTATTCTCTATTACTTGTTATTTGATTAAAATATGGATCATTGGGGGAAATTTTAGATAATGTCTCTCATCTTTTTGGCCTTCCTTAATTGGGGTTGTTGAAAAGTCAGGTTGTTACATTTGGTATCAGAGCACCATATATTTTCAAATTATATTTAATACTTTATAATTTCAAGTAATATGTAGAAATATGAGGGAATGATTAGGGTATTTTCTAAAGAAGATGGTCTCTAGAAGGGACCATAACTCGGGGGCTGGAAATATTTCCTCCCACCACTAGTCATCTTACAAGGAATCCCAAGAATGGGCATCCTTCCTAGACAAAGTTGGATGATTTTTCCTGAAGTAAAATACCTTTAGGGTGTATTCTCTCATCTTGATTCATCCAATTCTCATCCTCTTTGCATAATAAACCCTAAAAGGAACTTCCCTCCTCATCTCATGTTAGGGTTTTTGAGAAGAAGTAGGATTAAGGCATCCTATGCCAATTAATGTACATGTAATGTGGAAACACTAATGTACATGTAATATGGAAACAAATGTACATGTAACATGGAAATGATGGTAAAATAAAGAAAGATGTTTTATGGGCTTTCCTTATGAGGGTAACCCAAGATAGAACTAGCGTTGGTTTGGAAGACCCTAGTGGGTCAAGGGAATTAGAAACCCTAAGAGGCATGGTGTAGTCTCTATAACTAAGAGTAATGAGAATTAAGAAAAATAATTCTATATGGCATATATTTCCATGTATGAATGTGAAGAAATGTATACATGATGAATGTGAAAGAAAGAAGAAGAGATATTTGAATATACATGAGAGACATAAATGACCAATTCATGTACTTGAAAATGAAAATAGGAATAGAACTTTCTCACCACCCTAATGCAATCTCTGGAGGAATGGATGGATAAAGAATATTCCCAATGAGTGGGTGTGCTGCCCCCAATGTGTGGGTATGCCATTGAAATACTCCCAGCAAGTGAATATGATATTATGGACACCCCCAGTGAGTGGGTATGAATGGAAATTACCCTCAGAGAGTGGGTAGTCCATTGAGAATACTTCCAGCGAGTGAGTATGCATGCCCCCAACGAGTGGGTATACCACAGAGATTGAGAAAATAAAGGTTGAGAATTTATAATACAAAATGTGTTTTCAACATATTATGGTTACAAAAAAATGACTTAGGTAACTCAATCTCCCATGCATATGTGCATGTGAAATAAGGCATTAATGATACAAGTGTTGAGAAACATAAGTAACCAATGGTTATATATGAAGATGAAAATATGAATATAACATGCTCGAATCCCCCATGCTATCATTAGAATTTTGAATATAGAGAGAAAGTCATTGAGATGACTATGATCAATCCCCTGGAAGGGAAGGCCAGAAAAGATCAAGCTTCATGAGGGAAATGTCAAAAAAGATCATAGAAGGTCAAGCCCCTGGAGGGGAAGGTCGACATAGTACCAAGCCCCTTGAGGGGAAGGTCGTAAGATATCAAGGCCCTTGAGGGGAACATCATTAGGGGTCAAGGACCTGGAGGGGAAGGCTGACATGGCACCAAGACCCTAGAGGGGAAGGTGGCAAAAGTCCACTATAGGGACAAAACCCTAGGAGAGGATATCCTAGAGATTGAGAAAACAAGGGTTGAGATGTTATAATTAAAACCATGCATAAAAATGAAAATATGAAACCTTTAGAAACAATGTTCCAACACCATGTGGGTCAATCCAAGAGTTGGAAAAAAGACCTAAGGAGTAGGTAAAACCCAAAACCTGGGGGTGAAGTTGTGGCTAAGAGAGCCTAACCTCCTACTGTGAGCCATGAAGGCACCCTAGGTTATCACCTTCCCTAGAAGGGTGCATTAACCAATTAGTTTAAGGATTTAGGTAACCATAAATGTCACCTAAAGTGTAACGAAATAAGGATATAAAAGATGAAAGCACATATATTGAGTATTATTCTTTGAACCCAAGTATGCCATCTCTAAGAGGCATGAAAAAAATTCCCTATGGAAATGCCTAACAGTACAAGACCGATCCTGGATGAGAAAGTTGACATGGGTCCACTGATGGGACATAAAATGAACATTGAGCATTATAAGAGATGGTGGAAATCCTATTTATAGAATTAAATATGAAACTAATGTGCTTGAAAATGGTTAACGTTTTGACATCTCAAAGAAATCCTTGGGAAGGGTAGAATCCTAAGTCAATCCTAAGGTCAAGTAGGGTGTATTAAAGGTACATATGACTGATGGGATATGTAGTTGATTGTGCCCTGATTACATTAGACCACGTGGTCATGATGTAACAACTAGGTTTTCACAAGGTCCATGTCTTAGTAGATTACCTACCTTCATGATGATCATGTGGCCTAATGGGTGAATGTGCAAGGCACTCTATAGATCCATAAGTATGAGATCACTCCAAAAGTATCTATACCCCTAGATATCTCAAGGAAGTGGCTAAGGCTCATAATACCCAAGGTGTAAATATAAAAGATACAAGAAGTCATGTAATAATGAAAGGAGTTGTGAAAAAACTCGAGTGAAAAGGGCATTTGACTTCATGAAATATAAGGATATTAGGAATTAAACAGTATGGGTTAAATTCATATTGGGAATGATTCAACCTAAAATGCAAAATTGAAAGATAAAGTGTGGATACACCATATGTGCTCTTGGAATGGGATGAACTTTGTATTTGGACAGTGGTCAAGTGCTTATTTCATCTCATTACAACGGAGTGAGATTGGGTATACACATGTTGTTCTTAAAATTGACATATGAGAATGAACAGCTTAAAGTTGAACTTAATGACATAACCTAGGGTTGGAGGTGTTAGCTCATCGTTATGTAGAAATAAATGAACAATAGGTTGGAAACCTAGGTGAAAAAGTTACCATCAAGTGAAATTGGAATCATAGAAATGAAAATGTAATCAGCAAAGGATGATATCATTAAGGATGTGGTTATGCCTCAAATTGAATTCAGGTCCCAATCATAGTAACAATGTGATGAATGAGCATATCAATGAAAGATGTTAAAGATAATTCAAGAAGGGTTGCTAATCCTAATGT
This sequence comes from Alisma plantago-aquatica, assembly GCA_963693085.1. Taxonomy (NCBI): domain Eukaryota; kingdom Viridiplantae; phylum Streptophyta; class Magnoliopsida; order Alismatales; family Alismataceae; genus Alisma; species Alisma plantago-aquatica. The sequence goes on from OY856414.1 coordinate 546,577,373, forward strand.
TTGAGACTAAGATGAGTTATATTTCACCATTACTTTACTAAGGTTGAATTTTGGGGATAAAATTCCTTTTAAGGAGGGGAGAATGTAATAACCTCAATTTTGTGAAATTAAATTTTATAAATGAATTGATCTGTGAATTCCCCAATCGTATTAGTGGAATAATATTGTTAAACACCTTTGTAGCATGGGTTCTTATCACACAAGATAAATAAATAGAAGGAATTTATGCATGAATAAAATGTTAATGGAATTTTGAAACATTGGTTTTTGGATGAATAGTCAAATTTTTAGGACTAAATTCCTATAAGAGGGAAAGGATATTATAACTTGATTTTTCCCAAGTTTTAATATATTTGTTTACAAATAATGTAATATGAAGGACACATTAGAAAGATGGTTATCTATGTGTCTTGTTTGGAAATTGTGGTTTGAAAGTGTAAATACTCCATAAGGGATGGATTTTGTGTAGTTCACTATTTTCAACAAATCATTAATAGATTTTGGGCAAAGAAGGAGAGGAAAATCCAATAACAAAGAAATTACACCAGGTAATTCATAATGGGTGTTTTAAATATGGTATTAAGTGGAACACTCTAGAAAATAGGGGTTTCACGCATAACTAAATAGTAATAGCTTTATGCATTGTTGGATAATAGAAATATTGTGTAATATGCAAGTTGCCAAAAGAAAATACTTTAAAGAGTTTCCCTCAAATTTTCATAGGAAAATAATGTTCTGTAGTGACCTAGAGAAATTTGTAAAGATAGAGGGATCTAATTGAAATAAGTGAATTACATTCCTTTTTGAAGAGAGAGAAAATAAGCATCTAGAAATATCTTTTCGACACCAAATCTTGCCCAACCTAAGATTAAGCATTAAAAACTTCCCTTTCAAATTTATGGAGGAGAGAGAAGAGACATGTTGATTTTGTAAAATTCCCTAAAGTGAAGGATTAATGGATCAATCAAAATATTTTGTCACATTGAATGTGACTACAACCTTAGACTTGGCTCTCTAGAAAAACTCATGTGATAATAGTTGTCAGATATAGAATAAACGGTACCCGACTTATCTTCTACCTCTACCCAAATAGGAAACTTGTCCAACAATAACAAGGCACCAATCAATGACTCTCATTCTCTATATAATTCAAAATTATAATAGAAAAAGATTCCATTGAAATCGGGAGCCCTTTTTGTACCTTCATATCCTGAGTTTCCTCAAATTTCTTGGAGATTGGGGCTTTCCCCAAATCCAAGTTGGAGATAAGACTCCATGGAAACCAATGGGCAGTTAACCTTGTCCTACCTTCTTATATAATGGTCTGAACCCCTTACTTGAGATTGGAGGGAGTATTTGCAAGACCAGAGGGCAAGCTATCTTTCCACATTAGATACATATCTATCTCCCTGGTCCCCAATATATCACTGTCGAACTAGATTTCCTTCCTCCCTCAACTCATCCTCTTTGATAGATCGATGGATACCTTTGTGTGCAGGAGGAGAATGTGAACACACCTGCACTATCCCACTGGCCTTCAGTTACAGGGGGCATGAAGTTAACACTCCGGTTGACTTGCCCAGGTGGGAGAAAGGAAGGTCACGAGGAAGGATAAGGGAAGTGGAGAAAAGACTCCACTACCCTCACACCTACTGTTGAAAGATAAGGGGCATCTTAGTCTTTTTACTTGGTTCTCAGTGATGCCTTGGTGGATAAGGAAGCTAAGATGACAGATGTGCATTATACTGGACCAAGACACGTGTATAAAGTATGAAATACATTAGTTACTGACATAGAACACCATGATTTGTCCAACTATCTTTATTTTTGCAAAAATCACAACTAGTTGTTGGGTAACTCTGATTGAGATAAGTTTTGTAAGGACCCTGACCTAGTTTTTGGGCTAACCCTATTTGTTTTGCTTAAGTAAGTTGCTTAGAACTTTAATATAATCATTTTAGGTGTTTTTTATCATGTTACACATTATGTTTCAAGTTTGTCTCTGTTTGAATGTTGTTTGAGCAATGTTTGCTTATTTTGGACCATAGTGCAATTTACCAAAGATTAGGGGCTACCTTCAAATATGTCACATGATGAGTGTGCCCTTAGTGCTTTATCATCATAAGAGAGAGAATGATGCTATGGGGCACTTTGTGGAAAGCCTAAGTTCCAAGTTCAACATGTGTGGATGATGTTTGTGTTTTATGTGCTAGTTTTAGTGTAAATTGCAATTTACCCAAATTGAAGAGTTAACATGCAATTTACCATATCTAGAGTGTTCCTTCCCTCTGTTTGCATCATCTAGAGGAGAGATATAGATACAAGCTCCTTGTTTTGATCTTGGTTGTGTGGAAGCATCCTGGGTGATGTATAGGACCCATGAGTGAGATGTGTCTTGCTCTTAGATGGGTTATCTCAGGTTAGAGAACCTTGGAGATGTTGTCTATTGGTTTGTGAGTGTGTAGGGTTGTGCCCTAAGTGTTTGTGAGTGTGTATGGTTGTTCCCTATCAATTTGTGAGTGTGTAGGGTTGTTCTCTATCAGGTTGTGAGTGTGTTGGGTTTCGCCATAACGGTTTGTGGGTGTGTAGGGTTTTGGAATATCAACCGTGATCTTGGTAGCAGACCAAAAAGATGATATCTAGCCTAGAACGTATCACTATCTCTTGCATGTTGTTGCATGTGGCCCCTTTCTTATGGATAAGTGTCACCTAGACTCTTAAGGTGATGACACCTCTCTTTTGATCTCTCTTCCTTCCCTCAAGTATATAACCCCCTCCCTATTCACACAAGTAAACCCTTTCATCCATTCTTATTCTTCTCCTCTTGCTGGACGAGCTTCAAAGCTTAAGGAGCTACAGGAAGACCCCATGGATCTTGGTAGGTCGAGTTTCTTACTCATGATGATTCTTGGATTAACTTCCATCTTGGTGATTCATGTTTCTTTGATGGACATTTCTTTGAGTTCTCTTCCTCATCTTCTTCTTCCTCTCTCAGTCATGAATCATACCTTGGATAAAGGTTGATTAGGACGTGGTTCTCCCACTTTCTTTTCTTCTTTATCTATCATAACCATGACATTTTCTTCTTCTTTCTTGAGGTGATGTTGAGATCGAGTTGGGTCCCGTAATGGGCTATCTTCCACCTTGAGAACGTGTGCTTTTGAGCTTTGATCATGGAGCTTGAACCCTTGATGGAGACCTTCTTGAGGCATGTTATATAACTCTTAGCCTTCTTTGTTATTTCACTTTTTCATATGCTTATGTTGTACTTCACCTCTAGATCATTTATCTCATATTTGGTAGTAGTTAGTAATGGATTTGAGGACTATTTTGATGAAGGAATTTCTTTTAAGCTATTGACCATGTCTTGCTCTTTCTTGCCATGATAGTAGATGGACTTATGGCCAAGTATCCTCAGGTTGAAGATGACCAATTTGACACACACATGTACTAGGTTGTGAGTGGTCGTCATGACTTGTGATGCAAAAAACTGACACACCATGTGACAAGTCATCATGACTCAGGGGATGCTAAATTGATATGAAGGTTAAACTAATACATTGGCTAGACCAAAATGCCTTGATAAGTAGCTAACCTATCATGCCCTAGAAGTGACTAAACTGATATGTTTGCTAATTGATATGGTGCCCAAACCAAAATGATTCCTAGACCGATGTGCTTTGAGGGTGTTAGCCTGTCATGACTAGGGTAGTATCTTGTGAGTTGATTTGCTTTGAGTGTCATGTTGTGATGCCTTGGTTGAGAAAGAGGCAGACATACTTTAGTGTAGGGTTTCTCGATATATCTTGAAATGGTGAAATGTGATGCTTTGCTGAAACAACCTGACATACCTATGGTTTCCCATCACACCTTTAGGCGGTGTTGCCCATCCCATCTTTAGGTGGTGTTTCCCATCACACTCTCAAGAAGGGATAAACCGATACATTCCTTGTGTGGTTAATTCGACACTTCCAAGTGTAGTGAAATTGTCACACCTTATGTGTAGTGAACTCGACATGCTTGGACAAGATGGTCTAAACTGGCACACCACATGGTAGTCTAAACTGATACACCACAAGGTAGTCTAAACCGATACCCTTAGATGAGATTTCCCAACACACCATAATGTTGTCAAGTCAACACATGTGGAGGAGGTGAAACTGATATCACATGATGAGGGTTGAAGGGTAGGCTTGGATTCCCAATGATGTACACATATGAGCAATGCATATTATAGAAGAGTGTTTTTTTGGATAATGTATGATCAATCTTAATTGCTTCTCCTAAATCTAGTGCACCATAGGATGATGTTACTATGAGTGGTCCTTCCTTAACTAAATAGCTTAGCCCTAAACTCTTCAACAACGTGGGACGTATTGGATGAAGGGTTCAATAGTTGAATATCCATATTATAACATTAATCAAGGAAGAATATGACCCATGTGCTCATCTTAATGAAAGTTTATAATCCATGACAAGTGTCTTCTATATTCCCTTTTCATATAATCTTAACTTGTAGAGTGAGTTTAATGACACAACTATGTGAATATATATATGAGGGTGGTAATAAGCCTTGTTGGAATCAAAGGTTACAACATTTGTGTAGAAATCATATAAACAAGTCTAATGACCTAATAAGTGCTTTATGGATAGTTTGAAATGAACTCGCTAGTTATGTAATCTAAGGTTTGACTTCCCTTTGTATGATATGTGATTATGATTTGTAAGAAGTAATAACGTACGGGTCAATATGTTTACATAATACAGGATTGGTTGCGGGCAATACCCTGATAAGAATGCGGCTTCGGGCCGTAGCTCAATGATATATAATACATTATTGGTTGCGGACCATACACTGATTAGAGTACGGCTTCGGGCTGTAGCTCAATGATATATGATACATGATTTTCTATGGGCCATACCCTGATAAGAGTGCAGCTTTGGGTCATAGCTCAATGATATATGATACAGGATTGGCTGTGGGCCATACCTTGATAAGAGTGCAGCTTCGGGCCATAGCCCAATGATATATGATACAATATTGGCTATAGGCCATACCCTGATAAGAGTGTGGATTCGGGACATAGCTCAGTTTTGCTAGCTTCTTGACCAGTACCAAAGCGGGCTAGACTTATAAAGATGGACTATATGTCACTGATATCAGCTAACTCATGATGTCACTACATGTTCACTCGCACTGACTGGGAGGGTTGAGGTCATGGATTCTGACTCTTCCACTAGACCTTCTTTGGAACCAATTTTGACTAAGTAGTGGTCAGTAGGATTTGGGTGGTACGACATAAATCCTCATGGCATAATAAATGCATAATCAGCCGTGTAGTGTACATGTATAGGATCAAACATGGAAACATTGGATGAAGCCTTGCCTTGATTTGATACTATTTAGTTTATAACAATCATACATGTTATTCGTATTTCTTTTCAGTTTATTAATTTTTCTAATACTCAGTAGTAAGTGCATATTAATGCTTTATTTTCTTCATCCATAAGATATATGTCATTTAGTTAATCATGTTCAATCTTCTCAATATGTTAATATGTCTACTTAGTTATCTATGATAATAAAAGAGTAGACTGAGAGTTATATCTCGCGCTAGGATTATTATCTCACCCCATTGGTTAAATATCTTTTAAGGTGGACGTGTGTGTTGAGTTAAAGATCACGTGGCTGAGCATGATTAAGAGGAACTACACCTGGTGGATCATGGTATATGGATAGTGTTTGGTAATAGAGTCCTATGTATCATCCCTATACACTCAGGTCCTTGGGGGTATTCTGGATGTGTTTTGTAGACATGATGATCAACATGTGGTTTCTACCTTGTGTGCCTTTGGTGGTATGTATATACATGTGGAACTATTATCTTATGTAACAGGGTGATTGGAATATGATGATGTAGTACCTTGAATACATGTTATGAAATGCAAGTATTGGATCTTGTGTAATAATTCTCAGCTCCTGATGCTTGCTGCAAATCAATTTTAATTTCTTTTGATCTTTGGTAATCCGCCGTAAATGGTTGATCATGGTTTAATTTTTGAGCAATCTCGCTTTCTGTGGAAAAGGGTGTCACAAGTTTTATATGAAAATTTATAATCAAAATGAGAGGAATGCAAGTAAAATATATATGAGGTCTAAATTTGCTTCCTTTTTGAAAAGTACCATGAATATATGTTTAAGTGGTGATTAGAGCATGGAAACCCTAGTTTTGGATATTAAAGAATAGGAAATGTTAAAAACTCATCTTTTATGCTTTTATCTAATAATTTTGAGAAATAGAAGAGATTAATATGACCCTTATAATGATGATAATAATTGGTGTTTCTAAAGTGATTAACCATACATGTGAATAATTAGGGTTAAAGCTCATATCTTGCAATATTGCTAATAATCTTAATGCAAACTAAGTGATCATAACAAAAGTATATGTTGGATATAGTAATTTGGGTTTTGAAGCATAACTCTAATGATAACTCAATAGAAAGAAAACCTAAACCCTTGATTAGGACCAAGTAGGGATTAATATGTTTAAAGTGATGGTGACAATTTAGGATTTACATAGATGCAGATTAAAGTTTAATGATTGGTTTGCTTGCTTGATTGGATAATTTATGTGAAGTATATCTTGCATGGCTCACTGTCAAGGTATGTGGTTGCGCCTAAGACTACCTGGATTAGTTTGTAAGCATTTTCTGAGGTTTTCTCGAGGATTAAACAATTAAAATGTATGTTGTTTATTTATATTATGTTCAATATTAATGCCACTATGAGTATCACATAAAGAGATATTATGTGAATAAAAATGACGATTCTTATTTTCAAGTATTATATGGAATATATGTTGTTTGTTTACTTGCACACTTTTGCATGCACTCCACATACACAATATAACTTGTCATGATGATATGTGCTTTTGGTTTCACGACATTTTTAGGTACATAATTAACTACGATGATATCAAGATAGGATGAACATATCAAATTTACATGAAGACATTAAGGTAAATAAGGAGGATTAACTAGTTACTTATTCTTACGTATTATAATTCTCATGGTGAAAGTTCATGTAAGCATTTTACAAAAAATAATTGTGAATTAATGAAATTATTTTCTTTTACTTGTTATTTGATTAAAATCTGGATGCTTAGGGGAAATTTTAGATAATGTCTCTCATCGATTTGGCATTCCTTAATTGGGGTTTTCTAAAAAGTGAGGTCGTTACAAGTAGCACATCAGGTTCTAGCTAATAAGTTAATTTTAGGAAAAAATATGTTTGAATTGAGACCTAATCATCTAGTAGCATTCACATTTGTGAATGTGTACCACCCATCCCATTATTGAGAACTTCATCTCACTAGTAAGTGTATAATGCGTGTTTGATTTAAAGAAATTTTTCTACCATTTCCCTAAAGTTTTTTAAGTACATTGATGTCGATGGGAACATGCATAGTGAACAAAAGCAGAATTGTTGTCAAAATAATTGAAATTTAACACACATTATAAATTTACATCCTAAGTGAGATGAACTGCTCAAGAACAACCCCAAATTGGGGACTATTGAATATTTACTCCTAATGAGTAAACATCAGATGGGTTTCTAGAATGGTTTTTAGAAATTAGGGCTTTGAATATAGGGTTTAAAAATTACATTAATATATTAGTGTTTAAATATTATGGTTTGTTCACATATTAGTTTCAATATCTCCAACTAGGTCATGTATGTTCACTACCATGTTACTTCATACAACATGAATTCATTTAGACTTAGTGTTACACATCATAGTTGAATAAAGGATCTAATTATTAGGATTTCTACATAAAAATGGGAAATCATATGATTCGGGCAAAATAGTCAACATAAACATTGACATTATCAATTCAAGTTAATTTAAAGTCATATTTTATGCAAGTGTAATCATTACAACATAGATGAGATCCAATTAAAGTTAAGCATCACAAAAATCATAAAGATACTAATTTGATTGCATAATGTAGCATGAATCATCATTATATACATAGATACACATATGCATTTCATCACATTCATACAATTCATCACAATCTAATTAATTTTCATCACAGTTCACTATGATTTTTATTAATTTCATCAAAATAGGGTACCTAATTATCTCCATCTTCCCTTCTCCCTCTCCTCCTTTCTCCTCTCCTCTCCTTTCCCTACCCTAGTATGATTTCTTCTCAAATATGAAAAGAAATCATACTAGAGCAGGGGAAGGAGAGGACAGAAGGAAGGAGGAAAGGGAGAAGGGAGATGACATCATGGAGACAGAGGAGAAAGGAAGATAAGAAGAAGGAGGAGAGGAAACTTGTGGTAGAAAAGGAGGGAAAGGAGGAGCGATCCACAATGGTGGAGGAGGAGGAACATGTGTCAGCAAAAGAGGATGAAGCTAGGATAGGTGTCTACAGCCATGGAGGAGGAAGCTAGAACAGGTTTTGGCAACAGTGAAGGCGGCCGGAGCAGCATCGGGGGCCAGCGGCAGTGGAGAAGCGGTCAGAGTAGCTTCGGGGAGAAGAGAACCACTAGCAACAGCATTGAGGGTTGTATAAATGGCAGAGTATTAGTCACCAGAGCACCTAATTCCAGAGAAATGCGGGTAAAAGAGGGGGGAAAGAGTTTCTTGCAGGGTTAACTAAGACATATACTATTAGTTAAAAAAATAGGCGATATAGGATTTAGGTTGTCAGTTGTACATAAATAATCGCTGACCAAAACACAACTTTCTTATCAGTTGTCTATAATAAACTTATGCCTAACCTCGCAACTCAGCAATACCTACATTGTCAGTTATGGTCAGAACAACTGACAAGAAACATCAAGTGGGATTGGGAAAATTTTCATGGGACACAAGGAATGAACATCTTTCTCATTGAAAGCAATAGGAACATTTGATGAGAAACACCAATTGTTTTCCACAAGACAACCAATGTGTGCACCACTTTATCTCGTCGATTGTATAGAAAAGAACTGATGACGTACAATTTTTGGAGGCGAATGAAATGCTCGCAAAAAATTACATGAACTACTATTTTTGCAGGTGATATAAAGCACTGGTTTCTTTAAGAAGCAGCCAACGACAAAAATAAAGCACAACCTATGTTTTCTTAAGTGGTCAGGTAGTGATGGTTGTCTACTTTGAACCAATGCTAAAAATAACACCTTTGGTTTCTTGATAAAACAACAAAGAAATATGTCATATCTATACTAGTAAATTTTACTCAAAATTTACCAATTAATTCAAATTTAATTTTCCCCATACATAAGCTACCCATAATCAAAACATCATGTGACAAATTGTCATTAGAGAGATCACATGAGGATATGGGAAACTAAATAATCATCATTGAATAGATAGCTTAGGAAAGTCCATAAAGAAGAGATGAGATGCTAGAAGACTATGTAATATTTTTAGGGAAGAAGCCTAATCTAGTGTTGGATCCACATTGAGTAGGTATCTTCACAGAGGAACCTCAGCCACCACACTAGTCAATTAGGTAGATATTACTAGCCAGAACCTCCATGTTAAGCAACATACCCATTTCCTTCATTTCACCATTATATATTTTAGTTCTTCCTAGGTTAATATGAGTGATCGGGTATTTAACATGCATAAGGGATATGCTATTTCTCTGATACCATTTGTCACATTAGTACTTATCACCCTAAATCCACACACCTAATGGCTACACAACCAACAGTGACTAGACCCGGGCATCTGTCCATAGAATTGGCCATGTAGCATATGCATGTATAAGACCAAAAATAACAACATAGAAAACTAAGGTATGTGACAACATGGCATAAGGGGATCTAAACTAGTACCTAAAATAAGATCTTAAACCAATATGTGAACCCATATGAGAACCATTTCCAGATTATCATAATATAGGAGAAGCAGTAATCATAGCAAGAGTTGAAGTGTACTTATTACCTAAAATCATAAAATGGGTACACATCAGCATAGCTGTGTTGAGTACGCTATAATAGATATAAACCCATTGGTTTAATAAAACATATATAATTGGAAAAATTACTGTAATTATAAGAAATAAAGTAGGAATATTGAATACTTTTTTATAAACATGCAATCATGTTTTAAGTGCATTTCCATTATACTAAACAACACTTCAAGGCCTTTGACTAGATTCCCACAGGAAGGGTTTGTGTGGGCTATATGAGGCTCAATCCTAAATGTCACCCTATTTCTACATGAGGGACCTCAAGACCCCAGTCAAAGAGCTAACCCTATTTCAGCATGCACTATGCCCTTACTTCGAGAATTTTGGTAGGTACACAAGGTTATGTGTAATGGACAATTTCAATTATGTTCAAGGTTTGTCTAATACATTTTAAGAAAAACAAACATACAAATCATAGGGAACAAGTATCTCAAACAAGTATATAAAGTCAAGTAATTTATGCATACATACATACAAGCAAGTTCAATACCACTAATCTGGACAATAGGAGGATAAAGTGTACCTTGATTAGAGCACAATATTAACATTTGATTTATAAAATCATTTATAACTGACTTTACTAGATCTTGGCAATTAAGTCTACAAAGAGATCCTAATATTATAAATGAGTATGCATGATTAAAATTAGAAACATTAGGTCATCCTAAAAAAAGTCATGGTGGTTGGATATGTCAACTAAGTGTAGGGATCATGTGATTCATCTTTGATTTCATTGTATCAACTAGGTGATGCATGTTCATACTAAACCTACATCATATAATACAGACTCATTTAAATCTTAGGGTGACACATCACTACCAATTCAGAGATCTAACATAATGGTTACAAGATCTTATATGGACCAAACATAACACCCGAGTAAGGTGAACAACATTGTCATCAACATAGTGAAATCTAGTCATATATGGTCATTTTCATGCAAGTTAGTCATGATTATAGTAAAAGATACATCAATCAAGATTTGGTGTCATATCAATCATCAAGATATTTATTTGAAGTCATGAAGTAGCATAGATCATCATTGAAGTGATTTTCATGCATGATTAGAGGTCTAGCTATCAACATGTGCATTAGGCCAAATTCAAGTCAAGATTAGGGGATTTGATAACACTATCTCAAATAAATGATTGACAAAGTATTTCGATACACACCTCATTATAGATTACTAAGTTAGAGGTTTACATGATCATTTGGGAAATAAAATACTCAAATGTGAGCAACGGTTCAGATTCAACATCAATGTATCCATATCAAACACATTTCAATGTTCAAGGTATAACATTAAGTCAAATTAGGATGCTAGCATGAACACGTTTGAATCTTAACTAGCATACATAAAAATTTACTAATTTGGGTTAGGAATGAGGATTTGAGGCACATTAAATCAACGTTAATCATTAAAGAAGTGGTCATTAGCAATAAAAGCACATTTTAGGTCATATAAGTAACATTAGATCATCTAAGGGTACAAGGATGAAAAAAATTCGAATCTTGATACATAATGTTATTTGAGTTACTGATCTAAGTCTAACATTAAAGTTTGAGGCTTAAAAGATCAGATCATGCATTCAAATTGGATAAACATCTTAAATAAACTTCAAAAGCATGCTTTTATATATATTAGTAGAAAAAGAAAGTTGAACTAGGTCTTAGAAGTATTTTTATTGGAATGTAAGTTTGTTTCCGATTAAAATGGTATATTAGAAGTTTATTTATGGATCAAATATCTATTTACTACACATTTTGCAATATAATACCATTTATTTTATATTTTTAGTGAAAGTGAGAGCAAAACTACCTTTCTGAAAATGGGTGGACCATGGATCCATGGTCCACAATGGACACACCTCAGTCCAGTGGTCCCTATGCACTACACTCACTAAACATTCAAGAGGGTGAGTGGGGAATGGGGGGGTTTCTAGCATTGTCTGGGATCCTAGCCTACAATAGACCTCGTGTCGATCAACATTTGTTGAGATTTGTACATCAAGTCTCACCAGAGCTATGTGGATCTTGATTGGTGGTGGGCATAGAGGGATCCACAGACGTTGGTAAGTGGCTTCCCGACTTCTTCCCTGTCTGGCAAGGTTGGGTTTCTCCCAACCTGCATGGATCAAGGCCACAAGGTGGATGCCCAAACTCTAGAGGGGGCAATAAAACTTTAGAGAAAGGATGTAGGAAGAAGACTAATAGAGAGGGGTAATGGAATGAAATGAATGAAGATGATAGAGGAAAAAAAGTAAAAGAAGAAAAGAAGGAAATGGGGTCGTCAAATGCAGAAAATGAGGTGTAGAATGACTAGATTGGTTGGGGCAAAGATAGACATACTAAACCTGATACAAGTTAGAAGACAAGCTAGGGATCGTCAGATTAGGGTCCATCATGGACCACAAGTAGATCCAAGGGTAAGGTGCATGGATCCAAGTATCCAAAATAAAGAATTCTCATTGGATGAGAGGGAATGCCATGCATAGTTGAGTTTTTTAAGTCTGTTCAAGAGTGTGCTTATTTGGTGATATTAAAAAGTTTATATCTCCTAAATGAAAAATCTGATTGTGATGAAAATTTCATCATTGGTTCACAAACTTCTTACTATTTTTATTATATTTTTTTGACCAAGGTAACCTGAGAGCACATAATTTTTGGAATTCATATCCAAAACATCAATATAACTTTGCTTTAGTAAATTAAGAATAATGTGATATTATCAATTTTGTTTCATCGTTGAGTATATGTGACTCCAATTATCTAATTGAGGGTGGGGAAGTCTATTAAATACAATAGAGAATTTAATGAGTCAAGACCTACATTAATTGAATGAGAGAGAAAAGTCCAGGTTATCACAATACTTGTTTGACTAACATCCATACATGTCATAGCTTCTAGACACATAAAAGTAGGGCCTAATCAAGATGCAGCCCACATAAAACATCATGCTTGTCTTGTTACTAATGGCATGACACCTATTAAATCAAATTGGCAATACTTTAATATAATTATGTATCACATCAATTTTAATCACAATGATAGAGCTATTATATAACAATAGTAGATAGAATTTCTATTGCATTTGTAGAAACATGTGAATTTAAAGCATTGAGTGGACCATACCTAATATTTATTCTATGTGGCCTATGTTTATTTAATAATACATGAATCTGAATATCTTCTCACCCTAATTGGATTTCTACAAGGATTACCATTTCACTTCTTTAACATATAACTGTAAGCAAAGTTATATGGTTGTTGGACAATCATGTCTTTAGCTACATTGATTACATAGCCCATTTACTCATTTTTCACAAAGAAATAAGATATAATTAAGAATTAATATATGGATATATGTAATTAGAGCATTAGAAGTAACAAAAATCAAATAAATGTCAAACATGCACATACATAGACAACTTTGCCTAATTTTTGTTGTACATATACCATACCATAATATGGGATGAAGATCTACTTTTAATAGATGAAATGTCATATTACAACTAAAAGTAATCGTATGGAAATAAAACATCCATCAGTTTCATCTATGAAAGAAGTTTATAGTAATGAAGAAGTATCTTTCATATTTTTCAAAGTTATAGCTAAAACCACCATAAAAATTCAACATTTGACCCATACAGAATGCAATTAATGAGTAGGTGATTATATGTATGATTTGCATGAGAACAATTACTAAAAAGGTGCTAAATTACTAACCTTAGGTGACTATGAAATTGAAATAAAAATAAAGCATGAATCAAAGCTTGATAATTTACCAAACTTCTCTAAAACCTCCAACTTATCAAGCTCTAGCTCAAACTAAGCCAAAGAATAAGAAATCATGGGATTTTAGGTAGAGAAGGGGTATTTCTCCCAAGGAACATGATGAACTTCATCCTAGAGAGTATAGAGGAAAGAAAACATTACATCTAATCATTGACTCAGACTGTAGACACATCAACCCCATAGACTTGTCCAAGAGATTGGAACCGACCCACTTTAACCCAGCCAGAGTTTGTAAAATAGCCCAACCAGGGCCGACAATTAGCCCATCAATCTATACACAACAACAATATATGAGTCAATTGATAAAAAAATTATCTAGAACATTTAAAATATCATTGTACCATATTTTAACTATACATTCTTTGTATGTTATGGGAATAAAAGACAACACTTTTTTTATTATTTTTATTATTGAAATAAATCAATGATAAATCAAACAATTAAGGGGAATATAGCATGATTAGAATGCAACTAGGATTTGGGTCTCAAACTTTGCAAAATAATAACAAAGATTGCAAAGAGGCACATAAGAAGAGAAAGTTGTTCGATCCTTACAACAACTAGTCATGGTCAAGGTAGGGTGCATCCTCACTTTATAGGATGAAACTATTCTTTAACTTTATAAGAAGTAGTACTTACATGGGTCATAACTTGTAATATGGAGTTGCTTTAAGGATATTATTTTGCTTTGTTTTTCTCATTTTATAAGTATACATGGGTGCATCACACTCTTATTACTTAAGAAGTGGTAGCCAGTCATGATCTTATAGTAGGGAGTATGTAGTAAAAGATTTTTCTTAAAATACTTGTAATTGTATTAATCACTATAGTAAAGTATGTCCCTTTTTTCTATATATTGGAACTACAATACACAAGTGGATATCATACATCTCGATATGTGTGGGTATGCAATTAATTTAGGGATGTAACAATTGGAGAGATGTGGTGTGAATATAGATTGTTGGTTCAATAAATAACAAGTCCATATAGGTTTTCCAAAAAACAAGAATGACATAGTCCAAGCCCATTAACTTGGTTTATAGACATGCCAAGGATATGACTAGACAAACCACTATTCTAGTATCTAACTAAGAATCAACCATAAAGTATTATTCTACATTAACATATGGGTTACTTAAAATATTATATAATCCTTATAAACAATGTCCATTGATATTTGAAAGTAACAGGATCACAACTAATACCAAGCATTACAACATAATAGAAGGGGAAGATGATCTGGTTCTGTCATTTATTTAGTTCATATAGAGAGTCATATGAATCTTCTCTCATCCTCACTCTAAAATTTCTAGCACTAGATTTAGTAGTGACCATATACTGAATAGATATCATCTCTAAACACATAGGCACATAAACTCTTCTTGATTACTGGCTTTTGGATTGTCCTACTGATATGTACATATGCAAGTAAATTTATTTCAAGAGTGTAATATACTGCTCTAGCCTATCAAGAATTTCCACTAAGCATGATAACACATAATATAATTAATGAATTGTGTACCATATAAGGATATATAGTTTTAGTGATAGAGTATTGTATGTCATACAACATGTCAAGTAACTGAAAGTAACTACCACAAGCAAACAAACTAAGCATACCAGTTAATCATTTATTTAGTTTTTTAATCTTTGGCTGCACAAAAGGTGTACCATAACATGTGAATGTATCACAAAAACATAAAATGTCTTTATAAACTCTAAGTACGCTAAACTATCTCCATGCCTTGTAATAAGGTTATCCACATTTGGTCTCAATGGCTATATCAATTAGTTGTATAAACTGGACTCTTCCTCTAAATATGGGTACTTAAGTAGAGAGTCTAATTGCTTACCTTTAATTTCCTACATCAGTTGTTCCACAAGGGATGACTCATTGAGTAGGAATTGAACTATTTATAAAACTACAACACTCTCAATGTAACTGCTTTGGGGTTATTAAACATCATGATTTAGGTGGATGATATTATCATTTGGCTAGGTTTTATGATAAAAAATGACTAACTTAGATAATTTATAATTTAAATCAACATAATATAACCATACTAACCTAATGGGAACAAATAGACATGCTCAAGATATTGTTTCTCCAAGCTACCTTACACGAAACAACAATATTTGTTTATTGTAACCATAAAAATTTTATGTTGTTTGAATGATTAGGTTACAATGTTTTCAATTGATGCATGCCATGGATCTTAGGAGATACATGCCTTTTGGTTTGGTTCTTTTGTTTGTGCACACCTAGATATGCACAAATGCATTGGTAAATTCCTCTTATTACATAATACCTATCGTTATATGTACTTGTTTGGCTTCTTGTCTCATAGTAATCATGAATCATATCTCTTGATTGTAAAACCAATATCTTTTTAATTAATAAATTTTCGATGATTTATTTCTTCTAAAGTGCATGCTATTATATTGATTGGTATCACATTGTTTACTATTTATTGTACACTATTTACTCCCCAACAACTACTAATAGAGTTTTTTCTTTGCACTCCCATATCCATGAGATGTTAGTTCAGACTGGAATAGTAGCCTATGTAACATGCGGGCTCTTTTTCTACCCACATCTATTTGGAATGCTTTGATTGCTAGAATTTTTTATGGACTCCTACTCTAGAGGAAGTGTCATATGCGCTCTAACCAAACTACATCTTTCAACACAACAATAGTCGATGAAGAGTTATTAAACTTGTTAGCACTATACATGCCTTCCCGTGTTTATCATGGAGGTTGTGGATTCACTCCTAGACATTCAAATGTCATATATTGTGCTCATATTTACCATAGTAAAATTGGTGCATGATTATTGTATTTGACATAAACTTTGTATGTTTTTCTTTGATGAATCAATGTGATATACTTCATCATGCCTTAATTCGAAATGAATGTGTTGGTAAATAGAAATGATAAAACATGTCCATGTATCAACATTAATGCAAAAGGTACATGTTTATACTTACCCATGTGATGATATATAGTTACTTAAATTATACATTTGTAAAATGGGCGCCTATATTTTCTCATAAGCATGAAATTCCACATTTGTGCTCCTGTGGATAATGGATCATACATACATTCTTTTCCACAAATAGAACATGTATATATTTCTGTAATGAATGAAGAAATATTCTCGTCATGCTTATAGTGAAAGGGGTGGTGGTATAGCTTCTTTCCTGCTTACCTTTTGTCTCATTATAAATACATAATATTTTCTATACAAAACCTTATAAAAATAATGCAATTAAAATTCCATTCAGCGAGAAGATGGTCGAGTGTAGTTGAGTAAAAAAAATCTTCAAAATGAAAAGTGATCAATTCCTAGGGACTACCTCCCTTAGAACGTTTTACACTTCCTCTCGTCTGACATACTATGCGCTTTAAGTGGTCCTATAATGAGAATGACGTATACACTACTAGGTGGGTCATTAAGCGGCCCTACCTAAAAGAGGGCCTAACTAAGAAATTGCATTCCTTCTTGTACCATGCTGGACTTCTATTGAATGTTTAAACAAATGGTACATCAAACTTATACGCCTACGATGCCACAATAGGAAATATTCTTGCTCACTTGTATACAAATCAAGTTAAAAGTCTTATATTAACAATGAAGGGGAACATACATGCTCATGGTTCCAAAAATGAAATATATATCCTTTCATTTAAAACAAAGTAAATATACATACTCTTCGTTCCGGAAGTTAAATATTATACTCACATTTACCATAATTGGAATATAGTAGGTCACATTGATCATGCATAAAATTGACTTTTTGAAGGCATAATGATTCTCATAAACTTGCTCATAAGTATGATTAATTCTAAATACTTTATATCATTATTGAAATGTATATTCTCATATATTACTAAAATCATATCAATTTCTTAAACGAATGTGCATTTCTTCTAGTGCGTACTTACTACACGTTTCTTGGTATCATTAGTGAATGAAAATCTTAAATACTAGTATACGATGCATTTTATGACATGAATATTGATCGTTTTTGCTAGTGTAACCCTATTTCAAGCTATACTTCATAGGGAGATTCGGATATGCAAACCCTTCACTACTTGGTGATGGTTCATGTGATTCTTCTCAAAAGGCATATGTAGAGAAGGTGTTTAGTCCTATTCGCCCCACTAGGGTTGTGTTTGAATGCGGACTTGGTTCATAACCCAAGGGTAATATGTGCCACAGGGTTTTTGGCCTCAAATTGAGTTCACATGTAGGTAAACAACTCAATATTAAGACAAAAACTAAGGCAAACATCTTTAGTGGTAAGAATTAGAGAGAGCTCTCTCAGACTGACTTCCTATAACCTACAAAATTCAGATTTATGAAATTTGTATAAATTAACCAAGTTGTTGTACCTATATTTGAATGGAAGATAGTACACTCTCTTAGGTTTTGTTTTCGAATAACATGACACACAATTTAGAAAAAAATGCATCATGCCAGATGTTGCAATCTGTGGATTTTCTTTGTTAGGGTGGGTTAAGTGCAACACTTTCTGAGAAGGGTTCCTCAACAAAAAAAGAAAATAATGTCCATACATATATACATACATACATGCATATATATGGTGGGAACAAACTCCTAACCTTATAGTGTGTCACGACCTATGTACATTAAATTTGGTTGGAAAGAAATAAGAGGAAGCATGGTGACCTAGATTCTAATGAATTGATTAGTTTTGGGAAAATAGAACATTAGGTACAACTATTGTACAAGTGTTATAAAGAGTCTATTGGATCAATTGATCGTATTAGATTAAGAAATTGGGATTTTATGTAATACATATGGCACAATCTTCATTTCTTATGTGAGTTCTATGTAAGTGTAAATCTCTACCTTTGTCCTCTTTTAGGATTTGGAAATATATTTACCAATATTTGATCCATACATATATAAACATACAAACGACCACTCCCTGGGGTTGGCGATCACCTATGTCATCATGAGGGAGACCACGCTACAATGGCCTGGAGATGGAGACTACACTTCTGTAAACTCCTATCGAGGTGGGGGAGGGCATCCACCACCATGCGACAACCCGTCCACCTACCATACATTGATCGGAGGCTACCAGGGAAACCCTAGCGACGACTGCAAAGGAGGAAAAGAATATGACACTTGTGCACAGAACCATAACAACCAGAAAAATCTTGGTAGTTTGAAGGACAAAGCTGGAGTGACAAGAAGATAGGAGTGAACATAGATCCTCTGGGAGAAGAAGAGTAACATTGACATGGTGTTCCCAAAGCCAAGGATTGAGGAGGGTTGGGTCTTCTCGACTTGGAGGAGAATAAATTTTCCAAGATAAAGAACATATGGGAGTTCACAGTGCTGATCTATGTCCTTTGTAAATAGCCCTTTTACCCTCATTTGAAGGTGTGGATCAGCTCGACATGGAGACCTAAGGGAGATTTTGAACTAATATGTAAGGATAAGGGGATATTCTTAGTGAGATTCTCTAATGAGGATGACAAACGATCGGCACTGGAGGCTAGACCATGCTGGTTTGACCGTCAGCTCATCATCACCAAGACCTACCAGCATGGAGATGAACTTAGTCGGGACCTTCTATCTTTAGTCTTGGTCTGGGTCAGTATCCCATCGATAGGGAGAATGTGGATGAGGAGATCCTTCAGGGTGATTCTTGTTGGCATTGGTCAAGTGTTGCATATCAATGATAGTTCCTTATGCAAGGCAGAGAATGCAATGTGGGTGCTTGTTAGTCTAGAGGCAGAGAGCACTACACCCGATATTGTCTACTTATCGGTGAAGGGAAGAGATGACATACCAGTCAGAATAGTGTATGGAAATGTGCCGCCAAAGTGTGTTGTTTGTAGGGCTTTTAGCCACTCCCATGACCAGTGTGAGAGTAAGAAGAAAGTGGAGGAACCACAAGTGTGGACAACAATTATGATCTAGAAATGGGTAGAGCCAGAGAAAGGACCAACTGAAATAAAGAGGTCTACAGACCCAACTACTGATGGCGAGAAGAGAGAGGAAGGTATTCCTCTTGCTGGAGATATGTCATTCGCTAAAGTTAATGAGATGCATAATGACATGAATGCTAGAAGTAAAGCAAGCAGCAAATCCCCCACATTGTTGGTGAAGAACCAAAACAAGGATGGACCAGGGACACCACATAAGCAGGGAGAAGATGAAGAAGAGGGTGAGTTTATCTCATCCACAAAGAAGAAGAGCCACAAGTTAGGCATACCTAAAACTCAAGGAGTAGGAGATATTTTAGATACAACAAGAAGCTTTGAGGCACTAAGTGACTTTGATAAGGAGGAGGAGGTTCTGATGAAATAAAGTGAGAAAGAAGAACAGAAGGGACATAATAAGAAGGAGCTAGCACAATGCACCTTATCTCATAAAACTCGTTAATATGTACATGATGTTGTGGAAAATTAAGGGGGGCGATAGGTGTAAGAACAAGGAGATTCAGGATCATATCACTACAAATGAACTCTCTCTAACTGCTTTGGTAGAAATTAAATGAAGGAGCATAATAAAAACAATATTAGATACTTGTTTCCTCAAGTGTGGGAACATATATCTAATTTGGTGCATTCTGAGTTGGATAGAGTCTATGTTGCATGGAAATTGAATACATGGTAGGTGACAGTGATTCAGATATCAAATCAGTATATTACAGTTGATTGCATGAACATTGGAGGTTTGCATATATGGGTGACAGTGGTTCATGCTCACAATGATGCAATGTGCAGATAGATACTATGGAAAGAGGTGGTGGGTCTTTTGAGGAAGGTCATTGTACTGTGGGTGGTGATAGAGGACTTCAATAATGTTTGTTTATAAGGGGAAGAAAATAGGAGGAAGATCGACATTGAATGTTGTGATAAATACTTTCAATCATAATATTGATAAAGCGAGTTTGTTTGAGTTACCACTGGTTGGAGGGGATATCTTTACATGGAAGAATGAGAGGAAATCAGAAGACAAAATTTCTAGCAAGCTAGAGAGAATGATGAGTGGCTGCAATTTTTTCCTAGTGTGCAGGTGAAAGGCGACAGATCTAAGTTGAGTGATCATGCCCCTATCTCGATGCAGATCATTGAGAAGAAACTAAAGAGGAGGCCATTCATATTTTTAAACTACTAGGCTGACTAGAAAGGTTTTAATGAGATCGTCAAGGAGAACTGGAACATTTAGATGATAGGGAACACGATGTGTATCTTTGAAAAGAAGATGGAAAACACAAACATTGCACCCAAAAGGTGGGCAAAGGTGGAGGTGAATATTCCAAACATGTTGACGGAAACTAAGAGACAATGCAAAGTTGTCAGAGAAATGTTGTTATCTGATCCACTCAATGTAGAGTTGATAAAGAAAGATAGAGAGCTAAAAAGGATTCTAGAGGATCTAAAGAAGGCAGAGGAAACATTTTACTGGAAAAGGAGTAGAGAAGAGTGGATGGAGGATGAGGACAAAAACACCAAGCTCTACCATAAAGTAGTCAAAAGAAGGGAAGCTGACAATATCATTTTTGAACTAATTGATGTGGGGGGTAATGTTGTCAATAAATAGGAGGACCTTGAGGAGCAAGCTGTAGAGTTCTATTCTTACTTGTAAAATAAGGAGTTCAGGGCTGAACTAGAAGAGGAGGAGTTGGAATGGAAGTTTAAACTCACGAGCACTAAAAACAACATTCTCACTAGGAAGACAAATGACCATGAAGTCAAAGTTGCATTGTGGAGCATTGGAAGCAACATGTCCCCAAGATCTGATGGTTTAAATGCTTTCTTCAACAAAAAGACATGGGACATCATCGAGGAGGATTTGGTGTCATATGTTAACTAGTTTTAGGAAGTAGGAAACATGGTTAGACACGTTAAATCATTCTTTTCTAGTTCTAATTCCCAAAAAGAAAGTGACAACCTCCCTTGCCAATTTTAAACTCATTATTTATTGTTCAGTACAATATAAAATTATTTCAATGGTTTTGGATGCTAGACCAAAGTTAGTACTCCCCTATCTTATTTATGTGAATCAAGGAGCATTTGTTACCAGGAGGAGCATTAGTGATTATGCACTTCTGGTGGGAGACTTCTTGCTAGACTAAAACATTATGAGAGGAAGCAGGAAAGCATGTCTTAAATTGGATGTGTCTAAACCTTATGATAGTGTGAGATGGGAGAAGATATGGTGGATTATGAAGAAAATAGGATTCAATGAGAACTGATTGGATGGATGCAACAATGTGTGGGGACTACAAGTTTCTCTATCCTAGTTAATGGCACGTCAGCTGGTATGTTTAAAGGAGGAAATGATCTTTGGTAAGGTGACCCCTTATCCCCTCTTCTCTTTGTGATTTTCATGGAGTACTTCAGACAAAAATGCTTTTTGTGGAAAGGGGGAAAGAGATCAATCCCTATATGGTATATGTTAAAAAGGTGTTTAACCACTTGAGTTTTGCAGATGATGTACTTGTACTTGTAAAATCCAAATAAAATACATTGGTGCTACTGCAACTTCTTCTTAGGAAGTTTGGGAAGCAAACTGGGTTGTGCGTGAATGCAAGAAAAACACACCTCTTTAGGCCCAAGAATTGTCACCAGATGGAGGATAGGATAAAAGAGGATATGGGAGTTGATATGTGAAAGTTTCCTACAAAGTATCTTGGGTCTCCACTAGCCAGATGTAATTTGTAAGTCAAAGATTTTTCTGATTGCATTAATAAATTGGAGGAGATGGTCAATAGATGACAAATACAAAAGACGTCTATGGTGGTGAGAGCTACACTCATCAAGGCTTCTATTGAGGGACTACTCATATTTTGGGTGCAGTAAGGAGAAATCCCTAGTCTGGGTCTGGATAGGATGGAGATGAAGATGTAGAATTTCTTATGGGAAGCGAGTATCTTCCATTGAGGTATTCAAGAATGGCTCTTCCAAAAGATGTAGGAGGGTTGAAACTGAAAACATCAAGAGACATAACAAAGTGGGGGACTCTAAGAAGAATAATTATCTACCAAGAAGGCTCCTTGACTTGGGGGAAGTGGATGAGGGATAGATACCAACAGGGCTTGATTTCAAATCAAAGACAAGAGAGGGATACTCACGCATTATCAATGTTATGATGGAGATATGGCAGGAAGTCAGAAACTTGTTTGATCCTCATGAACCAGGATGGTGGAAACTCAAAGACATGAATAGCAATTTGTGGGAAGTTATAACATCAAAAGTTGCAAAGGATAAGAAAATGGAGTAGGTGTGGGCCGGTACACAAGTACCAAAGTAGAGTATGTGTGCACTAGATAAAATGTGTTGATGGAATCAAGATGTTTCTATTATTTGCTTTGTCCAAAGAGATGGAGGAATCTCATATTCACCTGATTTGTTGCTGCAAATTTATAAAGGATGTTTTGGAGTTAATATATAGAGATTTTAGCTTGTCACTATATCTGGAAGAAGAATTGAAAATAATGATATCAAGTTGCAAAAATGTTATGAATAAGAAGATCATATTTGTTGCACTCTTCTACCACATTTGGGAGTAAAGGAATGCTCAAAAATATGGCAGTACAACCACTTATATTCTGAGTATAGATGCAAAAATATGTAAACATGTTTAGAGGAAGCTACATGTTCAATACATGAGTGTGTTGTTTTCTGTTTTGTTGTACAACCTTGGGTTATATTATCCCTTGACCTCCTATAATTTTAGGAGGGAGTTGGAATATATATTGACCTGATTCCAATATATATATACATATATTATATATATACATACATATATATGGGATTAAGAGAGGAATTCTCTCCCCCTCTCCCACATCCATGGCGGAGGCCGAATGCCCGGGAGGATGGTAAATCAAGGGGGCAGATGGGATTCAAACATGAGCCCCTTTATTAGGGGATATCGTGCTTGACTACTTGAACCATTCCTTGTCAGCATATATATGTATGGGATTAAGAGAGAAAGATCTCCCCCCCCTCTCACGCCCGTGGCGGAGGCCGAACACCTGGGAGGGTGGTAAATCAAGGAAGAAACTGGGATTCGATGTATGTATGTATATATATATATATACATATACATACATACATACATACATACATACATACATACATACATGTATGGAATTGGGCCTACATGTAACTTTTGACCTCCTATATTATTAGGAGGAAGTCGAAATATATTTACATGATTTGGATACATACATACAAATCACGTCACCCCCTAGGGTTGGCTGTGGGCGACTGACTGTGTGACTACTTGTGCGATCTATAGAAATCCTATGGGCATGGTACCGACACCCCCAACCACTGTGGCCGAAGGTGTCCCCCCCCCCCACGTATCACCAACACCCCTCACCCCAAACCCTAACATGGATAGCAAACAGACACAACAAGTAGAAAATATGAGGAACCCTAACTTAGAGAGGAATCACGGAACAAAGGGGAAGACAAAACCCAGAAGGCTTGGACCAAGGTCTTGAAGAAACCTCCAGCATGTCGAGACAAGGAGATGGAGTTCCCAAAGCTGATCATGAAGGAAGGCAACATCCATGCTGAACTAGATGTGGATGAATTTGAAAATATGAAGAACATTTGGGATTATACCATCATGGTGTACGTCCTAGGAAAATGACCCTTCTATCCACACCTACAAGCTTGGATACAACATACATGGAGACCAACAGGGAGCTTTGAGTTGTTGTCACATGACATTGGAAATTTTTGGTCAAATTCATGAACTCGGCAGATTAAGAAGTAGTATTGGATTTAGTGCCACACTAGTTTGATTCTTAACTGGTGATATAGAAGGAATATCACTATGGAAATAAACTAAAGAAATAGGTGTTCTCCACAATCCTGACATGGATCAAAATGCACTCGTTCATCCAGTCGTGGACAAGAACAGTGATAGACACCATAGTCTCTAGTGTAGGGACGATGCTTCACATCATTGAACAACCATTGGAGGGAGAGGAGGCAAGATTCCTAATCAAATTGGAGGTTAAGAGTCCAACCACAGAGAAGATGTGTCTCAATATCAAAGGAAGGGAACCTATACATGTTAGGGTGGAGTTCAACTATGTGTCGGCGAAGTGTAGAGTTCCCTACATTTTTAGTCATGGTGATGAGCAAATGTGATAGGAAGGTGTGACTTATGATACTGGCAAGGGCGATGGGGGCAAGGGAGAAAAACACTTCTAGAAGGAGAAGAGCATCGGTTCAACATCACAACAACAATATTTGGATGAGGAGCACTTAGGAGGGAAAGACACATGGAAGATAATAGAGATGGTAGGTAAGGAGAAGGAGAAGACTGAGAGGTCTAGGTCCGAACATGTGGATAAAGCTAAAGAGCATGTCTGGGATATAGCAAAGAATTTTGGGGAGACAACTTATAATAGGAAGAACGATGATATAAGAAGACAGGAGTATCCCATCTGTAGGTGGTGATATAAATGTGAGTCATAACAAAGACTAGGAAGAGGGGGAGTTCATCTCCTCAACAAAAAGGAGCATCAAAAAGTATAGAATTCCAAAGAACAAAGTGGTGAGTGCAATTCTTGAGACCACTGATAGCTTTGAAGCCTTGAGTGATTCAGACAAAGAAGAGGAGGTTCTATTTAGGAAAGGTGAACAAAAGGAGTGGAAAAAGATAAGTACAAAGGAGCACTTGTGGCACACAAGATCAGAAAAAAAAACATGTTAATATGTCCATGCTTCATTGGAATATTAAGGGAGGGTGTGATAGGAACAAGAAGAAGGAGATTTGTACTGGATCGCTACAAGGGGACTTTCACTAGTCACACTAGTAGAAACAAAAATAAAGGAGCAGAATAAAAATAGTATGGACTACTTTTTCCCATAGGGTTGGGGTGTCCAATCTAGAGTACTCCTCGTTAGCAAGAGTTTGCATGGCCTAGAACCAGAATGCATGGTAGGTGATAGTGGAGCAAATGTCAGATCAATAAATCACAGTTATTGTAGGAACATAGGGGATTTGCATATGCGGGTGGTAGTTGTCTAAGCCTACAATGATGCAAAGAAGAGATTGGCATTATGGAAGGATCTAGTTTCTCTCTCCAGATAGATCACTCGTCCATGGCTGGTGATTGAGGACATCAATAATGTTCATTTTCACATAGAGAAGATAGGTAGAAAATCAAATTTTACTGCAATGATGGATGCTTTCAACATGCCATAGACAAAGCTAGATTATTTGAGTTACTAATGATTGAGAGAGATATATTTACATGGTTCATTGAGGGGAAACTAGAAGAAAGAATAGTGAGCAAGTTGTATGGAGCACTAGTGAATAATGAATGGATACAAATTTTTCCTAATGTGCTGGTGAAAGCAGGATCTGAACTGAGTGACCATGATCTCATCATGGTACAAATTTTAGAGAATAAGTAGAAAAGGTAACTCTTCAGGTTTCTATATTAATGGGTTGATTGGAAAGTATTCAATGATATCATTAAGGAGAGATGGAGTATACAGGTGACAACCAACCTGTATACATTTATGTTAAGAAGCTAGTATATACCAAAGCTACATTAAAGAGATTGGCCAAAATGAAGTGAATATTCCAAAAATGATCAAAGAAACTAAGAGAGAATGCAAGGAGGGGATAGAGGAGCTTCTATCCGATCCTCGTAATTTAGAGGTGATAAAGAAAGATGGAGAGATAAGGAAAATGTTAGATGACCTAAATAAAGAGGAGGAGAAATTCTAATAGCAAATAAGCAGGGAGAAATTGTTGGAGGATGGGGAAAAGAACACCAAACTCTACCACACAACTGTTAAGAGAAGAGTAGCAGACAATATCATTTTTGAGGTAATTGATGCAGAAGGAAGAGTAGCTAATAAATAGGAGGATTTAGCAGAGCAAGCCATAAACATTAATACTTCTTTGTATAATAAAGACTTCATGGCTGATCTTGATGAGGAAGAGATTGAGTGGAAGGCCAATCTTACTAACATACAAAATAAAATGCTCACTAGGAAGACAAGTGAAGAAGAAGTTAAAGAAGTAGTAAGGAACATTGGAAGCAACAAATTACCAAAGTCAGATGGTTTCAATGCTTTCTTCCACAAGAAAACATAGTATATCATCAAGGAATATCTAGTTGTAGATGTCAGCTAGTTCCTAGAGGGACGTAACATGGTAAAGTAGGTGGATCATTCTTTCCTAGTGGTTATTCCCAAGAAGAAGGTTACAAATTTGGTTGTTGATGTTGGACCTATTGCATGTTCTTCGGTACAATAAGAAAATATTGTAATGATTCTAGCAGCCAGGTTATAGTTAGTTATTTCCTACTTCATTTCTAGAAATCAATGAGCTTTTTTGATAGGAAGGAGCATTAGTGATTGTGATCTACTGAAAGGAGAATTCTTGTTTGATTATAATTTCATGAGAGGGAGTATAAAAGTGTGCCTAAAGTTGGATGTGTTCAAAGAATATGATAGTGTCAGATGGGGCAAGATATGGTGGATACTGCAGCAAATGTGATTTAGTGATGAGTAGATTAGTAGGATGAAATAGTGTGTTGGGACTACAAGCTTCTCTATCCTAATAAATAGCACTTCAGCTAGCATGTCAAGAGGAGGAAATGGACTATGCCAAGGAGACCCACTATCCCCTCTACTATTTGTTATTTTCATGGAATACTTCACATAAAAGTTACACACAACAGAAAGAAGAAATGAGATCAAACCAAATACAATGCATGGGATGAAGGTGATAAGCCACTTATTTTTTGTAGATGATGTGATTCTTTTTGTTGAAGCTAAACCCAATACTTTAGGAAGCCTGTAAATGCTTCTAAAGGGGTTTGGGGAATAGCCCAAGTTGTATATGAATACAAGCAAGACACCCCTTTTCTTGTTTAAGAGATGCTACTATTTTGAGGACAGGATAAAGGAGGCAATGGAATGGAGATGGGGAAACTCCCTACAAAATATCTTGGTTTTCCTATAGCGGGAGGGAATTTACAGGTCCAAGATTTTACTGATTGCTTTGATAAACTGGAGGGAACGATCAACAAGTGGCCAACAGAGAAGACATCCATGACGGGAAGAAAAACTCTAACAAAAGTTTCTTTTGAGGGGCTCCTTATATTCTGGGTACAACAAGGGAGATCCCCAGATCGGTTCTTGATAAGATAGAAACAAATATGGAAAACTTCATATAGACAAGCACCTATCACCCAATGAGTATGAAAGAATGTCACTCCCAAAAGATGAAGGTGGGATGAATTTAAAAACACCTAGGAACATTACCAAGTGGAGAACATTGAGGAAAGTTATTTTGTACCAAGAAGGCACCTAGACATGGGGGACAATGGATGTGGGAGAGGTACCCATGAGGCCTTGACTTCAAGACAAAGACTAGAGAGGGATAAAGAAATACAATAAAATGTTATGATGGAGACATGACATTAAGTAAAGAACTTGATTGACCCCTTATGAAATAAGAACATGGAGGCTCCAAGATACAATGACTAACTTGTGCGAGGTGACAAGATCAAGAGATGCAAAAGACAACCACATGGAGTAGGTATGGACTAGTATATATGTGCCAAAATGGAGCATGTGTGTTTATAAACTTATGCATGGTGAACTTGCTACTCTGGACAAGATACACAGGTGGAATCATGATGTTCCTACAATGTGTTTATTGTGTAAGAAGGAGGAGGAATCCCAAAACCATCTTGTAGGAGGTTGCAAATTCACAAAAAAAAATTGGGAGATGATATGCATGGAAGCGCAGATGCAATTAAAGTTGGAAGAAGAGCCAAGAAAGATGTTTTCAAGCTTCAAAGAAGATGATAAGAAGAGAATCATTTTCACTTCTCTATGCTACCATATATGGGGAGAAAGAAATGCTAGGAGACACCATGGTACACCACTAGTGAAAGAAGTATAGATGTAAAAATTTGAAAATGTGTTAAGTGTAACCTACATACTAGATAGAAGAATGATTTGTTTTATATGATGTTGTATAGCATTGGGAAATATGTAACTCTTGAGCTCATTTAATTTTAGGAGAAAGTCTAAATTTATCTATCAGATTCCGATATATATATATATATATATATATATATATATATATATATATATATCTGAGTGTGTGTGTGTCTCTATGTGTGTGTGTGTATTTATATGTATATATAGAACAACTATTTCTGAATCTTAAAAGAAATGCACATCTCGGTTAGTATTATCAAAAAAAAGAGAAAGATAAAAAGAGTATGAGGAAGGAAAATTTTTTTCTTTTTGGTTGAGGAACCCTTCTCATACAATTTTGCTTTAAGCCCGCCCTAAGAAAGAATATAATGGGATGTCAACATCTATCACAACTCCTTATTTGGTAAAATTAGCATCTCACTGTACTAGAACCCAAAACCTATGAGAGCCTACAGTCCTCCATTCACATGAAGGCCCCACAACTTGGTTATTTTATATAAAATGCTTAATTCTATGTTTTTTGGGTTACAAGAAGGCATTTTGAGATTACACTCTCTAATTCTTACCAGTAGTGATGTTATAGTAGACTAAACCTCTTAGGTTCATAGCTTGCATTTTTTCTTAATAATGAGTTGCTTACCTGTGGGTCACACAATCTAAGGCCATGAATCATGTGGAGCATATTTACCTTGGGGTATGAAGCAAGTCCCCAAATAGACATTCTATAATCCTAGTGAGGAAAATAGTACCAAACACCTCCTATACAAATTCCTTTCTGAGAAGGTTCACACGAATCAACATCAAGTAGTGAAGGGTTGCCATATCACAATCTCAGTTCAGATTATTTCATGAAATAAGGCTTGAACTAGAAAAAGGTTCATTATTCATATCATGAAATGCAATATATACTACTGTTTAAGAATATTGTTCACCAGTGATGCCAAGAAAATGTGTAGTATGTATGCAGTAGAAGGAATGCACATAAGTTTAAGCAATTGATGTGATTCTAGTAAAATATAAGAAAATACATTTCAACAGCGATACACGGTATTTAAAATTAACCATACTTATGAACAAGTTTGTGAAATTCACATTACCTTCTAAAAGGTTAGTTTATGCAAGATAAATGTGATCTATTATGTTCGGGTTACAATAAATATGAGTATATAAACTTAACTTCTAAAATTATGAATATGTATCTTTATTTTATTTTATACAAAAGGGTTAATGTTTCATTCATATAGGTATATATGCATATATATGTATACTTATATATGTGTGTATATATACATACATAAATAAAGCTCCGCCATGGGCATGGGAGGGGGGATAGAAATCTTTCTCTCTTAATCCCTCATACATACTTACATACATCCACCCTCTCGGGCGTCCTCCCTCTGCCATGAGTTATGGGAGAGGGGGAGAGAAATCTTTCTTTCTTAATCACATACATACATACATACATACATATATATATGCACATACAAACACTCCACCCCTCCATTTGATAGGGTTTCTCTAGTGATTAGCCAGGCGATTGGAGAGGGATCAGAGGCCATGGTAGCCTCGACAGTAGGAAAATCCACTACCACTCCTAAAACCATCACCAAAACCTCACCACCACACAAACCCTTCATCGATATTGTTGAGGAGGAAGGAAGCCATGCTGAGAATCCTAAAATATCTTGGATTCAAATTGTTAAGAGAACACCAACACAACAAATAGAGAGATAGGAGATGATCTGTGACAAAGTGGATTTTCACATTATAATGAAGTAATTACCCTCTTACCCTCATTATACTCACTCATGATCCCAAATCAATTTTTCTTGGCTTCCTAATCAATGTTGAGACTCAAATTTGAAATGGGTGATCAATGTGAATTGTATACACATTATAACACCTTAAATTGGATTCAATCATCACTTTGTCCAAAGAAGCAAATTGGTAAATAAAAATTCATCATCTCAAACATGTTCTAAATATTCTTCACATTATTTTGAACATATGGTCCAAATTTTATCTCATTTGGACATTCCTACATCTGTCTACGAATTCTTGAAGTTTTATGTGAAAAATCCCTTCAATTTGAAAGATCTCGAGGGGGTGAATACAGATTTTTTGAGTTTGTAAAGTTAATTAAAAACAGTTAAACACTTGGACAAGAAGTAGGAGGAAACAAGGAAGACACAAGGATGTAGAGTGGTTCCTACCTTAGAAATCTAAGGTAGTCAGTCCACTACCTGGTTGTTTCCAACTGGGATTTTGAAAGCAACTTATTTTATTACCTCACAAAGATGTTACATAAAATACAATTGTTTTCCCACACCCATGAAGTAGCCTTCACCAGAAGTAGCCTCAATCCCCCTAGAAGCAGCCTTCTGAAGTAACTCCAAGCTCACCCTTGTAGTAGCCGTCACCTGAAGTAGCTTCACCTTGAGGCAGCCTTCTAAAGTAACTCCTAGTCACCGGGAGCAGCCTTCACCACCTAAAGTAGCTCCACAAACCTCCTTTCAACAGCCTCCAACATTGGAGTAGTCAAGAAGAACAAAATACAATAGAGGGAACAAGATTGGAAGAAAGAAACAATGTTACCAATAAGTACAACACTTTGATCCTATATCAAACGTATTGATCTCCTATCCACTATAGATGAACGTGGTAGTGTGGTGACTAGGAGATGCTAGGCTATAGGACACTAATGTAGAGCTCAAGGAAACAGATTGCAAGTGTGGCTTGCTTGTTGCTCCCTAAGAATGAATCTCAAGTGTAATTGTATGCACAAGTGATGATTTGGGTGTCCTAAGGCATAGCCTATTTATAAGAATAGGTTACAAGTGCTTAGGTACATTCTAGACACTTTCTAGGGTGTTCTTAGTACTCAAATAGCCGTTATGTGTCCTTAAATTATATTGCAACGGCTAGTTGTTTAGTGCTGAAAAGTGCAGTCCAAAACTTCTCTCGGTTGAGAAGTTTGTCGACCAAGTTTGTCTCGATCAAACTTTTCTTCGACCGAATGGGAGGTTGAGGTAAATGTGTTGCAACATTCATTTTCAACTCCCAACTACATTTTAGACTTGGTCTAATGGCTATGGAGCTTGCTAGAGGGTCTATTCATGGTCGAGAACTTTGTCGACCGAGGGTATCTCGGTCGAGGACTTTGTCGACTGAGAAAGTCCCTATTTCAATGTGTTGAGCCATGTACTAAGTGTATGTATCAATGTGTAATTTTGGTTTTAGCTTAGGGGATTATCCATCTAAGGGTTTTGAGTAGATAGGGAAGATATAATGCTTGATTTACATGATGTCTAAGTACTTGTACATTATATACTTGTACAAGTTTTTACATTGAGTACAATCATGAAAATAAAGTAATTTAAGCATATTGATCTTCCAATTTGTATTGATCTTCAACAATCCACTTCCTTATTTGTTTAATCTTGAAACACTCAAATAACAAGTTAGATCCACAAGAATGAAATGTTTTTCATCATCAAAACAAAGGGTATAATAATGTCCAATTTATCCAACAATCTCCCCCTTTTTGAAGATGACAAACATTCCTAAAATATAAATCAAGGGATTTTAAAAAGTATGAGTTTCATACCTGAGATATACCTCTTGTTTATTTAAGGAGTGTGTGCTAGTTATTCCCAAAGAAGAATAGAACATCATATCCAACTCTTAGGGAATATAGCAACAATTTATGTAAAGCCAAGAGATTATTTTTGTTTTGATTTATATTACTTCTCCCCCTTTGTCATTTCAAAAAGATAACCATATAACCAATTTTCTCCCCCTGAATGGGATACTCCCCCTTAATTGTATATTATAACAAGAATGTCAAATTTACCCATAGTTCAAAAATCATGATTTATTTCTCAATCATTTGCAAGGGATGTTAAGCCCTGAAATGACATAAGAATTCTTTAGGATCTTGAATATATTTTAATAGTTTCTCAACCATTTATAAGGGATGTTAAGCCCTAAAATGATATGAGATTCCTTTAGGCTGGATCAATGACTTTATTTCTCAACCATTTACAAGGGATGTTAAGCCCTGAAATGATATGAGATTCTTTTAAGCTCATAGTGGAATAAGTGAATGTATCTCTAACCAAATACAAGGTATGTTAAGCCCTAATTTGTTTAGATAATTTCTATTAAGAGCATGATATACATCATATTCTAGAATGTTGTAAACTTCATTATTTTTATAACCAAGATTACTGTAAGGATACGAACATCATAACTAGATTTGAAGTTCAATTAATGAATCAGTTTTTTTTAACATGCTGAGCAAATATACTAAGGTTAATTGTAGGTGAATGATTTACAAATAATCATTTTTTCAGACTTATTTTTAGGTCGGCCTTGACTTCGACCTGGGCACCCCTCGGTCAAACTCTTTTTTGACCGAGAGGCGGTTTTGTAGATATCCAATATATGCATTTTCATGAGTTATCCAATGAACCACTTCTAGAATATGACTTGATCTTGTTATGTATGATCATTATTAGTTCTTCATTTTACTCATATAGAAACTTGTGAATATTGAATAATTTTAAAAAATAAACTTTAAGATTAAATTTGCCTTTTAGAGCTAAATTTATGTGAGCAAGTAAAACCAATATTTTCCTCTTATATGCTTGTTTGGAACAATTTAATCATGCAAAGAAAAAAAGTTTTGATGCCCATATATTTTTTTTATTAGGGTCATTCAAATATTTAAAGCAATGTAATATGTAAAGTTCATTGCATATTTGAGTCACTTAAGTTAATTGCAATTGTAGTATCTTATTCTTATAAAAACAATTCTGACAGAGTTTTCCTCGGTCGATAAAGTTCTCGACCGAGTTAAGTTCGGTCGAAGTATTTTTTGACTGGATGTTTTTCAAGTCTTTGTAGGCTTAAAATAGTAACTTACTCGATCGACTATTTTCTCGACCGAAATGTTCCCGGTCGACAACTTTCTCAGACGATGATTTCACTGTTTCTCCAGAAAATGTAGGCTTGAGATAGAAACTTCTTTGTCGACAATTTTCTCGACCGAAGATTGTCTCAGTCAAACTTGTTGTCGATGGAGATTGTTTTTGTTCTATTTTCAATAATCATTTGCAAATAACATAAGATACTTTCAATACAACTTTACAAGAATATGCAAATTAAAGCTCTGTTTTGTTGAGATAAGACATTTTAAATATCAAAGTAATGTTTTAGGTCAAATCTCAACTAATCATATTCAAATCTCTAAGTTTTAGGAACTCAAACTAGATCAACATCCTTTTTCTTATATGAACAAGACAATAAATAATGTCCAAGACATAAACACTATTGACAACATATAGAATCAATTTCATTTCTCTTCTTACCTAGATTGTCTTTAGGCACATACATAACTTTTGTCTTGAGTACTTGTTCCCTTCTCACTTTAGAATAGTATTTTCCTTTGAGCTTATAACCTACTCCTCTCCTTCCAATCTGACCAGAAGAATCTTTTAGGATCTTATCAAGAATACCATTGTTTTTCAAGCTACTAATTTCCATTTGTAACTTGGAAATTGCATCCATTTTCCATTTAATATCTAACTTTGCTTGATCTAGATCAGATAACAAACTATCTCTTTCTTTCAAAATAGCATCATAATCTAAATGAGTACACAAGATAGGTTGAGTTTGAAGATCATTCAATTTTGCAAGTAGTTCAACCTTTTCTTGAGAAAGAAAATCATAGTTTGTTTCTAGAGTAAGCAACTTCATATTGCAATCATTGAAAGATGATTTTAAGGTAGAATTTTTAGAAATAATACTTTCTTTTTCAGAAGAAAGATCATTTAATTGAGCATACAACTCCTCATTAGTTTTAGTAACTCTTTTTAGTTTCTTTTTACAATCAATATATTTATCATGCAATTCATCAATGCTAGCAACTAACTCTTCTTTAGATAGATCAAAAAGACTTAACTCATCTTCTTCTTCATTTGTTGTAGCAATAAGACACTCCACTTATTCTTTTTCATCATCTTTTGAGTCATCCCATGCAGCTTTGTAGGCTTTTTCCTTCTTCTTGTGAGATGATTTCTTTACCTTCTTGAGTTTGGGACAATCACCTTTTAAGTGTCCCTTTTTACCACATTCAAAGCACCTGGAGAAAGAAGAAACACTAGAAATTTTGTTAGTTTGAAATCTTATATACTGCTTACCATTTTTAATGAGAGTTTCTTCTTCACTATCTTCTTCACTTGTATCATGACTGATTTTAGTTGTTTCCTTGAATGGAATATCCTTTCTTTTCTCCTTTTTGTGTTCATCCGCCAATCTTTGTTCTTCTTCAAGGGTGACTTCATGAGTCTCCAAGTTGCCAATGAGTTGTTCCATCCTCAGTCTTGTGAGATCATTGTCTTCTTCAATGGTCGTCACCTTTGGTTTGTATTTTGGAG
This sequence comes from Alisma plantago-aquatica, assembly GCA_963693085.1. Taxonomy (NCBI): domain Eukaryota; kingdom Viridiplantae; phylum Streptophyta; class Magnoliopsida; order Alismatales; family Alismataceae; genus Alisma; species Alisma plantago-aquatica. Next base: position 546,612,595 of record OY856414.1, read on the forward strand.
GTAGACACCTAAGAATCTTGGATACTTGATCTTCTTCACTTATGAATTTTCCTAATTTACTCAAACCATTAATGATAGTAGAAAATCTTGCATACATTTCACTAATGGACTGATTTGGTTCCATAAGAAATTGTTCAAACTTTTGTTTAAGCATACTAACCTTAGAATTTTAACTTGTATAGTTCCTTCATGTGTAATAGAAAGCCTATGTCATATGTCATATGCAGTTTCACATGAAGAAATTCTATTGAATTCACTTACCAATATGGAACCATATAAAATACTTACAGTCTTTGCATTAAGTTGAGCTTGTTTTATCATATTGGCATCCCATGTAACATATTCAGTTTCCAGAAGCATGTATGGAGTAGACACCATCCTCCAAAGCTCCCAACTAATGCCTTGAAAATAAAATTTCATCCTTCTCTTCCAATAGTTGTAATTGCTTCCATCGAACGGTGGTGGTCCAGCTACGTAGGTTCCCTCCAAGTTCAGGTTGTTGAGCACACCATCCCCCATGCTTCAAGACCTGTTAAGGCTCCTTGAAGACCTGCTATGATACCTATTGAAAGATCTAGAGGGGGTGAATAGAGATTTTTGGAGTTTTTAAAGTTAATTAAAAATAGTTAAACACTTGGACAAGAAGTAGGAGGAAACAAGGAAAACACAAGGATGTAGAGTGGTTCCTACCTTAGAAATCTAAGGTAGTGAGTCCACTACCCAATTGTTTCCAAATGGGATTTTGAAAGCTACTTATTTTATTACCTCACAAGGATGTTACATAAAATAGAATTGCTTTCCCACACCCTTGAAGTAGCCTTCATCTGAAGTAGCCTCAATCCCCCTAGAAGCAGCCTTCTGAAGTAACTCCAAGCTCACCTTTGAAGTAGCCTTCACCTAAAGTAGCTTCACCTTGAGGTAGCCTTCTAAAGTAACTCCAAGTCACCATGAGCAGCCTTCACCACCTGAAGTAGCTCCACAAACCTCCTTTCAACAGCCTCCATCCTAGGAGTAGTCAAGGAGAAAAAAATATAATAGAAGGAACAAGATTGGAAGAAAGAAACAATGTTACCAATAAGTATAATGCTTTGATCCTATATCAAGCATATTGATCTCCTACCCACTATAGATGAACGTGGTAGTGTGGTGACTAGGAGATGCTAGGCTATAGGACACTAATGTAGAGCTCAAGGAAATAGATTGCAAGTGTGGCTTGCTTGTTGCTCACTAAGAATGAATCTCAAGTGTAATTGTATGCACAAGTGATGATTTGGGTGTCCTAAGGCATTTCCTATTTATAGGAATAGGTTACAAGTGCTTAGGGACGTTCTAGACACTTTCTAGGGTGTTCTTATTGCTCAACTAGCCGTTATGTGTCCTTCAATTATATTGCAACGGCTAGTTGTTTAGTGTTGAAAACTGCAGTCCAAAACTTCTCTTGGTCAAGAAGTTTGACAACTGAGTTTGTCTCGGTCGAACTTTTCTTCGACCGAATGGGAGGTTGAGGTAAATGTGTTGAAACATTCATTTTCAATCCCAACTACCTTTTAGACTTGGTCTAACGGCTATGGAGTTTGCTATAGGGTTTATTCTTGGTCGTGAACTTTGTCGACCAAGGGTGTCTCGGTCGAGGACTTTGTCGACCGAGAAAGTCCCTATTTCAATGCGTTGAGCCATGTACTAAGTGTATGTATCAATGTGTAATTGTGCTTTTATCTTAGGGGAGGATCTATCTAAGTGTTGTGAGTGGATAGGGAAGATATAACGCTTGATTTACTTGAAGTCTTAGTACTTGTACATTATATACTTGTACAAGTTTTTACATTGAGTACAATCATGAAAATAAAGTAATTTAAGCATATTGATCTTCCAGTTTGTATTGATCTTCAACTATCCACTTCCTTATTTGTTTATCCCTGAAACACTCAAATAACAAGTTAGATCCACAAGAATGAAATGTTTGTCATCATCAAAACAAAGGGTATAATAGTGTCCAATTTAGCCAATACATTTGCCTTTTTAATTGCTTTTTCCGCATCATCTATCCAGGGCAAGGCATTAGGGGTGCATTTTGGCCCTTGGATCTACCTCTCATGGATCCAGGTTGGATCTGATGGTCGTTGTGTCATCTTCAACCTCCCGATGATTGCGGGGAGGTTTTAATGCAACCAAAATGAGCAATTCAGTGCTCTTGACCTCGATTTGAAAATATGAGCAGACAAAAAGACTCACCTCACGATTTCAAACTCATATAGTCCTACTTTGACCACCATTAACTATCGATTTTTCCATAAAAATGATTCTATATTTTCTCCCTCTCTTTCTGGTGGCCATGGCCAGTGCCCGAAGCTCATTTGCCCTAAAACCTACCCTCCAGTCCTATATAAACCCCCCAATGACCCAGTTAGCCCCCGATTTTCCTTGCCTTCCACCTGCTGCTGCAGCGGCACTGTCGCACGGCTACCTTGGGCAATCCTGTTGCTCGCCCCCTCTCCTCTTTCTCTGTCCCCTATCAGGTTCGGGGGGCCGAGGCAAGCTCGGTCAGCACCTCAGCCGCCTCCTTTGCCCTCTCCTACTCCTGGACATCCCCCACTGTGGTGAGCACACCACGATGCTTTCATGGCTCTTGTGGGAGCCTGGGTGAGGGAAGAGAAGGCCTAAACTGGTCGGTCCAGAGAGAAAGCCACCAGATCAATTGAACCAGTAAGCCACGGTCAAACTGATCAATCAAGCGTTGAACTAGTCAATTGGTGATTAAACCAGAACCTGGTCTGAGATAGTTGCCTCACCCATGTGTACAAATCTCAGTCATCCTTTATACATCAAATAGCCTCTATTTTCTCGATTAAAGGTATTTCTTGCTTCCTCTCTACTTGAAAATCAATAAAATGGTCAAACCTTATTTAAATCGTAGAAAATGCATCCTGACTCCAAATAAGTCGAGTAAATAGTCTATTTTGATCAGAAAAATCCAATGAACCCATTAAAAATACTCCTGAAGCCTAATTACATATGTTTCTCACTAATATCCCTAGATATTATTCCTTTGTTTATTTAATTCATCTAATAATTCAATAATGATGTTTAATCTATGGAAACCCAAGATTTGGACTCTAATGATTATCTTGTAACCTATATCTAATCTAGTTGACTCATCTACTATTGAAAATGAATCATTAGTGATCCAGATGTAATTACTTGATTCAATCTTGAATATGATCTCCATGAATAATGAGTAATCTGGATATTGATCTTTACCTTGCAAAACCCTTGATATATATTTGACCCATCAATCTGATTTTTGAATTCCAATTATACTAAGTATCACGATAATGATCTAGAATTTTCATGATGACTTGGATAATGATCATAAAATTAGGGTTTACACATATGATCGTAGAAAACCTAAGTAGGTCATTCACACTTGAAACATTCTTGACACTTGAATAATGTTAGACATATTGAAATATTATGGATCATAAGTGGATGACCTAACCCAAAGGTTGATCTAGGAAAATGTAACCCTAATCTCGAATATTGAAACATAATTTCCAAATATCACGATCCTGACCATTAATCCAAACATTGCGATTTAGGATCTGACTCGAAGGGCCTACCTATTACTTGTTGATCTATACTCGAAATCTTCAGTGAAAGGTACGCTATTATACCTTCTCTTTGGTTGTAATGAAGATACTTTTTATGTATCTCTTGATTGTGCAATTGGCTATATACTTGGTTGAACTATTGTTCCCTATTGATTAGGATTTCATATTTATTATATTATATTTTGAGACAAACTAGAAAACATTAATGACATGCCCATTATGACTGCCTGTATATTGATAATGATGATGATGATGTTGATAATGTTGATAATGATGATATTGAGAGCAAGAAACCCCTCATTCAGAGGTGGACTTGTACATTGACCTCCTATCTCTTATGGTGAGAAGGAGCCTGGTGACCTCCCCATCGTGTTGGGGTAATAGAGTCACACAAAATATATAAGCATGCTTATTGATTACATCATAATGGGAACTCGTAATAAAAAGTGAATTGTTTTGAAATAAACATCTTGTCAAATAAATTTTGGTTTTGCAAATTTCTCGCTATACTTTTGAAATATAAGTCTTGCCAAGTACACTAATTTTGTTATAAACCATTTCACTTATTTTTATATAGTGTAACGTGCAATTGCATTGACTTTGTGTCTTGATTTTCTTGATTTTAGGCAAACATTGGAATCTTGACTATATCACTTCTGCACTCATATACTTTGATGACAAGGATATATTAGAAAAATCTCCATATTAGGTTAATTTGTTCTTTAAGTATCCAGTTTTTGAGTTATTATTTCTTATTGTATATCCCAGTTTGTTAGATCCTATTGGGCCACTTAGGGACGGGTGCTTGAATCCTTTTACCATTGTCTAGGCAGTGGGATTGGGATTGGGATAAGAATGGTTTTGTGGTAACTGGTATCAGAGCTTACACACTCACATATACTTTAAGTAAATAATTTATCAATTCTCTTACACCCAAGAAACCCTAAAGTCCATAGTGGTGAAAATTGAGGTGTCTAGGCTCGGGGTCCTGACATAATTTCTCCTATCCATCTTCATGGTGGCTAAGATCCCCTGCTCTACCTGGCCTTAATTAATCTAGAAGTGGACCTAAAGGTTCTCTTTTGAAACCCTAGAGAGTCTTCTAGCATCTCATATCTTCATTAAGGACTATCGTAAGCCACCCAAGTAGATGAAGATTAGGTAGTCTTCTCATCTCCTCATGTGGTCCTTCTCTTATGACCTTTTGCCACATGATGTCTTGATTATGGGTATCTTATGCATGGAAAAAATGAATATCACTAAATTTTGAAAGTTGATACCATGATCTGACCTTAATTTGAAAACTCAATTTTGATCAATGAAACTTGAATACTAATGTATGACCTCTAATATCATGCAAACTCAATTTAGCCAAAATTAGACTACATGCTCCCTATGTTTGAGGTAAGTTGTAAAAATTATGATTTGGTGAAATAAGTGTGACTTAAACCTTATACATCATTGTTGATGAGGTCTCTATTTGATTAATGTTTGTGTTGCCCTATTACTGATTAAACTTCAAACATAGTTAAGCAAACTTGTACCCTATTTCATACATATCATGGCTAAGCCATCAAGCGACTATGCTTAGGACTCATAAAATCATGATGTCTGACTGTGGTGCAAAAAGTTCTATTGACCATTGATGACTTTTGCAATCTCAATTTTGATATGATGATTATGGGCCTAGTTTTGCACTATTATGCTCTACTTCCTTGAATGCAAATTGAAATCCTTGATTTACAAATTATATCACTACCTTGATCATGAAAGCAAAGGAATGCAAATATTAACTTGACTTTGAAAATTCTTAACATTATTGCCCTATTATAATCTTGAATTTTTGATCTTATGATTTTGTATAATATGTTTTGATCATTGCTACTCTCCCTATTTGAATAAGCTCAGTATATAATGACTAATGAGCTAGATTAGGGTGGTAATTGACTCATGACTCCCCTAACCTAGGTCACATCCCTATTATGACTAGCTCTAAATTTTTGTATGGTTGATTATTTGGAGTTTGGAAAGGTATCCCCTTTCACCAGATTTGGATTGGTTGGCCTAAGCCTGATAGGTTAAACCTATGGTTGATAGTCGATCTTATATTGATTTAATAATGACCTTGATATATGATAATGTTGACTATAGCTTGTGGTTGTCTTCCTAGATAGACCTAGGTCTAGATCATTCATCAACCTTGGATACCATGATAATGAAATTTTGATATGTTGCTTGAATATTGCTCGAATATTGTTGATCAAAATTGAATATAGATGAGTGATCTCCCCTAAGGTTTAAATAGGAATATAAACCCTAGATTTGGAATATTTGTACATATATATGATCTTGATGTCTAAACTTCAACTCCCGATATTGATGTACAAATCTCGAAACATGATATGGATCTTGACACCACACTCAATATATAAATAGTGACTCTCATAATCCCAAATCTTGAAATTTTTGAAATGATGGCTATATGGACTCTCTCGATTTATGACTTAGGGTTTATCTCTCATTATAACTAGGGTGGGACCTTCCCATTGATTTTGAGCTTGAAATAATGGTCTCAAAATGTTGAAATATGAAATCTCAAATCATGGATGTATAACCCCACCTAGGCTAATGTAGAAGCTAAGACCCAGAGATATTGGGATTGAAAGTCACCTTAGACACTTGATTCAGGAATTCTATATGTATGACCGGAAATATGACCTTTCCAAATTTGTGATCAATATGATGCTTTCTATATTTGAGACTCATATGTTGACTTTGAACAATATATATGCATTAACATTGATAATCAATTTCTCGATGATTAAATGATGTTAGTACCAAGTTGATTCTGATATGAAACATGGAATCTTGATTATGATTATTGGACTATTTGAAACTTGAGGACATGATTTTAGTAAAATAGTTGAAGAGGTTAAAATACTTGAGGATATGACAGGTTGAATATCCCCAACATTTTTAGGATGTTTTTGAATTTAGGGGACAAAATTCCTTTTAAGAAGGGAAGGATGTGACAAAGTGGATTTTCACATTATAATGAAGTAATTACCCTCTTACCCTCATTATACTCACTCATGATCCCAAATCATTTTTTCTTGGCTTCCTAATCAATGTTGAGACTCAAATTTGAAATGGGGTGAGCAATGTGAATTTTATACACATTATAACACCTTAAATTGGATTCAATCATCACTTTGTCCAAAGAATAAAATTGGTAAATCAAACTTCATCATATAGTATCAAACTTGTTCTAAATATTATTCACATTATTTTGAACCTATGGTCCAAATTTCATCTCATTTGGACATTCTTACAGTTGTCTATGAATTCTGGAAGTTTTATGCAAAAAAAACCCTTCATTTGCCTTTTTAATTGGTATTTCCACATCAGCTATCTAGGGCAAGGCATCGGGGGTGCATTTTGGCCCTTGGATCTACCTCTCATGGATCCAGGCTGGGTCTGACAGTTGTTGTGTCATCTACAACCTCCCGCTAATTGTGGGGAGGTGTTAATACGACCAAAATGAGCAATTCAGCGCTCTTGACCTCGATTTGAAAATCTGAGCAGACAAACAGACTCGCCTCATGATTTCAAACTCATCCAGTCCTACTTTGACCACCATTAACGATCGATTTTGCCATAAAAATGATTTTGTATTTTCTCCCTCTCTTTCCAGTGGCCATGGCTGCTGTCCCAAGCTCATTTGCCCTAAAACCTACCCCCAGTCCTATATAAACCCCCCAATGGTCCACGACCACTACCCATCACGAGAACCGTTGCTTTTGCACTCTCCCATGTCCAGGTGAGTCCCCAATTTTCCTTGCCTTCCACCTGCTACAGTAGTAGCGTTGTCGCACGGCCGCCTTGGGCGATCCTGCTGCTCGCCCCCTCTCCTATTTCTCTGGCCCCCATCGGGTTCGTGGGGTCGAGGCAAGCTTGGCCGACACCTCAACCGCCTCCTTTTCCTACTCCTGCTCTTGAATATCCCCCACTCCAGGGAGTCCACCGCCCTACTTTTGTGGCTCTTAAGAGAGCCTGCGCGAGGGAGGAGAAGGCCTAAACCAGTCGGTCCAGAGAGAAAGCCACCAGATCAATTGAACCAGTAAGCCATAGTCAAACCGATCAATCAAGCGTTGAACTAGTCAATTGGTGATCGAATCAAAACCTGGTCTGAGATAGCTGCCTCACCCACATGGAAAAATCTCAAACGTCCTTTATACATCAAATGGCCCCTCTTTTCCTAATTAAAGGTATTTCCTGCTTCCTTTCTACTCGAAAATCAATAAAATGGTCAAATCTTGTTTAAATCATAAAACATGCATCCTGACTCCAAATAAGTCGAGTAAATAGTCAATTTTGATCAGAAAAATCCAAGCACATTAAAAATACTCCTTAAGCCTAATTATATATGTTTCTCAATGTGACAAAGTGGTTTTTAGAAAAAAATGAGATAAATACTCTTTTGACCTCATTATATTCTCTCATGGTCTCAAATAATTTTTCTTGGCTTCATAATCAATATTGAGACTCAAATCCAAGATATGGTGACCAATGTGGATTTTATACACATTATAACACTTCAAATTAGATTTAATCATCACTTTGTCCAAAGAAGAAAATTGATCTATCAAACTTTATATTTTGGTCCTCAAACTTTTTCTAATGGTTCTCCATGTTTTTGTGAGGCTTTGGTCCAAATTTGAGGTCAATTGGACATTCCTATAAGTTTCTATGAATTTTAGAAGTTTTTGTGCGCAAAATCCCTTTATAATTGCCTTTTATTGGCTTTTCCATGTCAGAAATCCCAGGGAAAGTATCCGGGGGCGATCTCAGCCCTTGGATGCACCCTCATGTGGATTAGGGGCCGATCTAATGGCCCAGGGGTTATCTTCAACCTCCCGCTGATTGCGGGAAGGTGTAATTGCGGCCCAAAGAGGCAATCAGCCCCAAGAGGGCTCGATTCAAAATTCTGAGCGGACAAAAAGGTTTGCCTCGCGATTTCAAACTTGTCCAGCCCTACTTTGACCATCTTTACTGTGCCATTACTCCCTCCCCATGAGTTTCTTGTTTTCCCCTCTCACTCCGGCGGCTAGGTCTGCATCTAGATCTTGTTTTACACTAAAATCCTAGCCCCAACTCTATAAAAAGGACCCCCCAAGGTTCGAAACAAGTGCTCCTCTCTCAGACCTCAGCCTCGCGCGCCATCTTGGCCTCAACACTCTGTTTTTGCATCCCTGACTTTCCTCTGCTGTGCGACGTCGTCGAGCAGCCCAGTGTGGGCGTCCTCCCTTCTCAACCTCTCTTCCCATTTAACCACCCTCTACTACTTCGCAAGGGAGAAACAAGCACGGGCGGCACCTTTCCTGCCTGTGCGGACGTCTGCTTCCCCAAGAACCCACACGCCGGTGATCATCCCTCCGCCTGGTTCGCAGGCTCGCGAGGGAGTGCTGAGCGAGGAGAAACAGAATCGAGAACCGCTGGTCCAAGCCGAACCAGGCAGCTCAAACGACCCATGTCAAACCGCTAATCAATTGACAAATTGAAGTTTTGAACCGGACCCTGAACCAAGCAAGCCACCTTGCCCATGTGGCTAAATCTTGGCCATCCATCATGCATCGTACGGCCAACCTTTTTTGCAATTAAGGTATTTATATCCCCTCTTTGCTTAAAAATTCACCTAAATGATCAGATCTTGTTTTAATTGTAGAAAATGCATCCGAACTCCAAAAATGATGAATAAATAGTCTATCTTGATCAGAACAATCCAGTGAATCCATTAAAAATACTCCTAAACCCTAATTCCGAATGATGCTTACTGATATATTTAAATCAAGATCTCTTACTTACATAATTAGTCTAAATAACTCTATTTGTGGTTAATCTTGACTAAATGCGGAAAACCCTAGATTTTGAATCAGATGATTATCTTGTAACCTAGATATAATATATTGGAATCATCTACTTTTGAATATGAATCATTAAGTGATATAGATCTTTTACTGGATTCAATCTTGGTTATAATCTTTATAATGAGTAATCTTGATCCTAATCTTGCAAAAGACTTGAGATAGTTTTGACCCATCAATCTGATCTTGATCCTCAATTATATTAAGTACCATGATGATGATCTAAAGCTTTGATGATGACTTGGATAACGATCATAAATTAGGGTTTACACATATAATCCTAGAAAACCTAGGTAAGTCATTCACACTCGAATATGTTGTATACTTGAAATAATGTTGGACATATTGGAATATTGATTATAAGTGAATGACCCAACCCTAAGGTTGACATAGGAAAAGTGTAACCCTAATCTCAAATATTAAAACATGATTTTCTGAACATCATGATCTTGACCTTTGATCCAATCTTGATGATTTAGGATCTGACTCGAAGGATTGACATATTGATTCAAATATCGATCATACTCGAAATATTTGGTGAAAGGTACGCTATTTATATAACTCCTCCTTGATTGTATTGAAGATACTTTTATGTATCTCTTGACCGTATGCTTGGCTATTTACTTGGATGAGATATTGTTCCCTATGATTAGTCTTCTGTTTTTCTATATTATATTTTGAAAAACATGAAAACATAAATTGAATGCCCATTATGACTGCCCGTATATTGATGTTGATAATGATGATGATATTGATAATGTTGATAATGTGGATATTGAGTACAACAATCCCCTCATTTGGAAGTGGGACTTGTACTTTGGCTTCCTATGTTCCTATGGTGAAAAGGGGCCTAGTGACCTTCCCCATCACGTTGGGGTAATAGAGTCATACAAAATATATAAGCATGCTTCTTGAATTACAGCATAATGGGAACTCGTAATAAAAGTTGAATTGCTTGAAAAACTTGTCGAATAAATGTTGGTTTTGCAAATTGCTTATTATTCTTTTGAATATAAGTCCTGCCAAGTATACTATTTTTTTATAAATCGCTTTGCTTGTTTTTGATAGCGTACCGTGCAATTGCATGATTGTGTCTCGATTTTCTTGATTTTAGGAAATATAATTGGAACACTGATCGCTTCTGCACTCTACATACACTCTGATGACAAATCAGATATATCTCCATATTGGGTTAGTTTGTTCTTTAATTATCCAGTTTTTTAGTTATTTATTTCTTATTGTATATGCCAGTGTGTTAGATCCTATGGGGCCACTCAGGGACGGGCGCTTCAATCCTTTTTCTACTGTTTCGACAGTAGGATTGGGATTGGGGTAATAACGGTTCCGTGACAGTTGGTATCAGAGCTTTCACACTCTCATATACTTTAAGTAAATAATTTCTCAAGTCTCTTACACCCAAGAAACCCTAAAGTCCATAATGGTGAAAATTGAGGTGTCTAGGCTCGGGGTCCTGGCATAATTTCTCCTATCCGTCTTCACGGTGGCTGAGATCCCCCACTCTACCTGGCCTCAATTGATCCAGAACTGGACCTAAAGGTTCTCTTGTGAAACCCTAGAGAGTCTTATAGCATCTCATCTCTTCTCTAAGAACTATCCTAATCCACCCATGTAGATGAAGATTAGGTAGTCATCTCATCTCATCATGTGGTCCTTTCTTGTGACTTTTTACCACATGATGTCTCGATTATGGGTAACTTATGAATGGAAATAATGAATTTTGTTAAATTTTGAAAGTTGATACCATGATCTGACCTAAAGTTGAAAACTCAAATTTTTTATCAATGCAATCAAATACTCATGCTTGACTCTTCATGAAAACTTGATTTAACCAAAACTCAACTATATGTTTTCTATGTTTGAGGTAAATCTTAATTTGGTGAAATAAGAAGGATTTATACCTTGTTGTTGATAAGGTCCCTATTTGATTTAAGCCTATGTTGCCCTATTGTTGGCTAAACCTCAAACATAGTTAAGCAAACTCGTATCCTATTTTATAACATCATGACTATGCTATCAAATTGACTAATTTAGGATTCACAAAATCATGATGTAAGACCATGATGCAAAAAGCAATTTCTCTATTGACTATTGACGCCTTTTGCAATCTCGATTTTGATATGATGCTCAAATTCCTCGAATGTCAAATTCAAATCCTCAATTTTCAAATCTTGTCACTACCTTGATAATGAAAGAAAGAATTGCAAATCTTGACATTATTGACCTATTATCTTGAATTTTGATTTTATGATCTTGTAAATCATGCTTTGATCATTGATACTCTCCCTACTTGAATAAACTTGATTGGATAATGATTAATGTTGGTAATGTGCCAGATTAGGGTGGTAGTTGACTCATGACTCCCCTAACCTAGGTCGCATCCCCATCACGACTACCTCTAAGTTTTCATCCTATTGATTATTTAGAGTTTGGAAAGGTATCTCCTTTCACCCGATTTTGGATTGGTTGACCTAAGCCTAATAGGTCGAACCCATGGTTGATACTCGATCTTGAATGTTGATTTAATAATGTCCTTAGCATATGACAATATTGACTATAGCTTGAGGTTGACTTCCTAGATAGACCTAGGTCTAGATCATTCATCAACCTTGGAAACCAGGATAATGAAATTTTGACATGTTGATTAAATATTGCTTGAATATTGTTGCTAGAAATTGAATATAGATGAGTGATCTCCCTAAGGTCTAAATAGGAATATAAACCCTAGCTTTGGATATATGTATACATATGATCTAATTTTGTATCTATGACTTTTGGTGTCTAAAATCTCGACTCTTGATATTGATTATAGAATTGTGACCCACGATTATCGAATCTCAATAATGATACAAATCCTATGATCACACTATTTGGACATTGATATATATGACTAATGACTTCAAAATCCCAAATCTTGAAAATTTTGAAATGATGACTAATTTGAATCTTTCGATTTATGGCTTAGGGTTTAGCTCTCATTAGGACTAGGGTGGGAACTTCCCATTGATTTTGAGCTCGAAATAATGATATTGAAAATATGATGTTGTCACAAAGTATTGAAATATGAAATCTCAAATCATGAATATATAACCCCACCTAGGCCAATGTAGAGGCTAGAACCCTGAGATTTTGGGATTGAAAGTCACCTCGTACACTTGAACTCTATTTGTTTGACCTAAAATATGATCCCTCCAAATTTTTGATCAATAGGATGACTTTCATATAAGTGACTCATATAATGATTTTGGACAATATATGTGCTGATTTTGATACTCAATTGCTCGATGATGAAATGATGTTAGTACCAAATTGGTTATGAAATGGAACATGGAATCTCAATTATGATGATTGTACTAATTGAAGTTTGAGGACATGATTTTGATTTTATATTTGAGGATGTTCTAGTAATTGAGGATATGATCTGATTTTGAATAAATCTAACTTTGAGGTTGTTTTGAATTTTGGGGACAAAATTCTTTTTTAAGGAGGGAATGATGTGACAAAGTGGTTTTTAGAAAAAAAATGAGATAAATACTCTTTTGACCTCATTATATTCTCTCATGGTCTCAAATAATTTTTCTTGGCTTCATAATCAATATTGAGACTCAAATCCAAGATATGGTGACCAATGTGGATTTTATACACATTATAACACTTCAAATTAGATTTAATCATCACTTTGTCCAAAGAAGCAAATTGATCTATCAAACTACATATTTTGGTCCTCAAACTTTTTCTAATGGTTCTCCATGTTTTTGTGAGGCTTTGGTCCAAATTTGAGGTCAATTGGACATTCCTATAAGTTTCTATGAATTTTAGACGTTTTTGTGCGCAAAATCCCTTTATAATTGCCTTTTATTGGCTTTTCCATGTCAGCAATCCCAGGGAAAGTATCCGGGGGCGATCTCAGCCCTTGGATGCACCCTCATGTGGATTAGGGGCCGATCTAATGGCCCAGGGGTTATCTTCAACCTCCCGCTGATTGCGGGAAGGTGTAATTGCGGCCCAAAGAGGCAATCAGCCCCAAGAGGGCTCGATTCAAAATTCTGAGCGGACAAAAAGGTTTGCCTCGCGATTTCAAACTTGTCCAGCCCTACTTTGACCATCTTTACTGTGCCATTACTCCCTCCCCATGAGTTTCTTGTTTTCCCCTCTCACTCCGGCGGCTAGGTCTGCATCTAGATCTCGTTTTACACTAAAATCCTAGCCCCAACTCTATAAAAAGGACCCCCCCAAGGTTCGAAACAAGTGCTCCTCTCTCAGACCTCAGCCTCGCGCGCCATCTTGGCCTCAACACTCTGTTTTTGCATCCCCGACTTTCCTCTGTTGTGCGACGCCGTCGAGCAGCCCAGTGTGGGCGTCCTCCCTTCTCAACCTCTCTTCCCATTTAACCACCCTCTACTACTTCGCAAGGGAGAAACAAGCACGGGCGGCACCTTTCCTGCCTGTGCGGACGTCTGCTTCCCCAAGAACCCACACGCCGGTGAGCATCCCTCCGCCTGGTTTGCAGGCTCGCGAGGGAGTGCTGAGCGAGGAGAAACAGAATCGAGAACCGCTGGTCCAAGCCGAACCAGGCAGCTCAAACGACCCATGTCAAACCGCTAATCAATTGAAAAATTGAAGTTTTGAACCGGACCCTGAACCAAGCAAGCCACCTTGCCCATGTGGCTAAATCTTGGCCATCCATCATGCATCGTACGGCCAACCTTTTTTGCAATTAAGGTATTTATATCCCCTCTTTGCTTAAAAATTCACCTAAATGATCAGATCTTGTTTTAATTGTAGAAAATGCATCCGAACTCCAAAAATGATGAATAAATAGTCTATCTTGATCAGAAAAATCCAGTGAATCCATTAAAAATACTCCTAAATCCTAATTCCGAATGATGCTTACTGATATATTTAAATCAAGATCTCTTACTTACATAATTAGTCTAAATAACTCTATTTGTGGTTAATCTTGACTAAATGCGGAAAACCCTAGATTTTGAATCAGATGATTATCTTGTAACCTAGATATAATATATTGGAATCATCTACTTTTGAATATGAATCATTAAGTGATCTAGATATTTTACTGGATTCAATCTTGGTTATAATCTTTATAATGAGTAATCTTGATCCTAATCTTTCAAAAGACTTGAGATAGTTTTGACCCATCAATCTGATCTTGATCCTCAATTATATTAAGTACCATGATGATGATCTAAATCTTTGATGATGACTTGGATAACGATCATAAATTAGGGTTTACACATATAATCCTAGAAAACCTAGGTAAGTCATTCACACTCGAATATGTTGTATACTTGAAATAATGTTGGACATATTGGAATATTGATTATAAGTGAATGACCCAACCCTAAGGTTGACATAGGAAAAGTGTAACCCTAATCTCAAATATTAAAACATGATTTTCTGAACATCATGATCTTGACCTTTGATCCAATCTTGATGATTTAGGATCTGACTCGAAGGATTGACATATTGATTCAAATATTGATCATACTCGAAATATTTGGTGAAAGGTACGCTATTTATATAACTCCTCCTTGATTGTATTGAAGATACTTTTATGTATCTCTTGACCGTATGCTTGGCTATTTACTTGGATGAGCTATTGTTCCCTATGATTAGTCTTCTGTTTTTCTATATTATATTTTGAAAAACATGAAAACATAAATTGAATGCCCATTATGACTGCCCGTATATTGATGTTGATAATGATGATGATATTGATAATGTTGATAATGTGGATATTGAGTACAACAATCCCCTCATTTGGAAGTGGGACTTGTACTTTGGCTTCCTATGTTCCTATGGTGAAAAGGGGCCTAGTGGCCTTCCCCATTGCGTTGGGGTAATAGAGTCATACAAAATATATAAGCATGCTTCTTGAATTACAGCATAATGGGAACTCGTAATAAATGTTGAATTGCTTGAAAAACTTGTCGAATAAATGTTGGTTTTGCAAATTGCTTATTATTCTTTTGAATATAAGTCCTGCCAAGTATACTATTTTGTTATAAATCGCTTTGCTTGTTTTTGATAGTGTACCGTGCAATTGCATGATTGTGTCTCGATTTTCTTTATTTTAGGCAATATAATTGGAACATTGATCGCTTCTGCACTCTACATACACTCTGCTGACAAATCGGATATATCTCCATATTGGGTTAGTTTGTTCTTTAATTATCCAGTTTTTGAGTTATTTATTTCTTATTGTATATGCCAGTGTGTTAGATCCTATGGGGCCACTCAGGGACGGGCGCTTCAATCCTTTTTCTACTGTTTCGACAGTAGGATTGGGATTGGGGTAAGAACGGTTCCGTGACACTCAATAATATCCATAGATCTTATTCCTTTGTTTATTTAATTCATCTAATGATTCAACAATGATGTTTAATCTTTGGAAACCCTAGATTTGGACTTAGATGATTGTCTTGTAACCTATATCTAATCTAGTTGACTCATCTACTCTTGAAAATGAATCATTAGTGATCTATATCTAATTACTTGATTCAATCTTGAATATAATCTCCATGAATAATGAGTAATCTAGATATTGATCTTTACCTTGCAAAACCCTTGATATATATTTGACCCATCAATTTGATTTTTGAATTCCAATAATGCTAAGTATCACGATGATGATCAAGAACTTTAATGATGACTTGGATAATGATCATAAAATTAGGGTTTACACATATGATCCTAGAAAACCTAAGTAGGTCATCCACACTTGAAATATTCTTGACACTTGAATAATGTTAGACATATTGAAATATTATGGATCATAAGTGGATGACCTAATCCTAAGGTTGACCTAGGAAAATGTAATCCTAATCTTGAATATTGAAACATAATCTCCAAATATCATGATCCTAACCCTTGATCCAAACATTGTGATTTAGGATCTGACTCGAAGGGTCTACCTATTACTTATTGATCTATACTCAAAATCTTCGGTGAAAGGTACGCTATTATACCTTCTCTTTGGTTGTAATGAAGATACTTTTTTGATGTATCTCTTAATTGTGAAATTGGATATATACTTGGTTGAACTATTTTTCCCTATTGATTAGGATTCTGTATTTCTTATATTATATTTTGAGACAAACTAGAAAACATAAATGACATGCCCATTATGACTACCCGTATATTGATAATGATGATGATGTTGATAATGTTGATAATGTTGATATTGAGTGCAAGCTACCCCTCATTAGGAGGTGGACTTGTACAATGACATCCTATCTCCTATGGTGAGAAGTGGTCTGGTGACCTCCCCGTCACGTTGGGTAATAGAGTCACACAAAATATATAAACATGCTTATTGATTACAGCATAAAGGGAACTCGTAATAAAAAGTAAATTGTTTTGAAATAAACATCTTGTCGAATAAATGTTGGTTTTGCAATTGGCTCACTATACTTTTGAAATATAAGTCCTGCCAAGTACACTAATTTTGTTATAAACCATTTCACTTGTTTTTATATAGCGTATTGTTCAATTGCATTGACTTTGTGTCTTGATTTTCTTGATTTTAGACAAACATTGGAATCTTGACTACATTGCTTCCACACTCATATACTCTTATTACAAGGATATATTGAAAAAATCTCCATATTGGGTTAGTTTGTTCTTTAAGTATCCAGTTTTTTAGTTATTATTTCTTATTGTATATGTCAGTGTATTAGATCCTACTGGGCCACTCAGGGACGGGCGCTTCAATCCTTTTACCATTGTCTAGGCAGTGGAATTGGGATTGGGGTAAGAACAGTTCTGTGACATGATCTTTCCCAAGCCTACAAAGAAAGATGGTCACATCATATTCAATCTTGATGTTGTGGAGTATAGTCGCATGAAGAACGTATGGGAATTCTCGATCTCCATCTACATTATGGGAACAACATTGTTCTATCCTCATCTCATGTCCTAGATCAGATGAGCCTAGAGGCTGAAAGGAGATTTCTATCTGGTCGTGAAAGAAGAAAGTTTCTTCATCATCCATTTCTGTGACACCCCGATGTCACATAAATGAGATTACTCAAAACAAAGTCCATGATCAACAATTAAACAGTCACATAACCATTAAAGCAGATAAATTAAAACCAATCTTATGCAACCATCACTGTGTAGAAACATATTACATCAAGGTTCACAACCTGCAACATATCACATACCATACATGGTATTTACGTTGGTATAGTGGCCAACTACCACACACCTACTACAAAATATTTATTCACATTAACAAGCCACTTGTATAAAACATAGGAATACTTTCAAAACATGTATCGAGATAGATACTATCTACAAAACAAATCCATTCCCGAACCTGAGAGTATAGGGACAACACTAGGAATCTACTATACAATACTAGCAGCTATCCCACCTTCAACATCTACTGATCTCCAAGCTTCTCTTCCTCAACAAAAAGATCCTTCCCATGCCACTGATGACCACCTAAAAAGATGTGGCTAACCATGAGAGTGAGAATCATGTCCTAGTAAGAGATATAACTCTCCGCCAACAATGATTGAAACACAGTAGCATATAACATTATTAAGAAGGATGTACAGATTCAACTAAATGAATAACTTAAACTAATTATAAAAGTTAAGCAAACTAAGCATCTCTAATAGATAAGAAAATCATCATATGCTTTTAGAAGGAATATGAAGAACATGTATAATAGTTAACTTCTCTGACCGCATTATATAACAACTAAGTAGTAGTAGAAAAAGGCAAGGGTAACCGTCCAATGTGATTCATGTTCAACCCTAAGCAGATATACTACACGGTTGTATTATGTATTTTAAGCCATGAGGAGATGAGGTATACCACTCATACTCCAACTGTCCACTACAAAGTTGAAAATAGTGCCATACAAGATCTAGGAGAGCTAGACTCCTATAATCTCATCTGCCCTTGGTTAGTACGAGTCCGCCTTAGTGACATATAAAGTCCAACTGCAAAATAGCCTAGTTCACCATTGCATATAGGTCACGACATTAGTGAAAAGGTTATACAAACCCAATCATCTGAGGTACAACCACAACTATTACATCATGTAACTGAGACTCGACTGTAGTTGTTCTCCTGTCGAGGCATGACCGCAACCATCCTCAAAACCTTGGGGTCAAGATGACACGGACACTTAGTCACTTGCACCTCACGTAGTCAATAGTATGCACTATGATTTTCCCTTAGGAATACTCATTTCACCATCCATAAGGTCCTGACAATCGAATGGATCTATGGCTAGTGCAACTACAAGATTAGGGTTCCACTTGATAAGTTAGAGCCAATTACGTATCTTTTAATTGCATCAATCAAGTTACATACAAACCCTAAGAAGATTCTACATAAGTTAAGGTATGTTGCAACTTCATAAGATATAAAATGTATAAGGTATAAAGTTGTCACATCATCACATGATATTGTTCACTATCATACTCATGAGTCAATACTCATCATTACATCATCATGGGATATTATATCTCATCACATTACTAGAGGATATAACCTCAATTATGGCACCAAACCACTACCTGGGTCATAAGACCATCCATATAGTTCCCTGCAAGAACATCATTATCTTTCCAGACCTCATCAAGGATAATCACCATCACCACACATGCATTGCATATGTTCCATATACTCATGCATTTAAGAACTATAATGCTCATAAAGTAATAAATTAGAGTTACAACAATTTAGGATAAAGAAAGTACTCTACCACCCTGCTAATTACTCAAGAAAGCTAAGCGACTTATTTATGTACTTGAAATTAGGGTTAGGTTTCCTCATACACCCGAATTATGGTTTCAACTAGTCATTACAATTAAACCCTAATTATTGCTATCTCCAACAATCTAGGAAGCAACTAGGTTAACTATCATCCTCATAAAATCAACAACACAAGATAACAACATGACCATAAATCTTCATCGACCACCAAAGATTAACCATGGTTGGTGAGCACTGAAAATAGGTCCACCACCCTCATCCACTACCAAAAAATCCAAGACATCAAAAATAACATGAAAATGTAGCTCCATGAACAATGAAAACCAGGGTTTGACCCCCTTCATCGAGCATTGAGACTGGCTATTTTCGGTGACCATATGAACTAGGTTTACCCACCTCAATGACCACATAGAAATCAAGGTTTAGCGACCAAACATAGATCCATCTTTGGTGATCAAAGGCACGTGAAAACATCATCAACCAAGGAGAAAATCACCATCTTAACCGACCATCAACTAGCAAACCTTAGCGACCTCGTGAAGGTGAAATGTTCATTGACCACTATGGAAAACTTGGTGACCACTCAACATCACTATCCTTGGTGACCACATGAAGAGAGAAAAATCTCGTTAACCACAAGATCATCAAGTTGATCATCAACATGAAAATGAAACATCACGGTGTAACTACATGAAGGAAAGCAACACCAAAAGCCCTATTTTTTTGCCATCATCAAGCAAGGAGTAAAACCAAAATCTTACTAAGAATACAACCCAATTTGCAGACCATGCATGTTTCCAAAACCACCATCAACAAGAAAGAACTCATGCACATAAATTAGGTTTCTACAAAGGAGGGTTTATCTATTCAAGATCACCATGGAACATAAACCCTAGTGAAAGATATCATCATTATTCTACTTGGAGCCATATTTTATAGATAGATTATTTGCATGCAATGATTAAGTGGAACAATAATCGAGGAGAGGGTTATATAACTCACCTTCATAAGGATGAGAAACTCCCATAGTAAGATGCTCCAAGGAAAGAGAGGAAAAACCAAGCTTGATTGCCATCTCACGCCTAAGATAGCACCACCTCAAAGAGAGAAGCAAAACCATAGGTTAAAGGAGCATGAGATGGAGAACAAAACCCTAGGCCAAAAAGACAAGAAGGAGAGAAAATATCCAACTCAACATGAGCACTACCATGGAGAACCATGGATTCATCCAAGAGAAGAGAAGTTCCTCAAGATGCATCACCATGGAGACCCATGGATTCAGACAAGAGAAAGAAAAGGGGTAGGGTTGCAAGAAAACAAAGACCAAGAAAGGTAGATGTGACAACCTGACTTTCTCTCATCTTGATTATGTTCACCCTATCTCTTTTGTAAACCATATCACTCAATAGAACTTCAGTATCATGAATTCAATATATTGAGGACCTACTTTTGATCACTTTATGCTTGATTCTCACATTTGTGACATTTTGCTCATAGACCTAAGTTTCAAGCTCACAATATATCATGCTCTTGCAAAAAAGTTTGAACCTATTCAACGTGATACTCTTGATTATTAATATATTCCGTGATGAAGAGCTTTCAACTCCGAACCCAATGGTGCAAGAATCACCCCAAACGAACCTTTGATGTGCTAGTTATGCTAGGTTGAAGTTGCCTTTTTTGTGTCCCTTTCATAGTGGGCTTTAACTGTTGGGTCTACCCATCCACGGGCCCAACCAGTGTGTGGACCAATAGCCTGGCTGTCTCCAACTCCTTTCCCTTCCTGTTTGGAAAGGAAAACGCACGCACAGACTCCTCCTCCTCAAGACTTGCCAGATCGGGAAGGTGACCATGAGACGGTGTTTAGGACCCCGAAACCCTAGCCTCTTGCTCACCATATAAGTAGACTCTTATATGACCTTGCTCCTTTCCCTCCTCCATCTTCACCCATGATCCCTCTCCCCTCTCTGCTCACGGCCAGACACTCTATCTAGAGTGCTACCGCAACCAACGAACACCAGCTACGTGCACCTCTAGGGCGCCGTCGGCCCTTAGCATCACCTTCACCCACATGGTCTCCTCTCCGTGCTAGGGTTGGCCGCCAACACTTCTACACTCCGCCAACACTCTTGATCCAGACCCTGGATCACGGGCGCCACCATGGAGGCGCGCCTGTCATTCCTCCTACCGCCGCCAGCTAGGAACTCTTGGGAGCCCGCCCACACAACCCCACCCTTTCGGAGAGTGCGAGAAAGGAGTGCGGCGGCGTGCCCTGCTCCGATCACCTCAACGCTGCCTTGAGCGGCTGGTGCGGAGGCCTTTGGGTCAGCCGAAGAAGGGAGATGAGGAAGCTCTGTTCCTCCCCTGTTCTGACGCACGAACAGGGGACCCTCGTGCGGCTGGACACGCTAAGAGAGGGAGAGATCCAGGACCTTTCGATCCGACATCAACGGTCAAGCCAGCACCCTGAAGGCACCAACCGCAACCGCCCTCAATCTCGTTTGGAGCGGCTGTCAGCGACAGTGGACCGAACGTGAGTGTGTGAGTGAAGAATTGAATGTGGCCACCCGATCTCGCAGCAACGGCTGTGATCCTCTACATAATCATGGTAATGCCATCAATCAGAATCCATATAGTTTCGGTGTAGAATTTACAAAAATCATAACTTCCTCATTTTAAGGCCAAATATAGCAAAATTATATATCAAATTGATCCTCTCGAAAAGATCTACAACAGAGAATGGTTTTAGACCCTGAATATTCTTATAAATCTCTAATAATGCTAGATATGTGATCTTTGACTTCTTTGACCATGCTTAATGCATAATTATGATGAATCTTGAATATTTGATGTACACCTACCCTCCTAACCCTAAAGTCAATAAATTTTGTACATATTGAGTTAAATGGGAGTCAGCATCATCCCTATTTCTTACACAATACTCTAGTAGTATATATATACTAGTGTCGAGATTCTAATGATGTACCCTACCCTAAATTGATAATCTAGCTACTTAATGATGAAATAATATCTAATCAACCCCAAAGAAGTAATATATGTCTCTTCTTGACCTTAATATCATCCCCTAGAATCCTCCTTGCTATGGTTGTTTCTTCTGACATCTAATGCATGTATATGCCCCTATTATGTGAATGTTTGATTATACTTTGAACCAATGTTGGGTTGACCTAACCTATGCATGTCCCTATGTCTTTATGTTGCTGATCTTGACCATCCTTGATGCTTGGTCCCCTTGAGTTGATAAACTTTGACCTTGATTACTCTATTATGAGTCCTTGATCCCTTAATGTACTAAGGAACTTGAACCTTGAAATGGTCATATGTAATATGTGGAACCTTAGAATGATATGAAACTTGAACCACACCATCATGATGACCTCTAGATCAACACAATATAATATAATGACCCAATAAGCAACTTAGAACCCATCTTGGCTAAAACCCTAAAATGCATCTAAATAGGATTAATGATGAGAATCTAATGCATATATGTAATCTTATTGTTAATCAGGTTTGGCATATGGCTAGATGATGAAGGATATGTTAGGTTATGAATCTCTAAATCAGGTATGGGACTTATCTAGTTATATGACTACCGCTTTCTTGCTTGAAAAGACATATATTATATGCTTGTTTGTCTATTTTCTCAAATATTGCCATGTAGTATTGATATGTCATACTCGATGTTTGCTTCGTCTGTTTTATAACTTGAACACATATATATATATGGAACTCCATTATAATATTGTTGATAAAGGGCTCTTGGTTACGACCTTGAGGTCCCTCTCGTATAAAAGGGTAGCTAAGCTTGAGCACCCTTACGGACCCTTCCGACGGGAAGATGGTCAAAGGCCTTAAACATGTTTGATATTGTTGGTATAATGGAGTGAAATAACATAAAATATGGTTTCACATTTGTTAAACAATTAACATGTTTATTCTTGTTCATTTAGTCTTGAAATCTTTTCAAAAATTATGCAAAGCTTATATATATGTGTATCTTTCAGCCCCATACTCAACACCTCGTGTGTTGACCCATTTCTCGTATGTTGTTTTTAGGTTCAGAGATGGCTAGAAGGTTGATGGGCTTGGTGAGCTATGCTACGTGTACTTGTTGTAAGATCCAGTTTTAGTGCACATGAATGACTTGTACCTTGACTCAGGAAATATGTAATTGAATTCATGAATATAATACATTTTGTATAATTTATACTTGTTGAATGTTGAGACTATGTTGGTGCCTTTATCTTGTTATTTGTTCATGTGTGCTAAGCTTTACGCTTCCGCATGTCGCATTTGGTATACGTTTGGTTCATGGGACTGAGATTCCGGTTCCGTGACAGATGGTATCAGAGCATGAACAATAACTACACCAAACATTGCTCACATCAAACACAAACTAAATTCACTTTACATCTCAACCCTAGAAACTTAATAATATGTCCTTTGTGGACTAGGTTGACTTAGCCTCTAGGTTAGAACCTAGATGTTCTACAACTAGGTGTAGACTTGTGTAAGTTACCTCCCTAGACATGACTCACGACATGTGCTTAGGATGTCTACACAAGTGTGCACCATGTTCTTGCTAGTTCTCTAGGTGTCATGATACTAGACTGCCTAATGAGTGTGGTAACTCATTTTGGTTTTGGTTTTATTCGAATGGAGTATGGTGGTTTTCATCGCCTGTTTAAACGTTGGAGAAAACATATTTCAAATATTATTATATGTACATATGAAAAATGTTACCACACACAGAAAGGCAGTGAGTTTCCATGCAACCTAGGAGAAAGAGATGTAACATCAAGTCTAGATGAGAGAGTTTAGTTGATAGTGATAATCTCTAGAGTTGTCTAGAGCCATGATATAGGTTAGGCATGTGAGTAACCTAGAAACCTAAGATGATGATTATGATATTGATGATGATGTTGATGTTGATAAGACCCAAGTTGGTTGAGGAAGGTCAAATATGTTTAACGATATGAGATGAGTTTGACCATGCAACCCTAGCTAAACCTAGCACCTTGTATGATACATACCACTTAGTTGATGTGCTAAACATAGCTAGTGGGTTGACATGCTTGCTTATACCTAGTCTTGTAGATGTGGAGATATGATATATGGTTCGAGACCAACTCGGGCCTCAATCTCTTTACAAAGGAAGACCTCTACCATGGGACATATGAATAGGGTTACCTGTTGATATGAGTTGAACTCCAGAATACCTGAACTCCAGAATATTTGAAATGTTGAATAATATGAATGATGAAATGCTTGATGATGAGTCCCTAGCTAGAATACTTCTAAGTATATGAGTTGAGTGACCTAGTGGACGGTTTCCTTGAAAATGTTGAACCCTAGATGTCCTATGAAAATATCTAACCCTAGAGAAAGAGGCAATTGAGAATTTGATGCTTAATGTATATAGGTGAGGGAGATGTCCCAAGACCTAAGATGATGTATATGATGTATGATATCCATGATGAGCCTCATACTTGGGTTATAGTTGTATATAAAGGAATCTAGTGGTTACCCTTGTTTCTGGAAAGATGGGTAGAAATTTTTTTTGCTAAAGGTTGAAAGTTGTGGGTAGCATGTTTTGCCATGACAGATATATGTCTTAGTCTGAGTGGCCTGAGCTTATGGAGCTCCTTTGAGATACAAGTGAGATGACTATGAAAGCTCGATAGTGATAATATTGTTGTTTCTTGAGGTAAAGCATGATGTATGAAAAATATCTCACTTATGTTTAAAAACTTGATATATGCCCAATAAGGCCCGCTCATACGCTTGACCTAGTATGAAATCATAATATACATGAAAGATGTAGCTTTGAAATCATGAACTTGATATGATAATGTCTAGAGATCTCAGCTTGAACAAACATGATGAATAAATTGTTTAATTTTAGATTCTAAATGAAAAGGAGGAACATAATTGATTAGAATTGGTAGAAATTTTGGGGAAAAGCAAAAACATGCATGAAATCTAGAGTAGAGATGAGTACACCCTTGATGAGGATAACCTAGTGTGCATCCATCATGCGAAATGCGTTGATAACCATGGTTGGATACCTAGACTCGATGGATATTGCCTTTGACTCTTGACTATGATCTTTGGCTAAATTTCGAGGACGAAATTTCTTATAAGGAGGGAAGGATGTGACAACCTGACTTTCTCTCACCTTGATTATGTTCACCCAACTCTTTTGTAAACCATATCACTCAATAGAACTTCAGTATCATGAATTCAATATATTGAGGACCTACTTTTGATCACTTTATGCTTGATTCTCACATTTGTGACATTTTGCTCATAGACCTAAGTTTCAAGATCACAATATATCATGCTCTTGCAAACAAGTTTGAACCTATTCAACGTGATACTCTTGATTATTAATATATTCCGTGATGAAGAGCTTTCAACTCCGAACCCAATGGTGCAAGAATCACCCCAAACGGACCTTTGATGTGCTAGTTATGCTAGGTTGAAGTTGCCTTTTTTGTGTCCCTTTCATAGTGGGCTTTAACTGTTGGGTCTACCCATCCACGGGCCCAACCAGTGCGTGGACCAATAGCCTCGCTGTCTCCAACTCCTTTCCCTTCCGGTTTGGAAAGGAAAATGCACGCACAAACTCCTCCTCCTCAAGACTTGCCAGATCGGGAAGGTGACCATGAGACGGTGTTTAGGACCCCGAAACCCTAGCCTCTTACTCTCCTTATAAGTAGACTCTTATATGCCCTTGCTCCTTTCCCTCCTCCATCTTCACCCATGATCCCTCTCCCCTCTCTGCTCACGGCCAGACACTCTATCCAGAGTGCTACTGCAACCAACGAACACCTGCTACACGCACCTCCAGGGCGTCGTCGGCCCTCAGCGTCACCTTCACCCGCTTGGTATCCTCTCCGTGCTAGGGTTGGCCGCCAACACTTCTACACTCCGCCAACACTCTTGATCTAGACCCTGGATCACTGGCGCCACCATGGAGGTGCGCCTGTCATTCCTCCTACCGCCACCAGCTAGGAACTCTTGGGAGCCCGCCCACACAACCCCACCCTCTCGGCGAGTGCGAGAAAGGAGTGCGGCGGCGTGCCCTACTCCGATCACCTCAACGCTGCCTTGAGCGGCTGGTGCGGAGGCCTTTGGGTCAGTCGAAGAAGGGAGATGAGGAAGCTCTGTTCCTCCCCTGTTTTGACGCACGAACAGGGGACCTTCGTGCGGCTGGACACGCTAAGAGAGGGAGAGATCCAGGACCTTTCGATCCGACATCAACGGTCAAGCCAGCACCCTGAAGGCACCAACCGCCACCGCCCTCAATCTCGTTTGGAGCGGCTGTCAGCGACAGTGGACCGAACGTGAGTGTGTGAGTGAAGAATTGAATGTGGCCGCCCGATCTCGCAGCAACAGCTGTGATCCTCTACATAATCATGGTAACGCCATCAATCAGAATCCATATAGTTTCGGTGTAGAATTTACAAAAATCATAACTTCCTCATTTTAAGGCCAAATATAGCAAAATTATATATCAAATTGATCCTCTCGAAAAGATCTACAACATGAGAATGGTTTTAGACCCTGAATATTCTTCTAAATCTCTAATAATGCTGGATATGTGATCTTTGACTTCTTTGACCATGCTTAATGCATAATTATGATGAATCTTGAATATTTGATGTACACCTACCCTCCTAACCCTAAAGTCAATAAATTTTGTACATATTGAGTTAAATGGGAGTCATCATCATCCCTATTTCTTACACAATACTCTAGTAGTATATATATACTAGTGTCGAGATTCTAATGATGTACCCTGCCCTAAATTGATAATCTAGCTACTTAATGATGAAATAATATCTAATCAACCCCAAAGAAGTAATATATGTCTCTTCTTGACCTTAATATCATCCCCTAGAATCCTCCTTGCTATGGTTGTTTCTTCTGACATCTAATGCATGTATATGCCCCTATTATGTGAATGTTTGATTATACTTTGAACCAATGTTGGGTTGACCTAACCTATGCATGTCCCTATGTCTTTATGTTGCTGATCTTGACCATCCTTGATGCTTGGTCCCCTTGAGTTGATAAACTTTGACCTTGATTACTCTATTATGAGTCCTTGATCCCTTAATGTACTAAGGAACTTGAACCTTGAAATGGTCATATGTAATCTGTGGAACCTTAGAATGATATGAAACTTGAACCACACCATCATGATGACCTCTAGATCAACACAATATAATATAATGACCCAATAAGCAACTTAGAACCCACCTTGGCCAAAACCCTAAAATGCATCTAAATAGGATTAATGATGAGAATCTAATGCATATATGTAATCTTATTGTTAATCAGGTTTGGCATATGGCTAGATGATGAAGGATATGTTAGGTTATGAATCTCTAAATTAGGTATGGGCCTTATCTAGTTA
This sequence comes from Alisma plantago-aquatica, assembly GCA_963693085.1. NCBI lineage: Eukaryota > Viridiplantae > Streptophyta > Magnoliopsida > Alismatales > Alismataceae > Alisma > Alisma plantago-aquatica. The sequence continues at coordinate 546,640,350 of OY856414.1, forward strand.
TATGACTACCACTTTCTTGCTTGAAAAGACATATATTATATGCTTGTTTGTCTATTTTCTCAAATATTGCCATGTAGTATTGATATGTCATACTCGATGTTTGCTTCGTCTGTTTTATAACTTGAACACATATATATATGGAACTCCATTATAATATTGTTGATAAAGGGATCTTGGTTACGACCTTGAGGTCCCTCTCGTATAAAAGGGTAGCTAAGCTTGAGCACCCTTACGGACCCTTCCGACGGGAAGATGGTCAAAGGCCTTAAACATGTTTGATATTGTTGGTATAATGGAGTGAAATGACATAAAATATGGTTTCGCATTTGTTAAACAATTAACATGTTTATTCTTGTTCATCTAGTCTTGAAATCTTTTCAAAAATTATGCAAAGCTTATATATATGTGTATCTTTCAGCCCCATACTCAACACCTCGTGTGTTGACCCATTTCTCGTATGTTGTTTTTAGGTTCAGAGATGGCTAGAAGGTTGATGGGCTTGGTGAGCTATGCTACGTGTACTTGTTGTAAGATCCAGTTTTAGTGCACATGAATGACTTGTACCTTGACTCTGGAAATATGTAATTGAATTCATGAATATAATACATTTTGTAGAATTTATACTTGTTGAATGTTGAGACAATGTTGGTGCCTTTATCTTGTTATTTGTTCATGTGTGCTAAGCTTTACGCTTCCGCATGTCGCATTTAGTATACGTTTGGTTCATGGGACTGAGATTCCGGTTCCGTGACAGTAGATCACTTACCAAGATCAAGGATCATGAAACAATCACCAAAGGAAGAGAGTTTCTCCAAACCCTAGCTCTACATGCACAAGGGGTTCAACCACTTCTCCACTTCAACCACCACCTTCTCCACCAAGAACACAAGGTACAAGCTCCAAGGAAGTGGGGAGGTAGGAAGGGTGTAAAAGGTTCACTTGCATGCAAAGAGGGAGGTATATATTTCCAAAGGTTAGAGTGAAAGGGATGTTAGGTGTCATTTAAACATGTGCCACTTGACCATCATAACTTGCCCATGCAAGCGCTAAACACATGCATGCAACAAGGGTCGTTAAAACCAAGAAAAACACATGAACTCAACTTCTAGAAAGACTCACAACTGATGAGAACTTTGGTGACCAAAGCACACGAATGATGAAGAACCACAATGTAGGTGATCTCTGAAAATATTCAGCAACCAAGGTGATCAAAGACCCAACCATCAAACTAGGGCATCCAAGCAAACCCTAGATCTCAACATGTGATGCCACCCCAGCAAACCAAGCTACAACAAGTCTCCCTAAGGCACTACTCTCTCCAACATGATGCCAAAACATGTGGGGTAAACAAAGCATGTGACAAATTACAAGATAAGTCCTAAACATGGGTAATTTGCAAAATGGGTCCAAAATAAGCACAAATATAACATAACTAGCTCAAACAACATACAAAATGGACCAAACTTGAAACATGAGCATGCCACATGTTCTTAAAGAACATCACTTGATTAGATTAAGGTTTTAAGTACCTAATTATGCTAAGAAAGTAAGATCAACAAAAATCTAGGTTTGGAGCCTTATAGTTTCCCCAATAATCTAGATAAGAAGAATTGTCTTAATAGTTGTCTGTGTTGTTTTGATGAACAATTGGTCATTGACAAAGAATACAAATCTAGAAATCCACTAAAGAAGGACATGTTTTAGTTTGTTCCTATATGGATTATTATTCCACCCAATGGCTAGACCTTGACAAAGAAAGCTGCTAGAACAATTATTGCTGGAGTTGGAAAGGTTCTTCATGTTGACACTAAACCAATGGAAGGACCTAATACATATGAGGTCAGGTTCTGGAAGAAGTAAATGCAAAAGGATGAAGCTTCAAATACTGTATGGATGAATGGATTGGGAAAAATGAAGATTCCATTCAAGATCAACTATGAACACGTCCCCGGGAAGTGTGGAATGTGCAGACTATTTGGCCATAATGGTAGTGAATGCCCTATGAAAGCCAAAGAGAAAGCAGAGGGAACTTAGGAGGAGGAGTTTTAGATCCCCAAGTAGGTTTGGCATGAAAGAAAGTCTGATTGCAATAGACAAGAGACGTAGGAGAAGGAGCTGACTATAGTTCTGAATGAAAGAGACAGCCTTAACAAGGAGGAGAGTACATCTGACCAAAATCCATCAATGCCCTAAGTGATCCAAATAAGGAGGTAGAGGACACTAAGCAACGAGAGAAACACCCTAACAAAAATAAGGGGAAAGATAAGGAGAAGGAGCTTCCAAGGTGCACTTGGACCAACAAGAAGTATGTTATTATATTTGTTCTAGTATGGAATGTAAAGGGAATTTGTAAGGCTACCAAGAGAAAGGAGGGAGGGTTTGGATTAAATCCAATAATTTCTCTATGTCATCTATCCTCAAAACCAAAATTTAAAGATGTAACATAGGTTACATGGGCTCTGTGTTTCCCAATAGATGGAATCTTATTCATAATTGAAATGAAGTGAATTGGGAAGAATCTGTTTGGTATGTAATCCAAATGTATGGGAAGTACAAGTGTATAAGAAGATGGAGTAGATGTTCACATCAATATTATCAAATAGAGAAGGACTAGAAAACTGGTTCACGACCATCTATGATTTTAATCATCATTCTCAAAGACAAGAACTTCAAAAGGATATAATAAAACTTTCTAAAGTCATTAAAGAATATTTTATATGTTTGGGTGATTTTAATAATGTAGGACTACAATAAGAAAAGAGGGGGGGTGATTGGTGCCTGAGGTTGTGATTAAATCTTTCAACTATGTGATCAACATGGAAGAGCTTTATGAACTTATGATGAATGGTGAGGGCATTTACACCTGGAATAATGAAGGAAAACTAGAAAGGAGAATCACAACTAAATTAGACATGGCACTTATTAACATGCATGGATGAATCAACTACCCAATTTTCTAATAAAAGTAATTGGACCAGACATCAACGACCATGCCCCACTAGTGATGTATCTACAAGAGAAAAAGAAGAAGCCAAGACCTTTTAGATTTGTCAAGTTATAGACAAAATATAATGGGTGTAGAGACTTACTCATTAAAACTTGGATGGAGGAGGTGAAGGGCAATCCGTTGTATATCTTTGCTAAAAAAAACTTATGAGAGTGAAGTAGAAACTAAAAACTTGGTCAAAGGAATATGTAAATATCCCTAAACTATTAGTTGAGACCAAGAAAGAGTTGATTGCTATACGGGGAGAGATATTGAAGGACCCTCTAAATAGTGAATTGATTGAAGAAGAAATGGAAACTAAGAACATTCTTGAAGACTTGAAAATAGTAGAGGAAAACCTTACATGGAAAAGAAGTAGACATAATCGGATTGAAGATGGTGATCAAAACATGAGGCTCTATCATAATGCAATGAGAAGAAGAAGCTTAGAATATGATTGAATTGATGAATGCAAAATCACAAGGAATGTCTACAGACTCAAGTTAATGAGTTATATAGATCTCTCTACAACAAGTGTATGACATTAGAGCTTTTCCGAGAGGAAAATTTGAAGTAGAGGTATAGGCTAACAAACTCTCATAATAACATCCTTTGTAGGTTTCTTAATGAAGCTGAAATTAAATACGCCTTATGGAGTATCGAAGTTAATAAATCTTCAACTCTATATGGATTTAACACACATTTCTATAGGAATGCATGGCACATCATCAAAGAAGATCTATGTAAAGTAGTCAAATGGTTCATATAAGGAGGATGTATGCTTACATACATGAACCACATCTTCTTGGTACCCATTCTAAAGAAGAAGACCACTGCCTCCATCACTAACTTTAGGCCAATTTCCTATTGCAAGGTGTTGATATAAGAAAATTATGAAAATCCTTGTTCAACGTTTGAAACATGTACTACCACTTCTTATATCTGAAAAGCAAGGTGCCTTTATAATAGGTAGGAGTATATCGGATTGCACTCTCCTTATTGGAGAGTTCATGCTCAAATTCAATATGAAGAGAGTGTAGGGAAATATGGTGACAAGATAGGAAATAGAAAAAAAAATTAACTGCCATATTCCCCTTCAACCAACAGATCACGTCAATAATTATGCAATGGGAAGGATGCCTTAGAGGATATACCTGGTCCTGGAGCTAGTCCAGTGATAATCTCATCGTAGTGGGTGTGTGTGCTTTCTTGAAGTCGCACTCCTCCTGGTTGATCACCACGGACAACAGGTTTATGATGTCCTCAGAGCGGTAGGAAACTGCCTCCTCACCTCTGTAGTAGTCCACATGGACCATGAGAACTCTTATCATTCAAGTAGAATGAAAAAGAAGGAGTTGTCCCTCCGGTTGGTGTACTAGTCACCAACTTGCTCTTGCAAAATTGTTCTCCCTTACTATCCCTCCCTTTAGGGGGTAGGACTGGCTAGGGTTCTCTCAGTTACCACCATTAGAAAAGACAAACAATTGTCAGAGGAAATTGAGTTGTGTCTGAGAAGCCCCCAGTACCCCTCCATTTATTGAAGGGTCAAGGTCAGGGTTCCCAGTCTGAGTGGGAGCAATAGGAACCGAAATCTCATAAATTTTGCAACCTGCAACAGGAGGTTGGCATGCAAGACAATTGGTCACCCAATAAACCAACCATTATGTCATGTTTGACAATCTCAATTGTATTGGAAATTTTGGTCCAATTAATGCACAACATGACATCAGCAATAATACTTGATTCAATTGAATTGAATAAGGAACCAGGAATCTCTCTTCGTTAAATGGTCATCTCACAAAATTGAACTGATAGGTTCAGTATGTGAACCTGATGTTTCTCACCCTAGTTCATCCAAAATTCAGCCAATGCAATTTCCAATCAACCTGGCACTCCAATTGGACGGTTCATAGTCCATCCAGTCAATTGTTGTTTAAATTGAGTATCTAAACACTTTAGTAATCAATTTAATTATCATTCATGATCAAACTCCTATTCCAAATGAATTCCTATGTATGTGACCCTATAGGTCATTACATTGGCAGTGAATGTCCATAACATATTTATGACCTCACAAGCAAAGAGTGTTGCCTAGACACATCATTGCTACCCAAGTAAATGGAAAGTTGGAGAACAACTTTAACCTACAATTTTTAATAGGTGTTATAGTGATTGAATAATTCCTTTGTCTTTGATATCTAGATTGAACTTGAGGCATAGACATTTCAACCTTTCAATGTTCAATCCATGTTCCTTGAAATAGAGGAGATAGTATGAGATATACGTGACCACAATATCATATCTTGATTCACATGTGCATGTACATGCTTTTCTCAGTCTCGCTTATCAAGTGGCCAGGATATCAAACACCTGTAGGAGGGACAAATCCCATATACATCACTCACAGTCATATCCATGTGTCACAGTGCATCCAATCATAACCGCTATGCCAACCCTTACTTAGGATTACATTGAATGATGTAAAAACACATTGAACAACATGTGATGAGTGTAGCGATTTTAGGTCTAAGAACCACAATCACCACCTTCACTATGAGAGATGACTATGACCACCAATTATAGTTTCTATCACGGAATTGTTTGTTACCCTAAGTTCAAACTCCTAATGGCTATAAATCCAAAGGCGACTGGACTTGGGCGCTTGTCTTTAGAATGGAACAAATATTTCACATAGGTAGTATATATGTAAAAGCAGTAACAAAAAGATACTAAACAAGGAGATAAAGATATGTACCCATTCCTATATTCAAGAATACACCATTGGTGTTTCATTTCTGATCTTTGAGTCTTGAGTGCAACGGATCTTCATCTGGAAACTACAAATGTGATAAACAAAATATATTAATGCTAAAGAATTAAGTACGTTATGAAAAGGCATTCACACAGTTTAAGAGTAATTGATGTGATGATTTTGAGTCACATTTATAGACTTGTTTTACTCGTGTTTTATGCGTTTATTGGTCACTTTGGTGGTTAATATTGCATAATTCACTTATTTTAGTTGATGATCCTTCTCAGTGTCAACTCTCCCTTATTTTATTGTTTTAAGCATAAATGATTACAATAATAGGTTTTATCTCGGCTGATGTGGTTTTGTTTTGCAATTTCAGGACAAACACATCTCTGCAGCTGTCGATACCATCGACATATGTCGATACTATCGACACAACCACAGGCAAGCAGCCGCAAGGAGCAGCGCAGAGTCGATACCATCGACTGGAAAGTCAATGGTAGTGACTTACCATCAGGTTGCCAGTGACCAGTCATTCGATGCTATCGACCCCAAAGTTGATAGTATCGACACGTGTAGCTTCAGCGACGGAAAAGGGATAAAACCGACACCGAAAGGTGTCGATACCATCGACCTACGTCGATGGTATCGAGTCAGCATCAGGCGCAATGACAGAAAAGAAAGAAGGCTTGCCGATATCGCAAGGGGTCGATACCATCGACCCGCATCGATGGTATCGACATCGTCATATTAAAGTTTGTTTCAGATCGACTCTAATCCGACGACTATGATATTTTTGCAACCTAACTCGGTGATTATTCCTAATGACGGTGGCCAAGAGTAGGGTATCATGTCATTAGCCATTGCACACGTCCCGAGAAGGTGTGGAGAGAAGAACGGAGCCCAGAAACAAGCCTCGACCGTTCTGGAAGCCGAAGAAGACATTCTCCACCGCCAAAAGGTTGTAGATCGCACATTCTACGCCAAGGAATGATTGGATCTTCTCTGTTCACGGGTTTCATCACTTATTCACATTTTTCTCCATGTTTCCCCTTTCTTCAACCATGTCTTACTCTGAGATGAACATGCGGGGCTAATCCCCTTTATCTTTAGGACCGGGAGTAGCCTGGGGAAGCATTGTATGACGTTTTTATCATAGTAATTCATCATTTGTCTCTTAAATCTGTGGTATGATTTTGTTTTCTCGATTATATTATTATGCTTGATCACCATAATGATAATCTACTCCCTTTAATTACTTTGAAAGAAGAATTAACAGTTGAAAAGAGACGAAATTCACATTAATTAACAAATCTCTTGAATAAGGTGACGTAAGGTTAATGGTGGAAACCCAGAGGTCGGTTTTAATGCACCTAGTTTAGGGTATAGGTTACTACGACGGTGGAACCGACCTAGACTTAGCTAGTGAATTGTACCACAACAGTGGACAATTTTGACTACAGGACACTACCCGGATCGAGAGATGAATCTGATTAGCTATGTGGAAATTCATATAATGAAAACCCACGGTGAAACCGCAATCCTAAAGATCTCCATTTGAATTGATTAAACTAAACACTTAATCGATTGATTTATTTTATTTTATTTTTCTTTTTAAACAACTCTCATAACCTTTTTATTGGTCTAGCTGATTGCGAGTAGTTAGTAGTAGTCTACCGATAATTCAGTATCCCTGAGTTCGACTCGGGCCTCACAAGGGCCTATACTACATTGACGCGTGCACTTGCGTTATATGCACGGTAAAATCGTGTCAAGTTTTTGTCTCTTATTTTCTTTTATTTTTATTTTCTTTTTCAATCAACTCTTGTTTTCGGCTTAGCTGATCAATCCTAATTAGTAATAGTCTTTAACCTCACAACTCCCCGTGTTCGATAACTCAGGACTCATAATCCCATATTACTTCGACACATACACTTGTGTATTACACGCACGTTATACACGTGTCACGTTTTTGGCGCCGTTGTCGGGGACACAGCAATTGTCGTCACTACGAGTGTTGTAAGCGGCCACTCTAGGCCACTTTTTATTATATTATTAATTTTGAAATTCAATGTTTTTATTCATATTTAGAAATCATCTAGCACGGTACTGAACCTAAATTATTATTTTACAGGTTCTAGTGCATGGTGAGGATGCATAGCACAGACTACATGAAGCTATCACCAGAGGTTCCACTTTTGGGACCAGACGACGAGGAGAACAACATTCAAAACCGACCTGAAGATATAGATTCAGACTCTGAACCAGAAGCTATGGCTGAGGAACAGACAATCTAGGAGAAGATAAAGGCATCTTCTGCATTTGCATATAAAGGGTCAATCAAGAAGCGGGCAGTCAACATTCCAACTTATAAGATTGATCCGGCACTAATAAATTTGGTCAAATCAAATGCATTTCACGGGCTTAAAAATGAAGATCTAGTGACTCATATAAGCCAACTCATGGAGAACTATGATATGATCAGATAGACGGGTTTCCACAGGAGACATTGTACTTGAAGTTGTTCCCTAGCTCTCTGGCGGGAAATGCACGAGAATGGCTACATAATCTTGATGATGAGTTTTTGGAATCTTGGGATCATATGGTTGAGGTATTTTTCGAGAGGTTCTTTCCGCCCGAGAAGACCAACGATCTTGTACGAAAGATCCACAACTTCAGCCAAAAAGCCGGCGAAACGTATTCTGAGACCTGGGAACGTTTCCAAATAATGCTGAGGAGGTTCCCACATCATGGGCTTGACAAGGAAAAATAGCTCAAGATATTCTATTTTTCTCTGTCTGAGCATGATAGAAGTAATCTGGATTCAGCAGGATCAGGGTTTTTCTTGAACAATACAGGTACTCGGTGTTGGGAGATTCTGAAGAATATGGAAAAGAAGCAGTCTTGGGGCGATAGGGATGCACCAGAACAAGTTAAAGTTGTAGGTGAGTCCAGGGCCATCAAGGAACTGAATGACAAATTAGATCTCATAGCTAAGAAGCTTGTGGAGAAAGAGGAAGAATCCGAGGAGGAAGCCCAAGTCAAATTTATGCAACAACAGGGCTACAGAAACAATGATTATGCTTGGAGGAAGGATAGGAAATTCTCATGGAAAGATCCAAACAACTTCCTACAAGATCCAGATGCAAAGCCACAATCAACAGCAGAGGATAAAAGCATCGCGTTTCTTAGTCAAGTGGTGCAACAAAATCAAGAGATGATGAGTATGTTCAGTAAGTAGTTGTAGTCCCAAGGTGAAATTTTGACTAAATTTGGGCAGACATTGCAAAGTCATGGAGCGTAGATGAGGATACTAGAGGCGACGGTAACTCAAATAGACAATGAAGTGGCGTCCATGAAGCAGACAAATCAACACAGACCAGCTGGTAATGCAGAGCTTGCCCAAGTACATCATCAAGTGAAATATATATCTGTAATTAAGGAGGCAGAGCCCCCGGTGGTGGAGGTCCAGGAAAAGGCAAACTGGTCTTTGACACGGAGGCTACATCGAGAATACCATATCCTCACAGTCATTATGGACTACCTGGAAGATATCTCCCATTCAAAAAAACTCGCCAAGAGCACATAGCGGTCGCGCCCGCACCTAGGAAAGAAGAGTAGGTGAAGGCCATGCGTCATGGTGAGGCTACAGTCACTGAGACAGTGGAGCCGCCACAAATTACACCTGTTATAAATGATGTACCAAAGTCTATGCCAGAGGGTGACTTTGAAGAAAGCTTAGGGGAGGAGACCCCGAAAAGCCCATATGTGCCACCTCATAAGCATTTAGATGAGGCAGTGGTGTCTTTTCCGGATAATCAGAGGTCGAAGAGGGAGCATCGACACTACCGGAAGTTCTTGGAGATTTTTAGGAAACTCCATATCAATATTCTGTTAGTGGAAATGATAGAGCAGATTCCCTCATATGGGAAGTTTATCAAGGATATCATCACCATGAAGAGGCGGATAAAAGACATAGATGTTTGCCGGGTGAATGAGATGGTGAGCTCAATTATCCATGGGAGTTTACCAAAAAAGAGGAAAGATCTAGGAGGCTTTTACATTCCATGTTCCATAGGCGGCCAACATTTTCCTCAAGCACAGTGTGATTCAGGCGCTAGCATAAATCTTATGCCGTTATCCACATTTCAAAAGCTTGGGTTGAAGAAACTAAAGAAATCTGCTATGACTATTGAGTTGGCGGATGGTTTGATTGTAAAGCCATACGAAGTGTGTGAGGATGTGCTTGTCAAAGTCAACAGGTTTATCTTTCCGATCGATTTCATTGTTATGGACATGCCACAGCTAAAGGGTTGTGAGATGCTATTAGGTAGGCCGTTTCAAGCGACGGCTGATGTTATCACAGCTATCGGGAGAGGTACATTGACTTTAGGGATTGGTCAGGATCGAGTTGAGTTCAAACTGCCGACTGATCCCCTAGGAACACTCTCTGAAGCTCCAAGTTGATGAGATTGATTTCGTCTAGCCTAAGATGTTAAATAAGGGTGCTTGTTGGGATGCAACCCAGCCATTGGTAGTTTCGGTTAGTTCTTTCACATTTGTAAGTTAGTTTGATTTGATTTTGTTTTTAGTGTAAAAAAGATACCGTGATCATTTGTTCAGTGTGCAGGCCTGAGGCAGGGTCGATACCATCGACTATTGTGTCAATGGTATCGACATGGGCACAGTTAGGCGGCTGCAAAAATTTCTATGAGTCAATACTATCGACGGCCTCATCGATGGTATCAACCTACCATCAGTAACGCCGAAGAAATCACTAGAATGGGGTCGATAGTATCGACATGGCTGTCGATACTCGCGAGATCCATGAAGATATTCAGATGAAATTTGTCTCAGTGAAGTCGATACCATCGATGGGCATGTCGATGGTATCGACCCAGCTACATGTAGAAAGTGGCGGTCGGGCCTCACGAGGGTGTTTTCCCTAAGAAGATTCGATACTATCGACGCAACACGTCACCGATCCGAGAGAGGAAATCAATGGCGATCGCAACATTAAGGAAGTCGATCCATTCGAGGGGTCAACCTCATCGACTAGTGTCGATGTATTGACGCGTCATCGATCTCGGCCCCCACATCAGGCTATCAACAACCGTCGATACTAGCGGAAGATCGGATTGTGCTATAGGTGTTGATACTATCGACCCGCATCGATGGTATCGACGGGTGCACAGCAGCGACAGTCGTGGCTATAAAAGAGAGGGATGGTTGTCATATGACGTCACGCCTTCAAAGTCTTTGCCCCCTACTTGTGCTTTGAGAATTGTTGTGCGACCAGAGCCCGGCTACGAGCATCCAAGGAGCGTGATCTTCACCGAGTCTTCACCGAGCGGAGATTGTCTTCTCTAAGATCGTCTTCACCGAGCTACATCTTTTGTTCCTCTTTCTCGGCAACAATGGTGTGTACCGACGGTGCATCTTCTTCACGGGCGGTACCCAATGAGATTCCTGAGTTCATTCCTCTGTGACCCTCATTGATTCCTCATCCGAGGATAGTCCACCCTTCCACGGAGATCCGGAAGGTCTACGAGGAGCTTTTGAAGAGAAAGATTGAGCCCACGCGCTTCGTCGATCGGACGATGGTCTGTGACCTAGGGTTTAATGACAATCTCACCTACGTCTTGAAGGGGCAGGCGAGACACACAACCAGGAGGCCCGACGAGCTGGAGTACCACACCGACGGCCAGCCATTCTTTTGCGAGTGGCCGACTTACAAGGAACTCGTGGCGGAGTTCATGGCATCATTGGACATCAATGTGCTACCCAATGACTTGATCGCCACTGACAGAGAGTGGAAGAAAGGGCGGGTGTCGTTCAGACTCTTCAACAACAACTACACCATTACCATTGACCAGTTCAATTTGGTGTACAACTGGTATCATGACGCTTACCAGCACCAGAGGCCAGACAATAGGACGGACTACGATGATGTCTTCGCCCAGCTCATGACTGCGCCTCTGGGAAAATCCGTGAGCTACCACAACGTTGCAGTTGCTGACTTTGAGCATTCGTTTGTGCAGATTCTGCACTGCATGCTCTACACCATGCTATTTGCTCGTGGTGACTTGTCTCTTAGCAAATTCCAAGAGATGGATTTGTTCTTCCTGCACAAACTACTGAAGCGCAAGGAATGAAATTGGGGCGCGTTCTTCTTGACGCGCATGGTGGTCGTGAAAAGGAGTACGAGGAAAGCTCCTATCCATTTTGGAGGGCTAATCACACCATTGGCCATCTATCTTGGGTTGGATATCTTGTAGCTTATCCCCTTTCCACAGGAGCAAGGTCAACCTACAGCATCTGCACTGCTCCAACCTCCTCCTGCTTTGTGATGGCTTGGCTTATGCACATTGCCACGTCAATCACGTATATCAAGAATGTGCGCTTCCAGACCCCGTCTTCAACATCGAGGGCGCTCAGCATTTCAGGTGGCCCATCATAGCCATTGATGACTCAGATGAAGACAGCGGTAACGATAACAATGATAATGACAGCGATGAGCATGAAGAGGAAGAGGAGGCTTTCACTCCTCTTCGGACACGAGTAGCACCCCGGAAGCGACCCCACTTCCACCCAGGTGAATCTTCATCTTCGCAGCCTCTGCCACCTCAGCCCTCTCATCAAGGAGAGGATGCCTACTCCATGCAAGGGATGTACTCGATGCTGTAGGAGATTCATCAGACCCAGCAGCAGCATACAGCTTCATACGCCGGTATTTAGGATACAATGAATCGGCTGTTAGATAACCAGAGGGCCATTTTTGAGAATGAGCGCCTCCTCCTCGACAACCAACAAAACATCCATGACATGTTGCACAAGATGGAGATGCAGCAGCAGCCCTTTTACGACAATTATTGGAGCCAGAATTATTTTGGGGGGTATCCACAACCTCCACCAATGCCCCAGTATTATCCGAGCTTCTAGGGGCATTACCCATCATGGGGCCCCTCTGCCCCGCAGTACTCGCCTCCTCCTGCATAATGATTGGTATCACCGTTCCACCTTTTAAGGTTGTTTTTTACTATGAGGCCATAGTCGAATTCAAGCTTAGGGAGGGAGTTGGAACAGTTTCTATCCTTTAGTTTTTATTGCTTTGTGTTTTGTCATTTATTTCTCTTAATTATTAGTTGTGTGTAGGATCCACACTCTATCTAGTGTAATTGTGGATGTCTAATGTCATGTATCATCTCGTTGCTTGTACATGGAAATTAGGGGAAATTTTGAAAAATTTTAGTGCTTTTGCAAGCTTGTGTTGTTTAACTTTGAGCACATAACTTAAGGAAATAATTGGGTTTGTCAACTCTAAAATAGGAAATCACAACTGTACATTCTTATGATTAATGAAAAGTGGATGGAACTAGTTGTTTGAGCTTAAACTGACCAAATGATAATGAGACCTTAATTTGAAATAAGAGAGAGAAACCTCTTAATTACTACACATGTCAGTAAGGAGGGACACATAATATTTTCCAAAGGTTCAGTCAATTCATCTTGTGATCTATCCACTCCATTGTTTTCATACTTCACCATAAGAACTAGAAGTACATTACGGTTTTCATCTCTTTGATTGCATCCCATGTAGATAGGTCTTTCATTGCAACTATTTTCACATATTTTTGCATGAAAATAAAAAAATAGAATAGCTATGCATGCACATTATCCTTAGGTGTGTGTCATTTAGTTGCATAACTATCATTTTGTAGCTTCATTCACATTTTTTTGCATATAATACATCATGCATCTTATGTCTTCTGAACATAAAAGGTGATGAACTTGTTCCATACCTTCTGAGTGTTTCAAATGTATAAGTTATGCAGTGAGCCCGATAAGTAATTCATTGTCAGCTATGAAAATAAGGGATTAAACAAAAAGAGAATTGAGAAGTAAGTAGGAATGAGAGGGAGAAAGGGACTTGTTCTCACTTGCATACTAAGAAGAATAAGCACATGGTGTAGTTTCTTAGATATTCCATCTCATCTTGAGACGGAATGATAGTGCATGCATCATTCCACCCAAATGTAGGCATTAGGGCATTTTCATTTGCATATGCATCATTTAGGTCATTATGGTTTTTGTGCATTTTAAAACCGTATAATGCTTCCATTTCTTCCACAAGCCACCCATTCCATCCACACATTTCTCGAATTGGTAGGCCACTGTGATTGTATCCTCACTTGTTAATACTAGGAGAGTTGCTTCCATGTAGATGGTAGTTAGGGTGAGAAACGTAGATAGGAGATCACAAGATGCACCGAGTCTAGATTGGAGGACTTTATTATGTTAATTGCCTTATGTGATAGTGTTCATCAATTTTTAGGTAGATATATTTTATGGATGATTATTGTCACCTTTAGGGTATTATCATTAGTGGTTAGTGAGGGCCGGAATGTGAATGGCCGGCGGGGATCATATGGCGTAGTCTGTTATGATAATTTGTTCTTTAGTTGATTCTCGCAATTCTATTCTAGAGTTTTGTTGCTCGAGGACGAGCAATGTTCAGTAATACAAAACATACTTGGCTAGAAACATGATTATAGTCAAGAAGAAGAAACAAAGCAAGAACACTTGATGATAGCATTTTATTCAAGCATGTTTCAGGTTCCTTTATCCATTATGTCAACATTAGGTTGCATAATAATATTCTATATAGTATATCAAGGTTTGTCAACATAAAATACTCAAACATAAAAGTAGTAATCGTAGGAACAATAGCTCAACCAAGTAAGTATGTAGCCAAGCATTCAAATGAGCATACATAGAAGCAAGTCAATATCATAGTAGGGTCAAGTGAAAAATGTACCTCACGAGTAGAGTAAAAGATTAAGATACTTGATTAGGAAACCATAACTAGCATCTTGACTAGATCTTGGAAATTAGGTCATCGTAGAGATCATTATATTATAAATAAGTACAAAAGGATTAACATCAACAATGATTAGGTCTCATTTATCATTATCATGATGGTTGGATGTGTCACCTAGATCTATATATCATTCATCATTGATTTTGATATCTCAAACTAGGTCATGCATCATTGTTATGATGTTACATCATACGTCTTATATTCATCTAAACCATGGGTGACACATCACAACTAAGACCAAGGGTCATGAGATTAGGGGTGCATGACATTAGCAGAGAATATATAAGGTTCAGGTGAGGTTAAGCAGCATGAGTATCAACATTGTCAAACTAGTCATTCAAGTCATCAGCATGCATGCTAGTCATAATTAGAGTATAGATGGGGTCTATAATAGTTATGTTTCATAAACATCATCAAGGTACTGATTTGAATTCATAAAGTAGCATTGATCATCACTATAGCAAGATTCATACAAGATTGGAGACTTAGTTATCAACATGCATACTAGATCACATTTTAACTCAAGATTAGGGCATTTAGTCACATAAGACCACAAGAATGACCAGCATGGCATTTGGGGTTATCAAGCATGTAAGATTACTGCTTTTGAGTCCACATGATCATCTTGGACATTAAAGACCCACATAGGATCAAGAGTTGAGATTCAACATGAAAGTATACATATAAAGCATGTTTGGAGGTCCAATGCCATTAGTAAGTCAAAGTAGGGAACAAGATTGAACAAGATTGAATCTTAGTCAAACATGCATCAAACATTACTAATTTAGGTCAAGTATGAGAATTTGAGGCACATTCAACAAGGGTTAGTATTAAAGTAGTCTTTAACATTAAAAGCCAATTTTAGGTCATTCATGCAACATTAGATCATTTAAGGGTGCAAGGATGGATAAAGCTCAAATTTTGATGTATAACGTAATTTAAGTCGCTGATATAAGGCTAACATCAAAGTTTGGGGCATCAAGGATCAAGATCATGAATTCAAAAGCATAAGCCATTATAAAAGATATCAAAAGCATATATTTTGAGATATCTACATAATTAAAAGAAGAATTAGGTCCTGGAACTTATTTCATTGGTTAGATCTCCTTTTCTATGTAAATATTCATATATAACATGTTTCATTTGGCTAGGGAAATCAAAATGTATGATTTTTCAAAGGATTTACCTATGAAGGGTCCTGTTGGACTGTTGGTGTGACGTCCCCGGATTTTCTAAAACTTAATCTAATGTGTGATGTCCAAATTGAACCCTCACCTCAGCGAGAATCCCAATTTAAACACCCCACACTAGGCTAAGAAGAAGAAAATCAGAGGAAGTCGAAAGGAAACAATTAGTAGCACATGTACATGAACAATAATAAAATATGATATAGTTTTTACATATTAAACAGCAAATTATACATATATATTATAAAATATGATATAGTTTTTCTCTGATAAAACAAGGGTCAGAGAAAACTATCGAGGTTTGATTCGATTGGAATCAAAAACCAAATTAAGAAAAGAGTATCCCACACATAGTAGAGAGTACAGTGTCATGAAAACTAGTGAAAAGGGTAAGAGCATGGTGTAGACTAGTGTAGCTACCCTAAACAATGAGCGCCATATGCCTAGGATTTATCTCCCCTTGATGCACGCCATTTCCAAATAGTGCAACGTCCCATACCACTGCACTATAAGGAAAGAATGACATCAAAGGACTTGGTACAAAACAAGCACCAATCTATACCTTGTTCTTGGACATCTAGGTGCTAACCTAGAGGCTAGGTCAGATCTAGTCTCTAAAAGATGACTAATCTAACCATAAGGATTATTAAGTTCAAGGTTCTTTAGTTTTGAGTTGCATAATGAGCAAATGTCATGCTTTGCTATTGTTCATGCTCTGATACCACCTGTGACGTCCCAAGATTTTCTAAACCTTAATCTGATGTGTGACGTTCAAATTGAAACCTCACCTCAACGAGCATTCCAATTTAAACACCACACACTAGGCTAAGAAGAAGAAAATCAAGGGAGCCAGAAGGAAACTGTAACATCCCTGACCTGGGTTATAACCTAACCCTAGAAGTTTTACTTGTGAATACTCCCTGGCATGTAATTAAGTTCCTCAGGAACATAAACTTTCAATTTTGCTCCTTTTTAAACAAAGTTGTAGCATTGTTTTGTAATGCAGGGACCTATGTGCAAATTACCCAGTTAAGGGGTTTAACTTGCAATGTTCACAGGTTAAGATGTTCCTCTGATGATGAGACATCATATGAGTGAATATGATGAGGTATGATGGATTTCCCAAGCTTGGGCATCAAGATGCAGCTTGAGGAATGATCCTTGTGCTTAAAAACCCTAATTTGGAGTAAAGTGCAATTTACCCAAATTGTGGGGTGCATGTTATAAAATAAACCTTCTAGAACATCTTTAATGACTCTTGACATCATTTAGAGTAGAAATGATGAATGAGACACATAAATGAGTAATCAGATAAGAAAAATAATCTTTGTGCATAAAATTCACTTAGTATGGGTATGGAGACCTTTCATGTATGTACCCTAGTTGAAAGTAGCTTTCCTTACCCTTATATCTTGAGTTTAGATGAGCTTTGCATAAGTTTTGATGGTCTTGGACGTGCCCTTGAACATGGAGGGACTTGGATGAGAAATCCATGTTCTAGAGGTCCTTATGGTGTAAAATAGCCTAAAGTATATAAGCTCTTGTCCTTGCAAACCAACCAAATGTATCTCTTCTCCTTTTCATTTCTCATCTTTCTCAAATGGCTAAGGTAGAGCTATGGAGCTCAAGATAACGACCAACTAGTGCTAAGGTGAGGGGGAAACCATCCTCAAGCTCGAATTCATGGTGGAATTCTTCTTAAAAGTTTGGTTCTATGGTTAACTAACTTAGGTTTCTTGTTCTAGCCGACCATCCCCATCTTTTCCTTGGAGAATCACCTCTGGCCAAGTTGTGGAGCTCAAGACACCATTATAGGCTTGAATCTTGGAAGCTTGGAGCTCTAGGAACAATGTTCTAAGGCGGGTTTTATAATTCTAAACTCCTTGCTTTATATACATGTTTCTGTTCTTACAATTTATGCTTTAGTACTTCTTCTTCTACCTCCCTTCTTCCTTGCACCTTTGCAAGCAAAACGGTGGAGAAACCGACCTGAACAGAGGTTGAAGATGATGGGCGTGAATTCCTAGGTAGCTTTATCAATCGACCTTGGACCCTTTTGGTCCAAACGGTTGCAAACCGTTTAAGGTCAAACGGTTTCAAACCGTTTGATCTCAAACGATCTTGCAAGACCGTTTGGATCAAACCGGTCTCAAGATTGTTTGATAGAGTTGACCAAGGGATGACCATTTGAGGGTCTGTTGCTAACATATTGAGTTTCATTCCTACAAAGATTCATAATCTAATTCTTAACCAATTGAGAGTTGAAGGCACTTCAACACCCTAAACCTAATCGGGCTGAAATTGCTGATTTCAAGTATAGATTTTGTTGAGTTTTGGGTTGAAGGACCCAAACGGTCTCAAGACCATTTGGGAATTCATCCAAACGGTCTCAAGACCGTTTGGTGACAACCCAAGACCGTTTGGAGGTCTAGGGTTGAGCTAATTTGAAGAATTGAGGGTCCAATTGCAGATAAGATGATGAATTAATAAAATTGTTGATTTTAGATCTAATTAGGGTTCAACCCTTATCCAACCGACTTGGTTTTTGGTCAAACTTTGGGAAAATGGTTCAACCCTTATCCAAACGACCTCAAGACCGTTTGAGCCAAGTTTGGGCCCAATTGGAGGTTAATTGATAGGTTCAACCTTGATTTGATTCACATTGATGAACATTGATGATTATCCGTTTGAAACCCTAATTGAATTAGATTTAACCCTAATTGGCTTTCAATTGAGGGTCAATTTGGTGTCCAATTGATTGAGGCTCATCCTAATTGACTCAATTTGTAAGTGGTTTACATGGATTTGGATAACTGAGGGCTTCAACATACATAACCATAATCTATTGTAACTTTTGAACCTTGTTTGAGGTCCAAACGGTTTGAGCCCATTTGGACCAAACGGTCTCAAGACCGTTTGGGCTCAAATGATCTCAAGGTCGTTTGGATAAATCGATCTCAAGTCGTTTTGATCAAACGGTTTCAAACCGCATAAGCACCAAACTGTTTGGAAGTCAACCTTCCCAAATGGTCAACACACCCAAACGGTATCAAGACCGTTTGAGGTCAAACGGTCTCAAGACTGTTTGAGACCAAACGGTCTCAAGACCGTTTGGTGATTGAAGGTTGAAACCGTTTGAAGGTTTTCAAGGTTGTTTGTACTTGATCATTTGAAGGTGAAATTGGTTCAATGGTGATCTGATCTAAACCCTAATGGTAACCTAGGACATTAAGGGACTAAGTGACTAATGAATTGACCCATGATGGTGATCAATGGGGTAGTTTACCAAAATACCCTTGAGGGGTTCAATTGGGTAATACCTTGTTCTAACTAAACCCTAATCACATGATAGTGATGTTTTGGCTTATGATAGTCAATGAGGACTTGACCTAACCTGGTCTAGAGTGGTGTAATCACCATCTACTAGTAAGAGGAGAGAGAAAGTATCATAGGAGAGAGAAAGTACCCTTTTATGGTGGAAACTCAAGAAAAGTACCTTCAATACACATGAATGTGCATGTTTAGGGTATGATCCACCTATGTGAGATCATGGAAACCCTAATTATGATAATTGATGAATCTTAATCTTATCTAAGGACTGTAATGATGTTGTTTCTCATACAAGATGATCTTATGAGATTAAATCACCATGATGTGAATAGTAAACCCTAATTCTAGGGTGATGACATGTAATGTGAATAATGAACCCTAATTGATGAAAATCAGGGAACCTAACTCTTGAAAGAGTAGGAAGATACAACTTCATTCAAATGAATTGTTTACTATTATCAATTGAACTAACCATGCAGGTTTCTATATAAGGATGATCATATCCAGGTAAGGATTATGATACTATATTCATTGAAAGCATGCTTTAGCTTTATGAAATAGTGAAATATCCTCATGCCTTGTTAGTGGCATCTTATGAGATTGATGGGCTATGAGGGCCATGAATATCATCAAGGTCATGCTTAACAGATGACTTGTGATGAGATGATTAAGAAATGATATTTGATGTGAGTTAGACTTGTTACATTTAGTATTCTATTTTCATAGCTGCCATGCTAGTGATTAAATGTTTGAGAACATGTATGATGTTAAAAGAATACTGAAATGTATCTAACTAATCAAGTATAATCATACCATGTAGAGCCCTGATCATAGATCCATCATTGTCAGAGACCAAATGATGGTGAAACAGGTTTTCCCAAGGGAACTCCTGGAGCACATACTTTTGAGTATGTGGGGGAAATGGATGCGTAAATCCTTACATCCTAGTGTAGGAATTGATGTAGATGAATAATCCATCAACCCTTCACTACAAATCCAAATAAGAGATGTACCATGAATCTCCCAAAGAAAATGCATACACCGCATTAGTGAGAGATAAACAAGAAATCTTCCGATGACGAAGAGAGTACAGAACGCCACTGTAACTCGAAAATAGCGAAGGACCAGATTACCCTGGTAAGCTATAACAGCAGAGACACAAGATGTCCTGCAAGCAATCCTCTTACTGACTGAGGAGGATGAGGTCATAAGAATCCGGCTCTTTTAATGACCTATGTATGATACCGATGCAACTTACTAGTGATCGGTTGGAGTATGAGGGGTATACCTCATCTCCACAGGGCATAATGATGTTTGTAAAACATAATCAGCCATGTAGTATAATTGCTTAGTTTAAGCTACGAGATTCTTGAATGGTATTACATTGCATAGTAGATATGTTCTTCACCTTATCTATATGTTGATATTCTGCTTAATACCTCTCTGATGTTGATTACTTTAAATTGCTTATATTGTTCTTTGACTTGCTATATAAAGCTTCTAGTTGAGAGTTATAACTCTGGCTGGGACAATTTGTACATTGTCTCACCCCGTAGACTTCAACTTTTTAGGTGGTCGTCAAAGACGGAGGAACCGGCCTAAAGGTGACCAATCCCAGCAGTACCACCAGGAGCAGCAGTGAATCTCAGGTGGAGATACTGACTGCTGAGATAGTTGTTAGAAAGTCAGTCCTATGCCGTCTCTGTACTCTCAGGTCCTAGGAGTTGATGGTCTGAGATTTTGGTTTTATCTCTTGAGATTTTGTATCATGATATATATAATTACTCAAGAAGTAATTATCAGAGATGTAAACAGTTTAATTCTTTTTCTATGAAAGAAGTTTTAAGGTTTCAAGCTCTTATCTCAAAAAGTTTTAATTTCCCGTGATTTTTGTCTTCCGATGTTAATCGATTGCTTCCGCTAAGTTTAAATCCTATTTATATCGTGGTTTTGGAGATCGGAGCCCACAATTAAGTGGTATCAGAGCTCTAGGTTCGCTGAGTCTACAGAGACATAGAACTTAGGATGTCGAGTCTATCCTTAGTGTTCCTTCCTTATCTAATAGAATCTTCTGCTCCTCAGGAGAAGAAGATATATAAGGATGTCTGAGCCACATGAGGAGTACGTGGCAGAGAGTAGCGTAGCTGCACCACAAGGCGGTGCAAGAGTACCAGAGATAGAGCAACCCATACCTGAGCAACCCAGGGAGCCACCTCAGTTCGACCCAGCCGACATGGGTAACCCAGTTGTGCAAACAATGTTCGGGCAGTTTATGACTGCCATGACGCACATTATCGACAGGATACCTATGCCTGCACCCAGGGCACCTGTCCAACCTGAAGGTCAAGGTATCGGGAAGACGTTCGAGCGACTACATCGTGTCGGAGCTACCAAATACTTTGGGACTGTCGACCCCACAGATCCTGACATGTGGTTGATAGAGTTGGAGAAAGCTTTTAGGATTCTCAATATCCCTGAAGCTGAGAAGGTTAGACACGATGTCTATCTTCTCAAAGGAAGCCTTGGTCACTGGTGGACAATGGAAGAGCAGAAGAGACCTGGAATGGAGATCTCGTGGGAAGACTTTCGGCGGGAATTTGTCCACATATATTTTCCAAAGACCTTTCTAGACGAGAAGATCTCTCAGTTTGAGAGACTGAGGTAGGGCATGATGAACATTAGCGAGTATGAGGCTAAGTTCATGGAGCTATTGTGGTTTTGTCTGCACATGGCTGCCACAGAAGAAGAAAGGATCAGGAGATTCGAAAAGGGTATGAATGCTGACATGTCTACCCCTGTGTCTACCTTAGAAAACCAAGAGAGATTCTCTACCTTCGTTGAGTCAGTCTGAAGGATAGAGAGATATGTGGTTGAGAAAAGGAAAACCCAGAAAAGATATCCACAGTTCCAGGGTTCTTCATCTAGGGACTTTAAGAAGCCTAGATCCTCTGCACCTAACCCTCCACCACCTAGATCTAGTTCTCAGACTCAGTGGTCTCCAAGTAGAGGTAGAGGACGAGGTCAATCACCTCAGGAGACCCATAGCTCTGCATCAATGTCAGTTACTGGACCACCAAGACCACAACAACTGGGGAAAAGCTGCTACAACTGTGGTAAGGTGGGACATTTGATGAAGGACTGTCAATTTAAGCCTGTGAGTGTGACACAGCCTCCGAGACAAGGTCAACAGGGATCACAGAGAAGGAAATCTCAAGGAGCAGCTCGAGGACGTGGACAAGCATCTCAAGCTGGATCATCAGCACCACCTCAACACCAGGCTACAGCGAGGTTCTATGCTATGAACCCACCAGAGGCAGTGGTTGATCCACGGGTAGTGGCATGTCAGATGGAACTTTTATATTCTAATATGTCTAAATCCTATGTAGTATCTGTTCTGATTGACCCGGGTGCTACGCACTCTTTTATCACTCGAAGAGTGATTCGCAACTGCTATATGACAGTCACTCATAGGACAGATAGTTTGTTGTTGGAGACTCTGTTGAGTGGGTCTGCTGTTTTACAGGAGGTATGCTCTCCCTGGATCCTCTTATTTTCTGATCATCGCATTCAAGTGGACCTTATACCACTTGATATGCAAGGATTTGATATAATACTCGGGATGGATACCTTAGAAAGGTATCGAGTTGTCTTGGATTGTGAGTCCAAGTTGGTTGTGTTTGCTGATGAAAGAAACACATGGATCTTTCAAGGAGAAAGAAAGATTCTGCCCACCTGTCTTGTGTCAGCTATGGTTGCTGATAAGCTAATGAGGCAAGGATGTTATGCATTCTTGGCCCATGTGGTAGATGTTACCAAGGAGAGCCCCAACCCTGTTGAAGTTCCTGTAGTCAGGGAGTTCGAAGATGTGTTTCCTGAAGAACTTCCCGGTATACCACCACCTCGGGAAATTGATTTTGAGATCAATTTGGTCCCAGATACAAAACCCATAGCCCAGACACCATATAGGATGGTGTCTGCCGAGATGGCCGAACTCAAGAAACAGCTTCAAGAGTTACTTGAGAAAGGTTTCATTCGACTGAGTACCTCACCTTGGGGTGCTTCGGTTCTGTTTGTTAAAAAGAAATATGGGTCAATGCGGTTGTGCATTGACTATAGACAACTTAATAAAGTAACAAAAAAGAACAAGTACCCTTTGCCGAGGATTGATGATCTCTTTGACCAGTTGTGTGGTGCAACAGTCTTTTCAAAGATACACTTGAGGTCTGGATATCATCAACTCCGCATTAAGGACAGTGACATATCCAAGTCTGCCTTTAGGACTAGATATGGTCACTATGAGTTCACGATTATGTCGTTTGGACTAACCAATGCACCAGCTGCATTCATGGAACTCATGAATAGAGTCTTTCGACCCTTCCTTGATCAATGTGTTGTCATCTTCATAGATGACATTCTGATTTATAGTAAGGATGCTCAGCAGTATGAGCAGCATCTTCGCCAAGCTTTGACCTTGCTAAGAGAACATAAGTTATACGCTAAGTTTAGCAAGTGTGAGTTCTGGTTGCCAGAAGTGTCTTTTCTTGGTCATGTGGTATCTGCCTCGGGTATTTGTGTTGACCCTAAAAAGGTAGAATATGTTCTACAGTGGGAACAACCGAAGACACCGACGGAGATTCGAAGTTTCTTGGGATTAGCTGGTTACTATAGAATGTTTATCGAGAATTTCAGTTCTATAGCCTTACCCTTAACCAAGTTGACCCGGAAAGATGTTCCTTTTTCCTGGAGTGATAAGTGTCAACAGTCCTTTCAGTTGTTGAAGGAGAGGTTGACAAGTGCACCTGTGCTTGTGCTACCTGAACAAGGAAAAGGATATGTGGTGTACTGTGATGCCTCCAAGAATGGACTTGGATGTGTGTTGATGCAGGATAAGCAAGTGATTTCTTTTGCTTCCCGACAGCTTAAGAAACACGAGGAGAATTATCCGACACACGATCTGGAGTTAGCTGTTGTGATTCATGCCCTGAAGATCTGGAGACATTATCTCTACGGAGAAACATTCCAGATTTTCACAGACCACAAGAATCTTAAGTATATCTTCTCTCAGCATGAGCTTAACATGAGGCAACATCGATGGATAGAGTTAATCAAGGACTACGATTGTACAATTGATTACCATCCAGGGAAGGCCAATGTGGTTGCAGATGCCTTGAGTAGGAAATCAACAACATCAACCATAGATAGAGCACAACTAAGTTCCTTAGTATGTTCTAGGAGAGATATGCTTATCTCTTTAAGGCAAAACAATGTACAGTTGAAGATGTCATTGTTATCTGGTTTGTTAGCTGAGATGCATATCAAACCTACCCTAAGAGAGCAGATAAAGGAGGCACGGCAAGTTGATGCTGCAGTTTAGCAGATCAGATCTGAGTATGGTGAAGAGAAACGAGAAAGTTTTCATGAGTCAGATGATCAAGTGGCATGCTATCATGGGAGGATGATAGTACCTGATGTGGATAATCTAAGCAAGTTAGTCCTAGAGGAAGCTCATTCTTCGATGTATGCTATGCATCCAGGGAGCACCAAGATGTATCGAAATTTGAAAGATATGTATTGGTGGCCCAGGATGAAGAAGGATGTAGCTGAGTTTGTTCTGAGGTGTCCTGTGTGTCAGCAAGTTAAGACTGAACACCAGAAACCTACAGGAACAATGCAACCCTTACCCATACCATAGTGGAAGTGGGACCATGTGACCATGGACTTTGTTGTTGGCCTACCCAGGACAAGCAAAGGACATGATTCCATTTGGGTAATTGTTGATAGGTTGACAAAGACAGCGCATTTCTTACCTGTCAAAACAACCTATTCTGCAGAAAGGTTATCCCAGTTGTATGTTCAAGAGATAGTGTGTTTGCACGGAGTTCCTGTCACTATAGTTTCTGACAGAGGTCCCCAGTTTACAAGTCATTTTTGGGAGCAGTTACATAGAGCCTTAGGCACCAAACTAAGGTTTAGTACATCCTTTCATCCACAGACTGATGGACAGTCTGAAAGGACTATACAGACCTTGGAAGACCTGTTAAGAGCATGTGTTCTCCAGTTTACCGGGAGTTGGGATCTACACCTGAGCTTAATAGAGTTTGCCTATAACAATAGTTATCAACATAGTATTGATATGGCACCTTATGAAGCCTTGAATGGTAAACGTTGTAGATCACCTTTGTATTGGTATGAAACTGGTGAACATCAGTTGTTAGGTCCGGATCTTGTGCAGTAGACTATAGAGAAGATCAAAGTTATACAGCAACTGCTTAAGACTGCATAGGATAGGCAGAAGTTTTATGCAGACAGACGTCATAAAACCTTAGAGTTCCAGGTTGGAGACAGAGTATACCTCAAGGTCTCACCTTGGAAAGGAGTCCTTCATTTTGGAAGGAAAGGGAAGTTAGCTCCTAGATTTATGGGACCTTATCCAATTGTTGAAAGAGTTGGAAAGGTAGCCTATAGACTAGAGTTACCTTCAGAGTTGCAGAAGTTACACCCTATGTTCCACATTTCTATGCTAAGGAAATGTCACCCAGACACCGAGTCAGTTCTACAACCTATGGAAGTAGAATTGAATGAAGATATAACATATGAGGAAGGACCAGTGTCAATCCTTGATAACAGGATTAAAAAGTTAAATAAGAAAGAAATAAGCCTTGTTAAAGTCCTCTGGAACCACCGTGGTATTGAAGAAGCCACTTGGGAACTAGAGGATGAGATGAGAAGGAAATACCCTGCTCTTTTCTCCTAATATATTTTATCGATTTCGAGGACGAAATCCTTGTAAGGGGTGGATAATTTGTAACATCCCTGACCTGGGTTATAACCTAACCCTAGAAGTTTTACTTGTGAATACTCCCTGGCATGTAATTAAGTTCATCAGGAACATAAACTTTCAATTTTTCTCCTTTTTAAACAAAGTTGTAGCATTATTTTGTAATGCAGGGACCTATGTGCAAATTACCCAGTTAAGGGGTTTAACTTGCAATGTTCATAGGTTAAGATGTTCCTCTGATGATGAGACATCATATGAGTGAATATGATGAGGTATGATGGATTTCCCAAGCTTGGGCATCAAGATGCAGCTTGAGGAATGATCCTTGTGCTTAAAAACCCTAATTTGGAGTAAAGTGCAATTTACCCAAATTGTGGGGTGCATGTTATAAAATACACCTTCTAGAACATCTTTAATGACTCTTGACATCATTTAGAGTAGAAATGATGAAAGAGACACATAAATGAGTAATCAGATAAGAAAAATAATCTTTGTGCATAAAATTCACTTAGTATGGGTATGGAGACCTTTCATGTATGTACCCTAGTTGAAAGTGGCTTTCCTTACCCTTAGATCTTGAGTTTAGATGAGATTTTCATAAGTTTTGATGGTCTTGGACTTGCCCTTGAACAAGGAGGGACTTGGATGAGAAATCCATGTTCTAGACGTCCTTATGGTGTAAAATAGCCTAAAGTATATAAGCTCTTGTCCTTGCAAACCAACCAAATGTATCTCTTCTCCTTTTCATTTATCATCTTTCTCAAACGGCTAAGGCAGAGCTCTGGAGCTCAGGAGAACGACCAACTAGTGCTAAGGTGAGGGGGAAACCATCCTCAAGCTCGAATTCATGGTGGAATTCTTCTTAAAAGGTTGCTTCTATGGTTAACTAACTTAGGTTTCTTGTTCTAGCCGACCATCCCCATCTTTTCCTTGGAGAATCACCTCTGGACAAGTTGTGGAGCTCAAGACACCATTATAGGCTTGAAGCTTGGAATCTTGGAGCTCTAGGAACAATGTTCTAAGGTGGGTTTTATAATTCTAAACTCCTAGCTTTATATACATGTTTCCGTTCTTGCAATTTATGCTTTAGTACTTCTTCTTCTACCTCCCTTCTTCCTTGCACCTTTGCAAGCAAAATGGTGGAGAAACCGACCTGAACAGAGGTTGAAGATGATGGGTGTGAATTCCTAGGTAGCTTTATCAACCGACCTTGGACCCTTTTGGTCCAAACGGTTGCAAACCGTTTAAGGTCAAACGGTTTCAAACCGTTTGATCTCAAACGATCTTGCAAGACCGTTTGGATCAAACCGGTCTCAAGACCATTTGATATAGTTGACCAAGGGACGACCGTTTGAGGGTCTGTTGGTAACATATTGAATTTCATTCCTACAAATATTCATAATCTAATTCTTAACCAATTGAGAGTTGAAGGCACTTCAACACCCTAAACCTAATCGGGCTGAAATTGTTGATTTCAAGTATAGATTTTGTTGAGTTTTGGGTTGAAGGACCCAAACGGTCTCAAGACCATTTGGGGATTCATCCAAACGGTCTCAAGACCTTTTGGTGACAACCCAAGACCGTTTGGACGTCTAGGGTTGAGATAATTTGAAGAATTGAGGGTCCAATTGCAGATAAGATGATGAATTAATAAAATTGCTGATTTTAGATCTAATTAGGGTTCAACCCTTATCCAACCGACTTGGTTTTTGGTCAAACTTTGGGAAAACGGTCTCAAAACCATTTGGAGGTCATCCAAACGACCTCAAGACCGTTTGAGCCAAGTTTGGGCCCAATTGGAGGTCAATTGATAGGTTCAACCTTGATTTGATTCACATTGATGAACATTGA
Organism: Alisma plantago-aquatica; assembly: GCA_963693085.1. NCBI lineage: Eukaryota > Viridiplantae > Streptophyta > Magnoliopsida > Alismatales > Alismataceae > Alisma > Alisma plantago-aquatica. Next base: position 546,668,115 of record OY856414.1, read on the forward strand.
TGATTATCCGTTTGAAACCCTAATTGAATTGGATTTAACCCCAATTGGCTTTCAATTGAGGGTCAATTTGGTGTCCAATTGATTGAGGCTCATCCTAATTAACTCAATTTGTAAGTGGTTTACATGGATTTGGATAACTGAGGGCTTCAACATACATAACCATAATCGATTGTAACTTTTGAACCTTGTTTGAGGTCCAAACGGTTTGAGCCCATTTGGACCAAACGGTCTCAAGACCGTTTGGACAAGACCGTTTGAGGCCAAACGGTCTCAAGACCATTTGGGGCCAAATGGTCTCAAGACCGTTTGGGCTCAAACGATCTCAAGGTCGTTTGGACCAATCGATCTCAAGTCGTTTTGACCAAACGGTTTCAAACCGCATAAGCATCAAACGGTTTGGAAGTCAACCTTCCCAAATGGTCAACACACCCAAACGGTCTCAAGACCGTTTGAGGTCAAACGGTGTCAAGACTGTTTGAGACCAAACGGTCTCAAGACCGTTTGGTGATTGAAGGTTGAAACCGTTTGAAGGTTTTCAAGGTTGTTTGTACTTGATCATTTGAAGGTGAAATTAGTTCAATGGTGATCTGATCTAAACCCTAATGGTAACCTAGAACATTAAGGGACTAAGTGACTAATGAATTGACCCATGATGGTGATCAATGGGGTAGTTTACCAAAATACCCTTGAGGGGTTCAATTGAGTAATACCTTGTTCTAATTAAACCCTAATCACATGATAGTGATGTTTTGGCTTATGATAGTCAATGAGGACTTGACCTAACCTGATCTAGAGTGGTGTAATCACCATATACTAGTAAGAGGAGAGAGAAAGTATCATAGGAGAGAGAAAGTACCCTTTTATGGTGGAAACTCAAGAAAAGTACCTTCAATACACATGAATATGCATGTTTAGGGTATGATCCACCTATGTGAGATCATGGAAACCCTAATTATGATAATTGATGAATCTTAATCTTATCTAAGGACTGTAATGATGTTGTTTCTCATACAAGATGATCTTATGAGATTAAATCACCATGATGTGAATAGTAAACCCTAATTCTAGGGTGATGACATGTAATGTGAATAATGAACCCTAATTGATGAAAATCAGGGAACCTAACTCTTGAAAGAGTAGGAAGATACAAATTCATTCAAATGAATTGTTTACTGTTATCAGTTGAACTAACCATGTAGGTTTCTATATAAGGATGATCATATCCAGGTAAGGATTATGATACTATATTCATTGAAAGCATGCTTTAGCTTTATGAAATAGTGAAATATCATCATGCCTTGTTAGTGGCATCTTATGAGATTGATGGGCTATGAGGGCCATGAATATCATCAAGGTCATGCTTAACAGATGACTTGTGATGAGATGATTAAGAAATGATAATTGATGTGAGTTAGACTTGTTACATTTAGTATTCTATTTTCATAGCTGCCATGCTAGTGATTAAATGTTTGAGAACATGTATGATGTTAAAAGAATACTGAAATGTACCTAACTAATCAAGTATAATCATACCATGTAGAGCCCTGATCATAGATCCATCATTGTCAGAGACCAAATGATGGTGAAATAGGTTTTCCCAAGGGAATTCCTGGAGCACATACTTTTGAGTATGTGGGGGAAATGGATGCGTAAATCCTTACATCCTAGTGTAGGAATTGATGTAGATGAATAATCCATCAACCCTTCACTATAAATCCAAACTAAGAGATGTACCACAAATCTCCCAAAGAAAAAACAAACACCGCATCGGTGAGAGATAAACAAGAAATCTTCCGATGACGAAGAGAGTACAGAACGCCACTGTAACTCTAAAATAGCGAAGGACCAGATTACCCTGGTAAGCTATAACAGCAGAGACACAAGATATCCTGCAAGCAATCCTCTTACTGACTGAGGAGGATGAGGTCATAAGAATCCGGCTCTTTTAATGACCTATGTATGATACCGATGCAACTTACTAGTGATCGGTTGGAGTATGAGGGGTATATCTCATCTCCACAGGGCATAATAATGTTTGTAAAACATAATCAGCCGCGTAGTATAATTGCTTAGTTTAAGCTACAAGATTCTTGAATGGTATTACATTGCATAGTAGATATGTTCTTCACCTTATCTATATGTTGATATTCTGCTTAATACCTCTCTGTTGTTGATTACTTTAAATTGCTTATATTGTTCTTTGACTTGCTATATAAACCTTCTAGTTGAGAGTTATAACTCTCGATGGGACAATTTGTACATTGTCTCACCCTGTAGACTTCAACTTTTAAGGTGGTCGTCAAAGACGGAGGAACCGGCCTAGGTGACCAATCCCAGTAGTAGCACCAGGAGCAGCAGTGAATCTTAGGTGGAGATACTGACTGCTGAGATAGTTGTTAGAAAGTCAGTCCTATGCTGTCTCTGTACTCTCAGGTCCTAGGAGTTGATGGTCTGAGATTTTGGTTTTATATCTTGAGATTTGTATCATGATGTATATAATTACTCAAGAAGTAATTATCAGAGATGTAAACAGTTTAATCCTTTTTCTATGAAAGAAGTTTTAAGGTTTCAAGCTCTTATCTCAAAAAGTTTTAATTTCCCGTGATTTTTGTCTTCCGCTGTTAATTGATTGCTTCCGCTAAGTTTAAATCGTATTTATATCGTGGTTTTGGAGATCGGAGCCCACAGAAATAATCAGTAGTACATGCACATGAACAATAATAAAACCATACAACACATGTTCACCATTCAACATATAATTAAAACATGAATTGATACATCATTTGATATTACATATTGAACAACAAACTTATACATATACATGTACTACCACTAAACTACAGGATCTTAAGACAACAGGTCCACATGTACATCAGCTCACCACACAAATCTCAACTATCATGGATCTTCAAGAACATGACCACAATCTAAACAAAAGATTACATGTGGTACACGTCAACACAATTTACAAGAATATTGTACTGAGTATGCCTATGTGTATGTTTTATACCTCTCATCATATCTTGGCAATAAGATAAAACTAATATACTTGGCAATAATAGAATAATATAAGAAAAGTGTATACTTGCACAAAGATATTCATTAGCAAAAGAGAACACATATTTTAAGCACATTTCCATCATATATCTCGTACATCTACCCCTAGGGCTTTGATGTTTTTAGGCCTTATGATCTACCCCTGAGGAGTTTGTGATCATTGTACATGTGATCTACCCCCTACGAGTTTGTGATCACTCTTAATGCACTGTACTACCAAAGAGTTTATTGCTATCATATGATGGATTAGATATTTTATGTTTCATGTGTTCATAGCAATAAGTATGGAAATTCAATCAACATATCATACAAGACAATCATTTCAATCAATACCATTTGCCAAGTCTTTACTACCATATAACATAACTATAATGTATAATAAGCCAAGAAAGAGGTAGTGGCGTACCTTCCAAAGAGATATCCTAATCATCACACATATTCCTGATGTCAACTACATCTTTGCTAAACCTGATCAAGACAAGATCACATACTATCATCAGGTTCTCATCATCTTACATCTCATCTTAACCCTAATCGTATCCTTTTTAGGGTTTACTTAACTCATTAGGATATTCTCATCATTACTTGCATTCTTGTCTTAGAATTATCATACTGATGTCATTTTCCAGATTATGGTTCATTATCTAAACATTAGGTTCCATATCCTTTTTGTGCACATTTTAACCTTAGGTTACATCATTAACCTAAATTAGGGTTTTAAACCATGTATTAAGGGTCAACTTCATATAACATGGATTTCATGTATAAATGTTATATGGTAGTAAAGACTTGGCATATGGTATTGATTGAAATGATTGTCTTGTATGATATGTTACTTGAATTTCCATACTTATTGCTACCAAAGAGTATGAGATGATGCATTATTCCCTCAGGTGGAAAATGCATGGATATATAATGGAAAATGTGCTTAAAATATGTGTTCTCTTTTGCTAATGAATATCTTTGTGCAAGTATATGCTTTTCTTATATTCTTCTATTACTGCCAAGTATTAGTTTTATCTTATTTCCAAGATATGATGAGAGGTATATAAAAGACATGTAGGCATACTCAGTACAATATTCTTGAATATTGTGTTGACGTGTACCACATGTAATCTTTTGTTTAGGTTGTGGTCATGTTCTTGAAGATCCAGGATAGTTGAGAGTTGTGTGGTGAGTTGATGTATAGGTGGACTTGTTGTCTTAAGATCATGTAGTTTAGGGGTAGTACATGTATATGTATAAGTTTGTTTTTCAATATGTAATATCAAATGATGTAACAATTCATGTTGTAATTATATGTTGAATGGTGAACATGTGTTGTATGGTTTTATTATTGTTCATGTGCATGTACTACTGATTGTTTCCTTCTAGCTCCCTTGATTTTCTTCTTCTTAGCCTAGTGTGTGGTGTTTAAATTGGAATGCTCACTGAGGTGAGGTTTCAATTTGAACGTCACACATCTGATTAAGGTTTAGAAAATCCTGGGACGTCACAGCTGGATTTTGATCAGATTGTTGAGGGAGGCCCTGACGTTTGGGCCTGCAGCTTGCAATTATTGGGACTCTTGTTCATCCTATTATCCCTAGGCATGAAATCTCTTATACACCTTTATCCATTCCCCATGGATGGTTGACGATCATGGATCTCTGGCTACTGCTATGTGTTGCCCTACACCAACCTTGTGGTTGAGCAGACTAGGCCCAAACCACCTGTGCTCGTGTGGCAGTGTAGCATGAATGAGCTCGTCGATGGGGCTCGAGTTAGGATCATAGGTGGCTATGGAGGTTGAAAGCCAGTCATCAAGGCTGGTGGAAGTCCCACAGACTCGTAGTCCTCACTGGATTCACCCAAGTTGTAATGGAAAAGAGATGCTTAAAAGGCCCTTGTTGTAAGGACCCTGACTTGAGTTTTTCGGTAACCCTATTTGCTTTGGCTTAATTATGAACCTTGCTCTAATCTTTTGAGATGTAATTAGGGCTTGTGGTGTGCTTAAGTTTCCAGTTTGAGCTTGTTTGGAGGTTTCTTGTGCTTTCTATGCTAGTTTTGGTACAAATTGCAATTTACCCAATATATGGTGTTGATGTGCAATTTGCCAACTCTAGAGTGTTCCCTCTCTTTCTTGACATCATATAGAGGAGAGATAAATAGGAGGTCACCTTGTTTGAGCTATGGTTGAGGACTTGACACATTAAGGGTGATTAGGGTTTCCATGCATGTTGGATGTCTCGACCCAAGAGTTTGTTGGGTTGTCTCTACCATGGTTCGTAACCTAGGTTTGTTTTGGAGGGTTTCATGTTTGATACACCTCCTCTAGAGTGTAGGATTATGACCTATATAGTCTAGGGAGGTCTTGAGTCAAGATGGATGACCTAGCACGTGTTGTCTCGATCTAGTGTTGATGGTGGTACCTTGTCTAGACCTAAATGGTGGTGTCGCGACCATGGGAGGTGCCACATGGATGGTCGTGATTGTGATCATGTGGGTTGACGTAGTGGTTGAAACACTACATAGAGTGTATCACCATGTCTTTCATGTCATGTTTGAGTGGTTTCATGTTGGCCTTTTTAGTGGACTAGTGCCCCTTGGGTCCCCTAGCATGTTGACACCTCACCCTTTGCTCTCTCCCTCATCCTTCATCTATATAACCCCTTAAATTCCCTTGTTAGCAACCCTTTCTGACATCTATCTTCTTCCTCCTTCTTTGCTTGTCCTTGGTGCATGGTGGAGCAAGGAGGTTTGTCCTTGGAGATTGGGTGATCAATCTCCTCTTGCATGTAGTGGTGGTGGTGATCCAAGCTCATCTTCCATCCTTGGTAAGTGTTTGTCTTCTAAGTTGATGTTTCTTTTGATCTCCTACCTTCATCTTGTTCTATTTCTAGGCCCTAGACCATGGTTATTCCATGGTGGTCATTTTGGAAGAGAAACTCTTCATCACAAGGGTCATAGACCATGTCTTGACAAGGTAGACCCAAGTGTGAAGAGGATTTCTCCGCTCTTTCCCTATTTCTCTTTTGGTTCGGCCAAGATCTTATTTGCTTCTTTTTTTGGGCTAGCTTTGACCTTTGTGTCTTCTCCTTCTTGAGGTGCTCTTGTGGCTGACTTTGGATCTTTTGGTGAAGCTTCTTCAACCCTTGGATCATGTGCTTGGAGCTCTTAATCTTGAAGTTTGGAGTTCTTGGTGGTGATCATCTTAAGGCGGGTTATATAACACTAAATGTACTCTATCATTGCACTTATTTATACATTTTGTTTCTGAACTCTCTCTCTTAAGTGCTTCTTCTTCATGTTAGTACATAATGTTAGACCCTAGAGTTTGTTTGGTAGAATTATCTTTCTTGGTTTGAAAGAAATATGAAACCCTAATCTTTTTGTACCCAGTTTAGTAGATAATGTGTTATGAAGGTTTTTCACTATGTCTTGCACTTTATCTTTCTCTCATGCATGGTGTTTGTGTACCTAGAGGTTTAAGGGATGTTAGGTTTGGTTTTGGTTATCTTGAGCATGGTTTTCTCTTCCTTGGATAAGGTTCTTCCTTGGTAGTTTCTTGACCTATGACTTAGGGTCTTGGCAACCATTTGTATGTGGCCTTTTCTTAATGATAACTATAGTTTCACCCTTGGTTTTAGTTCTATTTTGGTGACCTAGATGTCAACTTTGGGTGTGGTCGTGACACTTTCCTCTTGATGGTCATGACCTAGATAGCCTTTGGTCGAGATACCCCTTTGTGGTTGAGTTTTACCTAGTGATGATAGGTTGAGACACTTGGCATGTGGAGGCTCAGTTTCCCTTGGTGTTGGGGCTTTATTCCTGCTTTGTTTGGATTCAGATGCCCTCTAGTATGATGGGTTGCAACCATGAGGGTCTTAGGTCATGACATATGTTGGTAGTCGAGACAGTTTGGTCGAGATATTTTGGACAAGATGGAACCCTTGGATCATGTGCTTGGAGCTCTTAATCTTGAAGTTTGGAGCTCTTGGTGGTGATCATCTTAAGGCGGGTTATATAACACTAAATGTACTCTATCATTGCACTTATTTATACATTTTGTTTCTGAACTCTCTCTCTTAAGTGCTTCTTCTTCATGTTAGTACATAATGTTAGACCCTAGAGTTTGTTTGGTAGAGTTATCTTTCTTGGTTTGAAAGAAATATGAAACCCTAATCGTTTTGTACCCAGTTTAGTAGATAATGTGTTATGAAGGTTTTTCACTATGTCTTGCACTTTATCTTTCTCTCATGCATGGTGTTTGTGTACCTAGAGGTTTGAGGGATGTTAGGTTTGGTTTTGGTTATCTTGAGCATGGTTTTCTCTTCCTTGGATAAGGTTCTTCCTTGATAGTTTCTTGACCTATGACTTAGGGTCTTGGTGACCATTTGTATGTGGCCTTTTCTTAATGATAACTATAGTTTCACCCTTGGTTTTAGTTCTATTTTGGTGACCTAGATGTCAACTTTGGGTGTGGTCGTGACACTTTCCTCTTGATGGTCGTGACCTAGATAGCCTTTGGTTGAGATACCCCTTTGTGGTTGAGTTTTACCTAGTGATGATAGGTTGAGACACTTGGCATGTGGAGGCTCAGTTACCCGTGGTGTTGGAGCTTTATTCCTGCTTTGTTTGGATTGATATGCCCTCTAGTGTGATGGGTTGCAACCATGAGGGTCTTAGGTCATGACATATGTTGGTAGTCGAGATAGTTTGGTCGAGATATTTTGAACAAGATGGAACCCTTGGATCATGTGCTTGGAGCTCTTAATCTTGAAGTTTGGAGCTCTTGGTGGTGATCATCTTAAGGCGGGTTATATAACACTAAATGTACTCTATCATTGCACTTATTTATACAGTTTGTTTCTGAACTCTCTCTCTCAAGTGCTTCTTCTTCATGTTAGTACATAATGTTAGACCCTAGAGTTTGTTTGGTAGAGTTATCTTTCTTGGTTTGAAAGAAATATGAAACCCTAATCTTTTTGTACCCAGTTTAGTAGATAATGTGTTATGAAGGTTTTTCATTATGTCTTGCACTTTATCTTTCTCTCATGCATGGTGTTTGTGTACCTAGAGGTTTGAGTGATGTTAGGTTTGGTTTTGGTTATCTTGAGAATGGTTTTCTCTTCCTTGGATAAGGTTCTTCCTTGGTAGTTTCTTGACCTATGACTTAGGGTCTTGGCGACCATTTGTATGTGGCCTTTTCTTAATGATAACTATAGTTTCACCCTTGGTTTTAGTTCTATTTTGGTGACCTATATGTCAACTTTGGGTGTGGTCGTGACACTTTCCTCTTGATGGGCGTGACCTAGATAGCCTTTGGTCGAGATACCCCTTTGTGGTTGAGTTTTACCTAGTGATGATAGGTTGAGACACTTGGCATGTGGAGGCTCAGTTACCCTTGGTGTTGGGGTTTATTCCTGCTTTGTTTGGATTCAGATGCCCTCTAGTGTGATGGGTTGCAACCATGAGGGTCTTAGGTCCTGACATATGTTGGTAGTCGAGACAGTTTGGTCGAGATATTTTGGACAAGATGGAACCCTGACCCGAGTGTCATGGGAGTGACATGATCTAAGGGTTGGTTGCAACATGGAGCATGGTGGGAGGTTGCGACCTATGTGGTTAAGTCGTCAATATAGGGTGATGGTAGGTGGTTATGAAGCACATATGAACACTTAATGATGTTCAAATATTTATGATCATAAGTCACATATTGTAACGTCCCAGTATTTAAGGCCTCAGATAAGATGGTCTTAAAAGGAATGATTGGACTACCCATATCACTAAGGTGTACCTCCTTTTCCGAGAGCCCATCACTAAAGAACTCCATAGTTAAATGTGCTTAGCTTGGAGTAGTACTAGGATGGGTGACTAGACGGGAAGTTGATCCTGGCTTGCACATGAGTGAGATTAAAGTGCATAGTTAAGGCTAGTGGTGGTCTGTGGGGCCAGTCGTCATTCTTGAAACTCTATTAGAGCCTTGGGCAGTGAGCCCGGGCATTACAAATGGTATCAGAGCAAATTCCCCTCTAGTAGGTGGGGTCCACATGGGCATGTGGCATGCCAGACTTGAGTTGTATGGTCCAGGCATGTGGGAAAGGGTTGTCCATGGTGATGTAGCCACCCTTACGCTGGTATTCCGTGATCGGGAGCTGGGTGTCCATGGGCCATGTTGGGTCTGCACTAAAATGGGGAAATATTATAAGGCCATATAGTTGAGCCTTGACGAGGACATCAAGAGTCTAAGTGGGGGAGATTGTAACGTCCCAGGATTTGAGGTCTCGGATAAAATGATCTTAAAAGGAATGATTGGACTACCCATATCACCAAGGTGCACCTCCTTTTCTGGGAGCCCATCACTAAAGAACTCCATAGTTAAGCGTGCTCAGCTTAGAGTAGTACTAGTATGGGTGACCAGACGGGAAGTTGATATTGGCTTGCGCGTGAGTGAGATTAAAGTGCGTAGTTAAGGCTAGTGGTGGCCTGTGGGGCCAGTCTTCATTCCTGAAACTCTACTAGAGCCTTGGGCAGTGAGCCCGGGTGTTACACATATATTATTGTTTGGAATGTTATCTAATCTACCTTAATGTTGTTTTCTAACCCTAATATACTCCTAGATAGTGGAAGGTGATGATTTTAGGGTTTATGGTTGAACATAGATTTGTAAACCCTAATAGGCTATAAAGGAAACAACCCTAATAATGAACAACTAGTCTTGCTTATTTCTCTATCAAGGAAGGATTATGATGTTATGTGGTTATCTCACTCTTCCTTATCTAACCACACAGGTTTTATGATCTTGGTAATCATACCCAGTGTATTGTATGGTGATTATGATATGACATAGGTTGAATATGCCCATGTGCGGCATGTTGAGTAACTTGTGATACATGAATAATGTGAATGGGTCCTATGACCTGACAATGACTTGTTGCAATATATGAGATGGCTTTTCCCAATGATGAGTTAAGGGATTTCTAACCCATGATATATGGTCTTGTTGATGATGGAAATAATACATGCATCTTATGGTGTTAGTGTGACAAGATTACACCCTATACGTTTTATATTATATGGAGTTGTGTCATGCCATTACTTTATAGAACTTATCTTAGCTTTGTACATTATAACTTGATTGATGTTAAAATGCATTTAAATAGACTCAACTAATCAAGTGGAACCTAAATATGTAGTTCTTCCCTATGCCATAGATCCATCTCAACATCAACACTTGTTGGATGGTGAAATGGGCTTTCCCTTAGAGGAAGCTTGGAGTCATATACTGTTGAGTATATGTGAGAGACCCCTAACCTTGCTCAAAGTATTGAACACACTTAACTATCATAATTTAATGTTTACAACCTTAATCTAACCTTGTGATATACTTTGAAATCACAATACAAGCTTAAGTTTCAAGTTTGGTCCAATTTAGACACAGTTTGTGCAAGTTATACAATTTTATGCACATTTTGGACATTTCTACGATTTACCCAATTGAGAGGTTTTCTTTGCAATTTATCACTTTTATTATATTCTTTGGATTTTATCTCATCATTCTTGAGCTTTTTGAGCCATGGGGCACCTATTTGAACCTTGTTTTGGAGGTGTTTTCCTCAATGGTATTTTAGGGTTTACCCCTTTATGGATGAGGTACCTTTAAGAGCTATCAAGCAAATGGTTTATTTTCTTTGCTTGTAAAATCAAGAAATGAGGGATAAGAAGGTATCCATGGATGGTGGGTCAGCTGCTTGTGTGGATGCTTGTATATCCTTGATAGTTTAAGGCCATGGATGCATGGAGAGCTTTTTAGACATGTCATGCTTCTTCTCTCCCTTGTCCTAGATCTTTATATATCTATTTTGAGCTCCCAAATGAAAGTTTTTATTTACACCACTTCTCTCCTTCTAAGAACCTTGTTCATTATTTATTTATCTGTGGAGGACCTTTCTTGGTGGAAGCTCCTAGGGTTTTATTTTGCTCTCTTTTAGGGTTTAAAAAGCTTCCTTCTAGTGATCTTGACCTAAATGAGTAAGAATCCCCTTCCTTCCTCCGTCTCTTTCTCTATTATCATTCCTCTTACCTTTCTCCAGGTCAGAACCTTGTTGTTTCATGGTGGAAATTGCTTTAAAGCTCTAACCCGACCTTTCTTTCTCCTTATGCTTAGGGTTTTCTCATTTGATGAAGAAAGGTGCTAGATGGATGAGTTCACAGCTTATTCTTGGATTTTCTACCCTAACTGCTCATGTTTTCTTTTGTTTGGGATTTTATCTTCTAATTAGAGGCAAGTTTTATAACTTGCTCCACGTTTATTGTTTACCATAAGCTTACTAGCTCATGTTCTTACTTTTAAACGATGATCCATGCACTAAAAAGCTATGCTTGACTTGGATTTCGATTTTTATAATGTTCCCTATTTTGATTTCAGTTTTATATGAACCTATGATCCATGTGTACATTATTTCTAATGTATACTATCACTTGGATTAGGTTGGCTGGACAACTGATGGTTCTAAACACCTGTCTACCAATGGTCAATTTTAGGGTTTAAAGTTGATTTCTTCTATAAACACATGACTCAATGGTGGTACAATTGCAACAACTGATGGTGTTGTCTTCATGAAAATTGATGGTGGTGACCAAGGATGTCAACTAACATTCACCCCTTAGGTCAGGTGTTTGCCTAATTAGAAGCTTAGTGATTAATAATTAAGTACCCTAATGATGTTATCAATCAATGGTGATATTAGTTTGATATTCGATGGTGATTAATGAATATAGTGTTGATCTAACAACCTATGGTTACTTAATGGTCATTGTTGATGGTGTATCAGGTCTTCAAAACCTATGGTGAGTTAAACATGTAGTTGTAGCATCAATTAAGCCTTAAACCAATGGTTTCTTGGGTCATTTGATGCAATGGTCGGACCTATACTCCAATTGATGGTTTTGATATATGAACTTGACCTAATGGTTAAGACCTAATGTTTCTTCATCCAATAAATTGGAATTATTACTAAATGTAATATGCTGGTCCTAATAAAGTGATTTAAATGGTTTCCTTTATGAGATCAACTTAAGAAGCTCATTTACTAACGGCTTGTTTTAAATAAACAATCGCTTGTGGGTTTTACCCTACTCTCAATGGAACTTTTTATGTTGTTAATCAAGGGATGTCTAGGGTTAGATGGTGACTCTTTCTAGAGCACAAATCAATGACTTCGTAGGTGGTTTTTTCAATATGTTTACTTATGTAAACGACCAATGGCTTTACCTTTTCAACATTTAATAGTTAGAAGTCGATGTCTCAATATTCCCATTGTTTTGGGAGAATTGTGTAGTGTAATGTTATGATTCTGATGATGAGAATTTGATGGTTCAATGCCTTAAACTTGTAGTCTTACCCTTTCCCTCATACGATTATGATTTATAATCACCATAATGAATTAATGGGTAACCCTAATGAGGTATAGCTTGTGATACCCAGCTTTAATAAAACTAAATGATGGTAATTGGGTATGAATAGTCCTAGAATGATTAATACAATCATGGAGTATTGTCTTATTGTTGTTGAAACTCTAGTATGCTATAACTTGATGGCTATACCTTGATTTATGTATGGGTTCATACTTGAGAATGGTATGGAATGTGATAGTGATGCTTCACCTTATGTATCCATGATCCAATGGGGATTCCATGAGTTAGGATTTGGGTATAAGTGTTGATTAGTAATATTAATATAATTTATCTTGTTGAACCTAACTCTAATGCAAATAGATAAATATGAATATTCATGTTTTACATTATGATATGATGTAATGATGGTGAAATAACCTCCTTCATATGATCATAACATTAATATGTTAATTGGTGGTTATCATAGCCACATGGTTGATACTTTCTTATGCTAAACATGTGCATTATGAATATGATGAGGGTTAATCATATCTTGATTCCTTGCATGTTGATGTAATAAAGGAATGTTCTTAATGTTAATATAACCCTACTATGATGGTTTATGAATATCTCCTAGCTCATTAATATAATATTGTGTTGATCCGGTGTATTATATGTAAGTGTTGTTGAGCCTTGTTATAAGGCATGCAAAGATAATGATGATCTTGTAGGGAATAGTATGATGGTCTTAATGACCTTTGGGCATGATTGAGCCCAAAATGAGGTGTATTCCTCGTATGTTGATAATGGTTGATACCCTGTGATATTGTGAAAATGATTTATATCTTGTGATATTATGATGACAAGTGCAGTCGCATGAATGGCAAGTGAATAGAATCATGTAATGATGAGATCATGAACAATATGTCTCATATGTTTTATATCTTTTGAAATTATTATATAGCAATATTTACTAGAAGTGAAATAGGGTTTGTATATCCATTTGTTTAATGCAGCCTTAATTCACCCAGTTGGAAATAATTAATCAAGTGAAATTATAATCATGTAGTGCCATGTGCCATAGATCTATCTGAGTGTCAGAATTTGCTAGATGGTGAAATGAGTATTCCTAAGGGAAACTCGGAGCACATACTATTGAGTATGTGGGGTTCTTGTCATCCTGAATCCAAGTGTTTAGGTGGGGATGACTACAGTCATACCTAGCCCTTAGTTTGAGAACATTTGTAGTCATGTCTCGGTGATTATATATGTGATGAGATTGGAGGACAACTGTGGTTGTACCTCAGATGGTAGGGTATGTGTACCCACCTCCTTACACTAGTGTTGTAACCTATACCAAGGACGGACTAGGCTATTAGCAACTTGACCTTATGTGTCGCTGTGGTGGACCCATACTGACTGGGGGCAGAGAAGATCTTAGGAGTTTGGCTCTTCCTAGATCTTGTATGACATTGATTTTGACTTAGCAGTGGTCAGTTGGATTTTGAGTGGTAACCTCAAATTCCTCAGGGCATAATAAAAGATGTAATATGTCCATCTAGAAAAGTTAATTAGGGTTATACATGACGCTTTATATTGGATGATAACCCTTGTTGTTCTTTGTACATAGAAATGATGTTTAATTCATTAAAAGATAGTAGATATTCTTATGTTGTAGGTATGCTCATGTTATAAATGTGTACATATGATAGTCATGTTTAAGTTGATAGAGATATTGTTACTGTTGGCTATGATTATGAAATTGGTTATCACATGTTGTTAGCTATGCTTATATTTCTAGCTATGCCATTGTAACTAGAGATGCCTATACTGCTAATCATGCTTATGGAAATTGTTATAACCCCAATTTTTGGGTTCAAATAGTGAGAAATGTAATTTCTCATATTAAAGCTAATTGAACAAATAATGATATGATTTGTTTTGATTAAATGGATTCCTTTCACAATAGCCTTGACTGGTTGCGTTTTGGGCTTTGTTGGCTATTGGGCCCAAATACCGAGGAAATTCAATTAGTAAATGAATAATCGAAATTTTAAGAAAAGAAATATGTGGAAACCTCTAGAAGGCAAATCCAAAGAGGATTTCATGCCTCTTGGGTTCCTTGGGTACCAAGGAGTCCAAGGTTACAAAAAGGAAGCAATAAGAAAAGAAAATGGTAACTAAGTATTTCTTTATTAAGAAATAAATTGAAAATAATGGTAATATGTGGAAAGCAAGTAAAAAGAGAAATAAATGAGTCTTCCTTTGTGGGATTTCGTATCCCAAGGATTCCTAATAATAAAAGGGATACCAATGAGGAAAATAAAGGAGAAATAAAGGAAAATCCTCAAAAAGGAGATATTTTAATAAGAAATAAATACAATATGAGAAATTGACTTTTAAAAAGAAGATAAAGGCAAACCAATATTCCCCAATGTGGGAATCCGTGCCTTGAGTTTTTTTGAGGTCCAAGGGACCCAAAATAACGAGATGATTGCAAAGTGGAAAGAGAAAATAGCAAATTTGCAAAATAAAAAGATAATGAGATACATTATTAGTGAATTTGTGATATTGATAAAAAGAAAGTATCTTCCTATTAAATGAAAATAGAGTTAATGCCTTTGGAATAAAGGGCAAATAAATAAAGAATAAAAGGAGTTATTTTCGAATTCCTAATGTCTAAAGAAGAAAGAAGACTAAGGAAATAGGAGAGAGAGAGAGAGAGAGAGAAAGGGAGAGGCTTGCTTATCATGAAAGGAATAGAATTCCTAATAGGAGGGAACTTGTTCCCTCTTAGATAGGCCTCCTAGGGCGAGGGTTCCTCCCCTATAAGAGGGGTAGACCCCCTGGATCGAGCTCCAGAGAATCCCAAGAATTCCTCTCTATCACCCATCGTCTCCTTACGTATAAACTCCAGTTACAAGAGGAAGAGTTATCCTTGGAAGGACGGGAGCAGATAGGAGCCAACGGAGGTTTCTGCTGGTAGCCGGATGCTCCACGACTCTGGGGGTTGCTTTATCATCAGAGCCATGCCTTGATCTACTCACGACGGCAGCCATAGACCCGCAGCACCTGCTGCAGGTCGTATGTTTTTTCTGCCCAAAACATCCGCGTGGGCCGCGACCTGGGCGACTCCCTAGGTGCGCCTCATGGTAGCGGAGCTAGGGCGGCCAACGGCGGTGATCCCCGAGCTCTGGAGAGGGAGAGGCGCGCCCGCAAAGACTGCAGAACGGCGCCTAGGGCGGCAGCCCTCGACCTGCCCAAGGTTGAAGGAAGGAGAAGCATGATGGACGATACTACCCTTCGATGGATACAAAGCAATCCACTTAACCCGGGGCTATTTCAGTCTTTTCGAAATGTTCTCAAAGAAGGCAATCCGCGTTGCATGGGCTAGGTGACGTGGCATCGTGCCATTGGCTCAAACAGGTAATTCATACAAAATTCATATCTCGAGATTCGTAACTCCGATTAGGATAAGTGATATATGAATTTTGATCAGAAAAATGCAAGGAATCCAATAAAAATATAATTGGAGCCTGGTTATGCTTGCAATTCGAAAAGTAATAAAAGTTAGCAACTTTAATGTATTAATGGTAAAGAAACCCTACTTTGATATGATTAATGTGATTAATAGGGTTTAATGAATCATTAGGGTTGATATTAACCTGTTAGATTTAAAAAGGAACATTGAGTTCAAAAAGGAAGAACTTTGCACATGATTAGTTTAATTTAGAGTTTATATGCTTGAAATTGGAAAAAAGTACATAAAGTTATCATATTTACTGGGTTAATTAGTGAAAAACCCTTGAATTTGATGATAGTTGAATATAGTGATGTTCTCTGAATGTTTAGAACAAATAGTAACCTGTGGATAATAAAAGGATGATAATTGCACATAATTGGCTTAAATTAGGGTTTCATATATCTAAGTTTGCATTAATGGGCTTAGAAACCCTAATTTAGGAAGATATGCCTTCTAATAATTTAATTGTGAAAATACATGAATAAGGCAATGTTATGTTGTTAAAAATCCAATTTGAGTACCAAAGATCTTTAATGTGAATTATTTGGATAATTAGTGCTTCCTATTGTATAAAAGAGGAAATAGTGATAAATATGGTTCATAAATGTGAGTTGAATTATAATGAAATATGATTTGTCAATTTGAAAGAAACCGAAGGTGATAATTAGCCTTAATGTTGTGGATATGACCTAAAAGGATAAAGATAATAGTTTTAGTGTAAAAGAAACATATTAGACTTAATTGACATGTAATTGTGCATATGATGCAGAAATTAGGGTTTGTGAACTAAAAGAGCATTAAAAGTGATAAATGCATAATGAAGGCTAAAACCCTAATAACACCCTAGAGTTGGCTTAGAAATCATAAGGTGGAATCCAAGTTGATCTTGTGGATGTTTGAATAAAATAATGACACTTGAATGTTATGCATTATTTTCAGGATATTGTTGATTGCCTGTTAATTGTGTTGAATGTTAATGCATGGACATCAAGTTACTATGGATCAGGTATGTGGTTACGATTATGAATAACCGCTTTAGGTTTTCCGATGGATTCCCGGATGTTTAATCGTGTTGAATGAAACTAAACTGTTGAATGTTTATTTCTTTCATGCAAAGTATAAAGCGACTATGACTATTACATAATGTATATGCCTTCTAGCTCAATCCTTGATTCCCTCTGTGTCGTAATGGTTGACCTGATAAAAGACTACCTAGAGGGTAGGTACATCAGGTCATGAATGACTTTAACTACCTAGAGGGTAGGGTCATGAATGACTTTGACTACCTAGAGGGTAGGGTCATGAATGACTTTAACTACCTAGAGGGTAGGGTCATGAATGACTTTGGCTGCCTAGAGGGCAGGTCCATCAAGTCACCTTATAGAGGTACCATGTAAGTCCTAAAGGGACAACACAGAGTTGGGAAAAGATGGATGGAGTAGTTTGGCTTAAAATGTAATCTTGGTTGTTAAATGATTAATTGAATGATTACATGATTATCATAGTTGCACGATTATCTGTTTCCCCCACATACCAGCTTCGGCTGACCGACGTTTTGTTTGTCGGCGTTTTAGGTACAATGAAAAGAACAAACAGTAAAGTGGCACATGTGATACGAAAAGGGAATTAAAGTATAAAGGAGGATTAGATAGGTTAGTATCGGTGTGGATAAAAGTTTAGAGATCATGTTTTCAAAAGGTATGTAAAGAAAAATTTTATTACCATTTTCAGTATAGTCTGTTAGAATTTGATAATTGTTTATGGTTATATGTCGAACCTTTGATCCGAGATTAATGGATGCGGCTCAACCTCTTGGTCTCCCTTAATTGGGGGTTATCGGGAGGTGGGGTCGTAACAGAAATAGTTGTACTTATATTATTAGCTCTACTTATGATGTTGATATGTTCAACTTGTTAGACATGTTGTTGTTGTTAGCTATGCTTATGATACTAGACTTATTCATGGTGTTAGAGATGCTCATGCTACTAGACTCCTTATACTATTAATAGGGATATGAGAATTGTGACGTCCCCGGATTTTCTAAAACTTAATCTGATGTGAGACGTCCAAATTGAAACCCTCACCTCAGCGAGAATCCCAAGTTAAACATCCCACACTAGACTAAGAAGAAGAAATTCAAGGGAGTCAGAAGGAAACAATCAGTAGAACATGTACATGAACAATAATAAAACCATACACACATGTTCACCGTTTAACATATAATTACAACATGAATTGTTACAACATTTGATATTACATATTGAATAGCAAACTTATACATATACATGTACTACATTCTAAAACAACAGGATCTTAAGACAACAGGTCCACCTGTACATCAGCTCGCTACACAACTCTCACTATTCTGGATCTTCAAGAGCATAACCATAACCTAAACAAAAGATTACATGTGGTACACGTCAGCACAATATTTCATGAATATTGTACTGAGTACGCCTACGTGTCTTTTTATATACCTCTCATCATATCTTGGCAATAAGATAAAACTAATACTTGGTAGTAACAGAAGAATATAAGAAAAGTGTATACTTGCACAAAGGTATTCATTAACAAAAGAGAACACATATTTTAAGCTTATTTTCCATCATATATCTCATACATCTACCCCTAGGGCTTTGATGTCTTTTCAGGCCTTATGATCTACTACCAAAGAGTTTGAGATCATTTTACGTGTGATCTACTACCAAAGAGTTTGAGATCTAACACATGTGATCTACTACCAAAGAGTTTGAGATCACTTCAATGCACTGTACTACCAAAGAGTTTAGTGCTATCATATGATGGACCATATATCTTATGTTTCATGTGTTCATAGCAATAAGTATGGAAAAGCTCAAGCAACATAACATACAGGAACAATCATTTCAACCAATATCATATGCCAAGTATTTTACTACACATATATCACAAGCATATTGTATAATAAGCCAAGTAAGAGGTAATGGCGTACCTTCCAAAGAGATATTCCTAATCACACATTCCTCATGTCATCTATATCCTTGGTCAACCCTGATTAAGACAAGACCATGTATTATCATCAGATTCACATCATCTTGCATCTCATCTTTACCCTAATTACATTCATTAGGGTTTCACTTAGTTTATTAGGATATGTGCATTATTACTTGTATTCTAGTCTTATGATTGTCTCACTGATGTCATATTCCAGATTATGATTCATTATCCGAACAGTATCTTCCATAGTATTTTTGTGCACATTAATTAACCCTAGGTTACACCATTAACCGAGATTAGGGTTTAAAACCATGTATTAAGATTCATCTTCATATAACATGGATTATGTTCATCATTATGATCTCATAATTAATATTGAGGTTCCATATACTGATATGAGCTTATTCTGTAAATTTCAACATTTATTAAGCATGTATGTATTTATTGCATTATCTTTAGGGTTATTGGCCCTAATTAAACATATTAAGCAAATTATATAATTTCGTGCATCAACATGATCATCACTGACATCAGGTGCACTATAAACATTATTATGGAGTTACTGGCATTTTTCCATAATTTTAGGCCAACGTTTGATATTTATTATCCATCAATTAAGTATTTCACAACTAATAAGATATCACTGATAATTGTGCATCAAAAGCCTGATGTGATGGTTTCATATTATTCTACACATTTTTCTGAGAATTTTGGTACCTTATTTGTAATTTTCTGATAAGCATGCTAATTGTTATGATTTATACAAAAACTAATCATTTTTAGGATTTCCGAGTTTATTACCTTGTCCTGGCCAATCGGCCGTCGCCACGTGGCCTTAAGGGCAAGCGCAGCTCTCACTTGGGCTGGCCAGTTTGTGTCTGGTTTGGAGCTGGTTCAGATCGGTTCAAGGTTTGGCTTGGAGGGCCGATCTTCCCTTTCTCCTTATCTGTTCCTCGCTCGCGAGTCCCTAGCGGGGCTCTATTTCACGGAGCTGCCGCCGCGCGGCTTGGCTCTGGCGAGGGATCGGTAGCAGCACTCTCCTCCGAAGGTCCTTCTAGCACCTCCATCAGGTTCGTGCTTCCCTCTAGGAGCTCCGCGGCTACAACTCTTCCTCGATTGGGCCTTGGATCCCTCAGACAATGAGGGCGCCGCCGCCAAGCCATGGCATGGCAGAGCAAAGGGGCGGATTGCCTCTGCTCTAGGCCTTCCACCTGAAGCTGCCAAAAGCATCGCCTGGTCTCCCTTGACTCGGTCGAGGCCTTTGCTCACAGCGAGCAGCCCTCCTTGCAGCCCGTCGAGATCCATCTTCGTGGTCGGCCGGGTTGAGCTGGCTTGCTACCAACCACTGCGGGAGGTCATGGGGTGATGGGGTTGGATTCCCCTAGACCCTATCTTCCTTTCCCTTCTCTCCTCTTCCTCTAATCTACCCTCAGCCTCCGTATCCCCATCCCACCCAGCACCTTCTCTGTGCGGTGGAGAGGGCTGTGAATGGGAGAGCTCGTTCTCCCCACTCTCTTCGTCAAACGAGTCACTCAGGGTATCAAACGGTTCGTGAAGGGGAGGCGAATCCCACTCCTAAGCTACTTTTCCCCATCGTCCCACGACCTGGTTGATCGTGGCGTCGTGGCTGGACAAGCCAAGCTGGCAGTCTAACTGCAAGGTTGAAGATGATATCTGTGTCGTTGGTTCTTCATATGCGGCTGAGATAGATCCTACCCAAAGCCAGATCTGTGGCTTCTCCCTTGCAAGGACCACAGCTGTCCGATTAGATATCCAAGGTCAGAGGAAGGGCCACACATCCGGCTCTAAGCAAAAAGGGGTGTGACATTCTCATTAAACAACAACTTAGGTCGAAATTACATCAATATGCACATTATTTCATGATATTCAAACTTAAATAACTCCCTCTTGGAGCATCCAAATGCCACCAAATTTTAACCATGGATTTCCTACCACTCAAGCTACCTTCTACTCAAATTTGGTGCCAAAACTCAATTGTTAGGTCATCCAATTAAATTCCTCAAGAAGGCATTAAAAGAGATGTCTGAATCATTATATCAACATCAAACAACACTCGACTTTACTAAAACATTTGGGATTCTCAAAACAACTCACATGTATGACTTCACTTGTGTCATTGGATGATCAAGGACTCCAAAAGTCCACTCTATCACATCCTACACACCTTAAAAGATATTTCGTCCTCGAAATTAAAGCAAAAACCACTCTGTCACAAGAATAGTTCGGCTAATGAAGATAGTTATTATTTGCTCCTTTATATATTTTTTTCATCATTAGTGTTTTTGATCTTATTTGTTATATATGATTAAACTGTTTAAATTTTCTCATTACCTAAAAATGTTGGAATCAATAAATGTTGTTGGAAGTTATATCTCTTGTTGGGACATGGGTCTCACCCTTGTGGTTTGCCACATCTTTTTAGGTAATCAGAAGTGACAAAAACAAACATGTGGCAGCAAAGAGGAGCTATAGTAATGAATCTTTGAGAAATTTGATTAGATGTCTAGTGTGTCCTAGGGTCGTCCCTGTACTCTTAAGTCTGGGCAGGAAAAGTTTGTATAGGGTGTTTCAAATGAATCAAAATTTTGTTAGCATGTTCATGCTTGTTTGTGTGGCATATACAAATATTGTTGTCCTGTGTATATATGATGTGGCTAGGTGATAGAACAATTTGTATCAAATTCTTGTCATAGTATGGATACAAGAAAGATATTGGGCTCTTATGCAAATGTTTCTGAGAAGGTGTTGATGTTGAAATCAGTTTTAATTTACCCATATTTTTGGGTATGTGGTTAATTGGTGATTGATTGTGTTTTATGTTTTGAGTAATTTTGTTTAGTGTAATGGGTTCTCACAATATGCATTTACAAGATTGGATGTAGGCCATACCCTAGTTGGAGTGTCGTTGTGGGTCATAGCTTAGTGACATGTTGTTTATGTGGTTTCATAGGATTGGTTGCGGGCCATACCCTGGTAGGTGTGTGGCTACAGGTCGTAGCTCAATTTCACTAGCGTTGTGACATGTACCAAGGTGGGATAGGACTTTTAGTGTTTCACAATATGTCACATGTTGCACTTGATTGGTATGTCTCTACTATGAACTCGTGTATAGACTATGAGGTTTGGTGAGGTCGTGGATTCTGACTCTTCCATGGACCTTGTATGGCATTGATTTTGACTTAGCAGTGGTCGGTTGGATTTGGGTTGTGACAAAGTGGTTTTTGCTTTAATTCCGAGGATGGAATTTCTTTTAAGGTGTGTAGGATGTGATGGAGTGGACTTTTAGAATCCTAAAATGTCCAATGACTTAATTGAAAGCATATGTTTGAGTTAGATTGAGAGTTCCAAGCTTTTGACAAAGTAGGTGTGTTGATGTGAGGTTGATATCATGAGTAAAAACTCTCTTTTTATGCCTTTTTGAGGAATTTAGTTGGATGATCTAACAGTTGATTTTGGCACCAAATTTGAGTAGAAGGTAGCTTGAGCGGTAGGGAAGCTATGATTAAAATTCGGTGACAATTGGAGTATCCTAGAAGAAGTTATGAAGGTTTCAATATAGTGAAATAATGTGCCTGTTGATGTGTTTAGGACCAGGTTTTATTCCTTTTCGTCTAAGTTTTGATATTAGCCATTGTCACGCTTTCCTTGGCTTGAGGAGTCCAAATATACAATGTGGGCAACTGCGAGAGGGAAACGTTGATTTCCAGTTGTGGACGATCGTGGGTCAGAGCAGTTGGTTAGCTTGGCGCCCATGACAGCCACCACTAGACCCTTACATTGGGGGTTTGGTTTAGAAATGGCAGTGAACAAGTGGATGTTCCCCCTGCCTTCTCCATCACCCATGAAGACCACTCATTCACACATGATGCCTTTAGTGCTGACCCAAGCAATGGCAAATCCCAGGGAGCGTGGAGGAGGAGCTTTGCGGGAGGAGGCGCAGCGTTGCAGCCTGCAAGAGGAGAAGCATTTGACCGCTGGTTCCTCACCGCCGACTCACATCAAAGTGGCGGTGGAAGCACTGGGGACTAGCGCTCAAGGGTGAGGAGGAGACTCTGGTAGAGCACGCTAGAGACGGGTTCCCTTGCGAGGCAGCTCGTGCCCAGAAGAACATACCGTTGAGGAGGAGACGCAACAGCGGCATTGGCCTCCATACCAACAGCGATCGCAGTCAGCCAGCAGGAGCCGCTTCCAGCCAAACCACACTGGAGCAGTAGGGTGGGGGTGGTATTCCCGCACACGAAGTCATACAAGGCCATGGACCTTGAGATGTGAAGCCGCGAAGTTGTCGGCACAGGCGTGCATCTAGTGCTAAGGACGTGCGAACGGCAGGAGAGAGAACCCTGAAAGCCTTGGCAACGAGCTCCGGAGATATGGAGTCTCGATGACTGTCAAGACCCACCACAGAGACAGTGTTGGGATGAGTGAGGAGGAGGCCATGTTGCCCTCCTGCTCGCCACCATGTTCAATCCGTGCGGTGGCACTTCTGTCCTGCAGACATCGTGCGTGAAGGGAAAAGAACGGGAAAGGAGAACGAAGAGAGAAAGGACCATCCCGGATTAATAGATAGTTGGGTACACAGATCTAACCAGAGATCCAGATCATCTGGGTCCCTGCCTAAGCAATGAAGAGTTGCACCCTCTCAGAGCCACATGGCACTATCTAATTGGCCCATTAGGTAATTTATCTCACAATATGCTCTGATCTTATATAATTCATAATAATTAGCTCGTATGTTAAAAAAAGGCAAATAAAATACCAAAATTCTCAGAAAATTACATAGAACAAGATGGAACTATAATATCAGGCTTTTAATGCATTAATCTCAATGATATCATGTAAGATGTGTAATGCTTATTTAATGGATAATAAATAGCAAATGATGACATAAAATCATGGGAAAATATCAATAAGTCCATAATTATGTATAGAATGCATATGATGTCAGATATGGTCATGTTGATGTATGAAATTATGTAATTTACTGAGAATGGCTAATTAGGGCTTCTAACCCTAAATAAAATGTAATAAATACATACATGCTCAGAAATTGATGAAATTTACAGAGTAAGCTCATATTAGTATATGGAACCTCAGTTTTAATTATGAAATCATAATGATGCATAGAATTCATGTTACATAAGGATGACCCTTAATACATATGATGTAACCCTAATATGGTTAATGAATGTGACATAATGTTAAGTATGTTCACATAATAATTTGACACATGAGTATATCCAGTTGATGAACCATAATATAGAAAATGACATCAGTAAGATAAATCTAAGACAAGAATGCAAGTAATGATGGGAGTATCCTAATTAAATAAGCTAAACCCTAATGAACATGATTAGGGTTAAGATGAGATGTAAGATGATGAGAACATGATGATAGTATATGATCTTGTCTTGATCAAATTTAACAAAGTTATAGATGACATGAGGAATATGTGATTAGAATGATCTATCTCTTTGGAAGGTATGCCATTATCTCTTGCTTGGCTTATTATACATTATGCTTGTGTTATATGGTAGTAAAGACTTGGCATATGGTATTGATTGAAATGATTGTCGTGTATGATATGTTTCTTGAATTTCCATACTTATTGCTATGAATACATGAAACATAAAATATATGATCCATCATATGATAGCACTAAACTCTTTAGTACTACAGTGCATTAGAGTGATCACAAACTCCTAGGGGGTAGATCACATGTACAATGATCACAAACTCCTCGGGGGTAGACCATAAGGCCTAAAAAAATCAAAGCCCTTGGGGGCAGATGTACGAGATATATGATGGAAATGTGCTTAAAATATGTGTTCTCTTTTGTTAATGAACATCTTTGTGCAAGTATATGATTTTCTTATATTTCTTTATAGCTACCAAGTATTAGTTTTAACTTATTGCCAAGATATGATGAGATGTATATAAAAGACACGTAGGCATACTCAGTACAATATTCTTGAATATTGTTTTTACATGTACCACATGTAATCTTTTGTTTAGGTTGTGGACAAATGATCTGGAAGAGCATGATAGTTGTAAGTTGTGTGGCGAGCTGATGTACAGGTGGACCTATTGTCTTAAGATCATGTAGTTTAGTTGTAGTACATGTATATGTAGAAGTTTTCTGTTGAATATGTAATATCAAATGTTATAATAATTCATGTTGTAATTATATGTGAAATGGTGAACATGTGTTGTATGGTTTTATTATTGTTCATGTGCATGTGCTACTGTTGTTTCCTTCTAACTCCCTTGATTTTCTTCTTCTTAGCCTAGTGTGGGGTGTTTAAATTGGGATTCTCGCTGAGGTGAGGGTTTCAATTTGGACGTCACACAGTAGTTTAAGTTTGAGAAAATCCAGGGACGTCACAGGTGGTATCAGAGCATGAACAATAGCAAAGCCTGACATTTGCTCAATATGCAACTCAAAACTAAAGAACCTTGAACTTAATAATCTTTTAGGGTTAGATTAGTCATCTTTTAGAGTCTAGATCTGACCTAGCCCCTAGGTTAGCACCTAGATGTCTGAGAACTAGGTCTAGACTGGTGCTTGTGGAGTAGCAAGTCCTCAGATGTTGTTCTTTCCTTGTAGTGCAGCGGTATGGGACGTTGCACTATTTGGAAATGATGTGCATCAAGGGAAGAGAAACCCTAGACATATGGTACTCGTTGTCTAGAGTAGCTATACTAGTCTATGCCATGTTCTCACCCTTTCACTAGTTTTCATGATATTGTACTCTCTACTGTGTGTGGGGCACTCATTTTCTAGATTTGGTTTTGGATTCTAATCGGATCAAACCTTGGTAGTTTTTTCTAATGCTTGTTTTATCAGAGAAAAACTATATAATATTTTAATATGTATATATATTGCAAAAGTGTGTCCCCGCACATGTACGAGTAGGAGGTGGTCATGAAACCTAAGTGAAAGTGAATGACATCAGTCTAGAAGAGAGAGTAGTTCTAGATTAGATGTTTAGATCCTTGTTGGAATACATGATAGATGAAATAGATGAAATAAGTTTGATGATATGATTTTAGTCCTATATAGATGATATAAGATGATTAAGATGGTTTATGTTTGTCTTTGAGGACTTAATTTCAGTTTGAGGATTTAAGATAAGTTTTGATGATGCAAATATGAGTTCTTTTATGAGAATAGATAAGTTAAGTTAAGACAAGGTTGTGAGTCAGCATGAGTCTCAAGTTCTTTTACAAAGGAGAACCTCTAGTGTTAGGACTAGTTTTGGGGTTATATCAAGAGAGAGCGAGACCCACAGGGAGAAGGTCAGAGAACCTAGACTCCACAATATGAGAAATATGAGATATGTGATATGATATGTCCTAAACTAGACTACTCCTGAGTGATTGAGTTGAGTTGATTTATGTATGATTCCTATAGCTTTGTTGAACCCTAGATGTCCTTAGAAGGACCAAACCCTAGAGATAGAGAGAGGCTCGTTATATGTGCATATAAACATGAATATGAGTACCTACCATCTGGGTGAGGGAGAGAGCCCAAGACCCTGGAGGAGGTAGATATGTTAGTTTCTATGAAGCCTCATGCTCGAGTTGGTGGTTTCTCATATAGGAATCTAGTGGTGTATATAAGAGAGAGAGAGCTTTGGGTAAGATGTCTCATGGGTAGAGACCTATGAAGAAGATGTTGTAGAATGTTTTGGTTTGTGCTAATGTGGCTAGAGCTTGTAAAGCAATCAGAAGTGCCAATGAGGTAATCTGAGAACCCTAGACTAAGAGAGGAAAGATAAAGTGTATCCATACGAGATACTCTTAGAGTTGAGTGAGCTCAGAGAGACTGAGCATGTAACTACCCTCATGACATGGGTTAGGAGATCCTCAGTTGGACTAGATAAATTTTGATATATGTTTGATAAGCCACTTATATAAGTTTTTTTAGCACAACCATGATATATTGCATGTAAGGATGTGATCTAATCTCAAGATGTGATATATAGACATGATATGATGGAAACCTAGAAATGTTTTAATAGATATCAAAGTATAAATGGTTAACCATATACATGAATATTGATGATAATGTGAAACTGTTGGTTAATCTTGTGATGAAATCACCAATAAAGGTTACAGTTTATTATGAGTAATGAAATAAGATCATATGAATGAGATATGTTACAAGAGGTGTTAACCTTAGTGCTTAATAAAGATATATATATATATATATATATATATTTATATTTATATTTATATTTATATTTATATATATATAGTTTGACAGTTGGCACAACATAATTTTTATTACACCTTGATAAGATCCAGATGGACAAAGTGGGTTAGTTATAATTAACTCCCTCTTAAAAGGCATATGTTAATGTTGAACATGTTCTAATAATTATCTCAATAAAATGTTGATGACACCTTAATATAATGGGTTAATTTTAGTTAACTTCTTTGGAACATGGTAATATGATGTGGGAACACTAATGTATGGATAAAGATAAAGATGCAACCCTAATATATGAGATATGTAATACATAACTAAAGTTTTTAAACCTTGAATGAAGTGTTTGTGCACCCAAGATGCTTGTAAATCCCCCTAATAGTGCTTTGGATACATGGTTATAGGTAACCTTTGCGGATAGGTTACACATAGAATAGTGACTACATGTGGATGAAGGCAAGATAAGGTTTTCCTTGGAAGTATGAGTATGGATTACTTTCGATGACGACAGTTATTTTAAGATGTATATGATGTGAAAATTTGGTTTTTTCTTTAATTCCGAGGACGAAATTTCTTTTAAAGTGTGTAGGATGTGATGGAGTGGACTTTTAGAATCCTAAAATGTCCAATGACTTAAGTGAAAGCATATGTTTGAGTTAGATTGAGAGTTCCAAGCTTTTGACAAAGTAGGTGTGTTGATGTAAGGTTGATATCATGAGTAAAATCTCTCTTTTTATGCCTTTTTAAGGAACATAGTTGGATCATCTAACAGTTGATTTTTGGCACCAAATTTGAGTAGAACTTAGCTTGAGTGGTAGGGAAGCTATGGTTAAAATTTGGTGACAATTGGAGTATCCTAGATCAAGTTATGAAGGTTTCAATATAGTGAAATAATGTTCATGTTGATGTATTGAGGACTAGGTTTTATTCCTTTTAGCCTAAGTTTTGATATCAGCCAGTGTCATGCTTTCCTTGTCTTGAGGATTCCAAATATACAATGTGGGCAACTGGGAGAGGGAAATGTTGATCGCCAATTGTGGACGATCGTGGGTCAGAGCAGTTGGTTAGCTTGGCGCCCATGATAGCCACCACTAGACCCTTACATTGGGGGTTTGGTTTAGAAATGGAAGTGAACGAGTGGTTGTTCCCCATGCCTTCTCCATCTCCCATGAAGACCACTCGTTTGCACATGATGCCTTTAGCACTGACCCAAGCAACGACAAAACCCAGGGAGTGTGGAGGAGGAGCTTTGCGGGAGGAGGCGCAGCATTGTAGCCTGCGAGAGGAGAAGCATATGACCGCTGATTCCTCACCGCCGACTCGCATCACAATGGCGGCAGAAGCATTGGGGACTAGCACTCAAGGGTGAGGATGAGACTCTCACAGAGCACGCTGGAGACGGGTTCCCTTATGAGGCGGCCCATGCCCATAAGAATAGACTGTTGAGGAGGAGATGCAGCACCAGCATTGGTCTCCATACCGGTAGTGATCGCAGTCATCCAGCATGAGTCGCTGCCAGTCAAACCACACTGGAGCAGTAGGGCGGGGGCGGCATTCCCGCACACGGAGTCAGACGATGCCATGGACTTGGAGCTCTGAAGCCGAGGCAGGGCTGAGAAGTTGCAGGCACAAACGTGCATCTGGCGCAAAGGACGTGCAAACGACGGGAGAGAGAACCCAGGAAGCCTTGGCAGTGAGCTCCGGTGATATGGAGTCTCGGCAGCAGTCAAGACCCACCACGGCGATAACATTGGGATGAGCGAGGAGGAGGCCACGTTGCCCTCCTACTCACCACCGTGTTCAAGCCGTGCAGTGGCGCTTCTGTCCCGCAAACATCGTGTGTGAAGGGAAAAGAATGGGTAAAGAGATAGTTGGGTACACGAATCTAACCAGAGATCTGGATCATCCGGGTCCCAGCCTAAGCAAGGAAGAGTTGTACCCTCTCAGAGCCACATGGAACTATCTAATTGGCCCATTAGGTAATTTATCTCGCAATATGCTCTGATCTTATATAATTCATAATAATTAGCTTGTATGTCAGAAAAAAAAGGCAAATAAAATACCGAAATTCTCAGAAAAATTGCATAAAACAAGATGGAACTATAACATCAGGCTTTTGATGCATTAATCTCAGTGATATCATGTAATATGTGTAATGCTTATTTAATGAATAATAAATAGCAAATGATGACATAAAATCATGGAAAAACATCAGTAAGTCCATAATTATGTATAGAATGCATATGATGTCAGATATGGTCATGTTGATGTATGAAATTATGTAATTTACTTAGAATGGCTAACTAGGGCTTCTAACCCTAAATAAAATGTAATAAATACATACATGCTTAGAAATTGATGAAATTTATAGAGTAAGCTCATATCAGTATGTGGAACCTCAGTTTTAATTATGAAATGATAATGATGCATAGAATTCATGTTACATGAAGATGACCCTTAATACATATGATGTAACCCTAATATGGTTAATGAATGTGACATAATGTTAAGTATGTTCACATAATAATGTGACACATGAGTATATCCAGTTGATGAACCATAATATAGAAAATGACATCAGTAAGATAAATCTAAGACAAGAATGCAAGTAATGATGGGAATATCCTAATGAAATAAGCTAAACCCTAATGAACACGATTAGGGTTAAGACGAGATGTAAGATGATGAGAACCTGATGATAGTATATGATCTTGTCTTGATCAGGTTTAACAAAGTTATAGAAGACATGGGGAATATGTGATTAGAATGATCTATCTCTTTGGAAGGTACGCCATTACCTCTTGCTTGGCTTATTATACATTATGCTTGTGTTATATGGTAGTAAAGACTTGGCATACGGTATTGATTGAAATGATTGTCTTGTATGATATGTTGCTTGAATTTCCATACTTATTGCTATGAACACATGAAACATAAAATATTTGATCCATCATATGATAGCACTAAACTCTTTAGTAGTATAGTGCATTAGAGTGATCACAAACTCCTAGGGGGTAGATCACATGTACAATGATTACAAACTCCTCGGGGGTAGATCATAAGGCCTAAAAACATCAAAGCCCTTGGGGGCAGATGTACGAGATATATGATGGAAATGTGCTTAAAATATGTGTTCTCTTTTGTTAATGAACATCTTTGTGCAAGTATATGATTTTCTTATATTTCTTTATAGCTGCCAAGTATTAGTTTTATCTTATTGCCAAGATATGATGAGAGGCATATAAAAGACACGTAGGCATACTCAGTACAATATTCTTGAATATTGTGCTGATGTGTACCACATGTATTCTTTAGTTTAGGTTGTGGACATATGATCTAGAAGAGCATGATAGTTGCGAGTTGTGTGGCGAGCTGATGTACAGGTGGACCTGTTGTCTTAAGATCCTATAGTTTAGTTGTAGTACATGTATATGTAGAAGTTTGTTGTTCAATATGTAATATCAAATGTTATAATAATTCATGTTGTAATTATATGTTAAATGGTGAACATGTGGTGTATGGTTTTATTATTGTTCATGTGCATGTGCTACTATTGTTTCCTTTTGACTCCCATGATTTTCTTCTTATTAGCCTGGTGTGGAGTGTTTAAATTGGGATTCTCATTGAGGTGAGGGTTTCAATTTGGATGTCGCATAGTAGTTTAAGTTTTAGAAAATTTGGGGATGTCACATGGGTGGTACAATTCAAATCCTTGGGGAATAATAAATACATAATTAGACGTGTTGTACACTTGCCTAGGATTAAATATGAGAACATTGGTTGTAGCCTTGCTTTGCTTTTGTACATGTTATTTGGTAGAGAATATACATGTTCTTCATATTCCTTCTTAGATTATTGGTTGTTCTACTATTCAGCAAAAAGTGCCCAATATTGCTTAATTTGCTTTATTCAATAGATACATATCATTTAACTGAATCTTCTCATCTTGATTTAGTTATTTGTGTTAAGAATAGTGTTGGTGGAGAGTTATATCTCCTGCTGAGGTTTGGAATTTCACCCTGTGGGTTTCCCACATCTTTTAGGTGGACGTGCACGAGGAGATAGAGATTGTCTAGCTGAGGCAGAGCAACGACAAGGAAGATAGTAGCAGTTAAAGTTGGGAATGTTTCTTGTGGTCTTTTTTGGTTAGAGTCCTAGAGTTTTCCCTGTACACTCAGGTCTTGGGAGGAGTTAAGTCTGTTCCTTGATGGTGTTATCGATATGAGTTTTTGGTTTATGCACCTTGTTGTTTATAGTGGGATGTTGTGCATGTTTATGTAAATGAACATATATCACAAGTGATAGGTAGTCTTCTATGGACACGTTGCCAATAATTATGCTTAATCATATATATAATTCAGATGGTAGGTTTTTGTTTCCTGATGTAATAAGTTCCCTGATGTTGGTTCTTGTTGTAATCGGTTTTAAATTTTTAGTATTTTTCTCTAATCCGTTGTAGAGTTTGTTTTAATCTCGTGGTTTGTGGTATGTGGTGTCACAAGGATTGGTATCAGAGCTTTAGGTTCACTGAGTCTATAGGGACCTAGGACTAGAGTTTGTGTTTGTTCTTGTGTCCTCTTGTATGTCTTATAGTGACTCTTTCTTATGTAGAAGAAGAAGGAAAGCTTAAAGATGTCTGGAGAATATGAAGAGCACACTATTGAGAGTAGTGTTGTTGCACCAGGTGGTGGTGTGAGGAGCTAGATGCAAGAAGATTAAGCACCTGATGGTCCCTAGTTTAACCCATCCATGTTTGAAAACCCTACCGTTGAGTCTCTTTTTGGGTAGTTCAGAGCTACTATGACGCATATGACTGATAGGATTCCTACACCACAGTCTAGGGCACTAGTTCCCAATGCGGAATCTTCAGGTATTGGGAAGACCTTTGAGTGGATTCTTCGTGTTGGAGTGGTGAAGTGTGTTGGGATGGCTGATTTAGCAGATGTTGATCTGTGGCATATTGAGCTCAAGAAAACCTTCAAGATCCTTATCATCCCAGAGGAAGATAAGGTGAAGCATGCGGTGTATCTTCTTAAGGGGAGTGTTGGCCATTGGTGGGCCATAGAAGAGGAAAAGAGGCCTAGAGTGGTTGTTGGATGGGAGGAGTTCTAACATAAGTTTGTTAGCCGGTACTTCCCACTGACCTATTTGGATGAGAAGATTAGCCAGTTTGAGCAGATTTAGTAGGGATCCATGTCGATCAACGAGTGTGAGGCTAAGTTTATAGAACTTCTTCAATTCTATCTGCACACGGCTGCCACGAATGATGAGAGGATACGACGTTTTGAGAAGGGTTGAACGTTGAGTTGTCTACCCCAGTGGCTACTTTGGAGAAGCGAGAGAGGAATCGAGAGGTAAGTGATAGAGAAGTGGAAAACGAGTTCCAGGAAGAGGTTTGTATAGTTCCATGGGTAGTCGTCAGGCGGCTTTAAGAAGCTGAGGTTTTCTACACTGTCAGCACCATAGAGGTTCAGTTCTCAGACGCAGTGGTCACCGAGTAAAAGTAGAGGTCATAGCCTTCCACCTTCTAGAGCTCACAACACCATGTCAGTGTCAGTGATGGGGCCATCTAGGCCATAGTTTGAGACCAGAGCTTACCAAAAGTGTGGGAAGGTAGGACACCTGAGGTGGGAGTGCCTAGTGAGAGATGGCGAGGTGACCCAGCAACCAAGGTAGAGCTAGCAGGGCTCCCAGAGGCAGTAGTTCAGTAGTATAGGAGGATGAGGATGTGGGCAAGCATCATTGGTCAGATCGTCAGCTCAAGGAAGTAGAGGATAGGGGCGACAATAGGCAAATACTAGATTCTATTCCATGAGTCATCTGAAGGCAGTGGCAAACTCGCGAGTAGTAAATGGTTAGATGGGTTAATTTCATTCTAATTTGTGTTTTGCTTGCTTCATATATGTTTTGGTTGACCCGGGTGCAACACACTCCTTTGTCACCCATGAGGTGCTTGATAGTTGTCTTGTTGATGTTAATCATAGGACATATAGTTTGTTGTTAGAAACCCTGTTAGTCAGTTCCGTAGTGTTATAGGAGTTGTGTCCTTCCTATGTCCTTTCTTTCTCAGGGCACAACATACAAGAGGATCTCATACCACTTGACATGCATGGGTTTGATGTAATCCTTGAAATGGACACCTTAAAGAAGTATAGAGTGGTCTTGGATTGTGTTTCCAAGTAGGAGATGTTTGTAGATGGTGATGAGACATGTATCTTCTAAGGGGACATGAAGATTCTTCTAATGTGTCTGGTGTCACTGATAGTAGTAGGGAAGTTGTTGAGACATGATTGTGTGGTGTTCTTGGCACATGTGATGGATATTGAGACAAGGAGTCATAGTATTCAGGAGGTTCCGATTGTCAGGGAGTTTGAGGACATGTTTCCTAAGGAGTTCCCTGGTGTTCCCCCGCCCCACAAAATTGACTTTGAGATCAATCTAGTTCCAGGCATGCAGTTGATAGCTCATACACCGTATAGGATGGCTCCAGCAGAGATGGCAGAGTTAAAGAGATCGTTGTAAGAGTTGCTTGATAAAAGTTTCTTCCGACCGAGTACGTCTCTGTGGGGCACTCCAATGCTATTTGGGAATAAAAAGGACAGGTCCATGAGGTTGTGTATAGACTACAAGAAGTTGAAAAAGGTGAAGATAAAGAACATGTATCCCTTGTCGAGGATAGACGACCTATTTGATCAGTTGCTTTTAGTGTGACAGTGTTCTGAAAGATAGACATAAGGTCAGGATATCACCAACTGAGGATCAAGGAGGATGACATAACTAAGTCCACTTTTAGGATGAGGTATGGTCTCTACAAGTTCGTGGTTATGACGTTTGGGCTAACCAATGCACCGACAACATTCATGGACTTGATGAATAGAGTGTTCCAACTATTTTTTGTTCACTTTATGGTGGTCTTCATAGATGGCATCCTGATATATAGTCGTGATAGTCAGCATCATGAACAACATCTTCGTCAGGCATTGACTGTGTTGAGGCAGCATCAGCTATACATCAAGTTCATCAAGTGTGAGTTCTGGTTGAAAGAGGTAGATTTTCTAGGTCATGTCATATCTATTGAGGGAGTTCGTGTAGATCCCAAGAAGGTTCAATCCATGATAGAGTGGGAGAAATTGAGGATGCCAATAGAAGTGCACATTTTTCTGGGTTTGGTGGGTTACTATAGGAGATTCATCAAGAACTTAAGATCTATCACTTTGCCCCTACAAAAGTTGACAAGGAAGGACGTGTCGTTTGTCTAGGATGACAAATGTCAGTGTGATTTTTAGGCGTTAAAGGAGAAGTTTACAAGTAAGCTAATGTTGGTCTTTCCTAAACAAGGGAAAGGATACATAGTCTTTTGTGATGTGTCTAGGAATGGCCTGGGTTGTGTGTTGATGAAGGACAAGCAAGTGGTTTCTTTTGCTTCTCAACAGCTTAAGAAACACAAGGAGAACTACCCAACACATGACATGGAGTTAACTGTTGTGGTCCATGCTTTGAAGATATGGAGGTACTACCTTTATGAAGAGGTGTCATATCTTCACATATCACAAGAACCTAAAGTACATCTTCTCACAACATGAGCTGAACATGAGACAACAACGATGGATGGAGTTAATCAAGGACTATGACTACACGATTGACTTCCATCTAGGGAAGGCTAATGTTGTATAAGTTGCGTTGAGAAAGAAGTCTTCGTCTTCACCTATGCATAGAGCCCATTTGAGTTCTTTGTTATGCCACAAGTGAGACATGCTGGTCTCCTTGTGTTAGATGAATGTACGGTTGGAGGTGTCAATTCTTACATGTTTTTTGGCATAGTTGTGGGTGAAACCCATGCTAAGACAATATATCAGAGAGGCACAACATGTTGATACCATGATACAACAGATTAGGTTAGATTTTGGTAGTGAGAAGTGTGATGGCTTCCACGAATCAGA
The DNA here is from genome assembly GCA_963693085.1 of Alisma plantago-aquatica. Classification (NCBI taxonomy): domain Eukaryota; kingdom Viridiplantae; phylum Streptophyta; class Magnoliopsida; order Alismatales; family Alismataceae; genus Alisma; species Alisma plantago-aquatica. The sequence goes on from OY856414.1 coordinate 546,703,219, forward strand.
TGATGGGACAGTTTGTTACCATGGTAGAATAGTGGTTCCCGATGCTGATGATCTAAGGAAGATGGTGCTGGAAGAGGCTCACTCCTCTATGTACTCTATGCACCCAGGTAGAACCAAGATGTATCATAATCTGAAGAATATGTATTGGTGACCTAGCTTGAAGAAGGATGTGGCTGAGTTCGTTGCAAGATGAGTTAGTGTAAGCAGGTTAAAGCCAAGCATCAGAAGCATGTAGGGACGTTGCAACCGCTGCCTATACCACAGTCGGAATGGGATCATGTGACAATGGTCTTTGTGGTTGGTCTACCTAGGGCATCTAAGGGTCATGATTTCATCTAGGTGATTGTTGAGAGGTTGACCAAGTCAGTGCATTTCCTTCCTATAAAGATGACATATACAGCTGAGAAGCTAGCACGGATCTATGTTGATGAGATAGTACATTTGCATGGTGTTCCAAATACCATTGTGTCTGACAGAGGTCCTGTAACATCCCTGACATGGGTTATAGCCTAACCCTAGAAGATTTGCCTAAACAAGTAATTATATACTTGTGAATACCCCCCGGCATGTAAATAAGTTCCTCAGGAACATAAACTTTCAATTTTGCTTCTTTTTAAACAAAGTTGTAGCATTGTTTTGTAATGCAGGGACCTATGTGCAAATTACCCAGTTAAGGGGTTTAACTTGCAATGTTCACAGGTTAAGATGTTCCACTAATGATGAGACATCATATAAGTGAATATGATGAGGTATGATGGATATCCCAAGCTTGGGCATCAAGATGCAGCTTGAGGAATGATCCTTGTGCTTAAAAACCCTAATTTGGAGTAAAGTGCAAATTACCCAAATTGTGGGGTGCATGTTATAAAATACACCTTCTAGAACATCTTTAATGACTCTTGACATCATTTAGAGTAGAAATGATGAAAGAGACACATAAATGAGTAATCAGATAAGAAAAATAATCTTTGTGCATAAAATTCACTTAGTATGGGTATGGAGACCTTTCATGTATGTACCCTAGTTGAAAGTGGCTTTCCTTACCCTTAGATCTTGAGTTTAGATGAGCTTTGCATAAGTTTTGATGTTCTTGGACGTGCCCTTGAACAAGGAGGTACTTGGATGAGAAATCCATGTTCTAGAGGTCCTTATGGTGTAAAATAGCCTAAAGTATATAAGCTCTTGTCCTTGCAAACCAACCAAGCGTATCTCTTCTCCTTTTCATTTCTCATCTTTCTCAAACGGCTAAGGCAGAGCTCTGGAGCTCAGGAGAACGACCAACTAGTTCTAAGGTGAGGGGGAAACCATCCTCAAGCTCGAATTCATGGTGGAATTCTTCTTAAAAGGTTGGTTCTATGGTTAACTAACTTAGGTTTCTTGTTCTAGCTGACCATCCCCATCTTTTCCTTGGAGAATCACCTCTGGCCAAGTTGTGGAGCTCAAGACACCATTAGAGGCTTGACGCTTGGAAGCTTGGAGCTCTAGGAACAACGTTCTAAGGCGGGTTTTATAATTCTAAACTCCTTGCTTTATATACATGTTTTTGTTCTTGCAATTTATGCTTTAGTACTTCTTCTTCTACCTCCCTTCTTCCTTGCACCTTTGCAAGCAAAACGGTGGAGAAACTGACTTGAACAGAGGTTGAAGATGATGGGCATGAATTCCTAGGTAGCTTTATCAACCGACCTTGGACCCTTTTGGTCCAAACGGTTGCAAACCGTTTGATCTCAAACGATCTTGCAAGACCGTTTGGATCAAACCGGTCTCAAGACCGTTTGATAGAATTGACCAAGGGACGACCATTTGAGTGTCTGTTGGTAACATATTGAATTTCATTCCTAAAAAGATTCATAATCTAATTCTTAACCAATTGAGAGTTGAAGGCACTTCAACACCCTAAACCTAATCGGGCTGAAATTGCTGATTTCAAGTATAGATTTTGTTGAGTTTTGGGTTGAAGGACCCAAACGGTCTCAAGACCATTTGGGGATTCATCCAAACGGTCTCAAGACCGTTTGGTGACAACCCAAGACCATTTGGAGGTCTAGGGTTGAGCTAATTGAAGAATTGAGGGTCCAATTGCATATAAGTTGATGAATTGATAAAAATGCTGATTTTAGACCTAATTAGGGTTCAACCCTTATCCAACCGACTTGGTTTTTGATCAAACTTTGGGCAAACGGTCCCAAGACCGTTTGGAGGTCATCCAAATGACATCAAGACCGTTTGAGACAAGTTTGGGCCCAATTAGAGGTCAATTGATAGGTTCAACCTTGATTTGATTCACATTGTTGAACATTGATGATTATCCGATTGAAACCCTAATTGAGATTGGACTTAACCCTAATTGGCTTTCAATTGAGGGTCAATTTGGTGTCTAATTGATTGAGGCTCATCCTAATTAACTCAATTTGTAATTGGTTTACATGGATTTGGATAACTGAGGGCTTCAACATACTTAACCATAATCGATTGTAACTTTTGAACCTTGTTTGAGGTCCAAACGGTTTGAGCCCATTTGGTCCAAACGGTCTCAAGACCGTTTGGATCCAAATGGTCTCAAGACCGTTTGAGGCCAAACGGTCTCAAGACCATTTGGGGCCAAACGGTCTCAAGACCGTTTGGGCTCAAACGATCTCAAGGTCGTTTGGACCAATCGATCTCAAGTCATTTTGATCAAACGGTTTCAAACCGCATAAGCACCAAACGGTTTGGAAGTAAACCTTCCCAAACGGTCAACACACCCAAACGGTCTCAAGACCGTTTGGTGATTGAAGGTTGAAACTGTTTGAAGGTTTTCAAGGTTGTTTGTACTTGATCAATTGAAGGTTGTTTGTACTTGATCAATTGAAGGTGAAATTGGTTCAATGGTGATCTGATCTAAACCCTAATGGTAACCTAGGACATTAAGGGACTAAGTGACTAATGAATTGACCCATGATGGTGATCAATGGGGTAGTTTACCAAAATACCCTTGAGGGGTTCAATTGAGTAATACCTTGTTCTAATTAAACCCTAATCACATGATAGTGATGTTTTGGCTTATGATAGTCAATGAGGACTTGACCTAACCTGATCTAGAGTGGTGTAATCACCATCTACTAGTAAGAGGAGAGAGAAAGTATCATAGGAGAGAGAAAGTACCCTTTTATGGTGGAAACTCAAGAAAAGTACCTTCAATACACATGAATGTGCATGTTTAGGGTATGATCCACCTATGTGAGATCATGGAAACCCTAATTATGATAATTGATGAATCTTAATCTTATCTAAGGACTGTAATGATGTTGTTTCTCATACAAGATGATCTTATGAGATTAAATCACCATGATGTGAATAGTAAACCCTAATTCTAGGGTGATGACATGTAATGTGAATAATGAACCCTAATTGATGAAAATTAGGGAACCTAACTCTTGAAAGAGTAGGAAGATACAACTTCATTCAAATGAATTGTTTACTGTTATCAGTTAAACTAACCATGCAGGTTTCTATATAAGGATGATCATATCCAGGTAAGGATTATGATACTATATTCATTGTAAGCATGCTTTAGCTTTATGAAATAGTGAAATATCCTCATGCCTTGTTAGTGGCATCTTATGAGATTGATGGGCTATGAGGGCCATGAATATCATCAAGGTCATGCTTAACAGATGACTTGTGATGAGATGATTAAGAAATGATAATTGATGTGAGTTAAACTTGTTACATTTAGTATTCTATTTTCATAGCTGCCATGCTAGTGATTAAATGTTTGAGAACATGTATGATGTTAAAAGAATACTGAAATGTACCTAACTAATCAAGTATAATCATACCATGTAGAGCCCTGATCATAGATCCATCATTGTCAGAGACCAAATGATGGTGAAACAGGTTTTCCCAAGGGAACTCCTGGAGCACATACTTTTGAGTATATGGGGGAAATGGATGCGTAAATCCTTACATCCTAGTGTAGGAATTGATGTAGATGAATAATCCATCAACCCTTCACTACAAATCCAAACTAAGAGATGTACCACGAATCTCCCAAAGAAAATGCAAACACCGCATCGGTGAGAGATAAACAAGAAATCTTCCGATGACGAAGAGAGTACAGAACGCCATTGTAACTCTAAAATAGCAAAGGACCAGATTACCCTGGTAAGCTATAACAGCAGAGACACAAGATGTCCTGCAAGCAATCCTCTTACTGACTGAGGGGGATGAGGTCATAAGAATCCGGCTCTTTTAATGACCTATGTATGATACCGATGCAACTTACTAGTGATCGGTTGGAGTATGAGGGGTATACCTCATCTCCACAGGGCATAATGATGTTTGTAAAACATAATCAGCCGCGTAGTATAATTTCTTAGTTTAAGCTACGAGATTCTTGAATGGTGTTACATTGCATAGTAGATATGTTCTTCACCTTATCTATATGATGATATTCCGCTTAATACCTCTCTGCTGTTGATTACTTTAAATTGCTTATATTGTTCTTTGACTTGCTATATAAAGCTTCTAGTTGAGAGTTATAACTCTCGCTGGGACAATTTGTACATTGTCTCACCCCGTAGACTTCAACTTTTTAGGTGGTCGTCGAATACGGAGGAACCGGCCTACAGGTGACCAATCCCAGCAGTAGCACCAGGAGCAGCAGTGAATCTCAGGTGGAGATACTGACTGATGAGATAGTTGTTAGAAAGTCAGTCCTATGCCGTCTCTGTACTCTCAGGTCCTAGGAGTTGATGGTCTGAGATTTTGGTTTTATCTCTTGAGATTTTGTATCATGATGTATATAATTACTCAAGAAGTAATTATCAGAGATGTAAACAGTTTAATCCTTTTTCTATGAAAGAAGTTTTAAGGTTTCAAGCTCTTATCTCAAAAAGTTTTAATTTCCCGTGATTTTTGTCTTCCGCTGTTAATCGATTGCTTCCGCTAAGTTTAAATCATATTTATATCGTGGTTTTGGAGATCGGAGCCCACAATTAAGTGGTATCAGAGCTCTAGGTTCGCCGAGTCTACAGAGACATAAGGACTTAGGATGTCGAGTCTATCTTTAGTGTTCCTTCCTTATCTAATAGAATCTTCTACTCCTCAGGAGAAGAAGATATATAAGGATGTCTGAGCCACATGAGGAGTATGTGGCAGAGAGTAGCGTAGCTGCACCACAAGGCAGTGCAAGAGAACCAGAGATAGAGCAACCCATACCTGAGTAACCCAGGGAGCCACCTCAGTTCGACCCAGCCGATATGGGTAACCCAGCTGTGCAAACGATGTTCAGGCAGTTTATGACTGCCATGACGCACATTACCGACAGGATGCCTATGCCTGCACCCAGGGCAGCTGTCCAGCCTGAAGGTCAAGGTATCGGGAAGACGTTCGAGCGACTACGTCGTGTCGGAGCTACCGAATACTTTGGGACTGCCGACCCCGCAGATGATGACCTATGGTTGACAGAGTTGGAGAAAGCTTTTAGGATTCTCAATATCCCTGAAGCTGAGAAGGTTAAACACACTATCTATCTTCTCAAAGGAAGCGCTGGTCACTGGTGGACAATGGAAGAGCAGAAGAGACATGGAATGGAGATCTCGTGGGAAGACTTTCGGCGGGAATTTGTCCACAGATATTTTCCAAAGACCTTCCTAGACGAGAAGATCTCTAAGTTTGAGAGACTGAGGCAAGGCATGATGAACATTAGCGAGTATGAGGCTAAGTTCATGGAGCTATTGCGGTTTTGTCTGCACATGGCTGCCACAGAAGAAGAAAGGATCAGAAGATTCGAAAGGGGTCTAAATGCTGACATGTCTACCCCTGTGTCTGCCTTAGAAAACCAAGAGAGATTCTCTACCTTCGTTGAGTCAGTCCGAAGGATAGAGAGATCTGTGGTTGAGAAAAGGCAAACCCAGAAAAGATATCCACAGTTCCAGGGTTCTTCACCTGGGGACTTTAAGAAGCCTAGATCCTCTGCACCTAACCCTCCACCACCTAAATCTAGTCCTCAGACTCAGCGGTCTCCAAGTAGAGGTAGAGGACGAGGTCAATCACCTCAGGAGACCCATAGCTCTGCATCAATGTCAGTTACTAGACCACCAAGACCACAACAACTGGCTGCTACAACTGTGGTAAGGTGGGACATTTGATGAAGGACTGCCAATCTAAGCCTGTCAGTGTGACACAGCCTCCGAGACAAGGTCAACAGGGATCACAGAGAAGGCAATCTCAAGGAGCAGCTCGAGGACGTGGACAAGCGTCTCAAGCTGGATCATCAGCACCACCTCAACACCAGGCTACAGCGAGGTTCTATGCTATGAACCCACCAGAGGCAGTGGTCGATCCACGGGTAGTGGCAGGTCAGATGGAACTTTTATATTCTGATATGTCTAAATCCTGTGTAGTATCTGTTCTGATTGACCCGGGTGCTACGCACTCTTTTATCACTCGAAGAGTGATTCGCAACTGCAATATGACAGTCAGTCATAGGACAGATAGTTTGTTGTTGGAGACTCCGTTGAGTGGGTCTGCTATTTTACAGGAGGTATGCTCTCCCTGCATCCTCTTCTTTTCTGATCATCGCATTCAAGTGGACCTTATACCACTTGATATGCAAGGATTTGATATAATCCTCGGGATGGATACCTTAGAAAGGTATCGAGTTGTCTTGGATTGTGAGTCCAAGTTGGTTGTGTTTGCTGATGAAAGCAACACATGGATCTTTCAAGGAGAAAGAAAGATTCTGTCCACCTGTCTTGTGTCAGCTATGGTTGCTGATAAGATAATGAGGCAAGGATGTTATGCATTCTTGGCCCATGTGGTAGATGTTACCAAGGAGAGCCCCAACCCTGCTGAAGTTCCTGTAGTCAGGGAATTTGAAGATGTGTTTCCTGAAGAACTTCCCGGTATACCACCACCTTGGGAAATTGATTTTGAGATCAATTTGGTCCCAGATACAAAACCCATAGCCCAGACACCATATAGGATGGCGCCTGTCGAGATGGCCGAACTCAAGAAACAGCTTCAAGAGTTACTTGAAAAAGGTTTCATTGGACCGAGTACCTCACCTTGGGGTGCTCCGGTTTTGTTTGTTAAAAAGAAAGATGGGTCAATGCGGTTGTGCATTGACTATAGACAACTTAATAAAGTAACAATAAAGAACAAGTACCCTTTGCCGAGGATTGATGATCTCTTTGACCAGTTGCGTGGTGCAACAGTCTTTTCAAAGATAGACTTGAGGTATGGATATCATCAACTCCGCATTAAGGACAGTGACATATCCAAGTCTGCCTTTAGGACTAGATATGGTCAGTATGAGTTCACGGTTATGTCGTTTGGACTAACCAATGCACCAGCTGCATTCATGGAACTCATGAATAGAGTCTTTCGACCCTTCCTTGATCAGTGTGTTGTCGTCTTCATAGATGACATTCTGATTTATAGTAAGGATGCTCAGCAGCATGAGCAGCATCTTCGCCAAGCTTTGACCTTGCTAAGAGAACATAAGTTATATGCTAAGTTTAGCAAGTGTGAGTTCTGGTTGCCAGAAGTGTCTTTTCTTGGTCATGTGGTATCTGCCTCGGGTATTCATGTTGACCCTAAAAAGGTAGAATCTGTTCTACAGTGGGAACAACCGAAGACACCGACGGAGATTCGAAGTTTCTTGGGATTAGCTGGTTACTATAGAAGGTTTATCGAGAATTTCAGTTCTATAGCCTTACCCTTAACCAAGTTGACCCGGAAAGATGTTCCTTTTTCCTGGAGTGATAAGTGTCAACAGTCCTTTCAGTTGTTGAAGGAGAGGTTGACAAGTGCACCTGTGCTTGTGCTACCTGAACAAGGAAAAGGATATGTGGTGTACTGTGATGCCTCCAAGAATGGACTTGGATGTGTGTTGATGCAGGATAAGCAAGTGATTTCTTTTGCTTCCCGAAAGCTTAGGAAACACAAGGAGAATTATCCGACACACGATCTGGAGTTAGTAGTTGTGATTCATGCCCTAAAGATCTGGAGACATTATCTCTACGGAGAAACATTCCAGATTTTCACATACCACAAGAATCTTAAGTATATCTTCTCTCAGCATGAGCTTAACATGAGGCAACTTCGCTGGATAGAGTTAATCAAGGACTACAATTGTACAATTGATTACCATCCAAGAAAGGCCAATGTGGTTGCAGATGCCTTGAGTAGGAAATCAGCAACATCAACCATAGATAGAGCACAACTAAGTTCCTTAGTATGTTCTAGGAGAGATATGCTTATCTCTTTAAGGCAAAACAATGTACAGTTGAAGATGTCATTGTTATCTGGTTTGTTAGCTGAGATGCATATCAAACCTACCCTAAGAGAGCAGATAAAGGAGGCACAGCAAGTTGATGCTGCAGTTCAGCAGATCAGATCTGAGTATGGTGAAGAGAAGCGAGAAAGTTTTCATGAGTCAGATGATCAAGTCGCATGCTATCATGGGAGGATGATAGTACCTGATGTGGGTAATCTAAGGAAGTTAGTCCTAGAGGAAGCTCATTCTTCGATGTATGCTATGCATCTAGGGAGCACCAAGATGTATCAAAATTTGAAAGATATGTATTGGTGGCCCGGGATGAAGAAGGATGTAGCTAAGTTTGTTCTGAGGTGTCCTGTGTGTCAGCAAGTTAAGACTGAACACCAGAAACCTGCAGGAACAATGCAACCCTTACCCATACCACAGTGGAAGTGGGACCATGTGACCATGGACTTTGTTGTTGGCCTACCCAGGACAAGCAAAGGACATGATTCCATTTGGGTAATTGTTGATAGGTTGACAAAGACAGCGCATTTCTTACCTTTCAAAACAACCTATTCTGCTGAAAGGTTATCCCAGTTGTATGTTCAAGAGATAGTGCGATGCACGGAGTTCCAGTCACTATAGTTTCTGACAGAGGTCCCCAGTTTACAAGTTGTTTTTGGGAGCAGTTACACAGAGCCTTAGGCACCAAACTAAGGTTTAGTACAGCTTTTCATCCACAGACTGATGGACAGTCTGAAAGGACTATACAGACCTTGGAAGACCTGTTAAGAGCATGTGTTCTCCAGTTTACCGGGAGTTGGGATCTACACCTGAGCTTAATAGAGTTTGCCTATAACAATAGCTATCAACATAGTATTGATATGGCACCTTATGAAGCCTTGTATGGTAGACATTGTAGATCGCCTTTGTGTTGGTATGAAACTGGTGAACATCAGTTGTTAGGTCCGGATCTTGTGCAGCAGACTACAGAGAAGATCAAAGTTATACAGCAACATCTTAAGACTGCACAGGATAGGCAGAATTCTTATGCAGACAGACGTCGTAAAACCTTAGAGTTCCAGGTTGGAGACAGAGTATACCTCAAGGTCTCACCTTGAAAAGGAGTCCTTCGTTTTTGAAGGAAAGGGAAGTTAGCTCCTAGATTTATAGGACCTTATCCAATTGTTGAAAGAGTTGGAAAGGTAGCCTATAGACTAGAGTTACCTTCAGAGTTGCAGAAGTTACACCCTGTGTTCCACATTTCTATGCTAAGGAAATGTCACCCAGACACCGAGTCAGTTCTACAACCTATGGAAGTAGAATTGAATGAAGATATAACATATGAGGAAGGACCAGTGTCAATCCTTGATAACATGATTAAAAAGTTAAAGAAGAAAGAAATAAGCCTTGTTAAAGTCCTCTGGAACCACCGTGGTATTGAAGAAGCCACTTGGGAACTAGAGGATGAGATGAGAAGAAAATACCCTGTTCTTTTCTCCTAATATGTTTTATCGATTTCGAGGATGAAAACCTTGTAAGGGGTGGATAATTTGTAACATCCCTGACCTGGGTTATAACCTAACCCTAGAAGTTTTACCTAAACATGTAATTATATACTTGTGAATACTCCTTGTCATGTAATAAAGTTCCTCAGGAACATAAACTTTCAATTTTGCTTCTTTTAAACAAAGTTGTAGCATTGTTTTGTAATGCAGGGACCTATGTGCAAATTACCCAGTTAAGGGGTTTAACTTGCAATGTTCACAGGTTAAGATGTTCCTCTGATGATGAGACATCATATGAGTGAATATGATGAGGTATGATGTATATCCCAAGCTTGGGCAACAAGATGCAGCTTGAGGAATGATCCTTGTGCTTAAAAACCCTAATTTGGAGTAAAGTGCAAATTACCCAAATTGTGGGGTGCATGTTATAAAATATACCTTCTAGAACATCTTTAATGACTCTTGACATCATTTAGAGTAGAAATGATTAAAGAGACACATAAATGAGTAATCAGATAAGAAAAATAATCTTTGTGCATAAAATTCACTTAGTATGGGTATGGAGACCTTTCATGTATGTACCCTAGTTGAAAGTGGCTTTCCTTACCCTTAGATCTTGAGTTTAGATGAGATTTGCATAAGTTTTGATGGTCTTGGACGTGCCCTTGAACAAGGAGGGACTTGGATGAGAAATCCATGTTCTAGAGGTCCTTATGGTGTAAAATAGCCTAAAGTATATAAGCTCTTGTCCTTGCAAACCAACCAAACGTATCTCTTCTCCTTTTCATTTCTCATCTTTCTCAAACGGCTAAGGCAGAGCTATGGAGCTCAGGAGAACGACCAACTAGTGCTAAGGTGAGGGGGAAACCATCCTCAAGCTCGAATTCATGCTGGAATTCTTCTTAAAAGGTTGGTTCTATGGTTAACTAACTTAGGTTTCTTGTTCTAGCCGACCATCCCCATCTTTTCCTTGGAGAATCACCTCTGGCCAAGTTGTGGAGCTCAAGACACCATTAGAGGCTTGAAGCTTGGAAGCTTGGAGCTCTAGGAACAACGTTCTAAGGCGGGTTTTATAATTCTAAACTCCTTGCTTTATATACATGTTTTTGTTCTTGCAATTTATGCTTTAGTACTTCTTCTTCTACCTCCCTTCTTCCTTGCACCTTTGCAAGCAAAACGGTGGAGAAACTGGCCTGAATAGAGGTTGAAGATGATGGGCGTGAATTCCTAGGTAGCTTTATCAACCGACCTTGGACCCTTTTGGTCCAAACGGTTGCAAACCGTTTAAGGTCAAACGGTTTCAAACCGTTTGATCTCAAACGATCTTGCAAGACCGTTTGGATCAAACCGGTCTCAAGACCGTTTGATAGAATTGACCAAGGGACGACCGTTTGAGGGTCTGCTGGTAACATATTGAATTTCATTCCTACAAAGATTCATAATCTAATTCTTAACCAATTGAGAGTTGAAGGCACTTCAACACCCTAAACCTAATCGGGCTGAAATTGCTGATTTCAAGTATAGATTTTGTTGAGTTTTGGGTTGAAGGACCCAAACGGTCTCAAGACCATTTGGGGATTCATCCAAACGGTCTCAAGACCGTTTGGTGACAACCCAAGACCGTTTGGATGTCTAGGGTTGAGCTAATTGAAGAATTGAGGGTCCAATTGCAGATAAGTTGATGAATTGATAAAAATGCTGATTTTAGACCTAATTAGGGTTCAACCCTTATCCAACCGACTTGGTTTTTGGTCAAACTTTGGGCAAACGGTCTCAAGACCATTTGGAGGTCATCCAAACGACCTCAAGACCGTTTGAGCCAAGTTTGGGCCCAATTGGAGGTCAATTGATAGGTTTAACCTTGATTTGATTCACATTGTTGAACATTGATGATTATCCGATTGAAACCCTAATTGAGATTGGATTTAACCCTAATTGGCTTTCAATTGAGGGTCAATTTGGTGTCCAATTGATTAAGGCTCATCCTAATTAACTCAATTTGTAAGTGGTTTACATGGATTTGGATAACTGAGGGCTTCAACATACTTAACCATAATCGATTGTAACTTTTGAACCTTGTTTGAGGTCCAAACGGTTTGAGCCCATTTGGACCAAACGGTCTCAAGACCGTTTGGATCCAAACGGTCTCAAGACCGTTTGGGCTCAAATGATCTCAAGGTCGTTTGGACCAATCGATCTCAAGTCGTTTTGATCAAACAGTTTCAAACCGCATAAGCACCAAACGGTTTGGAAGTCAACCTTCCCAAACGGTCAACACACCCAAACGGACTCAAGACCGTTTGAGGTCAAACGGTCTCAAGACCGTTTGGTGATTGAAGGTTGAAACCGTTTGATGGTTTTCAAGGTTGTTTGTACTTGATCAATTGAAGGTGAAATTGGTTCAATGGTGATCTGATCTAAACCCTAATGGTAACCTAGGACATTAAGGGACTAAGTGACTAATGAATTGACCCATGATGGTGATCAATGGGGTAGTTTACCAAAATACCCTTGAGGGGTTCAATTGAGTAATACTTTGTTCTAATTAAACCCTAATCACATGATAGTGATGTTTTGGCTTATGATAGTCAATGAGGACTTGACCTAACCTGATCTAGAGTGGTGTAATCACCATCTACTAGTAAGAGGAGAGAGAAAGTACCCTTTTATGGTGGAAACTCAAGAAAAGTACCTTCAATACACATGAATGTGCATGTTTAGGGTATGATCCACCTATGTGAGATCATGGAAACCCTAATTATGATAATTGATGAATCTTAATCTTATCTAAGGACTGCAATGATGTTGTTTCTCATACAAGATGATCTTATGAGATTAAATCACCATGATGTGAATAGTAAACCCTAATTCTAGGGTGATGACATGTAATGTGAATAATGAACCCTAATTGATGAAAATCAGGGAACCTAACTCTTGAAAGAGTAGGAAGATACAACTTCATTCAAATGAATTGTTTACTATTATTAGTTGAACTAACCATGCAGGTTTCTATATAAGGATGATCATATCCAAGTAAGGATTATGATACTATATTCATTGAAAGCATGCTTTAGCTTTATGAAATAGTGAAATATCCAGATGCCTTGTTAGTGGCATCTTATGAGATTGATGGGCTATGAGGGCCATGAATATCATCAAGGTCATGCTTAACAAATGACTTGTGATGAGATGATTAAGAAATGATAATTGATGTGAGTTAGACTTGTGACATTTAGTATTCTATTTTCATAGCTTCCATGCTAGTGATTAAATGTTTGAGAACATGTATGATGTTAAAAGAATACTGAAATGTACCTAACTAATCAAGTATAATCATACCATGTAGAGCCCTGATCATAGATCCATCATTGTCAGAGACCAAATGATGGTGAAATAGGTTTTCCCAAGGGAACTCCTGGAGCACATACTTTTGAGTATGTGGGGGAAATGGATGCGTAAATCCTTACATCCTAGTGTAGGAATTGATGTAGATGAATAATCCATCAACCCTTCACTACAAATCCAAACTAAGAGATGTACCACGAATCTCCCAAAGAAAACGCAAACACCGCATCGGTGAGAGATAAACAAGAAATCTTCCGATGACGAAGAGAGTACAGAACGCCACTGTAACTCTAAAATAGCGAAGGACCAGATTACCCTAGTAAGCTATAACAGCAGAGACACAAGATGTCCTGCAAGCAATCCTCTTACTGACTAAGGAGGATGAGGTCATAAGAATTCGGCTCTTTTAATGACCTATGTATGATACTGATGCAACTTACTAGTGATCGGTTGGAGTATGAGGGGTATACCTCATCTCCACAGGGCATAATGATGTTTGTAAAACATAATCAGTCGCGTAGTATAATTGCTTAGTTTAAGCTACGAGATTCTTGAATGGTGTTACATTGCATAGTAGATATGTTCTTCACCTTATCTATATGATGATATTCTGCTTAATACCTCTCTGCTGTTGATTACTTTAAATTGCTTATATTGTTCTTTGACTTGCTATATAAAGCTTCTAGTTGAGAGTTATAACTCTCGCTGGGACAATTTGTACATTGTCTCACCCCGTAGACTTCAACTTTTTAGGTGGTCATCGAATACGGAGGAACCGGCCTACAGGTGACCAATCCCAGCAGTAGCACCAGGAGCAGCAGTGAATCTCAAGTGGAGATACTGACTGCTGAGATAGTTGTTAGAAAGTCAGTCTTATGCCGTCTCTGTACTCTCAGGTCCTAGGAGTTGATGGTCTGAGATTTTGGTTTTATCTCTTGAGATTTTGTATCATGATGTATATAATTACTCAAGAAGTAATTATCATAGATGTAAACAGTTTAATCCTTTTTCTATGAAAGAAGTTTTAAGGTTTCAAGCTCTTATCTCAAAAAGTTTTAATTTCCTGTGATTTTTGTCTTCCACTGTTAATCGATTGCTTCCGCTAAGTTTAAATCGTATTTATATCGTGGTTTTGGAGATCGGAGCCCACAGGTCCCTAGTTCACGAGTCACTTTTGGGAGTGACTACACACAGATCTGGGTACATAGTTGAGGTTTAGTACTACCTTCCACTCGTAGATAGATGGTCAATCTAAAAGGACCATTCAGACCTTGGAGGATTTTTTGAGAGCTTGTGTGCTCTAGTTTTTGGGAAGTTGGGATGTGCCCCTTAGCCTAATAGAGTTTGCCTACAACAACAGGTACCATAGTAGCATCGACATGGCACCATATGAGGTGTTGTATGGGAGGCATTGTAGGTCTTCGTTGTGTTGGTATGAGATAGGTGAGTATTAGCTTCTTGATCCTGAACTTGTGCAGAAGATGACAAAAAAGATCAAAGTGATTCAACAATAGTTCAAGGAAGCACAAGACAGTCAAAATTCATATGCAAGTAACTGCTGAAGGCCTTTGTAGTTCTAAGTGGGAGATGGAGTGTACCTCAAGGTCTCTCCCTAGAAAGGTGTTGTGAGGTTTGGAAGGAAGGGTAAGTTGGCTCCTAGGTTCATGAGACCTTACCCTATGGTGGCACATGTTGGGAAGGTGGCTTACAGGTTGGAGTTGCCACCTGAGTTGGACAGGTTGCACCTAGTGTTTCATGTGAGTATGTTGAGGAAGTGCCATCTGAATGCAGAGTTAGTGTTGCAACCAGTGGAAGTGGAGCTTGATGAGGACATGTCTTTTGTTGAAGGCCTAGTGTTGGTCCTTGATAGAAGAGTGAAGAAGTTGAAGAAGAAAGCCATAGTGGTTGTGAAGGTTCTATGACATCATCTTGGTGTTGAGTAAGACATGTGGGAGCTCAAGGAAGAGATGAGGAGTAAGTAACCCTCTCTCTTCTCTTAGTATTTTAGGGGCAAAATCCTTGTTAGGGGTTTAAGGCTTGTAAAAACCCTGACCTAAGTTTTGGGTTACCCTACTTTCTTTGTCTTAATTATGTGCTTAGAGTCTTGCTCTAATCTTTTGTGATGTAATTAGGGATGGTGGTGTGCTTAAGTTTCTAGTTTGAGCTTTTTTGGTGGTTGTTTGTGCTTTCTGTGCTAGTTTTCATGCAAATTGCAATTTACCCAGCATATGGGGTTGATGTGCAATTTTCCACCTCTAGAGTGTTCCCTCTCTTTCTTGGCATTATCTAGAGGTGAGAGAAAGAGGAGGGAGCCTTATTTGAGCTCTAGTTGAGGAGTTGACACCTTAAGGGTGATTAGGGTTTCCATGCTTGTTAGATGTCTCGATCCATGAGTATGTTGTGTTGTCTCGACCATGGGTCATGACCTAGGTTTGTTTTTGAGGGTGTCACAGTCAAGACACCTCCTATAGAGTGTAGGCTCATGACCTATATATTCTAGGGAGGTCTTAAGTCGAGATGGATGACCTAGCATGTGTTGTCTCGATCTAATGTTGATGGTGGTACCTTGTCTCAACCTAGAAGGTGGTGTCATGACCATGGGAGGTGCCCCATGGATGGTCACGACCGCGACCATGTGGGTTGATGTAGTGGTCGAGACACTACATATAGTGTGTCACCATGTCTTGCATGCCATGTTTGAGTGTTTGCATGTTGGCCTTTTTAGTGGACAAATGTCCCTTATGTCCCCTAGCATGTTAACACCTCACCCTCTACTCTCTCTCTCTCTCATCCTTCATCTATATAGCCCCTTGACTATCCTTGTTTGCAACACTTTCATCCATCTATCTTCTTCCTTCTTTTTTGTGTGTTCTTGGTGCTTGGTGGACCAAGGAGGTTTGTCCTTGGAGCTTGGGGGATCAATATCCTCTTGCATTAAGTGGTGGTGGTGATCTAAGCTCGTCTTCCATCCTTGGTAAGTGTTTGTCTTTTAAGTTGATGTTTCTTTTAATCTCCTATGTTCAACTTCTTTGTTTTTCTCAGCCCTAGACCATGGTTCTTCCATGGTGTTGTTTTTGGAGTGAAACTCCTCATTACAAGGGTCATAGACCGTGTCTTGACAAGGTAGACCCAAGTGTGAAGAGGAATTCTCCTCTCTTTCCTCCTTTCTCTTTTGGTTTGGTCAAGAGATTCTTTGCTTCTTTCCTTGGGCTAGCTTTGACCTTGGTGTATTCTCCTTCTTGAGGTACTCTTGTGGTTGAGTGTGGAGCTTTTGGTGTAGCTTCTTCAACCCTTGGATTGTGTGCTTGGAGCTCTAAATCTTGGAGTTTAGAGCTCTTAGTGGTGATCATCTTAAGGAGGGTTATATAAAACTAAACCTACTCTATTATTGCACTTATTTATACATTTTGTTGCTAACCTCTCTCTCTCTCTCTCAAATTCTTCTTCTTCATGATAGTACATAATGGTAAACCCTAGATTTGTTTGGTAGAGTTATCTTGCTTGGTTTGAAAGCAATCTGAAACCCTAATCTTTTTGTACCCAGTTTGGTAGATAATGTGTTATGAAGGTTTTTCTCTATGTCTTGATCTTTATCTTGTGCATGGTGTTTGTGCACCTAGAGGTTGGAGGGATGTTAGTTTCATTTGGTTATCATCAGCATGGTTTTCTCTTTCTTGGATAAGGTTCTTCCTTGGTATTTTCTTGGCCTATGACTTGAGGTCTTGGTGACTGTTTGTATGTGGCCTTTTCTTCATGATAACTATAGTTTCACCCTTGGTTTTAGTTCTATTTTGGTGACCTAGATGTCAACTCTGGGTGTGGTCATGACATTTTGCTCTTGATGGTCGCGACCTATATAGCCTTTGGTCAAGATACCCCTTTGTGCTTGAGTTTGACCTAGTTATTATAGGTTGAGACACTTGGTATGTGGTGTCTTAGTTACCCTTGGTGTTGGGGCTTTGTTCCTACTTTCTTTGGGTTGAGACACCCTCTAGTGTGTTGGGTCGTGACCATGAGGGTCTTAGGTTATGACAGTCGAGATAGTTTGGATGAGATGGAACCCTAACCCTAGTGTCGCAGGTGTGACATGATCTAAGGGTTGGTTGCGACATGGACCATGGTGGGAGGTCACGACCTATGTCGTTAAGTGGTCAATATAGGGATATGGTAGGTGGTTGTGAAGCACATATGAACACTTCATGATGTTCATATATGTATGATACATAAGTCACATATTTTGTTATTTGGAATGTTATCTAATCTACCTTAATGATGTTTTCTAACCCTAATATACTCCAAGATGGTGGAGGGGGACAAGTTTAGGGTTGATGGTTGAACATAGCTTTGTAAACCCTTATTAGCTAAAAAGGAAACACTAACCCTAATAATAAACAACTAGTCTTGGTTGTTTCTCTATCTAGGAAGGATTATGATGTTATGTGGTTATCTCCCTCTTACTTATCTAACCATGTAGGTGTTATGAGCTTGATGATAATATCTAGTGTATGCTATGGTAATTATGATATGACACGGGTTGAATATGCCCATGCAAGGCATGTTGAGGCACTTGTGATGCAAGAATAATGTGAATGGGTTCTATGACCCAAAAGTCACTTGTTGCACCATATGAGATGGCTTTTCCCAATGATGAGTTGAGGGATTGGTATCCCATGATATATGTCCTTATTGATGATGGAAATAATATAGACATCTTGTGGTGATAGTGTGACAAGATCACACCCTATATGCTTTATATCTTTTGGAGTTGTGTCATGCCCTACTTTTGTAGAACTTGTCCTTGCTTTGTACATTATAACTTGATTGATGTTAATAGGAATTTAAATAGACCTAAATAATCAAGTGGAACCTGAACATGTAGTTCTTCCCTGTGCCATAGATCCATCTTCGCATCAGCACTTGTTGGATGGTTAAATAGGATTTCCCTTAGAGGAAGCTTGGAGTCATATACTATTGAATATATGCATTTGCAGGATTGGCTGCGGGCCATACCCTAGAAGGAGTGTGAATGCGGGCCGTAGCTCAGTGACATGTTGCTTATGTGGTTTCACATGATTGGATGCGGGACATACCCTGGTAGGAGTGAGGCTATGGGTCGTAGCTCAGTTTCACTGACGTCGTGACATGTACCAAGGCGGGCTAAGACTTTCATTGGTTGACTATATGTCATAGGTTGTAGTTAATTGTTATGTCTCTACTGTGTACTCATGTACTAACCACGAGGTTTGGTGAGGTTGTGGATTCCGGCTCTTCCATGGACCTTGTATGACACCAATTTTGACTTAGCCGTGGTCGGCTGGATTTGGGTGGTACGACTCAAATCCTCGGGGCATAATAAAATACGTAATCAGCCATGTAGTACACTTGCCTAGGATTAAATATGAGAACATTGGTTGTAGCCTTGCCTTACTTTTGTACATGTGAGTTGGTAGACAATGTGCATGTTCTTTGTATTCCTTCTTATATTATTGGTTGTTCTACTGTTCAACAACAAGTGAACAATATTTCTTAATTTTCTTTATTCAATAGATACATATCATTTAATTGAATATTCTAATCTTTCTTTAGTTATCTATGTTAATAATAGTGTTAGTGGAGAGTTATATCTCCCGCTGAGGTTTGGGATCTAACCTTGTGGGTTTCCCACATCTTTTAGGTGGACATGCACGGGGAGGTAAAAATCATGCAGCTGAGGCAGAGCATCAACAAGGAGGACAATAGCAGCTAAGGTTGAAAATGTTGTTTGTGGTCTTTTGTGGTTAGAGTCCAAGAGTCGCACCTGTAGATTCAGGTCTTGGGATGAGTTATGTATGTTCCTTGATGGTGTTATCGATATGAGTTTTTGGTTTATGGCTTCTTGTATATAGTGGGTTGTTGTACATGTTTATGTAAATGAATAGATATCACGTGTGATAGGTAGTATTCTATGAACATGTTGTAAATAACGATGCTTAATGATATATATAATTTAGATGGAAAGTTTTTGGATCCTGATGTAATAAGTTTCCTAATGTTGGTTCTTGTTGTAATTGGTTTTAAATTTTTAGTGTTTTCTACTAATCTGTTGTTGATTTTGTTTTAATCTTATGGTTTGTGGCGTGTGGCATCATACTTGCGATGGCACTAGGTGGGGAAAGGGACAAAAAGGTGGCTAGCGGGTGATAGGGTTAGCAAAACACTACGAAAAGAGAGGCAAAGAGTCATGGGAGGATTTTTATAGACATGGGAGGTGTTGATTAGGTAAATCAAGGCGGGAAAGGGGGTCCTAGGGTGGCTTCATGAAGATAGTAGGTGGGTTGGCAGTGCCATAGGTGCTAAACAATGTACATATCTTGAAGACAAACTCTTTAATGTTAGATTAGGAGCTAAATCCCTGTGATGGGGATCTAAGCGTCAATATTCCTTGATCAACAACCTGGGCTATGTGATTGATCTATAAAAAGAGGTGTGAATCACTGATGTATACAATTAGAAGGGGGTACCCACCTTGTTAGGCCACACACCTCTTCAAAATGGGCCCAATTGGGTTAAATTCTATTTAAATGAGACAAAAAAGGAGTTAAAGCATAGGAAATTTCAAATGGTCATATCTTGGGCTATGATAGTTCAATTGAACTGATTTTTGTGCCATTAGAAAGATAATTGGAGGCTATATAACTTGAAATACAATAGAGAGCAAGTTGATTACTTTGATTTGGTCCATAATAATTTTACATTCATGAGTGAACTCCTATTCTAAGTGTATCCTATGCATCTGACCATATATGTCCCTAGTTACACCGTCAGTGAATGTCCATAACCAATTTATGACATCACAATCAATGAATGGTATCTAGCAAGACATGATTTCTATCCAAGTAAATGGAAAGTTGAAGAACAACTTGAACCTACAATATGTCATTAGTGTTACAATGATTGTATAGTTCCTTTGTCTCTGATATCTAGACCGAACCCAAGGCATGGAATCATCATCCTCTTCAACGTTGAATCCATGTTCCTTAAACTAGAGTAGACTATATAAGATACATGTAAACTCAATATCACATATTGACTCACACACACATATCAATGCATTTCTCAGTATCGCTTATCAAATGGCTGGGATATCAAACTCATGTAGGAGGACAAATACCATCTAAATCACTCACAGTCATTCCATGTGTGTCACAATATATCTAAAGATCACCTTTTTGGTAACCCTTGTTCAAGGCCACGTTCTATGATGTCAAAGTATATTGAATGATATGTGATGAGTGTAGTGATTTAATTTCTAAGAACCATAATCACCACCATCACTATGAGAGCTAATTCTGACTACTAATCCATGGTTTTCATGCATCACTCTCAAGATGGGTGTCTGATACACTATACTCTAACAAGTATTAGTGCATTTGGTTTGATATCACATATCATGACTTAATGAGATTCTATCATCAATCAACACATAATGTAGTCTTATGTGTTATTGATGTCTATGAGCTTCCACAATAATAACTTACTAGGGACATAACAAGAGTTTATATACTCATAACATATGTATGATCTCATTATTTAGGTCCTCAACCTAAAGACATACATCATCAAGTGACATCATTCTTTACATATATATTATGTTACATCATTATCTCATAATTGAATAAAACAAAATAACTGGAAGATTGATTTTATTATTAATCAAATCATTTACAAGATATGCCATTAAAATCATCATATGATGGGCTCTTTGGGCATACATACCAACATGTTGAAATAGGAAGTCCAACGTAGATGAATGGAATGTTTTCTATATTACAGTTGAGTCAGATTGATAGTTAACAATTTACTCTATGTCAATATGTGTACCAAGGGTAGAATATTTGTGAAGATTTATCCTAAGCCCTCAAATGTATTAGAAGACTCCTATGATATGTATTGTATTGATGACATTTATGACTCCTATTTTTATGTTGATGATGGTATCATCAGAATATTGAATGGTGTTTTCTTGGATTTGTAAAGGGATGAGATGATTGCATGATGAGTACTTATCTTTATCATATGAATGAAGATGGATGTGACAAGTATGAAGAGATAAGGAGAGAGTGGGTCTCCTTGCTTGAGACCATTGGAGATTTAAAAATATCTTAAAGGGGTGTCACTAATGATAGTGGAGGAATACAAGTGGCGATGAAATCTTTAATCCATTGTATCCATCTATCAATAAAATCATATCCTCACATACACTAGTAAAAACATTCCTATTGATGTTGTCAAAATCTTTTTCAAAGTTGAGTTTTATGGCTAAAAGGGGAGTTTTCCCAACATGAATGTGTGTAATGGCCTCACTGACTATAATGTAACCGTCTTGGATATTTCTATCCTTCTGAAAAGCACATTGGTGTGGACCAATTACATCATTTAGGTGTGATTTCATGTTGGTTCCAAAGGTCTTGGCAATCATCTTGTTGCATGAGTTAATGAGCTAATGGGTCTAAAATGATGTATAATATCTGGATTGGTAGTTTTAATGATGTTATGTGGATTTGATTGGGCATGCCTATTTTGGGGATCATGTCATTATTAAGATGGATGTACTAGAAGAGATTTGTGAGGTCTCATGTTTGGGGTGTTCCTACATGTGTTTGTAAACTTTTGGGATAATTGTATAAGGAGAAGGTGTTTTATCAATGCCCAGATGGTATACATCTTGTTTAAATGCTAGTTAAATGGAGAATCTCCCATTGTATGTGGAGATAGGGGGAAGTCTTATTAACTTATATTTTATTTAAGAAAATGTGGAATTCTCTAGAAGGTGGCATAAGTGTCCACAATAGGATAGTTTTATTACCACTTGCCTTCTAATATCTAGGAAATTCGGAATTAAGAGAATAGCAAAGAAAGAAAGAGGAAATATGAGTTTAAAATAATATATATGCCTTTTTGCTACAAGAGTTTCATAGGAATAAAAAGAGGAAATATTTTCGAGAAATTATGGCCAATGATAGATTATGTCATCAAGAACTTTCCCTCAAAATTTGGGATCAAAATTCTTAACAGATTAGGAGATATGGATTTTACAAAAATATCTAAAGTTTGGAAATAATGTGAGAAAGTATTAAATGTCACATTTAAATTTAGATATCTAAAGGAATTAGTAATGTGTGAGAGTAAGGATAGACTTTGGATCTATGATCAACGGCATTGGTGCGTTACCTAGAACGAATAGGAGAAGGTGCACACAGTTCAAACAAGATCTTTGATCTCGGATTTCTCGCAGCATGGTGCATGAGCAAACAAGATTTTTACGTGTTTGTGTTCAGGAAAGGATTCTGATTCCTCCTAACCTAAGCTTTGTAAGGCATGGAAGTCTCTAGAGGAGATGCCTAAACTTGCCCAGAAGCCTAATGGCAGAGAGGGTTGGGAACCCTAAACGTAGCCCCCACACATATATATATGACCACCCCTGATCTCGCCCTAACCTCACGGACCCAAATGACTGCTACCTATTCTAATTATCTCTCTCCCTCTCACAATTTTATTTGGTCCAATGAGAGCTCCACCGTGGTGCTGCCCTGTGTTTGTCTTAGGAAAAGAAGAAGAGGGAGGAGCACTAGCCATCGGATACGGGTCCACCCTTGACTCACAGGGAATCCAAGGCCCAGAAGTGCTCCCCACATATCCAAGTGATCTGAGTGGATACTGTTGGAATGTATGCCCTGAGATCCAATCATGGGATGATTGGTGGGATACATTATGATTGATTTGATAAACAATAAAGGCAAGCTTCCAATTCTTTCTGGTTCAGTCATATGAGATAGTGATAGAACAAATTGAATGTCTAGAGAATGACAGTACTCAATGACGTAAGCTTTCAGGTTGAGGACCTGAACGATGAGATCATACGGATGCTAAGAGTTTGTACATTCTTGTTTTGTCCCTAGTCGGATGTCATTGTGGAAGGCAGATAGACAGCAATGACACACAAGACTAGATTGTGGTGTTGGTTGATGACAGAATCTCATTAGTCATGATATAGAGATATCAAACCAAAAACATAGGTACTTGTTAGAGAACAAGTGTACCGGACAGACCCACCGTGAGTTTGACACATGGAACCATGACATGGTAGTCACAGTCATTACTCACAGTGATGGTGGTGAGTGTGATTCTTTGACCTGAAATCACTACACTCAACACATGTCGTTGGGCACACTTTGACATCATCAAACGCAGTCCTGAAACATGGGTTGTTATAAAGGTGATGATTGGGTGGCTTTGACACATGGTGCTTTTGAGGAGTGAGTGATAGATATGGGATTTGTCCCTCCTGAGGGAGTTTGATATCCATGGCCACTTGATGAGTAGGATTGAGAAAGGCGTGCACGCATGTGTGAATCAGTATGTGATACTGATGTCATACATATCTCTTCCAGTCTACTCTGAGATCAAGAAAGTGAATGAATGTTGACAGGATGATTGTTCCATGCCTTGAGTTCATTAGGGATAACAGTGACAAAGGAATTATACATTCGCTGTAACACCATTCACGGATTGTAGGATGAAAGTTGTTCTCCAACTTTCTACTTTCACTTGGGTAGCACTGATGTGTGACTAGGCACCACTCTTTGCTTGTGAAGTCATAAATGTTATGGACTTTCACTGCCAACGTGAAATGGACCTGCAGGGTCACACACATAGGATTTAACCTGGAAGAGGAGTTTTGTCCACAAGCAACGTTTAGATTGATTACTAAAGGAGTTTAGTAGTTCAATTAAACACTCAATCAATTGATAGCTCAATATCATAATGTTCAAGGTGTTGGACATGTTGATTGGAGTATCGGATTGATTGAAATCGCAATTGACTGATTCTGCACAACCTGCACTCCCAACCGATCAGTTCAACGGTTGAACCGGTCAGTTGAGGTTGCTGAACCGGTCGGTTCAAATGTTGATCCGATTGGCTCGAGCCCAGGGTGAACCGATTGCTTCAAGTGTTGAAACGATCGATTCAACTGGAGCAACCAAGCAACTTGGGAAAGTAGGATTGGTGAGAATTTTCCTTGTGTTTCAATCGCCCAATTTGATTGGGAATAGGATTGGTATTCGATACCAATTAGAAACAAAAGAAGGAAAGTCAATCGGGAACCAACCTGGAACCCCAACCGACCGGTTCAGGAGTGAACCGATCGGTTCAAGGGTCCCAAACGATCGGTTCAGTAGTGAACCGATCGGTTCAGGTCCCCAACCGATCGGTTCACTTGTGAACCGATCGGTTCATGCTGCGAGTTGGTTGCTTTTGTGGAAAATCTTGAACCCTTCTACTCCTGCTTTTAGTCCCGTATTGCCCGGGATGGAGAACCCTGTCCCATGACCCTCCTATATATATAGGGGTATTGGGGGCTTCTCAAAGTACAACTCAGTGCAACCAGTTGCTCTGCAAAGTTGTCGTTCTCTCTAGTTTTGGTAACCGAGAGAGAGCCCAAGCAAGTGCTTCCCCCAAAGGGAGGTGCAGCAAGGGAAGGACAACTGCAGTTGCAACTGGAGGCAGGAGAGTGTGTTGGCGACTAGTACGTTAATAGGAGGGTGCAACTCCTTCCACTTCCTTGTGGGACAAGGAGTGTGGAGTTCCAGGTGGTCCGTGTGGACTACTTCAGAGGCGGGAGGTCACTGCCGCTCAGGAGGACAACTGTCATCTGACAGTCCGGTAGGAGGAGGAGTCGTCAGTCCCGGTGCGACCAGGAGCTGCACAGACGTCGTCCAAGACCGAAGTTGAAGACCG
Source organism: Alisma plantago-aquatica (assembly GCA_963693085.1). Taxonomy (NCBI): domain Eukaryota; kingdom Viridiplantae; phylum Streptophyta; class Magnoliopsida; order Alismatales; family Alismataceae; genus Alisma; species Alisma plantago-aquatica. Next base: position 546,728,101 of record OY856414.1, read on the forward strand.
CGCATAGCGCGAGGTATTGTCGCTAAGCAAGCCTTGGGACAAGGTATGACTCCACAAACCATCCTTTCCTATTATATAGACGTTGACACGTTTCCTTGTTCCAGGTTTGGGGGAGAAATTTGTGTTTCTGCTGCTTTCTCTATCTCCCCTAAAATCCAACAGTGGTATCAGAGCCACGTCAACTGCTCTATATTTAAGGAATATCAATATGATCGATTTTTTATTTGTCACCTTTATTTATTGCATACGATGCGAATAAAATTGGCTTTATGCATGTCCAATACTAAATCCACAAATCCCAATTACATATATGATATGTATTATTAATGCACTCGATACGCGTCACCCTTAAACGAGTTTTGTGGTGGATGTATGGCGTGGTTATGGCCAATAAACCCTAATTGTGATTGGCTGTGTGTGGTTGCTTGCATCTCAGTCTGCGCACCGATCTTCCTTCTCCTATTCCTGATGTAACTCGAAATAATTTGAGATTGTTTCCTACTTTTGCTCCCCCCGAATGTAACTCGGGGTTTCCATTTTAAGCAATGTAAAATTAGGATAGATTTTATTTCCTATTATGTCAAAGAAGGCGGACATCCAGACGATAGCTGAGACGATCGGTTCAAGGTGTGAACCGATCGGTTGACGTTCTAGACGGTCGGTTCAAGGAGTGAATCGATCGGTTGAGGACCAGTTTGAGGAGCGAGACGAGCGGGTGGCGGCCAGAAGGAGATGCATGATGACCAGACAAACCGATCGGTTGGAGGATCCAACCGATCGGATGGTGGCACCCAGACGACCGGGCCGGACCGAGAAAGGCGTTCATGTGATGAATTGATCTTCTCCAAAGGCAAAGCACAAAGTTCATCTTGTATAGGTTGCATGTGATGTAGACCTAGATGACCGTGATTCGTCTTGGCTCGAGGAATCACATTAGGATGGCCATAATCATCGCTTTTATCGTTTGTGCATGTTTTCTATGGGATATAGCATGTATATGATACGTATTATGTATTGTGGTGATTGGATATGTATATGTATATAAAAACTAAATCCCTCATTAAATATTAAGTTTTAGATGCCTTCCAAATGCGACACACGTAAAAAGCTTGATCGACCAAGTGTGGGCATGCCCTAGCGTGGTGCACTGTCTATCTCGTGGAAGCGTGAAGGATGAATGTGTGGGTCTGCCCTAGCAGGGTGCATATTCATCGTGTTTGCTTTGGGTCAGACTTAACAAGGTGATCTAGATGGGATCTAGTACCTTGAGGCATGGAGATGATCATGGCAAGGAGTTGCATATGACATCTTATCAAGAGTTGCATATGATGCAATTGACAAAAGTTGCCTACCTGAGAGATCTATGTTGTGGGTGACAACCCTAGCCGGTCCATGGATTAGAGGATTTCAGGATCTTGCCCACTAGAAGGTTGTATGCTACAATCTTCCGAATTGATGGTGAGGGCTATCAATTTGAAGTAAAATAGTGGGAGCGATAATTAATTAAAGGCCTAATTATATCGTCAAAATTTTCAAATCAATCAAATAAGTCAAAAATGAGTTTTTGGACTAAAATTGCATATTTCCTTTTGTAGTACAAATGATGACAAACAACAATCACTTCTCATTGCGATCGATCCTTGAAAAGGACAAGCTTAATGGGACAAACTTCCACGACTGGTATCAGACATTGAGAATTGTTCTCACTCAAGAGCAAAAGCTCTATGTCCTGGATACTCCAATTCCAGAGGAACCCGCTCCTAATGCACCAAAGGCAGAAAGAGATGCTTACAAGAAGCATTTTGATGATGCCATTGATGCAAAGTGCTTGATGTTATGTTCTATGAACCATGAGTTGCAGAGACAGCATGAGAACATGGGTGTCATTGAGATGATTCAACATCCCAGGAACATGTATGAAGATCAGGCACGGCAAGAGAGATACAATGTTTCTAGGGCGCTGTTCAAGTGCGTCATGACAGAAGGAGATCCATTTGGTCCTTACACACTCAAGATGATTGGGTATGTGGAGAACCTGCAGAGACTGGGATTTCCACTGAGCCAAGAGTTGGCTACTGACATGATACTGCAATCGTTGCTAGAATCATACAGTCAGTTTGTGATTAACTACAACATGAACAACTTTGATAGGCCACTGTCAGAGTTGTTGGGCATGTTGAGGACAGTCGAGATACAGATGAAGAAGGACAAGCCTAAGGCTGTAATGGTGATCACGAGCAAGAAAGGCAAGTCCAAGCGCAAGGGCAAGGGCAAAGCTAAGAAAGGTTTTGATGCTAGCCAGGAGTCCAAGCCGTCTTCAGCTCTCAAGGGCAAGGGAGGCGTGACCAAGAAAGGAAATTGCCACCACTGTCAAAAGCCAGAACATTGGAAAAGGAATTATCCTCTCTATCTGGAAGAACAAAAGAAGAAGGAGGAGACTGAAGCCTCTACTTAAAGGTGTCATGAAAGTAAACTTGTAACACTTTTTGAGGTATATGATACCAAGATGTAAAGTGTAAAGCACTCATAATTGGGGCAAGTGTTGCCACCATAGATAGAGTACTTTAGTTTATTTTCAGCCTACAAGGCATGTAATACAGTTATGAACTGCTATTTCATATATTGCCAAAAGATAGAAACACTTTATTTTGCATATTGTATGACAATGATGGCAATTAATAAAGTTGAGTTTTCAATCTTAAAGATATGATATTTGTGGCAATGCCTTGTTTATCTTGTGGTATTCGATATGCATAAGATAAAATGATACCTAAAAGTTATTAGATAACTCAAACAATCAAATTAGCATCAATCATGAGAAATTCATTTCTAGTTTCCATGTGATGGATAAATCTAGACTCTTTTGGTTAGAGAACCAGTAAGAGACATGAATATCTTAGACATGATTAATCAATCTTCACTAAAGGTAGTGGGAGAATGATTATCCTATTAGGTATAATACATGTGATGTATTTACATACCTATTGGAATGAGTGCTAATACTTCAAATGGTGTTTAGAGAAATACCAATATGAGTATCTTGAAGTGTTCAAGATTATCATTGATGAAGTACAAATTTGGTAAAGTGTTAATTCTTGATGAGATCAATGAATGAAATACTTGGACCAAATGTTTGAGATCCTTATGAGTGATTATGATAGTGTATCATAGTGAACTCCTGATTAAGGCATGGTGATGTCTAAATCAAGAAGGAATCATACTCTAAGGAGTTAGAAAATGATTATCAAATAACTGAATTCTTCTTAATAAAAGAATACCCCACACTAATAAAGGAAATTAAGAATCACAAGGGTTGTGAGTTCTTATATCCTTAACATATACACCTCAATTATCTATGTGATGAGTTGTTCATGTGATGAGTCAACTATCTAGATGAATATGGGGAACCAAATTTTGAGTTATGGTATATGACCATTACATCCTAAATGACATCCATGTCAACTATAAGGTATGAACTTGATGGTAGCACTCATTGGATGAAATCCATAAGTGTAAATGAGTCTTAGGTGTTAAGACACATGGATAACATTTTGAGAAGGATGATGCTTGTTGATTGCAACTTAATGACTAAGACATTTGGCACATGGATACTAAAATTGCATTCCTATGAGGAATAAAACAAGGATGTGTATGTGACACAACCTATAAGGTTTATGAATACACTAATCCAAATGAAGTCTATAAGTTACAATGGACTAATCAATGTGATTGATTGAGTACAAGCAACTCAGAATTGGATCTTTACTTTGATAATATAGTCAAAAGGTTTGACGGATATGTCAAAGATAAGGAAGGGATCTGTGATTTAGTGGGAGCGTGTTCACATTTCACATATTGATGTGGAATGGAAATGTTCTAAAATGGAAATCCAAAAGTGGAAATTATCTTTTAGGAAGATAGAGATGTTTCCTATGTGATAGGAATAAAGATCTATAGAGATAGTTCTCGAAAACCTCTTGACCCGAAAAGAGAAAGCATACATTGGCAATCTGTACTGAAGGGTTCAGTATGCACAGATTTAGTGGGAGAAAACTTGTCCATGTTACATGGAGTTAGTATCCCAAGGCCAAGTGTCCAATTCTTATGAAGAATGGGTACACTAAGAATAGATATGGATCTATCATGTATGTAATAATCCCATTATCTTACATGTATGGACATGGCAAGAATAAAATGCATTCATCATCTTGTATGTACGACATGACAATATGATGTGCTCATCCTGATAACTCGTATGTGGGACATGACGAGTGGATGTCTGTCTACTTCCAGTAAGGGTTACTAGAATACCATGAGAACTTGATATGTTCTTGTGAAGTAATGGTTCCATGGAGATAAGGAAGAGTTCAATGTAAAGAGTTACATTGATGCGAACTTCCGAAAGGACAGAAAATTAATCGCAAAATATATATAGAATATATAAAAGTGAAAGTTTGTTGATAATTGGAAGTGTTCCAATAAAACCATTTAAAAAGGAAATGTCGAGTATCTATGCGTTAGAGAACAACAGTAGATACTATATGGATCTGAAAGTTCATGAGATGAACTCATAGATATTTTGCTCATTGATGACAAGTCTGGAATCCTTGATCATGCAATGTGACTAAAGGTTAGAAAAGGAATACTAGATCACATATTACGGCAACTCCATCTCATACGTGTGACGTACAGTGAAGAGATGAGAGACATGCAATTTATACTGACTTTGGCAAGGTGTTGCCATTACTCACTATGATCGCACTAGAGCACAGTAACATGTGGGACATGTTTGAAGATCACTATGAATATGATTCAAAAGTGATTGGCTCATAGTGCAAGTGGGAGTCTGTTGGAATGTATGCCCTGAGAGCCAATCATGGGATGATTGGTGGGATACATTATGATTGATTTGATAAACAACAAAGGCAAGCTTCCAATTCTTTCTGGTTCAGTCATATGAGATAGTGATAGAACAGATTGAATGTCTAGAGAATGACAGTACTCAATGACGTATGCTTTCAGGTTGAGGACCTGAACGATGAGATCATACAGATTCTAAGAGTTTGTACATTCTTGTTTTGTCCCTAGTCGGATTTCATTGTGGAAGGCAGGTAGACAACAATGACACACAAGACTAGATTGTGGTGTTGGTTGATGATAGAATCTCATTATTCATGATATAGAGATAACAAACCAAACACATAGGTACTTGTTAGAGAACAAGTGTACCGGACAGACCCACCGTGAGTTTGACACATGGAACCATGACATGGTAGTCACAGTCATTACTCACAGTGATGGTGGTGAGTGTGATTCTTTGACCTGAAATCACTACACTCAACACATGTCGTTGGGCACACTTTGACATCATCAAACGCAGTCCTGAAACATGGGTTGTTATAAAGGTGATGATTGGGTGGCTTTGACACATGGGGATTTTGAGGGGTGAGTGATAGATATGGGATTTGTCCCTCCTGAGGGAGTTTGATATCCATGGCCACTTGATGAGTAGGATTGAGAAAGGCGTGCATGCATGTGTGAATCAGTATGTGATACTGATGTCATACATATCTCTTCCAGTCTACTCTGAGATCAAGAAAGTGAATGAACGTTGACAAGATGATTGTTCCATGCCTTGAGTTCATTCGGGATATCAATGACAAAGGAATTATACATTCGCTGTAACACCATTCACGGATTGTAGGATGAAAGTTGTTCTCCAACTTTCTACTTTCACTTGGGTAGCACTGATGTGTGACTAGGCACCGCTCTTTGCTTATGAAGTCATAAATGTTATGGACTTTCACTGCCAACGTGAAATGGTCCTGCAGGGTCACACACATAGGATTTAACTTGGAAGAGGAGTTTTGTCCACAAGCAACGTTTAGATTGATTACTAAAGGAGTTTAGTAGTTCAATTAAACACTCAATCAATTGATAGCTCAATATCATAATGTTCAAGGTGTTGGGCATGTTGATTGGAGTATCGGATTGATTGAAATCGCAATTGACTGATTTTGCACAACCTCCACTCCCAACCGATTGGTTCAAGGGTTGAACTGGTCGGCTGAGGTTGTTGAACCGGTCGGTTCAAATGTTGAACCGATCGGCTCGAGCCCAGGGTGAACCGATTGCTTCAAGTGTTGAAACGATCGATTCAACTGGAGCAACCAAGCAACTTGGGAAAGTAGGATTGGTGAGAATTTTCCTTGTGTTTCAATTGCCCAATTTGATTGGGAATAGGATTGGTATTCGATACCAATTAGAAACAAAAGAAGTAAAGTCAATTGGGAACCAACCTGGAACCCCAATCGACCGGTTCAGGAGTGAACTGATCGGTTCAAGGGTCCCAAACGATCGGTTCAGCAGTGAACCGATCAGTTTAGGTCCCCAACCGACCGGTTCACTTGTGAACCGATCGGGTCAGGCTGTGAGTTGGTTGCTTTTGTGAAAAATCTCGAACCCTTCTACTCCTACTTTTAGTCCCGTATTGCCCGGGATGGAGAACCCTGTCCCATGACCCTCCTATATATAGGGGTATTGGGGGCTTCTCAAAGTACAACTCAGTGCAACCAGTTGCTCTGCAAAGTTGTCGTTCTCTCTGGTTTTGGTAACCGAGAGAGAGCCCGAGCAAGTGCTTCCCGCAAAGGGAGGTGTAGCAAGGGAAGGACAACTGCAGTTGCAACTGGAGGCAGGAGAGTGTGTTGGTGACTAGTACGTCAACAGGAGGGTGTGACTCCTTCCACTTCCTTATGGGACAAGGAGTGTGGAGTTCCAGGTGGTCTGTGTGGACTACTTCAGAGGCGGGAGGTCACTGTCGCTCAGGAGGACAACTATCATCCGACAGTCCGGTAGGAGGAGTCGTTAGTCCCGGTGCGACCAGGAGCTTCACAGACGCCGTCCAAGACCGGAGTTGAAGATTGTGCATAGCGTGAGGTATTGTCACCAAGCAAGCATTGGGACAAGGTATGATTCCACAAACCATCCTTTCCTATTATATAGACGTTGACACATTTCCTTATTCCAGGTTTTGGGGAGAAATTTTTGTTTCCGCTACTTTCACTGTCTCCCCTAAAATCCAACAGATACAAGTGATGTGGGCCACATGATATCATCCTAGTCAATGAAGATTGGCGATCCAACGATGCCCAAATTTCCAAAATTAGGTAATTATTTGCCTTTCTGGTCAGAAAATCAAAGAAATAGTAATACCTTGTAAAATTGATTAAAAATCCTTCTTTTGGCCAAAAATTACATATAAATATGCATTTTTATCAGAAAAATGCAAGCCACATGATAAAAATATAATCTTGGTCAGTATCTACTTATAATTCGAAAGATGTGCAAAGTTGATGCTTTTAATACTTTAATGGGACCGAAACCCTAATTTGTGAATATTAATGAGTTTAATAGACTTAGTCAATGTTGCTAATCAAAGTTTGATCTTTTATGAATGGAAGGATAACCTTGGACTCATATGAATACTAAAATCCAAGTTTTGTGGAATTAGAGTTTCTTATGCATAAAAGAGTATTAAATGATTGAATTAGGATTTGTCAACCAAATAAACATAAATTTGTCAAGTATTCAACTTTTCACCTCTCTAACCCTAATTTGGCTTGAAAAGGGTAAAATTGAGACTTTTGCATAAAAGATACCTTTTGTAGCACAATTGTGTATATGGAGCCTAAAAGTAGGGTTTGTGGATTTAGGAAGTGGAAAAAGGGCAATAATTAGAGAAAAGAGTAATAGAGATAAAGACATAAGAAAGTGGACATATAAACCTAACTTGAGAATCAAGTTAGTCCTTTGATGGGATTTAGAGTCATATAGTGACACATGGGTAAATTCCTTTAATTTTAGGTTGACTTGCTTGATTGTGATGTAGTATACTATTCCTGTAATTTCAAACAATTTCTCGAATGTTTTCTCGCATGGTTGAAATTATGTGCTTGAATGTTTATTTCATTCCATGCCAACTCTAACATGACTATGATTATCACATTATATATGAACATGACTGGTCCAAGTCTAGGCCACCTCTAGATCTATGAAAACGCCATCTCTCTGGATAGGGGAAGGCAAGTTTTGGTACCATCTTGGATAGGGGTACATGAGAGGTCACCCGTCTGGTTAGGGGGAGACATGAGAAGTCATCTGCCTAGATAGAGGGAGACATGATGAAATCCTCTACCTAAATAGGGGAGGATAAATAATATTGCAATATAATGCTCTGAGGTGATATGACAGAGGTGGTGAAACCTATATTGGGTAGCCATGGTAAAAGTTATTAATTTCATTTGTTAAGACATTAATTGAAGAATTATGTTATTAGCATTATCTATGAAATTTTGCTTTCCCCCCACATACCGGTATGACTTGTCATACTGACCGACATTTTGATTGTCGGTGTTTTAGGTTACTCTTGTTGGAAAATGGATATTCAAATAAGAAGACATTGAAGAAAAATAAATGAAGTAATCCATGGAGGATATAATTAGATATTCTTATACTCCCGTAAACCCTAGAACCTATTTTTGTGAACTTTGAAAAAGAAATTTTTATTATCCTACAAAAAGTTTTGTAGTTTGGAAAACTTTATTAACTATGTCTAATTATGTGTAAAACCATTTTGATCCTATTTTTGGGATAACAACTCTAGTTTCTTGGCCTTCCTTGATTGGGGGTTGCCAGGGAATGGGGTCGTTACACTATCACCTTCCTTTGATTGAGAACTTCCATCGCGAGGCTAGTACTTTTCACTTTGCTTCAACGAGTTGGCCATCACTGTGAGTGAGTTTGTTAGGATTACTAGTTTAGGTTTGGTGGGACTCCCATTAGTTCTCTGCCTGACCAAAATGAGTGGGGTCACTACTACCTGTCTGGGATTCTAGGAGTGAACCCTAGAGATATTGAGATGATCTTGAAGTATGAGGTCAAGTTTACTTGGTTGAGGTCCACCTTCTTTCATGAGGGCAACGATGAAGTGCCATGAGCTAGCAAGCTTATGGTAAGCAATAAACGTGGAGCAAGTTATAAAACTTTCCTATAATGAGAATATAAAATCCCACAAATAAGAAAACGTTTTTGGATTTAAAAGATAGGTCTAAAAGCAAATTGAGTTTCACTACAAGACACATGTACACTAGAAAAATCACTTGGGCATCAAAACACATTAAATCGTGAAGTTGAGGGCTAGAGGGAGGAATTTTGTGAAAAGTATAAGTTCATGGCAGAGGATGAAGAGAGAGAGAGAAAAGTCTAGGTTATCACATCCTCCCCGTCTTAAAAGGAATTTTGTCCCCAAAATTAAATCAAGTCATCAATCGAGATTGAGTTTTCTCAATCAACATCAAGATCATCATAGTATTGTCATAAGGTATCATAACCACTTAAAATATCCATCTCACTCCGAAATCGAACAATTGAGCGTCATGATCAACATATAATCAAATAGATCATCAAATTGGGAGTATCATCACATGAGTCATAATTTTGGAGAGGTTATCCTATATATCACCAAATTTGGAGAGATCACATTTTAAGTCAAACAAATAGAGATCTGATATCAAAAGTACAACGTGACTTTCCATCCCAACATTTTGGGTTCTAGATTCTACATTGGCCTAGGTGGGGCTATGCATCCATGATTGATATTTCATATTTCAATAGCTTGAGACAAACATCATAATTCCACATCGTAATTTCGTGCTCAAAATCAAAGGAAGGTCCCATCTTAGTCTACATGGAGCTCACCCTTAAGTCATAAATCAAGAAAATTAACATAGTCAAAATTTTAAATTTTAGGTTTGATAACATGAAAGTCATCAGTCATATATTGTGGGTGATCTCAAGATCCAAATAGGGTGATCATAGGAGTCAAGTCAAAATCATGATCAATGATCATGAGTCAAGATTTCAAACCTCAGTATTGAGAGTCAGGATTGGATATCAAAGTCGCAGGTCCCAAAATTTTAAAGTTATGGTTTAGATTCCTACTTTAGACGTTAGGAGTGATTTAGGTCTCTACCCTCCTTAATGTTTTATTAAGATGCCATACACATTTTCTTGAGGTTTCTCTAACAATATTTGAGAACATTAATTTTTGTGTAACTCTTTGACCCAGATTTTCTCCATCTCTTAATGGTATGCCTCATTTACTTTATGTCATGTCATTGGTCTCATGGTGACCTTCCCTCTTGGGCTTGGTCTTTGTGGTGGCCTTCCCTCCTGGGCTTGACCACTTGGTGAACTTCCCTCCTACGTTGGGTCTTCATGATGGCTTTCCCTCCTAGGCTTGGCCTCTTAGTGACCTTCCCTCTTAGTCTTGGTCTTCATGGTCTAATTCCCTCTTGGGCTTGGCCTCATATTCTTAGTCACTTCTTCAATGACTTTTTCTTTTGTCCCCCAGAGATGGAATAATTGGGTTCGACAATTATAGATCATGTATGTTCTTTCATGCATTGAATACTTAATCCTTCAAATTTTTGGTGAGATTTAACGTTACCTCAATTCTTAAACTGATTGGTTAACTCACCCTTCTAGGGGTGATCATACATCCATATACATTAATCGAGCAACAATCGAGCGACATTTTGTGGTATCAATCATCAACTTTATTGTCATTGTATTTGAGGTTGATGAATGATCTAGACCTTCATCATTCCATGAAATCAACCACAAGCTATAATCAACATCTTCATATTTCAAGATATTTATTAAATCATGATTTCAAAACTAGGTATCAATATCATCAGAGACTTAACTGATTAGGGCTTAGGTCGAGATTTCAAAATCGTGTGGAAGTGGTTACCTTCTGGAACTCTAAATGATCACCATGATGAGAATTTAGAGACAGTCATAATGGGGATGTCACCTAGGTTAGGGGAGTCATAAGTGAACTATGACCCAAATCTAGCACACTAGTTTATATTAATCATGTGCCACCAAGCATATCTGAATAGAGTGAGAAAAAATTGTCAGATCATACTTCATAGGTTCGTGATGTCGAAGATCGAGATTATAATAGGGCAACCACCGTTCAAGATTTTGGGAGTTCAAGTTCAGAATTGCTTATCCTTCCTTTCATGGTCAAGTTATGGGTAGATTTTTGGGATTCGATAATTCAAATTGAGAACTCAAGAGTTTGAGAATAATAGTGCAAGGTCAAATTATAGGTCCATCATATCATTCAAATTGAGTCTACAAGGAGGAATAATTGTCAATAGGGGTTTTTCCTCTTGTAGCAAGTCTTCACATCCTAATCTAGGGGTCCAAGGACACGGTCATGTTATGGCATATTCATGCCACATATCAAATAGGGGAAGAGTTTGATTAACAATGTTTGCGGTTTAATCAACAATAGGGAAACATGGGTATAATAATTAGGGACCTCATCCAACATGAGGTGTAAAACATAAGTTCCACTTTATTTCATGATATCAAGAATTTACCTCAAACATAGAAAGCACTTATATCTGGTCAGATAACATTGAGTTTTGCAAACCTTAGACATGAGTACATCACTTACAAGAAAAATTTCATACACAAAATAGGGTTTTCAATTTAAGATCATATCATGGAATTATCCCCTAAATCAAGTTTCATGTTTTCAAATGAGTTTTAGTTTTCCCATTTATAACCCACCCATAATTGAGATGTCATGTAATTTATAGTCAAGAGAGAAGAATCACATGAGGAGATGAGAAGGCTAACTAATCATCATCTACTTAGAGGGATTAGGTGGTCCTTAAAGAAGAGATGAGAAGCTAGAAGACTCTCTAAACTTTAAGTAGAGGATTTTTGTCCTCCATGGTTTCTAAAGATGAGTTATGCCTTAAACATATATAGAGGCCTATGTGTCTGGGTCTGATACCATTTGTCACAGAACTATTTGTTATCCTAAGTACACACTCCTAATGGCGACAAGCAAAAGGTGAGTGGACTTGGGAGCTTGTCCATAAATGGCACAGATATTTCACACATGCAGTACATATGTAAAAATAGTAACAACAAGATACTAAACAAGGAGATAAAGATATGTACCCATTCCTATATTCAAGAATACACCATTGGTGTTTCATTTCTGATCTTTGAGCCTTGAGTGCAATAGATCTTCATCTGGAAACTACAAATTTAATAAATAAAATATATTAATGCTAAAGAATTAATTACGTTATGAAAAGCCATTCACACAGTTTAAGAGTAATACAAAACATGCTTGTCTAGAAACATGATCATAGTCAAGAAGAAGAAACAAAGTGAGAACACTTAATGATATCATTTTATTTAAGCATGTTTCAGGTTCCTTTATCCATTATGTCAACATTAGGTTGCATAATAGTATTCTATATATTATATCAAGGTTTTTCAATGTAGAATACTCAAACATGAAAGTAGTAATCGTAGGAACAATAGCTCAACCAAGTAAGTAGCCAAGCATTCATATGAGAATACATACAAGCAAGCCAATATCATAGTAGGGTCAAGCAAAAAATATACCTCATGAATATAGTACACGATTAAGATACTTGATTAGAAAACCATAACTAGCATCTTGACTAGATCTTGTCCATTAGGTCATCATAGAGATCCTGACAGTATAAATAAGTATAAAAGGATTAATATCAACAATGATTAGGTCTCATTTATCATTATCATGATGGTTGGATGTGTCAACTAGATCTATGCATCATTGATCATTGATTTCAATGTCTCAAACTAGGTCATGCATCATTGTTATCATGTTACTTCGTACTTCTTGTATTCATCTAAACCCAAGGTGACACATCACAACTAAGACTAAGGGTCATGAGATTAGGGTTGCATGATCTTAGTAGATAATACATGAGGTTCAGATGAGATTAAGCAACATGAGTATCAACATAGTCAAACTAGTCATTCGAGTAATTATCATGCATGATAGTCATCATTAGAGTATAGATGGGGTCTATTTGAGTTATGTTTCATAAACATCATCAAGGTACTGATTTGAATTCAATAAGTAGCATAGACCATCATTGGAGCAATTTATACAAGATTGGAGACGTAGTTATCAACGTGCATACTAGATCACATTTCAACTCAAGATTGGGGCATTTAGTCACATAAGAGAAAAAGAATGATCAACATGGCAATTGGGGTTATACATCATGTAAGGTTACTGATTTTGAGTCCACATGATCATCTTGGACATTAAATACCCACATAAGAGCATAAGAATGATCAGCATGGAAATTGGGGTTCGAAAGCATGTAGGTTACTGATTTTGAGTCCACGTGATCATCTTGGACATTAAATATCAACACAGGAGCAAGGGTTGATATTCAACATAAAAGTATCCATATAAAGCATGTTTGGAGGTTTAATGTCATTATTAAGTCAAAGTAGGGTACAAGCATGAACAAGTTCTAATCTTAGTTAAGCATGCATCAAACTTTACTGATTTAGGTCAAGCATGAGGATTTGAGGCACATTCAACAAGGCTTATTATTAAAGAAGTAGTCTTTAACATTAAAATCCCATTTTAGGTTATCCATGCAACATTAGATCATTTAACAGTGCAAGGATGGATAAAGCTCAAATCCTGATGTATAAGGTCATTCAGTTCCCTGATATAAGGCTAACATCAAAGTTTGGGGCATCATCAAGATCATGAATTCAAAAGCTTAAGCCATCATAAAAGACATCAAAAGCATATATTTTAAAATATCAATAGAAGAGAAGAATTAGTAAATGAAACTTAGTTCATTGGGTATATATCATTTTCTAGGTAAAGATTCATATATAACTTATTTCATTTGGCCAGGGAATTCAAAATGTAAGATTTTTCAAAGGATTTACCTATAAAGGGTCATCTTGGACAGCTGGATTTTGATCAGATGGTTGAGGGAGGCCCTCACGTTTGGGCCCGCGGCATGCAGCTGTTGGGCCACGCGCTCGGCATGTTCTCCCAAGGCACGGGCTGCTTTTGGATGCCGCCATACATTTCCCATGGATGGCCCGCGATCATGGATCTCTGGCAATCGCTATGTGTTGCCCTATACCAGCATTGCGTTTGAGCGGACCAGGCCCAAACCGCCTGCGCTCGTGCGGTATTGCAGCGTGAAGGAGCTCGCCGGTAGGGCTTGAGGTAGGAGCACGAGTGGATAATGGAGGCTGCAAGCTAGCCTTCAGGTCTGGTGGAAGTCCCACGGATTCGTAGTCCTCACTGGATTCGCCCAAGCTGTGGAGGAAAAGTGACGCCCAAAAGGCTCTTGCGGAAGCGCCGGCTAGGGGAAGGGGGTAGAAGAAGGTGGCTAACGGGTGCTAGGGTTAGCAAAATGCTAGGAAAAAAGAGACAAAGAGTCATGGGAGGATTTTTATAGACAAGGGAGGTGTTGATTAGGTAAACCAAGGCGTGAAAGGGGGTCCTACGGTGGCGCCATAGAGGTGGGAGGTGGGTTGACGACGCCATAGGCGCTGAACAATGTATGGATCTTGAAGATAAACTCTTAGTCGCTAGATTAGGAGCTAAATCCGTGGGATGGGGATCTAAGGGCCGAGATCCCTTGCTCAACGATCTGGGCTCTATGATTGGTTTACAAAAGTGGTACAGATCACTGACGTGTACAAGTGAAAGGGGGCGCCCACCTTGTTGGGCCGCACCCCCTCCTCAAAATGGTCCCAATTGGGTTAAAATTCGATTTAAATGAGAAACAAACGAGTAAAACAAAGCAAATTTCAAAAGGTCATATCTTGGGATATGATAGTCTGATTGAAGTGATTTTTATGCCATTGGAAAGATAATTGGAATCTCTACAACTTAAAAATACATTAACAAGAAAGTTGATGACATGATTTGGTCCAAAATAATTTGCAATAGTGTGACATGTTAAGAATTTAAAAGATAGGTCTAAAAGCAAATTGAGTGTCACCACAAGACACATGTACACTAGAAAAATCACTTGGGCATTAAAACGCATTAAATCATGAAATTGAGGGCTAGAGGGAGAAATTTGTGAAAATGCTAAGTGCATGGCACATATGAAGAGAGATAAAAGTCCAAGTTATCATAATTTCCATTTGTCACTCTCAAGGTGGGTCTGTCGGATACATTATTCTCTAACTAGTATTTGTGTACTTGCTTTGATATCACATATCATGACTGATGAGATTCTTTCATCAACTAACCCACACTCTAGTCTTATGTATTATTGATGTTTGTATGCCTTCCACAACAACATCCGACTAGGGACATATTAAGAATGTACTTACTTGTAACATCTATATGATCTCATTGTTCTAGTCACACACATGAAAACATATGCCATTGAGTAATGTCATCTGTTAGACTTTCATTATGTTTCCTCATTATCTCATAACTGAGTGAAACTGAAGCCTCCTTTTATTATAATTAACCAAATCATTTATCTAATATGCCATTGCAATCATCATATGATTGGCTATATGGGCATACATACCAACAGACTCCCACTTGCACTTAGATAAAATCACTGACGAATCTCATTATTTGTGATCCAAACATTGTTTATCATGTTGTGTAAGTGCTAATCCGAAGGGTTAGCAACATTTTGCCTTTAGTCGGTATATTGTATGTTTCACATCTCTTCCTTGTACAACATTTTGCATGAGTCGGAATTGTCATAGTATACAATATAATATTCCTTGCATAACAAGTATCTCCATTTTTGTCATAGTATTTCTATTGTATAATCAATGGTTGGACCATCTCATAAGTTCATCTATATGAACTTCTAGATCCATACAATATTCATTCATGTGTTCTAATACCAAGACATACAACATGTATTGTAGAATTAAAATAATGGTCTATTAGTTGGGAACTCTTTCCAACTAATAAATCTTATCTAAGATTAAACACACTTTAATATTGTGATGATTTTCTACCATTTTGGAAGCTTGCGTCGATGTAACTCCTTGCATCCAACTCTTCCCTATCACCATAGTGAAGCAATTGTTCCTTTAGTGATTCTCAAGTACTAATGGATGTTGTTTATGGCATTCAATGACCTTCATCGGTTATGACTAATTTCTCCTTGTCATTTCCAACACATACAAGATGATGGGATGAATAGATTATACTGTAGATAGATCCAAATGAAAATGCAAATGGAATCTCTTTCATTCTTCACAAGAATTGGAACACTATATTCTTGAGAAACTAGTCCCATCTTCATGGATAGATTCTCTCTTACTAAACCCGTCACGCGAACCCTTTCAACATTTTTCCAATATATGTGCTCATAATTAGGTTAAGAAACCTTACAAAACTATCTATATAGATCTCAATTCCTATCACATAGGATGTATCACCTAATCCTCCTTTTTGATAGTGATTTCCATGCTAGTTTTTAATATTTAGTATTATGAGGTTATTCCTCATCAATATGTAGAATATTTATATATATGCTCCTACTAAATATTTTGTAATCAAAAATTTCATCTTTTATCTTGATTCAAGTCAAACTCTTTGACTATCTTGTCAAATCAAAGATTTCAGTTCTCAGATGCTTATTTCAATCTCTAGATTGAACATTGTAACTAATAGAATTTATTTTCATTAATGGAGTTATAAAAACTTCAATATGTGTCACATATACATCCTTTTATTTATTCCTATTAAGAAATGTAGCTTGAATATCCATATGCCAAATTTCTTAGTCTTAATAGGATGCAATAACAAGCATCTTCATTGGTAAAGGAATTCCATCATGTTCAACATCTTGAACTGGTTTGAAACCTTTCAACCAATCTATCCTTTTATGTCATCAATGTTGGTCTTCCTTATGAAAAACCCAACTGTACCTTTTGGGTTTTATCCTTCAAGGTGGTACCACCAAGATCATACCTTGTTGGTGTTCATGGATTCCACTATGGATAAAAGGGCCTCTAGCCATTACTTAGACTCTGGTCCATCAATAGTTCTTATTATTTGTTGGTTCATCATCTTATGACCAACTAATAACTTTATATGAGTTATAGTATTCACAATCTTTTAATCTTAGATGTATTTTACTAGAACTTTGAGTTTTGTGTTATAGAAAGAACTTTTAGATTCCACAACTACTTGTGACTCTCTATGTTCTCATTGTACCTCCTTAGGTTAAATGTTTTAATGAACTTTTTGAGTTCTACTTCACTCCCACTGATTCATGTGGAACTCATCCATCATATCAACATACACTTTTGTTATTAGTTTGAGGTGAGTAGTATTAAAAAAATCTAACATTTATGTGATTAAGTCTTTTCAAGAAACTATTTTCTTGTATAAGTTTCAACCTTTAGGACACGTCGGGACATTCCCAAACCATATCTCATATGTAGTCCATTAAACCATTTTAGATGGTACATTTTTTTAGTGCTTAGAATATTCATTAGAAGATTAGATTAAGTGACAACCACATCATATGTCACGTCAGGATGTGATTCCTTGTTTCTGATATATCATCATGTTTATTGTAATCCATTATCACATTATGTCCAAAAGGTCCTCAAACTATTCCTATAAAGTATTACAATAGTGATCATATCAAAGTGTCTTAATACCTTTAAGGAAGTTGTGTACTTCATTCATGTAATCTCCTTGAACACTTCAAGAGACTTATATTTTACTAATTACATATCACCATATTATCAGTAAATATAATGAAGTACAAATAATTGTTTGTATAATTTATTCCAAAGGCCTTTGCACATCATTATGTACATGTCCTTGTAGAAAGCTTATTCTCCCACTAAACCTAGTGAGAGGTGATTTGTCATGTCGATCCTATACAAGACTTGCATGTATCATGTTGGTTCAATAACCAAAAGAGACTGGAAATATGTTATCGGAACACATTTCTCGTATATGTGCAATAGATGACAATGATGTAAACGGTTGTTGTTTGAGTTATCAATTATAATCCTTTAGGTATTTGCATTATTAACATTCATCTTTTAATCCATTCATATAAAGATCATAAGACATTTGCTCCATTTCCATACAAAATCACATCTTTGAAATAGAATCATTAACAACTCTTTATTTATAATCGTCCTTGTTCGTGCTAGATGCATAAAGTAATTGTCTCTATTATTGGCAAAATAAAATAGTAGTTCAACTAACTCTATTACATGCCCTTTGGGCTAAGATAAAATTCTAAATGTAGATTATAGTAGTAGCAACTCTTGCTTAGCACAGTACATTCTTGTCCATTCATGAAGGCTTTACTTCTTATCAGATCCTGCACAACAACGTATGTAAGACCTATATCCGATATCACATACCAAGATGACGAAGTATTCAAATTTTTCTTATAATGTTTATACCTAAAATAGAGGCCTCTTCTCCTTCCTTATTCTTCAGTTCCTCCAGGAAGAGAGGGCAATTCGTTTTCCAATATCCAGGCTGGCGATAGTGGTGGCAATTATCTCCCTTCTTTACTCCTCCCTTTGCCTTAAGATCTGAAGACTTGGACTTCAGTCTAGCTTTAGAACTTTTCATAGATTTGCATTTGCCTTTAGACTTTCCCTTTGTCTTGGTGATCATCATCACATACTTGGGCTTGTCTTTCTTCATTTGTGCCTCATTTGTTCTCAACATTCCTAATAACTTTGTGAATGGCTTGTCAAATTCATTTATGTTGTAGTTCATGACAAACTGGTTGTATGACTCTAGTATATACTACAAAATAACATCAGTGGACAACTCTTGACCGAAGGGGAATCCCAGTCTGTATAGGTTCTCCACATACCCAATGATCTTGAGCACATGAGGACCTACTGGATCTCCTTCTTCCATGAGACATTTGAACAGTTCTTTAGAGATATCAAATCTCTCCTGTCTTGCCTAGTCTTGGAACATGTTCCTAATATGTGTGACCATCTCAATAACATTCATGTTCTTAAGTTGCCTTTACAACTCATAGTTCATGGAGCACAATATAAGGCATTTGACATCGATGACATCTTCAATATGCTTCTCGTAAGCATCCTTGTCATCCTTAGGTGCATTTGGGAAGAGGTTCTTTTATCTTTGGTGTCTCCAGGACATAGAGCTTTCACTCCTATGTGAAAATAGTTCTTAGCATCTTATACTAGTTGTTATAACCCCAATTTTTGTGTTCAATTGGTGAGAAATGTAATTTCTCATATTAAAGATATTTGAACAAATAATCATATATTTGGTTGAGAATAATTGGATTTCGTTAAAATAGCCTTGTTGTATGATTTGTGGGCTTTATTGGCTATTGGGCCCAATAAAAGGAAAATAACAAAGGAAATTCAATTAGTAAATAGATAATTGAATTTTAAGAAAAGAAATATGTGGAAACCTCTAGAAGGCAAATCCAAAGAGGATTTTGTGCCTCTTGGGTTCCTTGGGTACCAAGGAGTCCAAGGTTGCAAAAAGAAAGCAATAGAAAAAGAAAAGATTAATTAAGTATTTCTTTATGAAGAAAGAAATTGGGAAATAATGATATAATGTGGAAAATGAATGAAAAGAGACATAAATGAGATTTCTTGGGGAGATTTCGTATCCATGAGGTTCCTAATGATAAAAGGAATACCAATGAGGAAAATAGAAGAAAAATAAAGAGAAATCCTCAAAGAGAGATATTTTAATGAGAAATAAACAAGATAATGGGAAATAATGAATAGATAATGCATAAAGATGCATTTAGAAGGATAATGAATATCCAATAAAAAGGATTTCGAATCCTTTGAGTTTATTGGGATCCAAGGAGTCCCAATAAAGAAAAAGGAAAGAGAAGGTACCTATAAAAGAAAATAAGAATATAATGTGAATACATTATTAATAAATTATGTGGTATTAATGAAGAAAGGGTATTCCCTACAAAAAGGAAATATGATTTCATGGCTAATAAGTTAAAAGCCAAGTATGAAGAGAATAAGAGAGGATATTTTCGTATTTCTAAAATAGAGGATATTCAAAAGATAAAAAGAAGAGAGAGAATATCCTTCTCTTTGAAGGAATGCTCTTCCTACTTGGAAAGGGATGCGTTAAGTCATGATTGAGCCGACCTAGGGCTTCTTTTCCCACTCTATATAATGGGGGAGATCCTAGGGTCAAGTTCTGAAGGTCTCCACGTACCTTTTTCCTCTTACTCCCTCCTTCTTCTCTACTTTTCGTCTTCAAACCCTAACCCCTAGAACCCCTGTGAGAACGACGCAAAGAGGAGGAACCAGAGAGTTGCGAGGGACTCCTGGAGTGCCACGGTGCTAATGAGGAACCTACCCCTCGAGATCGTACCCTAGTGCATGTGCAGCAGAGG
This sequence comes from Alisma plantago-aquatica, assembly GCA_963693085.1. NCBI lineage: Eukaryota > Viridiplantae > Streptophyta > Magnoliopsida > Alismatales > Alismataceae > Alisma > Alisma plantago-aquatica. The sequence continues at coordinate 546,748,398 of OY856414.1, forward strand.
CAACTAGGCTGCGGAGATGACATGCAGTATATGGCCTGAACGGACGTATAAACGAGCATCATGGCTGCTGGTTGTTGGCGCCCTGAGTGCGCATGAGGGCGGCGGAGGCAGGGGACGCTTTCCCGGTGAAGCTCGGGTCCAGATCGGAGAGCAGCAGCCGTGCCAACGTCGCGGGTCGGCGGCTAGGGTAGCTGCGATCGACCTACCCAAGGTTGAAGAAGGGAGGAGCGCGTTGGACATTTCTGCCCTCTGCGCTCTAAGGAAGCTATTCACTTACGCAAGGGCAATTTGGTAAAATCGTTATGTTTTCAATTTGAGCGCTCGCATGGGGATAGGCGACGTGGCGCCATCCAATTGGCCAGAAGGTAATTTCCTTGCTAAAATCATATCTTGCGATTCGTAACTCGGATTAAAACAAGTAATATATGAAAGTTGATCAGCAAGACGTGAGGAATTTAAATAAATTATGTTCATAAGCCAATTCCTCTTGCAATTTGAAAAGTGGTGTAATTTATCAAGTTTAGCATAATGATAATTAAAGAAACTCTACTTTGATATGATTAGAGTGATTAATAGGGTTTAATGAATCATTAGAGTTGATTTTGACATGTTAAATGTAAAAGGGTACATTAAGATCGAAAAGGGTGATCTTTGTACGTAATTAGTTTAATTTGATGATCATGTACATAAATATGATTTAAAATTGAAAAGTACATAAAGCTATCATCTTTAATGAGTTAAGTAATGAAAAACCCTTTGAATTGATGATAGTTGGGTATAATGATGTTCTATGAATGTTTTGATAGAATATTAACCAATTGATGATAAGGAGAAAAATTTATATCTAAAGAGATGGTATTTATACTTTTGGCTTAAATTAGGGTTCCATACACCTAAGTTTGAATTAATGGACTTAAAACCCTAATTTAAAAGAACACGTCTTTTAATGATTTAATTGTGCAAATACATGAATAAGACAATGTTATGTTGTATAAATCCAATTTGAGTACCAAAGATCTTTAATGTGAATTATTTGGATAATTAGTGTTTCCTAGTGTATAAAAGTGGAAATAGTGATAAATAAGGTTCATAAATGTGAGTTGAACTATAATGAAATATGATTTGTCAATTTGAAAGAAACTGAAGGTGATAATTAGCCTTAATGTTGTGGATATGACCTAAAAGGATAAAGATAATAGTTTTAGTGTAAAAGAAACATATTAAACTTAATTGACACTCAATTGTGCATATGATGCAGAAATTAGGGTTTGTGAACTAAAAGAGCATTAAAAGTGATATAAGCATAATGAAGGCTAAAACCCTAATAACACCCTAAAGTTGGCCTAGAAATCATAAGGTGGAATCCAAGTTGATCTTGTGGATGTTTGAATAAAACAATGACACTTGAATGTTATGCATTATTTTCAGGATATTGTTGATTGCCTGTTAATTGTGTTGAATGTTAATGCATGGACATCAAGTTACTATGGATCAGGTATGTGGTTACGCTTATGAATAACCGTTCCAGTTTCACGGTGATTTCCGAATGTTTTACCGGTTGCTTTAAATAAACTGTTGGATGTTTATTTAGTTCATGCAAACTATAATGTGGCTATGACTATCACAAAGAGTATATGCCTACAAACTCAGATCCTGGTTCTCTCTGTGGCATTATAGCTAACCTAGTACATGGCTGCCTATGGGTAGGTGCATCAGGTTAGAGAAAGGCCTAGTACATGGCTACCTATTGGGTAGGTCCATCAGGTCTATGGATGACCTAGTACATGGCTACCTATTGGGTAGGTCCATCAGGTCTATGGGTGACTTAGTACATGGCTACCATGGAGGTAGGACCATCAAGTCACGTTGAGTTAGATATTGGGCTACCTTCTGGTAGTGCCATGCGACTCTATTACCTAAAAGAGAGGTGAAATCTATGTCCACTGCAGGGACAACCCAGAGTTCGAGAATATGTATGGATTGAGTTGTACGACTTAAAATGTAATTCTTGATTGTTAAATGATTAATTGAATGATTATATTGTTACCATTATTTGTTTCCCCCACATACCAGCTACGGCTGACCGACGTTTTGTTTGTCGGCATTTTAGGTACAATGCAAAGAACAAACAGTAAAGTGGCACATGTGATACTCAATGAGAATTAAAGTGCAAAGGAGGATTAGATAGATTAGTATCGGTGTAGATGGAAGAATAGATATCCAAGTTTTCAAAAGGTATGTAAAGAAAAATTTTATTACCATTTTCAGTATAGTCTGTTAGAATTTAATAATTGTTTATGGTTATATGTTGAACCTTTGATCCGGGATTAATGGGTGCGGCTCAACCTCTTGGTCTCCCTTAATTGGGGGTTATTGGGAGGTGGGGTCATAACATTTGGTATCAGAGCATAGGTTCCTCATTTAACCACTAATAATTATTAAATTTTACAAACTCCATAGAACCCAAGGGAGTTATTAGATGAGTATCCGAAAGACGGAGGTGTCTAGAAAGGGATCACGACCGGGGGCTGACAAGATTTTCCTCCGCACCGCTAGTCGGAATACGAGGACTCCCAGACCCGTGTGACCGCCTGGCCAAAGTCTTAGGGTATGAATCAAAATAAGATACCTTTAGGATTTCTCATCTTATTCATCCCTTCTCATCACAAAATTCTGATAAGGACATAAAGGATTAGGATTTCCTTTCTTCTCCTCACCCTCTTGAGGTATGGGTAAGGTTGATAAGGTTTAAGGGATCCTCCCCCCACATTAAAGGAAATGCATGTAAATAAGATGTCATGGACATAAGATTAATAGAGTAAGCGCAAATTAAAGAATAGATACATGCTTAGATCGTATGACATAGGTTGTCATGTCCTCAGAAGAGACCTGAGGCTAGACCTTCTTGTCAGGAGGATAAGTCAGTCTTGTAGATAGAGATCTCCATTGCTAGTAGAGACCTGGCACATCCTATGAGGATGATGCTAACCCTAACCCTAAGTGATGGTTAGAGAGAGATGAGTTGGACTAGGTGTTTGAAGGGACATGCCTTTGGGATGCCATATGATCCATGGATGACCGAACACCTTTGGCAACCCAACCCTGGGAAGGATCGTGCATGTCAGGATAAAGGATAACTCCTTAGATGATGAGGTTAGTGAAGGACCTTAGAAACCCTATGGGCTTGTGCAAGTAGGGTATAGATGGCACCTAGGGCACGTCATAATGTTGACGGTAGGATGAAACCCTGGATAAGGAATCATGATGGAGCATAAAGGGTTATGGATGATCTTGAGCAACCATAAGTTCGAACCTAGGCTTCACCCATGTAGAGCATGCCTTTGAGGTTGATCCTTCATGAAGAAAGGACCTCTAATGGTGACGTTGGATGTAGGGTTAGCTCTAGAGAGAGCAGGAAACCCAGTAAGAAGGTTGGGAGCCTAAAAACCCTGAACAGTGAATGATAGTGGTTGCCTCATGATCGGTCCCTGAAGGTTGATAATACCTTGATTGTCTTGAGAGGGACCAACCCCTGAGAGAAGATGAAGCTTCTGGTACCTACGTGCCTATGGTAGAGATGTTTACCTTCCGAGGTAGGAAGAAGAGTTCCTTAGACCTAGAAGGGTTTAGTAGCAGGTTATGAGGCCTTGTACCTTGTTGGTTGTCCTTAAGGAGGACCCAATCCTAAGTGTTGCTTGAGTTGAAGGATGACAAGGAGTGCGTGTCATGCCTTTTTCATGTTTGGTTTGTAGTTAAGAGACAGAGCATGCAGTAATACCTAATGCTCATGATGAGAATTAAGTTTCTATAGTTTCGAGCATGGTACGCCTCATGAATAAAGGAAAAGGAAAGCCCCTTACGTTTAAGGTATGTTTGGTGAAACCCCCCTTACAGCTAGGTTGATGATAAAGGGGAAAGTTTCATCTTGATCCAACATCGAGGAAAGAAGGATAAGTATGACCTAGCATGGTACAGGGAGTGGGCTGCTTATGCCTTAATGGTTTACTAGGGTTAAGTAGGCTCGTGTGGATGTAAACCCTAGACCTAAGAGCTTTTGTGACCTCAGAGATAGTTTTACTCCCATCCTGGGAGAGGGACCCCTTTGGAAGGGTGTATATCAGTTTTGGTTAGTTTAAGGTAACCTAAAGAGGTCTATTAGGATCTTGAAAAGCTAAGCGAAAAGTACATGGTATGAGAATGAACCTGTAGACCCATAGATATCCATCTCTAATTGCATATGAATGTGTTACCATGGAGGTAACCGGTATAGGGCTTGACCAAGGTAGGCGAGTTGCCATGATCCCCATGAAAGGATGAAGGTCAGCCCATGAATGCAGAAAGAGAGATGATGAAGACTTGGGTAAGGTTCTAAGTGAACATGTACTATTATGGAGAATCCTAAGTCTCTCCTAGGGTCAGGTAGGGATAAGTCTAATGAAAGTAGGAGTTGCCTAATTCCCCAATTGCACATGACCATAGGGTCGGGAGGTAACAACTATCATTGTCTGAGGGCCATGGGTTAGGAGATTGATCACCTTCATGAACTCATGGGACCCAAAGGGCAGATGAGTAGGGCACTCTCTTGATGCATGAGGGAAGAAGGATGACCCCAAAAGAGTCGGTACCCTATAAACCTAGAGGAGATGACCAAGGATATAAACCTCAGTAGGTTCAAGATTAGTTTGTTATCATGATGTCTATGATGTAGAGACATATGTGGCACATTGCAACTTAGATGTAAAGGTGTATTGACAAGGTGGGATGTACCATCTCTACTCTTGAAACAGGAAGAACTCAGTATTTGGACTGCAGCCAAATGCTTATTTCCTCTTGTTATGGGGGTGAGAGATAGGACATTACGCATGCCATACACCAAGGATAAGAGATGATGTAGGTTGGAACGTTGCCACGAGAAATGGGGATAGAGAAGATAACCTACCCTGGTAAAGTGAATGATACATGGATGGTTTGTAAACACTAAGAGGAATGAGGTAGTTACCTTATGAGGATGTTTTTAGCATGAGCTATGTGGAACTTACCAGTTATACCAGGTTGAGTTTGATCACCATGATGATGGAACCAGAGAGTGTTCTTATGAAGATGAACATATAGTTTGAGGTGACATGATAAGTGAAATACATGGAAGTGTATGTCTTCAATGTTACCTAATACCTAAGGATGTGAAGTGGTAATGGATGCTCTGGTTGAGATACATCTGACTTTCTTAGAAGTTAGAAGAGGTTGTTTGTCTAACCCTAAGTTTGAAAAGGAGAGGCGTTTGGATAACAGTCAGATGTAACAAGATGCGTTGAAAAGTTAAGAGTTGTTTAGTTAGCCAGCCTAGTTCTTGATACAATGAAAGAATGGTGGTAGAACCTCAAGTGCACTTCTTTGGAAAAGAAGGTGATGAAACCCTGACAAGAGTGGTTTAGGGTTTCGAAGGAATCGATCTTAAAAGAATCATGACATACAGGAAATCATGATACACCATGGAAAATGGCAATAGCACGTTAGGTGCTTAAGATGAGGTTGCATGTGGTTTATGGCCATGCAAGCCAGGAGGTAAAGGACGAACCCTGGTAACCCAGTATATCGTTATGGAGGACAAAAGAATCCCTGAGAAGGAATGATAGCTCAACACTATGGATGTTGTGATAGGTCTTCCCTGGACCAAAGAAGGTCAAGATACAATATGGGTTATGGTAGGTCGCCTTACCTAGATAATATGAGAAAGGAAGAGTTCAGTTAAGGGACAGATATAGTTGAACTACCCATGAGAGATATGGTTCAACTACACCATAAAGCAAGTTCAAAGGTTCTTGAGTTGGAACTAAAGGTTCCCTTCCAAAAGGTGGAAGTAGGTACATGAAGAACTCAATGTTAATATAGTTTATCACCCCTAATTATGGTTAGTATGATCCAGACTAAAGGGGTCTGATGAGGGCATGTGTGCTCGTTCAGGGTGATATCTAGAGATAGCTTTTTTTCATACGAAAGATGTGACAATGACCACCATAGCCAGTATCGGGTTTTATATGAAGCTCTGTAAAGGAGGTTGTGTCGGTCACCACTTCAGCAAGGTGATGTTGGTGAAAGGGGCCACATGCTGGTTAGAAAAGGACCACATGATGGTTAGAAAAGGACCACAGTGCGTGTAGATGAAGTCACTTTGATTGTTCAAGGGCTGAAAGGAGCCTAGAGACGATAAGAGTCGTGAGCAGATGCAAAGTAGACTGACATACAAGTTACTGTGGGAGAAAATGTGACATGAAAATCCGAACCCTTTAAGTTATAATTAAGAGAGATGAGTCCCCGATACATGGGTCCATTAGAGATGGATGGGTGGAGAAGGTTAGGTTTGACCCTACCCCTCAGGATAGAGTAATGGGAGATGTTTTCCATGTGTCTAATTTAGAGCACTATGTGAGGTACCCGACCATGTGCTGAGCAATGAACCTAGTGAGCCCCAAGGGAGGCTGAAATGACCTGAGTCACCTGTGCAGTTATAGATGCCAGAGTGAAAGGACTCAGAGAAAAGAATAAGTGATGATAAAGGTTCTTTGTAAGTGCCATGGGTAAGGAAAAGCCACATAGGGGCCAATGATGGACATGGAAAAGTCATATCCTGAATTGTTTGTTTGCTTGCCTGAATTTTGAGGACAAAATTCCTATAAGAGGGGAAGGATGTTATAACCCCAATTTTTGTGTTCAATTGGTGAGAAATGTAATTTCTCATATTAAATATATTTGAACAAATAATCATATATTTGGTTGAGAATAATTGGATTTCGTAAAAATAGCCTTGTTTTATGATTTGTGGGCTTTATTGGCTATTGGGCCCAATAAAAGGAAAATAACAAAGGAAATTCAATTAGTAAATGGATAATTGAATTTTAAGAAAAGAAATATGTGGAAACCTCTAGAAGGAAAATCCAAAGAGGATTTTGTGCCTCTTGGGTTCCTTGGGTACCAAGGAGTCCAAGGTTGCAAAAAGAAAGCAATAGAAAAAGAAAAGATTAATTAAGTATTTATTTATGAAGAAAGAAATTGGGAAATAATGATATAATGTGGAAAATGAATGAAAAGAGACATACATGAGATTTCTTGGGGAGATTTCGTATCCATGAGGTTCCTAATGATAAAAGGAATACCAATGAGGAAAATAGAAGAAAAATAAAGAGAAATCCTCAAAGAGAGATATTTTAATGAGAAATAATGAATAGATAATGCATAAAGATGCATTTAGAAGGATAATGAATATCCAATAAAAAGGATTTCGAATCCTTTGAGTTTATTGGGATCCAAGGAGTCCCAATAAAGAAAAAGGAAAGAGAAGGTACCTATAAAAGAAAATAAGAATATAATGTGAATACATTATTAATAAATTATGTGGTATTAATGAAGAAAGGGTATTCCCTACAAAAAGGAAATATGATTTCATGGCTAATAAGTTAAAAGCCAAGTATGAAGAGAATAAGAGAGGATATTTTCGTATTTCTAAAATAGAGGATATTCAAAAGATAAAAAGAAGAGAGAGAATATCCTTCTCTTTGAAGGAATGGTCTTCCTACTTGGAAAGGGATGCGTTAAGTCATGATTGAGCCGACCTAGGGCTTCTTTTCCCACTCTATATAATGGGGGAGATCCTAGGGTCAAGTTCTGAAGGTCTCCACGTACCTTTCTCCTCTTACTCCCTCCTTCTTCTCTACTTTTCATCTTCAAACCCTAACCCCTAGAACCCCTGTGAGAACGACACAAAGAGGAGGAACCAGAGAGTTGCGAGGGACTCCTGGAGTGCCACGGTGCTAATGAGGAACCTACCCCTCGAGATCGTACCCTAGTGCATGTGCAGCAGAGGCAACTAGGCTGCAGAGACGACCTGCAGTATATGGCCTGAACGGACGTGTAAACGAGCATCATGGCTGCTGGTTGTTGGCGCCCTGAGTGCGCATGAGGGCGGCAGAAGCAGGGGACGCTTTCCCGGTGAAGCTCGGGTCCAGATCGGAGAGCAGCAACCGTGCCAACGCCGCGGGTCGGCGGCTAGGGTAGCTGTGATCGACCTGCCCAAGGTTGAAGAAGGGAGGAGCGCGTTGGACGTTTCTGCCCTCCACGCTCTAAGGAAGCTATTCACTTACGCAAGGGCAATTTGGTAAAATTGTTATGTTTTCAATTTGAGCGCTCGCATGGGGATAGGCGACGTGGTGCCATCCGATTGGCCAGAAGGTAATTTCCTTGCTAAAATCATATCTTGCGATTCGTAACTCGGATTAAAACAAGTAATATATGAAAGTTGATCAGCAAGACGTGAGGAATTTAAATAAATTATGTTCATAAGTAAATTCCTCTTGCAATTTGAAAAGTGGTGTAATTTATCAACTTTAGCATAATGATAATTAAAGAAACTCTACTTTGATATGATTAGAGTGATTAATAGGGCTTAATGAATCATTAGAGTTGATTTTGACCTGTTAAATGTAAAAGGGTACATTAAGATCGAAAAGGGTGATCTTTGTACGTAATTAGTTTAATTTGATGATCATGTACATAAATATGATTTAAAATTGAAAAGTACATAAAGCTATCATCTTTAATGAGTTAAGTAATGAAAAACCCTTAGAATTGATGATAGTTGGGTATAATGATGTTCTATGAATATTTTGATAGAATATTAACCAATTGATGATAAGGAGAACAATTTATATCTAAAGAGATGGTATTTATACTTTTGGCTTAAATTAGGGTTCCATACACCTAAGTTTGAATTAATGGACTTAAAACCCTAATTTAGGAGAACACGTCTTTTAATGATTTAATTGTGCAAATACATAAATAAGACAATGTTATGTTGTATAAATCCAAATTGAGTACCAAAGATCTTTAATGTGAATTATTTGGATAATTAGTGTTTCCTAGTGTATAAAAGTGGAAATAGTGATAAATAAGGTTCATAAATGTGAGTTGAACTATAATGAAATATGATTTGTCAATTTGAAAGAAACTGAAGGTGATAATTAGCCTTAATGTTTTGGATATGACCTAAAAGGATAAAGATAATAGTTTTAGTGTAAAAGAAACATATTAGACTTAATTGACACTCAATTGTGCATATGATGCAGAAATTAGGGTTTGTGAACTAAAAGAGCATTAAAAGTGATAAATGCATAATGAAGGCTAAAACCCTAATAACACCCTAAAGTTGGCCTAGAAATCATAAGGTGGAATCCAAGTTGATCTTGTGGATGTTTGAATAAAACAATGACACTTGAATGTTATGCATTATTTTCAGGATATTGTTGATTGCCTGTTAATTGTGTTGAATGTTAATGCATGGACATCAAGTTACTATGGATCAGGTATGTGGTTACGCTTATGAATAACCATTCCAGTTTCACGGTGATTTCCGAATGTTTTACCGGTTGCTTTAAATAAACTGTTGGATGTTTATTTAGTTCATGCAAACTATAATGTGGCTATGACTATCACAAAGAGTATATGCCTACAAACTCAGATCCTGGTTCTCTCTGTGGCATTATAGCTAACCTAGTACATGGCTGCCTATGGGTAGGTCCATCAGGTTAGAGAAAGGCCTAGTACATGGCTACCTATTGGGTAGGTCCATCAGGTCTATGGATGACCTAGTACATGGCTACCTATTGGGTAGGTCCATCAGGTCTATGGGTGACTTAGTACATGGCTACCATGGAGGTAGGACCATCAAGTCACGTTGAGTTAGATATTGGGCTACCTTTGGGTAGTGCCATGCGACTCTATTACCTAAAAGAGAGGTGAAATCTATGTCCACTGTAGGGACAACCCAGAGTTCGAGAATATGTATGGATTGAGTTGTACGGCTTAAAATGTAATTCTTGATTGTTGAATGATTAATTGAATGATTATATTGTTACCATTATTTGTTTCCCCCACATACCAACTACGGCTGACCGACGTTTTGTTTGTCGGCATTTTAGGTACAATGCAAAGAACAAACAGTAAAGTGGCACATGTGATACTCAATGAGAATTAAAGTGCAAAGGAGGATTTGATAGATTAGTATCGGTGTAGATGGAAGAATAGATATCCAAGTTTTCAAAAGGTATGTAAAGAAAATTTTTATTACCATTTTCAGTATAGTCTGTTAGAATTTAATAATTGTTTATGGTTATATGTCGAACCTTTGATCTGGGATTAATGGGTGCGGCTCAACCTCTTGGTCTCCCTTAATTGGGGGTTATCGGGAGGTGGGGTCGTAACACTAGTCGTGGAAGTAATTCCCATTTAACTCATCCTTCTCAATGACTGATCGTAGAGAAAATGTGTTGTTATGTGTTGCCATTTGATTTTACAAAAAAAATTGCAATTTTGTCAAAAACTCATTTTTTATTTGATTTGATTTGATTTGTATGACATTTAAAGATATTTAATTAGGTCTTTAATTAATTATCACTCCCACTATTTTATTCAAATTGATAGCCCTCACATATAAATTCGGAAGATTACATCATACAACCTACTAGTGAGCCAAGATCCAAAACAATTAAACTATTACCTGACCAACGCCAGCTTCCATAGTCGATTATTAAGGTAGGAAATATTTTCCAATTGCATCATATGCAATTTTTGGATAGGTGATACGAGAAACACTTTTCCACAGTCATCTCTATGCCTCTGGTGCTTAATCCCATTAGGTACACTCAGTTAAGCCCGACCCAAAAGACAACATGATATATATGCACCCTGCTTAGGCAGAACCTACATATCTACCATCTTCCATGAGATAGACGACGCCCCACACTTGGGCATAACCTACACGTCATCGATCAAGCTTTTCATGATTGTTGCTAACGGAAAGCATCTTAGACTATATATTTAATTGAGAGAGTTTGTATAAATAAATACATATAAATTATCCAATCACCACATATATATAGTATGTATCATATACATGTAGTATCCCACAACAAAAATATGCAATACAAAATGAAAGCGATGGTTATGTCCATTCTACTATAATTCCTTAGAGACACAATGAATTACTACCACCTAGGTCTACATCTCATGCATGAACATGTTGTTGGTGTTGATTTGTACTTTCCAATTTGGGTTGATTGGCTCAACCCTTGAACCAGTCAACTTTCCTCATGGCTAGTCGGTTGGTCATCTGAAGCCGTCGTATGGCCTCCCATTCTACTGATTTTTGGACACCTCCAAAAGGTCGGTTGGGTTCATGTGTCAGTCGGTTTGCTCTCTTGTGGTCCACCCTCCTTGGTCCTCCATCCTATCGGCTCGTCATGTGAAATGGTTGGCCCGTCTGACGTTGATCATGTTCGTCATGGAAAGAAAAGAAAATATCCCATTGCTATTACACTTATTACTTGGTAATGAGAAACCTCGAGTTACATTTGAGAGGAGCAAAGGTAGGAAAGAATAATACTTATACATTGAGAAGAAGAAGGTAGAGGCTCGGTATGCAATCAGAGATATAATAGGAACAAATAATCAGTTTAAGTATTCACATCATATGCAATAAATAAATGATGAAAACTAAAAATCCAATCATATAAATTATCCCAAAACATAGTAAATTGATGTGGCTCTTATACCACTATAGGAAAATATGGCGACAGAACATGCAACAGAAACAAAAAAAAATTAACTGCCATATTCCCCTTGAACCAACAGATTGTGTCAATAACTATGAAATAGGGAGGATGGTTTAGAGGATATACCTAGTCCTGGAGCTATTCCAGTGACACTCTCCTCATGGTGGGTGTGCATGCTTTCCTGAAGTCGCACTCAAACAACGTCTGCATCAACCTCCTAGTTGATCACCACGGACAGCAGGTTGATGATGTCCTCTGAGTGACAGGAAACAACCCCCTCACCTATGTAGTAGTCCACACGGACCACCAGGAACTCTTATTGTTCTAGTAGGATGAACAAGAAGGAGTTGTCCCTCTCATTGATATAATACTCACCAACTTGCTCTCCTACAATTGTTCTCTCTTGCTATCCCTCTCTTTAGCAGGTATGACTTGCTCAGGTTCTCTTGGTTACCATAAATAGAAAAGACAAATGATTGTCAAAGGTAATTGAGTTGTGTCTGAGAAGCCCCAAATACCCCTCTATTTATAGGAGGGTCAAGGTCAGAGTTCATAGTCTGAGTGGGAGCGGGGGAAGGGACCTAAATCTCATGAATTTTCACAACATGCGATAGGAGAAATGGACAGTTTGTGAGCAAACTGATCGGTTGGCATGCGAGTCGATCGGTTCACCCAGTGAACCGGTCGTTTCATCATGTTTCTCTATCACAATTGTATTGACAACTCTAATCCAATTAATGCACAACAGGACGTCAACACTAGTCCTTGATTCAATTGAATTGAACCATGAATTGGACGTCTTGCTTTGCAAAATGGTCATCTTGCAAACTTGAACCGATTGGTTCACTAATTGAACTGACCATTTTGTACCCGAGTGCAGCTAGAATTCAGCCAGTGCAATTTTCGATCAGCTTGACACTCCAACCGGTCATTTCAGAGTCCAATCAATCAATTGTTGTTTAAATTGAGTACCTAAACACTTTAGTAATCAATTTAATTATCATTCATGATCAAACTCCTATTCCAGGTAGATTCATATGTGTGTGACCCTATAGGTCCCATATTACATTGGCAATGAGTGTCCATAACTTATTTATGACATCACAAGCAAAGAGTGGTGCCTAGTCACACATCATTTCTACCCACGTAAATGGAAAGTTGGAGAACAACTTCATCCTACAATTTGTTATAGGTGTTATAGTGATTGTATGATTCCTTTGCCTCTAATATCTGGATTGAACTCGAGGCATGGGAATGTCACCCTTTTGATGTTCAATCCATATTCCTTGAATTAGAGCAGACTGTATTAGATATACGGTACCTCAATATCATATATTGGTTCACATTTGCATACACATGCTTTTCCTAGTCTCACTTATCAAGTATCCAGGATATAAAACTCTTGTAGGAGGGAAAAATCCCATCTACATCACTCACAATTATCCTCATGTGTCACAATACATTCAATCATCACTGTTATGGAAACCATTATTCAGAATTACGTTGAATAATGTCAAAACACATCAAACTACATGTGATGAGTGTAGTGATTTCATATCTAAGAACCAAAATCACCACCTTCACTATGAGAGCTGACTATGGCCACAAATTATGGTTTCCATATGTCACTCTCAAGGTGAGTCTGTCTAAAACACTATTCTCTAATAAGTATCTGTCATGACTATTGATATTTTATCATCAACAAACCCACACTATAGTCTTATGTGTTATTGTTGTATATCTGCATTCCACAACAACATCCAAACAGGAACATATTAAGAATGTACGTACGCTTAACGTCCATATGATCTCATTGTTCAAGTGACTTACTTGAAGATATACATCATTGAGTAATGTCATTCTTTAGACTTCCATTATGTTTCCTCATTATCTCATAACTGAGCGAAACAAAATAAATTGGAAGCTTTCCTATATTGTAATTAACCAAATCATTTATGTAATATGCCATTGCAATGATCATATGATCGGCTCTCTGGGCATACATACCAACATAGAGGTCATAACAAAATATCCATTAAGTTGGAGGTCTAAAAGCATTTGATAGTGTTCTCTGGGACAAGCTATGGTAGGTAATGAGATAAATGGGCTTCTAAGAATGTTGGATCTCACTTATAAAGCAAATTATATGTACCATGTGTATTTTCAATCCTTGTAAACGACACACAAATGAGGTTTTCCAATGTTTGAAAGGACTAAGGCAGAGAGATCCACTCTCCCCCCTACTATTCACCACTATTATGGAATACTTCTCTCAACTTATGTTCAAAGTAGAAGAGTAGAAAGAGATACTACATACACCATTCATGGCACCAATGTACTGAGACATCTGATTTTCATAGACGATGTTCTTTTGTTTGCTGAAGCCAAACCAAAATTTATCCAGAATCTAAAGAAGTTACATCATAAATTCTGTTATTAGACATGCTTACATATCAATGACTAGAAGACATAGCTATTCATCTCATTAAATTGCAATCTGATTAGGGAGTTCATTGAGGAACATTTGGGTATTGAATTTGACCCTCTACCTACTATATACATGGGATTTACATTAGAGGAGGGTCATGTCCAGGTGAAGGATTTTGTTGAATGTATAGATAAGATAGAAGATATGATCAGGCAACAGACACTTACCAAAACTTCAATGGTAGGTAGAATAACACTGTGAAATTAGCTATTGAAGGCTTGATTATGTTCTATGATCAGCAAGGGGAAATCCTAAATGCAGTGCAAGTAAGAATGGAAATGTCGATGGCCAACATCATCTGGGTAGGTGGTACCCATCCGATGAAATATACCAGATTAGATCTCATCAAGGAAGAGGGAGGGGTAGGACTAAAAAATCCCATGGATATTGCTCACTAGGATACCGTTTGAAGGATCATCAATTTCCAGTAGGTTGATTCAACTTGTTCGAGATGGATGAGGAGGAGATATTCAAAAGGGTTAGACTACAAGTCTAACACAAGGGAAGGTTATACCATAGTGATAAATCAAATGACTACCTTATGGAAGCTTGTTAAGCAATTCTTCTACTCTCAAGGACCAAGTAGACGGAAGATGAATCACATAGAGAAGTGAACATCTAGGGCCTGATTCACAATAGGGGTGACAAGAACAGCTACACCAAATATATTTGGTTTGAATATGAAGTTCTAAAGTGGTGCCTTTGCCTATACCGTGCAACCTTCAAATCCCTTCCTACATTGGATAAAGTTCAAAAATGGTACACATGTATTAACAAACCCAGTTACATGTGCAGAGAGGGAGCCAAATCTCGTAAGC